>CM062804.1:562603120-563829786 GCA_031772625.1 Pinus tabuliformis | reverse complement strand
GACTCAGGTGCATCCTTTCACTTCACTCCCCATAGGGAGTGGTTCTGTGAGTATGAGAGATAGGATGGTGGTGATGTGTTCTTGGGGGATGACAAGAAGGCTAGAATCATTGGTCGTGGAAAAGTAAAGTTGAAGCTTTAAGGTGGAAGGGTTAGAACACTTCCGAGTGTTCTGCATATTCCTGCATTAGCCAGAAATCTGATTTCTGTTAGTAAGCTAGATGATGTAGGTGTAAAAACAGTGTTCGAGAAGGATACCTACAAAATGGTTGGGGGAGCACTGGTATTGATGTGGGGAGTTCAGATTGGAACACTGTACAAGCTGCAAGGAAGCACTATTGTTTATGGGTGCAACAGTTCCATGGTTCCTGAAAGTGGAGCAAAAAATCTAGTGGTCTCTGGAGAAAAGACCATGTTGTGGCATCAAAGGATTGGACATATTGGAGAGAAGGGCCTTCGAATACTTCATGGTAAAGGTATGGTAGAAGGTATGAGTAATATCTCTCTAGATTTTGATTTCTGTGAAAATTGTGTATACGGGAAGCAGAATCAGGTGAGTTTCCCCTTTGGTGGTAAGAGGGCGAAACATATATTAGAGCTTGTGCACAATGATGTGTTTGGACCTATGAAGGTTCTATCACTGGGTAAGTCTGTGTACTATGTATCATTTATAGATGACTTAAGGAATACATGGATATATTTCCTTAAGAAGAAATTTGAAGTCTTTGATAGGTTTAAAGAATTTAAGGCTCTAGTGGAAAACCAGATAGAGAAGAAGATAAAGGTGCTGAGGACAGATAATGGTGGAGAGTTTTGCAGTAAGAAATTTGAAGAATTTTGCAAGAAGTGTGGTATAGCATAGCAGAAGACTACTCCATATACACCTCAGCAAAATGGAGTTGCAAAAAGAATGAACAAGATGTTGATGGAAAGGGCAAGAAGCATGCTCAGTGGTGCCGGGTTAGGACAGGAATTCTGGGCAGAGGCAGTGGATACTGCATGTTACCTGGTCAACATGTCACCTTCATCAGTGTTGGAGGATAAGACTCCACAAGAGGTATGGACTGGTAAGAAACCCTCTCTTTCACATCTGAGGGTATTTGGATGTGATGCATATGTACATGTTCCAAAGGAGAAAAGAACAAAGTTGGATAGTAAATCTGAAAAGTGCATCTTTATTGGGTATAAGGATGGTTTAAAGGGTTATAAGCTTTGGAACCCAGTAACAAGGAAGGTTATGTACAGCTAAGATGTGGTGTTCAGAGAGGTGAAAGATGTTATTAAACATGAAGTCCAACCAAAGGAACCTGAGAAGATAGAGTTTGAGCTAAAGGAGGAAGAATCAGACTCTACAGCAGAGGAGGAATCAGAAGATGAAGAGCCACAAACTCCGGCTGTGAGAAGATCAGTTCGAGAAAGAAGGCAGCCAGAAAGGTATAGTCCATTTTCTTTCTGTTCAAATTTTTCTTTGTCTATTATTGATTATGATCCCAGAACTGTGAAGGAAGCAGTGGATTCAGAGGATGGAAAACTCTGGAAAGAGGCCATGGTTGATGAAATGGCATCTTTGCACAAAAATGAGGCTTGGGATCTGGTGGAGTTGTCGGCTGGAAGGAAACCCACTGGCAGCAAATGGGTGTTAAAAAATAAGACAACTGCAGAAGGAAAAGTGGAGAAATACAAAGCTCGGTTGGTAACAAAAGGTTATTCACAGGTACCGGGAATTGATTTTGGTGATATTTTTTCTCCTATTTCCAAGGTAACTTCTATTAGATTACTTTTATCTGTTGTTGCTACTTTTGATTTTGAGGTAGAACAGATGGATATGAAGACATCATTTCTTCATGGGGATCTGGAAGAGGAGATCTACATGAAGCAACTTGAAGGCTTTGCGGTGAAGGGTAAGAAAGAACTGGTATGTAAGTTAAACAAGTCTCTATATGGGTTAAAATAGTCACCAAGGATGTGGTATCAGAAATTTGATACATTTATACGGGGACTTGGCTTCACCAAAAGCAAATCAGATCATTGTGTGTATTTTAAATTAATTGGTGACCGTGTTATTTATCTGGTCTTGTATGTGGATGGTATGTTGTTGGTTGGAAATGACAAAGAAGTTATCCAGGATTTGAAGACCCAATTGTCCTCCAAATTCAACATGAAAGATCTTGGTGCTGCAAACTATATTTTGGGCATGGAAATTAAAAGAGATCAGGCAAAGAGGAAGCTCTGGTTAAACCAGAGCAAGTATGTCGAGACAATATTGCAGAGGTTTAATATGCAGGATAAACCGGTGAAGGTTCCTATTCTTGTAGGTGTGAGGTTATCCGCTGAACAGTGTCCCAAGACACAAGAAGAGGAAGAGGACATGTCCCGTGTTCCATATGCAAGTGCAGTTAGTAGCCTGATGTATGCAATGGTCTGTACTAGACCATACATTGCACATGCAGTGGGAGTATTGAGCAGGTTTATGTCAAAACCAGGGAAGGAGCACTGGACAACAGTGAAGCGGGTTTTTAGGTATTTGCGTGGCACTAGTGATTATGGTTTGTGCTACCAAGGAAGACCAAGATTGGACAGAGTGTTGGATATTCATGGCTTTGTTGATGCAGACTGGGCTGGAGATCTAGATCAGAGAAGATCTATAAGTGGGTATGTGTTTAACCTATTTGGAGGTGCAGTCAGTTGGATGAGTAAGAAACAATCTATAGGGGCATTGTCAATTACAGAGGTAGAATACATGGCAGCCACTCATGCAAGCAAGGAAGCAGTTTGGTTGCAGAGATTGTGTTCAAGTATGGGGTTAGTACAGGAAGCTATAAGGATAGACTATGACAGCTAAAGTGCAATTTTCTTGGCAAAGAACCTCGCATATCATTCAAAGACAAAGCACATTGATGTTCAGTATCACTTTGTGAGGGATATGATAGAAGACAAAAAGGTGTTGCTAGTAAAGGTGGACACTTTGAAGAATACTGCAGATGCATTAACAAAATATGTGAGCTTTGAGAAGTTCTCTTGGTGTAGAGAGACAATGGGCATTTCAAGGCTGGAAAAATGACTAAGCTCTCTTATGGCCCCCTGTGGAAAGAAAACAACAAGTGGGAGAATGTTGGGTTGTGTTATATTCTTTCCACGTAGTTAACAGGGAGTTTGAGGGGCACCCGTAACCCCACTTTATGGGGTCCGTGGCAGCGCCCAGAAAAATTTTGGTTTTGGACCCTATGTTAGGCTGGGTGGACCCACCTATGGTTTTGTGCATGATTTTTGCACATGTTTTTTGGATGCGGTGGTTTTTGGTCCATGGTATTGGATGCTTCGGCATGTATAAATGTGTATTATAACATTGAAAGGAACGTAATGAAAAATCAAGCTGGTAGTCCCGGTTTTGGGATCCAGGGGAAAATGTCTGTGTATATGTGTTTTATGTGTTATGCTCTCGCATCGTTTATTTTATGTGTTTTAGAATTTGTATGTAGGTAATTTTTGTATGGGGTTAAAATCTACAGGCTGAAATCCCATGATACCATAGCGATTTCCAATTAAATTTTAAAAAGATCCTAGCATCTGGGGACCAGGGGACCAGGGGACTAGGGGTTTTCAAGTGATGGCAATAGAAAAAATTTTCCATTCCTCGAATTTGTTAAGCTACAAAATTGTGGGACCCTCACTGAGAGTGGGTACGATTGGAAAGTTTTTCCTTTGTAAAAATTACATGGGTAGCAAGGATGAGCAGTGGGCCAGCCTAGAAGGTCAGAACCCCATAAGGGATTTTAATTGCACTTCTAAAGAGTTATTGGGACCCGAGGTCGCAGGACTATATGCAGAGAAAAAAAGATCATGAATATGTTTTTACGACTATATCATGTGTATTACCTTTACTACAATAAAGCCTCTTTGTTGTGATTTTTACAGGGATTTTGATCCTGATGGGTGGAAGGAAGCACCTACAAAATGGGCCAACTCCAAAAAAGGGTTGATTCAAGAAGTTAGAGGGGGAAATGATTAGTAAAATGACAGGAAACCAAGGAAGGAATACAAGAGAAAAAATGTGACCAGATCATCAACTGTCATGATTCTGGATAATGGAGTTTGGGTCCACCACAACAGGTCAAGGAAGTCAATGGTGAAGATATTTTTTTTGGGAAATCATGACACATTCATGTCATTTATGCAATTTTGTTAATATTTCATTTTCAAGAAAAGAATGAAGTCTATTATGTGATCATTATGACAACTAGACTAGTCACATGCTTAGACCGTTGTGTAGTTCAGATAGCTGTAACACTTCTAGATATTTTTGTAAGTTGTTATTATTTTTGTTCTCCCTATAAAATGGATGAATAACTCATTAGTAAGGGTCTGTATTTCTCTTTTCTAGAGGTTGAAACTGCTCTGCAAAATTTCACAAGTTTGGACCTATGAGATGTATTTCATTTTGGAAAATTAACAAAGAATTTTCTGGTGATTCCAAGCATTGAGATATGTAGTATGTGTTCTATCTCTTTTGTCTCTTCATGTGTGTGTTTTTCTCTTCTAAAATTGTGTAATTGTAGTTGTTGGATTCAATATTATGCTGTATATTTACCTATGTTATGTTATAGTAGACGGTGCCTGTGGTATACTGAGTTGAAATCCTTAAAACATGCTCCATGATTTTTGTACCTCATTTCCTTTATCTTTTCAGATTCTACTGGGATTTAGTGCATAGGATTATGTGTTCGTCCAATCCTCTGCACTTGGTTTCTTTCTTGCATGACCTCTTTCACCTATAATACAACAATCCCTGAAACTGCATTCTCTATGCTTAGGCCACCAAATCTAAACATTAACTCTTTGGAATGACATATTGTTTACATGCATATTGAATTTTCCTATGAGATGGGTAATTGGACCATATTTCATAAGTTTATGCCTAAATCCTCAAGGCATACTAAGATTTCCTAAGCACCGACCTTCTTCTCAACCTTGGGGTTGCCTCTAGGAGCGATAATATCTTTTGGAATTATTGTCAGGGAATGAATCAAAATATATTTCCCTGGGTATGACTTTGTGCATTCCTTTGTATGGTGAGAAAATGAAGTGTGGGTTGAGATCTCTCACCTAAAGGGGTTTTCAAAATGGCTCTTCCTACATTCTTGGTGACGAGCCTAGGTATTGCAGCAAGAATGCTGCAAATCCCAGGGATACCAGCTTTACTTATCAACCCGGGGTTCGTACAAACTTGGAGGTGACTGTGCTATATACACAAGTAGAAGTGAAGGTACTACCTGTTGTCACTACTCATCTAGCAAGAGACCCCAGGGGTTCCAAGATAGACTTCTATAGGGTCGGAAGAAGCTTGATTTTGATGGAAGGAGAGGAAATCTATTCTAAGGGAGAGCTACTCTACTGCAGAAATGAAGAAAAAAACATGCAGTCCTAAATCACACCATAACCTAATTAACCATGGAAACAACTAGACTAAGAAGAATTTCTAAACAACACTAAACTAATGCTAACTATCTAAGTTGTAGAAGTAAAAGAGCATAAAATTATCTTAAGGCGCAAGTAAAGGAAACTAAACTAAGTCTGTGCTTAAGTGGAAAAACAGTCGGAGATCAGAATTGGTCAAAGGAGGATGTGAGGGAGAAACAACGCATAACTTAAGGCGCAAGTAAAGGAAACTAAACTAAGTTTGTGCTTAAGTGGAAAAACAGTCGGAGATCAGAATTGGTCAAAGGAGGATGTGAGGGAGAAACAACGCATAACAACCATTGGATCAGGAAGGTGAAAGGAAATTGAACAATTGAGATCGGATCACAGGAGGGTACATAGGTAGATGGGTGAGAAAGGTTAACTAACAGGATGGATGGTTGAGATTATGTCGTGGGGGTGAAGTCAAGATATGGACGGGCGGAATCAATCAGCAAATGGATGACGGAGATCGACCAAGCCAGTTGGCAATCGGGTGAAGCAACAATCGTCAGATCAGATGAGGGAAATTGACAAAGGGAGTTTAAGGTGATAAAGTGATCAGGTGATGTGATGGCCATCAGATTAGGAGACAGATCGATGGTGGAGATGGGAGTGCTTAAAGGAACGTGTAGAAATGGGGGAGAGGGTTTAGAGGGCGGTAAGAAGTATATCGCGCACCCTCAAAGCTGTAAGTGGTTTCCTAAAATTTATGTGATTAGCCTCCTAGGGCGACACGTAGCACAGGGAAACCACTCATTTCTCGTGCCCTCGAGCAGATAACGATCAAACAAAAATCCATGCAATATCACGCGAAGGCCGTCAGATCTGGCAAGGCAGATCTATGATGGAGATTTGACTGAGTAGGTTGGTGAGTAGGTGTGCGATAGCCATCGAATCTGATAAGGTAGATCAATGGTTGGGATTTAAAGTGCACAAAGTCAAACTCTAAAATTGAATTCGGGTGGCGATTGGTTAGTTTTGCTGTGTGAGGCGATCTACTGTTAAAAACTGTTTGAATGTGGATTAACAGCTTCCACTCAGCTTTTCATGTTGAAGGAGAATGATAGGGATGTGAGGGAGATCAAATGACAAGATGGGAGTGAAGGAGAAGATGACCATTAAAGGAACATAGTGATATGAAATGAGCTCAGTGACTGTGTTAAACAACAAACTCCCTGTGAAAACCAAAACCCCATGTTTTTGGGGTTGCTATAGGGTTTCTTCCTCATGTCATAGTCCCAGAGGGAGGAGGTGAGGCCGAGACACCTGTGAGAAACATTGTGGATCTTTTCTTTCCCAACCTACTAGTTGAATGAGAGCATGAATGGAAGTAGACTGAATCACAACTAATCTACTTTATACTACTGTAATGAGACTGCAACTACTTAAACAAATAAATAGAAAACATGAAGCTACTTCAGTGAATGAACAGGAAATCCATAAATCTATGCTAAACTACTGTAATGAAAATGCATCTACTTGAACAAATGAACAATCAAACCATGCATCTATGCTATATTGCTGTAATGGAAATGAACTATTTAAGCAGATGAATCAAAAATCTATGCTACTTAACAATACAATAAAGAGGATATTTGGTTGCTAGGGTCGGGCCCTAACCCAAGAGCTTTAGCCCTTTGAGTTAACTCAGTGCTGGCTCAAAACAAAACTCATCTTCATTATAAATCAAAAAT
This sequence comes from Pinus tabuliformis, assembly GCA_031772625.1. Classification (NCBI taxonomy): domain Eukaryota; kingdom Viridiplantae; phylum Streptophyta; class Pinopsida; order Pinales; family Pinaceae; genus Pinus; species Pinus tabuliformis. The sequence continues at coordinate 563,822,636 of CM062804.1, read as the reverse complement.
TGTTACAAGACTTGCAGCTTGAGAACAAAGTAGAATTCTTGCCAACTCTTGGTGACTATTCGTAACTAACTTACTAAAAAAAATGAGGTCCTAAGCCTCTCTACTTATACATCTGAAGTCTCCAATGACTTCCTTAAAAAATTAGGGAGGCACAGCTCCCAATTCAAATGGTAAAATCCTCCTTTCCCTTTCACTAGCTCGGATACCTTCTAGTAGGGAGGCTTGGCTGCCAACTCAAGATGAACTCATACTTTCACTTACTTGGGTGCCTTCTAGTACACTTGATTTGGCTGTTTGTACTTTCAGCTGATGGAGGGATATTCGAATGGAGGGGCAATAAATGAAGAGGATTTACCTCTTGTAATTCCTCTCCCTTGTCCTATTCGATTTTTTACCATAGTTCCTTGCTTTTATCTTTTATCCCTGCATTTTCCTTGCTTTTATCCTTTATTCCTGCATTACATGCACATTAGACCACAAAGAAAAATATCCAACTCTAACTCATCTCATAAGCAAAATATAATCAAAAGTATGTAATAAGTTGTGAGAATAGTTGGTTTGACTAAGCTAGGAGGTGAATTAAGGTCAATTAAGGCCCATATAATTACTCAATGATGAGGCTCATCATCACCCCCCTATTGAAAGTGTTGCTCATCCTCTAAGCAACTTAGTGGCTCTGGTAGCCTCTATGACATCCTATGCTTCTGTTGTGGTCTCTTCTTCTTGTTCATAGAAGCCTACTTTCCTTTCTACTTCTTCCCACTGATGTTCTCTGATCTTCAAGCTATGTGGCAGTGTTTTCCATCTCCTTATGCAAGCATGTACATTATCATTTCTTAGCAGCCTAAACATGTCCTCAAAATGTGAAATTGCTTTCTCTTGGGTAGAAAGATATCTAAGTTCCAGCAGAGGATCATTTGCAATTATATTATTTGTGTGGATTAGGGCCATGGGACTTGATTGTTCAACTACTTCTCTATCCCTGAAGCTACTTAGCTCTTTTGTTTCTTGCTGCTCTTTATTTTTTTTTTCATTTCAATGCCTTCTTCCTCTTCTGTTTCAACATCATGTCCCTTTGTATTAGTGTCTTCTTCATCCACCTCATCCCTATCTAGCTCTGTATCTTCTTCTTCTTGTTTTGCCTCCTCCTCACTGACAAAAGGACTAACACCATAGATGAAGGTTCTGATGTCATCCTCTGCTGGTAAGTCATTGAATACTGTCCATGTTATAGGGATCCTAGGGTTTAGGAGGGCATCCTCAATGAGGATTCTAATCAACCCATGGTGAGCCAACGGTTGGGAATTTCCTTTCTTTACTTTGCTGTTGGAGTCCATGAGTGATTGCATCAGAAAATAGGGTATGTTGAATCTTTGGTGAATTGGTGTTTCTACCCCAAATATTAGTTCTTTAAGCATTCTAAAATGGTAGCCATAAACAATATTGTATCTACCCTCACATGATATATACTTGATGAGCATCTTGCTTGTGAGGCTTGAAGAGGAAATGAGCAAATTCTTGAGAAAATAGAGTTTCCTGTGTATGTAATCCACTAGCCTCTTTTTTTTTTAGAGGAAACTGGCCACCTTTTTACTTACAAACCAACTACCTCTTAACCTGTACAAATTTTGATCAAATGATGCATATGAGTGATCAGGATACTTACCTATGGCCTTAATGCCACACTGCAGTTGTCAAAGATCAGAGGTGTGCTGATGGTCATTCTTCTTCCTCCTCTGTTGTCTGCTAATGGTTTCTTGCCTACAGATCTGATGTTGTTGCTGCTGCTGTATGGTCATCTTTCTTCCTCCTCTGCTGTCTGCTGATGGTGTCTGTGTCTACAAATCTGATGCTACTAAATGGATAGAGGGAGTAAGTGTGTGTGTGAAGGCAGGGATGATGGTAGTGGATGAGGTGAGGGGTCCCTGTAGAAAAGACAATTTTCACCTAAATTGGAGCAATGAAGTGAAAAAAAATGGAATTTATGGAGGGACGTATGGTAAGGAGTGGAGGAGATGAACATATGTGAGGCAGGGCCCCCTTTGGATCTTCTCTTTGCTCCTTGATTGTCTTTCTCATCATCCTGCAAATAACAATTATGTTTTTTCTTTTTCACTTATTATATATATATATATATATATATATATATATATATATATATATATATATATATATATATATATGTATGTATGTATGTATGTATATGTACACACACACACATATATATATTTTAAAAGAAACACCTAGGCTGCCTCGGAGAGGTTTTGATCTTCTTTTTCTTTCCATTTTTCTCTTCCTTGGGCCGTGGTGAGATCCAATATTGCAGCAATGATGCTGCAACTCCTGGGACCCCTACTTTACTTTTATCAACCCTGTAGTTAGTAACAAACTTGGAAGTGACGATGCTATATGCACAAGTACTAGCTCTTACTGCAGGTTGTCACTTGATCAGCTGGCACAAGTTTGCTAGGAGCTTAAGCCAACTTCTATGAGTTCTTATAAGAAGCTTTTAACTGTGATGGATGAAAGATAACTCAAAAGAGGCTAGTTTACTTGTAGAAAGAAGATGAAAGCTGAAAGGAAATGAAAACCCTAGCAAACCCTAGTTTTACCGACTAACCCTACTTGTGCAAGAAAAGAGATGTAAGACATTGAAATGGATGCCATTGACTATTGCAAAGGTAAAATGCACGTTTTTAAGCTACTTTTGAAGGAAAATATGGCAAAATCATCTTTTTGTATTTTTAAACAATTTCATGCAGAATTGTTATGCATGTGTTTTAATTATTTTTTATTGTGCAGCGGTTTATTGGCGAAAGGAAATGGAGTGGGCATTTACAGGAGGTTGGGAAGGTTTGGAGAGTACCTAAGGGGTCCCTAGCACTCTTCTAGAGATTTCCACTGCACTCAGATCTCAAAAAATCACTCGCGTGAACTTCTACAGGAGGCTGCAGGGGATCTACAGGAAATTCTATAGGAACAGGCCGAAAGTGGTTTTTAGAGGGCTGATGGTGGAAAAAAGGTGGGAAAGTGGAGATAAAGGATGGGTAGGGATGTTAAGAGGTCTAGGACCTAGTAAATGAAGCTCAGGAGTGATGAATATGGTTGAATTTGTTCAAGGATGGAGAAAGCAATGTTGCACAGAAATGTAGAAATTAGGGAAAGTTGGGAAAGTGTGGCGAATGAGGGAAAGAAATCTTGAGTGAGGGACTAGAGTAGGTTGTATGATGGAGGAAGGATAAGTTGGAGTGTATTACAGGTGTTCTGCACATTACTTTCCAAAACTGATTGAAGCAAAGATTAAAAAAACAAAGATTTATCTATTTTGACCTAATTCTGACCTAGAAACCAGAAACATGATGAACAGAAGTTTATAGACAGGAAATCATGCAAGAAATCTATGGAAACTGCACAAAAATAGATCTGAACATGAAAACACAACTGATATCAACTTTTCCAACTTAAAATCTAACATTAGCAATTGCATTGGAAGGCAAAAACAGTGTTTTTGTGGCAGCAAGTGTGCCTTGGTCTCTATTCATGGTCCCAAGGAGGGAGAAATGATATCAAGGACTGCTTGGTAGCCTTTTTGTGGATCTTTTCTATTACCAAACTTTCAAATCAACCTGAAGCATGAACAACTATCTTAATCATCAAAAACAACCTAAGGAACAAAGCAAGATTTAACCTCTATAACAGAAATTATTCTATGAATGCAGTAAAAACAAATAAAAGTACACAAAGGAGGTACTGGGCACTTGGGTTGGACCCAACCCCAAGAGCTATAGCCTCCTAAGAAAGATAAAAGCTAGTGCAAAGCTGTATTCATCTTCATTGATCAAAAAATAATAGTTACATCACAAAAACTCTCTGTAAGAATAAACTCGAAAATGTGCTGATACAAGGCTGCACTAGAGTGCGAAAATAGACTATCAAATGACTAACCTACTGACTAAAATCTAACTCACAAAACTGAGGCCCTAAGCCTTCTTATTTATACAAATGGGAACCTCCAACAGTCCTCCTAAAATCAAGGAGCTCGATTTCCTGGAACTGAAGATAACAACAGTCCTACTTGACTTGCTTGGCTGCCACTTGGCTTTGCGCTTTGATTTTTTGATGGAGAATTAGGGGTAAGGGCTCATAAATGAAGGGGACACCCTCCTACAAATCCTCTCCCTTGTTCTTCCACGAATTTGGCTGCCAAATGCTCATTAAACCTTTGATTTTGTCTCAAAATTGACCAAAAATCTACATAAAGCACACATTAGACTTTTTGGCATAATGACTAACCCAATTCACTCTATTAGCATAAATAAAATTAAAAACATGCAATAAACTAATGAGAATGGTGGATTAAGTCGAATTAGGAGGCTAAATGAGCCCATATAATTACCCATTTCTGGGGCTCATCAGGCCGCCTCATGGAGGTTTTCAACCCAAAGATGGGACTCAGGTGCCTCATGGAGGTTTTCACCTGAATCATTATTCTGTTTTTTTTCCTTTTCAGTGACCTGATGAGGGAGGAGCTGAAACTTGCTCCACCATCATCACTGCCTTATTAATAATGTCAATGAACTCTTGTTTAGATAAATACCTCTTGTACATTTTCAGTTTGTCCATCAAATAGTAATGGAATGGCTTGTTCATCTATAGTTCTGATCTGCACTGAACCCTTATCATGGCATCTTTCCACCACATAAGGTCTGAGCCATCTTGTCCTTAGATTTCCCTTGAAGTCTTTATATCTAGAGTCATATAAAAATGCCCAGTCTCCTTCTTGAAATTGCTTCACCTTAATGTGCTTGTCATGCCAGATTTTCCTCTGAAGCTGAACTATCTCTGTATGGAGGAGGGTCTACATTCTAAATTCATCTAAGCCATTCAAATGGAATAGTCTTTCTCTCTGTGCCTGAATGAGATCCAAATATATTTGGGCTACCATCCTCAATGTATTATATTCGAATTCAATGGACAACAAAGCCTTTTACCCATAGACCAGCTTATAGGGTGTAAATCTAGTGGTGGTCTTCCATGTCGTATTATAGGCCCAGGTAGCCTCAACTAGTCTTTTTGCCCAATCCTTTCTACTATTGTTCACTACCTTGGTTAGGATGTTCTCTAGTGCTCTGTTGGTCACCTCCACTTGCCCATTAGCTTGTGGATGATAAGGAGTGGAGGTCCTATGCTTAATTTTGTGATGCTTGAGCAATTCTTCGATCATGCTGGAGGTAAACTGGTTGCCTTAGTCTGTGACTAGCTCTCTAGGGTACCCAAATTTATAGAATATATTCTCCCTTATGAACTCAACCACCTTTTCTTCTGTTTCTACCTTAATTGACTTGGTTTCAACCCACTTAGTCAAGTAATCAATACACATAATAATGTGATGTTTTTGATTTGAAGGAGGATTGATAGGTCCAATGAAGTCCATGCCCCACTTGTCAAATGGCTCAAAAGTCAATTGAGGTTGTACGGGAATCCCATCTCTTGGAGTAGGATTTCCCATCCTATGGCACCGATCACACTGACTAACATGCTTCTTCACATCCTAATGAAGAGGAGGCCAATAATAGCTTGCTTACAACACTTTGAATGTTGTCCTCTTTGTTGCAAAGTGACCTCCACAAGGCCCATCATGATAGGTCAGAAGGATGTCAAAGACTTCCTTTTCCCTTACACATCTTCTCAAGATTTGATCTAGGCCAAGTTTGAATAGATTGCCCCCAATCCAGGTGAAGGGGGCACTTTTCCTGATTATCTTGCTCTTTTCTTTGGAGGGCAGGTTTGGTGGGAACTGTGCTGATACCAAATAGTTTGTTATATCAGCAAACCACGGGGAGAGCACTGAAATAGCAAACAAGTGCTCATCTAGTAACTAATAATCCACCATTCCTTCTTCACCTGCAGACAGATTCATCCTAGATAGAAATTCAACAACAACATTCTCCTTACTAGGCTTATAAACAATAGTTAGATCAAACTTCTGCAATAAAAGTAACCATCTTATGATTCTAGCATTTACATCTAGTTTGTTCATTAAATATTTAATTGCAGCATGATTAGTATACACAAATGTCTGATTGTAGGTTTTAACCCCGTACAGAAATTACCTGCATATGAATTCTAAAACACATAAAATAAACAATGCGAGAGCATAACACATAAAACACATATACGCAGAGATTTTCCCCTTGATCCCAAAACCGGGACTAACAGCTTGATTTTTCATTATGTTCCTTTCAATGTTATAATACATATTTATACATGCCGAAGCATCCAATCCATGGATCGAAAACCATCGCGTCCAATACCATGGACCAAAAACCATTGCGTCCAATACCATGGACCAAAAAACCATTGCATCCAAAAAACATGTCCGAAAATCATGCACAAAACCATAGGTGGGTCCGCCAACCTAACATAGGGTCCAAAATCAAAATTTTCCAAGGCGCTGCCTTGGACCCCATAAAGTGGGTTTACTGTTACCCTTCAAACCCTTTACTGTGCTATACCACACTTCTTACAGAATTCTTCAAATTCCTTAGTGCAAAACTCTCCACCATTATCTGTCCTCAGCACCTTTATCTTCTTCTCTGTCTGGTTTTCCACCAAAGCCTTGAATTCTTTAAACCTGTCAAAGACTTCAAATTTCTTCTTAAGGAAATATATCCATGTATTCCTTGAGAAGTCATCTATAAATGATACATAGTACACAGACTTACCCAGTGATGGAACCTTCACGGGTCCAAACACATCACTGTGCACAAGCTCTAATATCTGTTTCACTCTCTTACTTCTAGAGGGGAAACTCACTCGATTCTGCTTCCCATATACACAATTTTCACATAAATCAAAATCCAAAGAGCTATTACTCATACCTTCTACCATACCTTTACCATGAAGTATTCGAAGGCCCTTCTCTCTAATATGTCCAAGCCTTTGATGCCATAACATGGTCCTCTCTCTAGAGACCACTAGATTTTCTGCTCCACTTTCAGGAACCACAGAACTGTTGCACCCATCAACAACAGTGCTACCTTGCAGCTTGTACAGAGTTCCAGTTCGAACTCCCCGCATCAATACCAGTGCTCCCTGAACCATCTTGCAGGTATCCTTCTCAAACACTGTTTTTGCACTTGCATCATCTAACTTGCTTACAGAAATCAGATTTGTGGCCAATGCAGGAATATGTAGAACACCTGGAAGTGTTCTAACCCTTCCACCTTGCAACTTCAACTTTCATTTTCCACGACCAATGATTCTAGCCTTCCTGTCATCCCCCAAGAAGACATCACCACCATCATATTTCTCATACTCGCAAAACCACTCTTTATGGGGAGTGAAGTGAAAGGATGCACCTGAGTCAATCAACCATGCCTCATGATCTACATGTGTACTTGAAGAAGCCAAGTACACATCCCCACCTCCATCTAAGGTGGTTTTCGCCTTTATAAAAGGAGCATCATCAGATCCCTTTCCTTTATCAGGAGATTTAGATTTACAATCCCTTTTGAAGTGCCCTTCCTTTCCACATTTCCAGCACACCACCTTTACAGGGTTTCCTAGAGATTTAGATCTCCCTCTAGATTTAGATCTCCCACTCGATGACTTATTTTTGTTTCTGTTCTTGGACCGTCCTCGTACAAACAAGGCATCACCATTTTGGCTCTCCATATTTTTTCGTCTCATCTCCTTCGTCAGCAAGGATGAGACTATTTCATCAAAATGCAAGGCAGTTGCATTGCTACCTATTGTAATAACCAGACTATCCCATGAATATGGTAGAGAACACAACAAACTGATGCACTTATCTTCATCTGAAATTTTAATATCAACATATGTTAACTGACTTACCACAGTACTAAACGCATTCAGATGCTTTGTCACCGAGTCTCCATCTTTCATCCTCAGGTTATACAACTTTTTTCGCAGGAACAATTTATTCACCAAAGACTTAGATTGGTACAAAGTCCCTAACTTGTCCAACAAAACCTTTGCTGTAGCTTCCCCTGATACATTCAGCAATACTGAATCTGAGACCCACAATCGTATTGTGCTCTTTACCTTCCGATCCAACCTTTTCCATTCTTCATCGGTCACTCCCGTTGGTTTAGTACTTGGATCTACCACAATCCACTGATCTCTATCCACCAATAGATCCTCCATCTTGAGTTTCCACAACTCAAAACTTTTACCATTAAATTTTTCGAACTCTATCTTTCCACCGCTCGCCATCTTCTTTCACCACCAGAATTGATCTCGCAGATCTCCCATTGAACATGGTCTACCACAGGTCTGAGCAAAACCCCTTAACAACAAAGGCATCCCCTTGAAGCCAAAAACAACTCTGATACCAAATGTAGGTTTTAACCCCGTACATAAATTACCTGCATATGAATTCTAAAACATAGAAAATAAACAATGCGAGAGCATAACACATAAAACACATATACACAGAGATTTTCCCCTGGATCCCAAAACTGGGATTACCAACTTGATTTTTCATTATGTTCCTTTCAATGTTATAATACATATCTATACATGCCGAAGCATCCAATACCATGGACCGAAAACCATCGCGTCCAATACCATGGACCAAAAACCATCGCGTCCAATACCATGGACTGAAAAACCATCGCGTCCAAAAAACATGTGCGAAAATCATGCACAAAACCATAGGTGGGTCCGCCAACCTAACACAGGCTCCAAAATCAAAATTTTCCAGGGGGCTGCCCTGGACCCCATAAAGTGGGGTTACAGGTACCCCTCAAACCCCTTGTTAACTACATGGAAAGAATATAACACAACCCAACACTAATAGCCTGTAATGTAATGCCTAAACTTGTTCAATGAATGCACAACATCCAGGAGTTCTTTTTTAGTAATAGTATAATTTAACTCAGCCTTTGACAGGTTTGTACTGGTAAAATAGATGGCATAAGGCAATTTCTCCTCTACCTGACCTAAGGCTACTCCTATGGATTTATGTGAGGCATCAACATGGATATGAAAAGGGAGGGCCCAGTTTGGGCCTCTGAGAATCGGTGCAGTGGTTAACTTCCCTTTTAGAATGTCTAAGGCCTCTTGACAACTCTTTGACCATATAAATTCAGAATCTTTGGCCAATAACCCAAACAAAGGAGAGGCCAACTTGTTGAAGTCCTTTACGAACCTTCTATAGTATCCAACTAACCCTAAGAAACTCTTGACATCTCTCTGCTTTTGTGGAGGTGGGACCCTTTGGATGATGGTTATTTTGTTTGGGTCCACCTGCAGTCCTTGCTGAGATATGGAATGACCTAGCACAGTCCCTTCAGTCATTAAGAATTCACATTTTTCTGGACTGAGAGACAGGTTCATTTCAATGCATTTGCGTAATACTTTGCCTAGGTTAGTTAGGGCTTCTTGGAAATCATAGCCATAAGGTGTAAAATCATCCATATAGATTTCCACAACATCATGCACTAGTTTAGCAAAAATACTCAAGACTACTCTCTGGAAAGTGGCAGGAGCATTGCATAAGCCAAAAGGAAGGACCCTATAGGCAAAAGTACCCCAAGGACAGGTGAATGTGGTTTTATCCTAGTCTTCTGGGCAGATTTGGATTTGGTTGTACCCACTGAATCCATCTAGAAAGAAAAGAACTTCTTCCCTGCCATTCCATCTAACACTTGGTCATTGAACGGTAGGGGAAAATGATCCTTCTTTGTGGCTTTGTTCAACTCCCTATAATCAACACAAATCCTCCACTTACCATTCTTCTTGGGAACTAACATTAAAGGAGAGACCCACTCATTGTCAGAGATAGGGTAAATGAACCCTGCATCTAATAGTTTTTGCAGTTCTTCTTTGACGATGTCTTAAAGGGCTCGATTCATTCTCCTTTGTGGTTGCCTGACTGGCTTGCAACCTTCCTTGACGTATATGTGGTGAGTACACATTGAGGGGTGTACCCCCTTCATTTCCTTATAGCTCCAAGTGAAGGCTTCTAGGTTCTCTTTCAACAATTTGCATAGTTGTTCCTCTTCTAAAGTAGAAAGTTATGGATTAATCTTCAATATTTTCTCTGGGCCAAATTCTATGGTTTTGACTTGGGTTGGGTTAGAATCGGCCAAGCATAAGTAAATTTTATGATTGTTCAGTGTTTCCTTTACTTCCTCTTCTAATGGTAATGAGCTAGGAGTTGGATTTTGGAGCAGGTGTTTAATTAAGTCATCCTCCTCTTGTTGTCCTCCTCCTATGATTGCTTCCATAGCATAAAGTTGGGCAGAATGAAGCTCATCTTCTTCCTCCTCCTCCAAACATAAAGGTAAATCATGTTCTAGGGAGGGTTGAGCAAGAGGTTATAAGACTAACTGTTTGGGCATATGCCCATTCTTGATGGTCATATTCCCAGATCTACAGCTAATGTAGGCATCAACTGTGGTTAACCATGGCCTCCCAAGGATGAGAGGGTAACCAGTAAGCTTAGCCTTAGGCTGGAGAACTAGGAAATCTGTAGGGTACTCTGAGGAATCAATGGAGACCATCACATCCTCCACAATTCCCTCTGGGGTGATTGTGGAATGGTCTGCAAGCTACAACACTATTGTAGTCTTCCTTAATGACCCTTGGAGGTTAATCTTGAGCATGGTGTCCTTGGTCATCACATTAATGGCAGCCCCAAGATCAATCAGAGTGTGTGGGACAATGGTGCCTTTGATGTGCACATCAACTATAGGGCTTTCGGGATCTAAGTATTTTGGACATATTACCTGCCCCAACATTAAGTCAGATAACTGCCCAATGACATTAATGGTAGGGGCATCGCTTTTTCTTCTCCCTGGATGCCTAAACCACTTCTCCTTAATCAATTTATTGTAAATAGGAACATCTTTGATTGCCTAGAGAAGGGGGATCTCTACGCATAGGTTTTTTAATACCAAGGATTGTTTATTTATAGAATCCTGTGACAAAAATTGGAGGCTGAAATCCTGAAACTATTTCCAACTAAATTTTAAAAAGAGTTAGGCATCTGGGGACCAGGGGACTAAGGACCGTCAAGTGACGACAATAGAAAAAACTTTTTGTTCCCCGAATTTGCTAAGCAATGAAATTATGGGGCCCTCACAGAGAGTGGGCGCAATTGGAAAAAAGTTACGTGGGCCATCTTGAAGACCCAAGAGCCTGTAACTATTTGCAATTGAAATTCTAAAGAGTTTTGGGGATTCAGGGTGGCGAGGACAAGTAGTGGGTTAGCTTGGAAGGTTAGAACCACGTAAGGGATTTTAATCACATTTCTAAATATTTAAGGGGACCCAGGGTCACGTGATTACATGGAGAGAAAAAGAGCCCGTGGAGCTATTTTTATGACTATTTCGTGTGTATTTCCTCGCTACACTAAAGCCTCTCCACGATGATTTTTATAGGGATTTTTATCCCGATGGGTGGAAGGAAGCACGTACAAGAGGGGCCAACTCCAAAAAAGTGCCAACTCAAGTAGTTAGAGGGGAAAAATGATAGGGAAAATGACAGGCAACTGGGGAAGGAATACAAGACAGGAAATGTGACCAAACCATCAACCTGCCATAGATCCGAATAATGGAGCATGGGTCCACCTCAAGAGATCAAGGAATTCGAAGATGAAGATATTTTGTTTGGGAAATAATGAAACACTCGTGTCATTTCTACAATTTTTTTAGTATTCCATTTTTAAGAAAATAATCAGGTATGTTATGTGATCATTAGGACAACTAGACTAGTCACACTCTTAGAGAACTATGTAGTTCAAACAGGTGTAACACTTCTAGATATTTTTGTAAGTTTTTCTTATTTTGGTTCTCCCTATAAAAAGGATTAATACAACATTATTAAAGGACTGTATTTCTCTATTTTAGAGGTCAAAAGCGCTCTGCAAAATTTCACAATCTTGGGCTTGTGAGATGTATTTCATTCTAGAATATTAATGAAGAAGTTTCTCTTGATTCTAAGAAATGAGATATGTAGTATGTATTCTATCTCTTTTGTCACTTCATGTGTGTTTTTCCTCTTCATAGATTATGTAATTGTAGTTTCTAGTTTCATCTTAAGTTTCATATTTACCTATGTTATATTATAAGAGACAATACCTATAATATATTGAGTTGAGAGCCTCCATGATTTTTGTACCTCCTTTACTTTATATTTTTCATGTTTCTACTACGATTTAGTGCATAGGATTATGTGTCTATCCAACCCTATGCATCGGGTTTCTTTCTTGCATTCCCACTTTCACCTATACTACAAAAATTAATGAAGCTACATTCTCTATGCGTAGGCCACCAGATATGAACATTAACTCTTTGGAATGACATATTGTTTACATGCATATTGAATATGCCTCTAAGTCAGGTAATTGGACTAGATTTCATAAGTTTATACCTAAATATTGAGTCGAACGAACAAATCCTCAAGACATACCAAGATGTCCTAGGCACTAACCTTCTTCTCAACCTGGGGGTTGTCTTTAGGAGAGACAACATAACATATAGAGAATAGGCTAGGTATTCCTATAAATACATAATGTCTTCTTTCTAAATGAAGGTTTCTTCAAGATTTTTCTGAGATGAAGGATTATTGCATTTCAAGAAACTCAACCATAATATTGAACCTGAGTCTATGTGGAGGTGCTCTGGGACCCAAAAGCCCTGTAGGTTTTGTCTCCTACAAGGATGCAGCACAGGGGAAGGGATCCAATCTAGTGGATCTACCTTAATGCAACCTAGGTCCTTACATTGTATAAATAATGAAACAAGTTCTTGCCATGAAGGTTAACCTATTAAGGGTAAAACCACCTTTTTTCTGCTCTCTAATCTAGGGCCGTGATCTATAGAGTCAATGGTTTCTTACCTAAATCTCATGCTTTACACCAGTGGATCTTTTCAACTTGGACTTCCAACTCTAATATTTACCTATGCTCCAAGTTTTTTATTATTATTCAATTTGATACTCTAGAATATATGGAGAAAGTATTGAATTATTGGCCCTGGTTTTGGGGAAGTGTTGGGATCTTCATCACCCCTTGGTTCCCAAATTTTGATGCCACAAAAATGGTGTTCTAAAAAACATCGGTATGGGTAAGGATACCAAATCTCCCCCTTCCTTTCTAGCACCACAATGTTCTAGAGGAAATTGGAAACACCCCAAGATCATACAAAATGATGGACCTCAAAAGAATGGAAAATGACTTATTTACCTTCGCCAAAATCTGTGTAGAAATAGGCCTCAATAAAGGTCTACCTGATCACATACAATTGAAAAATACAAAAATTCAGTGGACCCAATTTCTAGATTATGAAAATATGAGATTCAGATGTCAAATATGTTTCCAAATATGACACTTGCAAAACATATGCCCACAGGAAAAAAACATCCCCCCCCCCAAAAAAAGGGGCAGGTTTGCAAAACAAAAGGATGACAACCTTCTAAACCCTACATGTCATGCCCCTAAGCTGGTGGTAGTCTTTCAACCACTCTAGGAGAGGTGCGACACCACCAAACACTTTCTTTTCACCAATACTTATGTTTGTGGACTACGCATAACCACTTATCCTACTTAGTTTGTGTTTCACAACCAAGTATTATTAATGTTTCCTTTATACCAATGAACCCCCATACACATTCATTATCATCAGCAATTACACATGAAGAACACAATTGCATAGTATAAAGGGAGGGGAAACTCCCTGAAAAATGAGTTTGCCCGAATAATATATTATACAGTCTTCAATATTACAAAGCTTTACAAGTATACTTGGAAACCCCAAGTTTCATACTTAGCCAAATTTACAATCTTCGGCAAACTCGATTGCCTAGCTCATCGGCGCCTCCGCACGACTCACCAACCCTTCATTCACCTCGTCGCATGATCATGTTGTTTGCCCAACTTGGGCGCTCCTCGTCGTAACCAAGTCGCCACAAACGGGCGCCTCTGCATGAGTCACACCTCTGTTCACAATCTCAACACTTCACCAAAAGTCACACCGTGCACACTTGCACGACGAGCGGGCGCTCACCCGAGTCACCCAAGAACCCGTGCCAAGTCATCGCACAAACCGGGCGCCCACACCTTCGTTTCACCATCAGGTGCTCCTTCGCACAACCCGGGCGCCACACCCGTGCACGCCCTTCTCCAATTGGCGGGCGACCTCTACCCGCGCCCTTCACCCAAACCAAGAAACGGTGCTATCTCTGTGCGGCCTTGCCCAAGAACGGGCGCATCACCAAAACTACGCCTTCCTCTTCTTTGCTGTGTCCACACTAGACCTGCGCCTTTTCTTTCACATGTTGAGCGAGTTCGTTGTGTTGAGCAATGATGCCAAATGAGCTCACACACCACCAATATATACGAGTGGCAAGGCAAGGTCGTGGCTGCCCAGCCGACCTGCCCACGCCCTCAACCTCCATCGCAAACATGAGTCAGCCTTCTTGCAAACGCCCTCAACCATCAGTCGGCCTGCTACATTTGCAAGTCATCCTATGGGTAAATAACCAAGCTCCCACGCCTATAAAATAGCTCGCCCAACCTTCTATGCACTTACATTATAACATAACAAATTCGCGTTGTAGGTCTGAACTTGCACTTCATCGTTTGTCATTGCACTTCAAGCCAGGAGCGCGTTCAAGGACTGTAGGTCCTTACATCCTCCTCCACCTGAAGTCGTTGTCATCCTCGACAACATCCCATCCTGGTAGCCACCCACCAAGATCAAGATTTTCCATATCCGAACAGTCTTATCCATGATATCAACTCCTCCACAATCTGCAGACATCCCTGCAACATATGTAGAACCACCATCTCCATCATGCCTCGTCCTCATCCTATAGTCTTTCATCAGAACACATCTCTGCATGTTCCTCGTCAAGTGTAGGCCTGATAGTCAAATCCCTCTACACATTGGTACCCCTCATGACTCGAACTAGTTGGGTGATTAGTCTAACTTTCATGCTCAAATCATAAGAATGCACATCCTTATGTCCCCATCAGTCTTTCCTTGACTTCTTCTACATCTCGGACTTATCAAGAATCTGTCCAATTCCCATTCTCAGGTCCATGGAAACTCCATCCCATCTGCAACATGCTCAGCCCATGGCCTTATTTCATAAGAGTGTACAACCTTTCCACTGGCTCATATACACATCTCCATGTTATAACAACATTTGCACAACATCCTTTGCTTTGGCATTCCCCATAGAATGTCCGTGAATGACACCTCTAAACATGCTTCTGCATCATGTCCCTGCATAATTTTCATGTTCCATGTCTCCAACCTGATGTCCATAACTCTAGTTGTCCATGATGTCCAACCCATGTAGACTCCATCCCAACATCTGGTCATCTGCATCCAAGTCTGCAATCTGTCATAAAGAAGCCTCCTCCCAAGGCCCCTTGCTAAGTTGATGTGGTTCCTCCCTACCAAGGCCTCCACACCAACCCATCTCCAAGGTTGTCTATAGAGAAAGGAGGGCCAAGAAGTTTCCTCCCTGACTCTCATCCACCCATGTATCGAATTGATGTTGTTTCCTCAAGTATCTGTGCACAACCTCAATCTCCTCACATGTACATCCAAGCTCCCTAAGCTTTTCCTTCGTCAACTGAAAGTCATATATGCCCATAGCATACCTGCAAAAGTCCACTATACCAGCCGGATCTCTACCTACATAATCCTCATCAATCACTGCCTCTGAAGTAGTACTTGGACTCCCTTCTTTCGCAACTCCATTGTGAATATCATCAGTAGAAGATGTCTCTGTCAAGTGCTTCAAGGTTCGTGAGATTGACCTCTCACTTCCTTCCTTCTTCCTCACTCTTGCAACGAAGTCAATCAACATCCCTTCCTTCGTTGTTTGAGTCATACTCCCAAGTCCTCTTTGCTCCACATCATCATGCTTCACATTCGGATCTTTGGGATACAAGGTCATAGAATTCATCCTCGGCCTATACCCCAAGCAACTCCTTCTATTCATCGGAACCATCATGGTTCTTCCTTCAGCTGTGATCAAGAGAAAGTCCCAGTCCACCATTGGTATGGCTTGCGCAAGCCTCATGAAATCTTGCCCCAACACCATAGAATGATCATCCATGTCCATGATCCTCAAGTCCAACTTTCCAAACCATGATTCCACTCTCACCTGAGTGTTTCGCATCACACCAATAACAACTTTCATGGTAGATTTGATTGCTTTGAAAGCACTCCATTCCCTCTCCATCTTTGCTTTCTTCCCAAAAGACTTTGTTGCTTTCCTACTTAAGAAGCTATGAGTAGCCCCCGTATCCACCAAAGCTACAAATCTCTTACCCTTCACGGTCACCTGCACAAAACTCAGCTTCAAGGCATCACCTCCTTCTGTCGGCTTTATCTTGTGTCTCACATCATCAACCTTCTTCAAGAATTCGGCCTTAGAAGTGTTAATTGGCTTGTGTTCCAACTTGACATTCCTCCTAAGGTACTTCACTTCCTTGCTTGGCTCTTCTAAGCAACTCGATCCTGGTCTAGCTTGACTTCCTTCAAGCTTGTCCTCCATCGCCTTCTGCTCAAGTGCACCAACCAAGTACCCATTGACTACTTCCATAGAACTAAGCTTCTAAACATCCTCTGGATTGTCTCAGTAGTGAGTTCCCAGCCTGTCAATGTAGTTGAGCTCTTCCTACTTAATTACAACTATCTTCTTACCAAGAAGCTTCTTCTTTATCTCTTCCTCAATTTGCTTGATTTCGGCTTCCACCATGGCACTTTTCTTCCTTAACCGGGCTCTTTCATCCAAGAGCTCTTGAAGACCAAGACCACTTCGTTGGATCTCCTCATCAAGTTCCTTGAGTTCAACATCTGTTGTACTTCCGCATTGGCTCTTGAGTTCTTCAAGTTCCCTCCTTAGTTCTGAACAGCTTTCCCGAATCTTCATGTTCTCAGCCTTCATCGAAACCCAGTTAGAACTCCATCGACCCATCTGTTCCAACACTTTGTACTGGAAGACTTCACCTGCATTATGGCTAGATTCACTTATCGCAGGTTCATCCACCATCTTTAACTTTCAGTCTTCTCCAAGTTCCCTGCAAGACATGAACCAGCTCTTGTTCCACTTGTATGTGAAGTCAGCTTCCTTCACCTGCAAGTACCTTTCACGAGCAACCCTGCTCAATCACCAACTCCAACCGAGCTCTGATACCACCTTCACTTCAGTGGAGGTGTGTAGCAGCTTCAACCTTCAATGCCCAAATCAGCTGCTTTGATACCACCTGTCACGCCTCCAAGCCAGCGGTAGTCTTTCAACCGCTCTAGGCGAGGTGCGGCACCACTGAACACTTTCTTTTCACTAATACTTATGTTCGTGGACTACGCCTAACCACTTATCCTACTTAGTTTGTGTTTCGCAACCAAGTATTATTAATGTTTCCTTTATACCAATGAACCCCCATACACATTCATTATCATCAACAATTATACATGAAGAACACAATTGCACAGTATAAAGGGAGGGGAAACTCCTGAACAATGAGTCTGCCCGAATAATATATTATACAGTCTTCAATATTACAAAGCTTTACAAGTATACTTGGAAACCCCAAGTTTCATACTTAGCCAAATTTACAATCTTCGGCAAACTTGGTTGCCTAGCTCGTCAGCGCCTCTGCACAGTCGCCGCACGACTCACCAACCCTTTGTTCACCTCGTCGCATGATCGTGTTGTTTGCCCAACTTGGGTGCACCTCGTCGTAACCAAGTCGCCACACACGGGCGCCTCTGCACGAGTCACACCTCCATTCACAATCTCAACACTTCACCAAAAGTCACACCGTGCACACTTGCACGATGGGCGGGCGCTCACCCGAGTCACCCAAGAACCCGTGCCAAGTCGTCACACAAACCGGGCGCCCACGCCTTTGTTTCACCGTCGGGCGCTCCTTCGCACAACCCGAGCGCCACACCCGTGCACGCCCTTCTCCAACCAACGGGCAACCTCTACCCGTGCCCTTCACCCAAACCAAGAAACGGTGCTATCTCCGTGCGGCCTTGCCCAAGAACAGACACATCACCAAAACTACGCTTTCATCTTCTTTGTTGTGTCCACACTAGACCTGTGCCTTTTCTTTCACATGTTGAGCGAGTTCGTTGTGTTGAGCGATGATGCCAAATGAGCTCATGCACCACCAATATATACGAGTGGCAAGGCAAGGTCGTCGCTACCCAGCCAACCTGCTCACACCCTCAACCTCCATCGCAAACATGAGTCGGCCTTCTTGCAAACGCCCTTAACCATCGGTCGGCCTGCTACGTTTGTAAGTCGGCCCGTGGGTAAACAACCAAGCTCCCACGCCTATAAAACATCTCGCCCAACCTTCTACGCACTTACATTATAACATAACACCTTCGCATTGTAGGTCTGAACTTGCACTTCATCGTTTGTCATCGCACTTCAAGCTGGGATCGCGCTCAAGGACTGCAGGTCCTTACACTACATCTCGAAAGAAGAAGAAGAAGAAACTCGAGAGAACCCTTCAAACCCAACAGAAGGGGATGCTCTAGTGTAGAATGGTAGCACAACCCATATGTAGATCGACACTAAATTCGAAGAGTTCCATGCACTAGAAAAACTGAAAAAAGAGGCACACAAATAAAACAGAATAGGTTGTACAAAGAGAGTTCATGCTTCTGAAAGCTCGGATTCAGACACAGAACTCCCGCCAAAGAAAAGAAGAAGCAAATTGGAAATGGTTCTAGCATATCCCAACTCAGAGGGATGGAAGAAGGTCCAAGAAAAGAAAGGCAAGAAAGAAAAGCTTAGTCATGATTATTATCACATTTAACTTTGTAAGCTCTTATGTAATTTTTTAAATTTCTTCTTTTGCACATAATCCAAAGGGCTTATCTTATTAAATGTGTTCAACATTTACATAATGTAATTTTATTCCTTGTTTAAAGTTGAATAAATTACGGGTTTTTTCTTTTTTGGATAAAAAAATCTAAAGAAATCTATTAATTTTCCTCTTAAACTTGTTTATGTTGATGTATATCCAAATAAATCTAGTTTTCCTTACAAAATGTTTAGAAACAACAAGATCTTGGGTCGTTGATGCTCAACCTAAAAAAGATCCATGGAAACATAGAGATGACCATGGAATTTTATGAATTTGGCCATATCTTTTTATATTCCTAATGAACTTTTATATAACTTTTATTCTTTTTATATAACTTTTATTCTTTTTATTAGAGTGGGTTACTTTTATACAAACCATTTCATAACATTCCCATAGATATAAGTCCTTCAAGTGAAATAGTTATTCAAAATTTGAGGAAATTTTTATAATGAGCATGGCATGTTGATCAAACCCTTTTTTATTTGATAATGCTAAAGAAGATAAACATTTCCATGAACACGTATCAAATATCAAATAATATTTTAAATAATGAATGTCTTTATCTCAATTAAGTCCAATTAATGTTGAGGTTTCTAACCTTCACACTCATGGTCAAAGGGTCTTTGCTTTATGCTTTAATTGGGAACAACTAAAAGTTTGAAATGGTTTTGTAGAAAAAGTTGTTGAATTTTTAAGAAATGTCTAATCAATGGCTGTTATTCTTATCAATTAACATAGAAAAAAATTTCATTACCATCTTCCTTTAAAAAAATGGGACTGGCCTTTGCCATCTTTGATGACATTAAATTGAAGATAAAAATCATGATGCTCTTAATTGACTATACAAGGCACGGTTAACACCAGCAAGCCTTATTTTATTCAATGATTTTCTGATGCTCTTTCCACTTCAATAATTAATGGAAATATCTTATTACTTTTTCTCACCCTAATAAGAATAATGACTTTTAAAATACATGGAATGACGTTACACTTAACTCTAAAAGTCCTTATTAAAGACATGCAACAACTTCATGATCAATCCGAGTCTTGCAATGAGGCATATATGATTTATTTTGAGGTATGGAATGAGGCATATATGATTTATTTTGAGGTATGGAATGAGATTTATATATGAACTAAGTTGATTCTTGATTACAAAGCATTTCTCTTGGTTGGTAAACGCATCATTCTTATGGGTGTTGTTGGTCAATGGTCTCATATGAGAGGTACCTTAATGTATGTATAAAATTTATTAATATAATTTTTATGGAAAAAAATCCAATATTGTTTACTTTGGATATAATGTAAAAGAAATTGATTTATTTTTGCAAGTTAAAGTTTTTTTATTATTTAAAATGTATATACAGAGATGTCAAAATGCATATGGCCTCACCTCGTTCAGGTCTACTGACCAATGTTATTACCATGCTACAGACAAAAATAAAAATACACAACTAAGAGGTTAATGGCCTTATAGGCCTTACACACCAAAAAAAATAGAACTAACAAGACACGAGTTACCATAATCAGTCATCAGAAGTGATAGAAGCATGATTGTCTGGTCCCGTTCCTAGAGGAGGAGGTGGGCAGTATAGACAGTGGACATGTTTCTCAAAGTGAGCAAGCCAAGTTTCTAGCTTCTTGAGCTTCTCTGTCAGTATATTTTGTCCATGCCAAACAACCACAATTCGTTCATGAACGTGGCATTGAAAGTAATGGATTTTCTCCAACTTAGCCATAACTGCCTCGTGCTCTTCCCTCCAGACCCTGTCATGAGATTCTAGCATGTCCATGATAGATTGGAACATCTCTTGTTGCATCGAAGTTCTCCTGTTGCGACCTACAACTTCACACCTAAATGACCCCACATTTCCCTTCCTGCCACTCTACCCTCGTGAGCTCGGATATCGTCCATGGCCTGTGCCCATGCTCCTGCTGCCAACCCATGAAAACCTTGTGACAAGATCCTGCAACCCCTTCTGCCCATAGGACCGACCACCAATCTTCTCCCATCGAAAAATCCATGGCCCCCATGAGCTTGGCCTTGCCTAATTTCGGCAGCATGACTATTGCAATAAGCACTGACTCACACACCACCACCCGGGCACCAGAAAACTTAGATGTCCCCTCGTTTAGCTGAGACAATTCCAGCTTTTCCAACACAGGAGCTCACGAAGATCGAGGAACCAACTTCATTCTAGAAGCCCAACCGAAACTCGAAGTCCCGTAACAAGCCCAAATTAACACCAACGTAAACCCATTCTGTCCCTGAACCGCACCACCAACAAATACACACTCTACCAGCGAACCAACTGCTACCAAAGGCCCTACACTCCACGCCACAACCAGAAGAGGCAAAATGACCCAGCCCCGTTGGCCTCCACCAACCGAATTCACCACTAATCTATTATAGACCCATGCTAATATTGCAAAACGACCCCTAACCAGAAGGGTCCAAATGAAAGTCGCCCAAATACATGTAGGGAAGGAAAAACATCCAGAAGCCTGAGCGTCACTAGAGCCACTGGGTTTCCCCAAATGGAATTATTCATCCAGCAACACTACGAAAGAAAACCCAGACAATGCCAATCATAAAGAGCAGAATATTCCCTACTCTAGAGCCTTAACCCGAGCAAAATCACCACCACTAGAAACCCTGGTACCACTGGAAAAAGTGCCAACCACTATAAAAAAAGAGCCAAAGCATCACCACCTGAAATACCAACTCAAGAAACTACCTAGGCCTGAGACACTTATACCCAATACCAACCACTTCTCCAACTAGTAGACCCTCTAACCAAAAAATGAAAAGGAAAGTTTCACCCAAAATGGCAAGGAGGGAGATGTTACCTTAAAAATCCCACAAGAGGAGCGACGGATGGAGGTCTGCCACCATACCCACATGACCCAGAGAAAAAGAACCACCGACCAATTCACATCCCACAGAGAGCCAAATACCATCTGAACTGGTGCATAATCAACACTACTTAACCACCTTATCACAGGTGCCATGAATCCCTAAAAATGTCCCATTCTCTCTCATACAGACCAGGGATGATGTTTAACACGCGGGATGATGTTTAACACGTTTTAAGACAAAGCCATTAACCGCAACATAATGGGAAAGCATATTTCCCACCTTCCTCCACCCATGCCAAACGTCGTATGTCATACTTCGAACTTCAATTAGTTTCAACCCTCTACCACCCCATCGGGGAAAATTAAATGCTCTTTTAAAAAACTCTTAACGTAAGAAATACAAAGCCCCTTCTTAACGATTAATATGTTCTTACATCATGGGTTAATATGAGTTTTCCTCTTATTGAAAGAAGCTTGTTTGATTAAATAATTCACTTATTCTTATCAAATAATTTGGTCACCCTAGATAACATGTACATATTAAAATATTAAAATTCTCTAATTAGTCGATGTATTGTTGAGCATACAAGATGTATCGAAATTGTCGGTGTTCATATTGATCAATTCAAACATAAAGTCCTTAACTTTAACTTATAGGTTAAAGTTAGCTTAATTAATGGTGCACTCGTTTAAATTCAAAATATTTTTATATTACTATCTCAAATCCTCTTCAACTTCAAGTGTACCCAACTAATCTTTTTAAATCGATTTGACATAAATAATGTGAACATTGTATGGATAAAATCTATTATAGATGAAATAATAAACAAATTACTACGAAAAAGGAATAGGTGCAAAGTATGCACTAATAGGGATTGACTTTATAATGGAAACAAAGAGCGACGAGGGTTAACCTTCATAGTTGTATTAAAAGTTAAATTTATTAATGATTTACACATATCACCCCTATCTTTGGATAATAATGTATATGTTACAAGTCCAAATAAAGAAGAGAAACTATTAAATTTTTTATCTTTGTAACACCCAATATAAATATTTTTGTTCAACATAGAAAGCCTATGTTTTGTTTATTTTATTGTCTTTCGAAATTACCGTGGTTATTTATAATATATTTTATAATATCTTTTATGCCTTCATCATAATCATTTTCCTATTTGAATAAAAAATAGCATCATTAATGTTTTAGTAATATGATTTAGTAAGATTTATCATTGTATATAGTAATATGATTTAGTAAGATTTATCATTGTATATTTGCTAACCACTGACAATTGAAATTTAAACTATCATCTAGACATAACTTGTATTTCACACAACATATAATACTATTAAAAAAACTATCTAAATTAACTTAAATTATGTTGTTTAAACATAGGGTGAACAATATAAGTTTAAAATTTATTGTTCTTAGATTTTATAAACATGGGAAATTAGTTTCAAATGATTAGAAATTGGAACAATTTTTTTCAAATATTTCCATGTTTAGATATAATTATTATGAGCCTTATGGGTGTAAAATATTTTGGGGTTTAGAGACATTTTAATGTTTCAAGTGGATACTTCATTCATCTAGAAATCTAAATGAATTTTTTTGACATAGATAAGAGTGAGCCTTAGGCATAAATAGAATTAACCAATACATAATACTTTCTTTAATAAAATGTGAGTTGGAACAACTATTAATAAAGAATAGGAATATAATATTAAAAAAACTAAGAATAATAAGAAACAAGAATATGATATAAAAGAGAATTAAATTGAGAATATAATATACTAAACAAATCAATTAGGCTTCTGCATTAAAATAGAATAAATTTATCCTAGTGTTGACGGTGCTCGATCCGCCAACATTCAAGGGATCTCCCCGATATGAGGTCCTAATTAGAACTCACGCCATTTGGTGTTGAAGTCCCATCTAGTATGATGGCCCGGTTGCCATATACTTAGAGATTTTCCTCGGTTCTAACTTTCAGCACATGAGAGTGTTGCAATGGTACCTTCAAAGAGTAAGGTGAGTGTGCTTGGTGAGTGTGCAACGTAACTGTGTCTAGCTTCTCTTACTGCAAAAGGGGGGGAAAGTGAGCCTCTGTGTGAGAGGTAATAGTACCACCCAGGAAGAGACACACGTGAACCAGGAAGGTCTGTCCAACATCCAGCAGAATAGTCAACAACAAATGTGGCAGTCATTAAAACCAAAGAAAAGGGAAAGGTCCATCTACCATCCAACAGAATAGTCTACAATAGATGGGATGATCGTTATAACCAAGAGAGGGGAAAGATTTGTCTAGTATCCTGCAGAGTAGTCCAGAAGGATGAGACAACAATGAAAACCATAACAACACATTCCCAACAAGGTAAGCACTAAAACAACAAAAATAGTTCAACTATCTTAGTACATGTAAAACAAACATGAAATATAAATGCTCACATAATAGTCTTACAAACATCCACAAATCATGCATGGAAATGTGTTGACCTGAGAAGGGTTTTGTATTAAACAAAAGTTCCAAGACACATATTTATATCATAAATCACTAGCCCCAGTAGTGGGACATTGGAGCCACTCCTTGCTCCTCAAATAAATGACTGAAACTATTTATGCTTTACGGGAGGAGACAAGGTGAAAATTCCTTGCTCATACAATGACGGGGGCATATATAAGCAAGGGGTGATGCTTGACCTTTGTGACTCTTTTACTACGCTCATGATTGTTCAACTTCCTATGAATTTTCAACTAACATGATTCTTCATATTCATGTGTGTCCATTGGACTTCCACTTTACGTTACAATATATATGGCTCATAATAGTGATGTGGTCTTTGACAACTCATGAGATGACTTGACATGACACTTCTGACATGGACTAGATTATTGAGGTGGAAATATCAAGTTGCTATTGCTGATGAGTGATAAATGTGTTCTTAGATATTCTTTATCCTCTCCTCCACATGGCTTGATGATGTGGGGTCTTTAGTGATCTTCGGTCTTGAGAGGTGGTTGCATACATGTACTCCCTTCGTTTGTTCTTGATAAGCTTCTTTATCTATCCAGCTGTATGTGGGTATTCAAGCATGTTCACTCCTTCTTTTTCTTCTTCATCATCTCGCCATGATCCAACAGTGTACCTATTCATGCATTTGACTCATGACGGGACGACATCAGATACAAAACCTCCTAGTCTAAGTTGAAGCATTGTTATCCATGAAGTGGGCCCGTGATAGGTGATAGGTTGGGAAAGAGGGCCAAGTAACTGCGCAATGTGCAGTTCCAAGTGACAGTCTAGGTTGGTCACTGGGACTCCATAGAGTACAGCTCAGGCTTGGCTGAGGAACTCTTGAGCACAATCCTTACTCCTGGGAAAATTGTGCAGAGGCCACTAGGGGGGAAGGATTACATGGTTGAGACGACTAGTGACTGATGCAAGATGGGACCCTCGGAGGCAGGTCTACGCAATTTTTAGAGGCAAGGAAGGATTGGGCAGCAAAGGGGCCTGGGAGGATAGATATGCACAGTTCTTGAGATCAATGAGTCTCAGCTGAGGGAGGACAATGAGGACACTTCTACGTAGTTCTGGGAGGTAAGGTAGGATTGGTATTATTCGCATTATAGGGTTCCAATAGGTAGGGAAGAATCTTGATGAATGATCTTGCAAAATGCACAATTAAGGTCAGGCTGGGAGAAATTATTGCACAATTATGGGGATGAAGGAAGGTTGCTCAGCTCTGGAATTGCGTAGTACAACTACCTTGGGGGATAGTGACTGTGCACTGTGTAGTTCCAGGAAGCAAGGTTGCATCATTGAGGGTTGAGACTGCATAGAGCACAGTTCAGTATGGGTCCGGTGAAGGTGAGTTTCCTGGTCAAAAGGATTTTTGGAGAAATGACTAAGTGTGGGAGAGAGGTGAACCTATGAGGAACTTAAACTTGTGATCACACACTTAGCATACTTTGATGACATGACAACATAGACCACCAGAAAAACAAGACAAAGCATTACCCTCTATGAGATTGTCCTAGGACAAAAGTGACAAGTGCGACACTTAGGGTGGACTTAGGACAACCGTGACGACATTTGTGCGACAATGCTTAAAACTTTGTGTATGAGTGTTAGTGTGAGAATTCCTGGAAGGTGTACCAAAAATCCTCACTTAAGTCACTAGGTGACAAGTGACCCTAACAACAAGTTGATGGTTGTTGTCATTCTAGATCTGCAATAGAAATGAAAAATCAATAGTAAAAGAAAATAAGATCCAAAACAAATAGCAGGAAAATAATGTATCTAGAATAATAACCCAGTGGAAAGACGATTTTTAAATGAATAAATCTTTATTTATAACACATGATGAAGAAGATCTACAGATTTTTTTGTAAGTCCCCCTCCGTGGGATGGGCCCTTTGATATCCTTGATGCTTCAGAAATAGAATTCCCTCTCTTCATCATGTGAAAAAACCAAGCAAAGTGAAGAACTCAAATGGGAGCTCAAGAAAATGACGATAATATTGATGATGATAATGATCATGGTGAGGAATGAATGAAGAACCCTGTTTATATAGCAAAGCATGGAGTTAATCTCGAAAATGGAGAATAATAAAATATTATTGACCAACTTTAGATCTAACTACTTGGAATACTTTATTATATTTATTGGAGAGGGAAAAGGAATTTAAAACGGTTAAATTCCTTTATTTAGAAATAATTAATAAATAAAATGATTTATTAACTATTTCACGAGAAACAAGAAAGGTGTGAAATCAAAATAATTATTAAATAATGATTTAATAATTATTCTAATAACAGAAATAAGGAAATTCAAATAAATAATGATTTATTTAAATATTCCTAAGGGATTTAGTCAAATGTGACAAGGAATAATTATTAAATAATGATTTAATAATAATTCCTAGAGAAAAATAAATAAATAATGATTTATCTAATTATTCTCATGGGGTTTTTTTATTTAAATCGGAAAATAATTTAATAAAAGTGGTTTACTAAATTATTTTCCACAGTGAAAGTGATTTTACTATGGTAAAATTAAATCCACATTGTGTATTTCGATCCACCTAGTTAGAAATGACCAGGTGATCATTCTTTGGTGATAACAGATTGCCCCCACATGTATGAGTGTTAGGAGCAAATCGTATGACTGAAATACATTGTAGATTAAACTTCCATAAGACACCAAAAGGTGAGTCAGAGAGAGAGAGAGAGAGAGAGAGAGAGAGAGAGAGAGAGAGAGAGAGAGAGAGAGAGAGAGAGATGAAGCAAGCCAAGGATGGACAAATAATCGGGGGGGGGAAGACCTACAATACTGATAGAAGTCTCCTTTTATGTGGTAGTACCTGATCTCAAATGAGGCAGGGGAGGAAATTCCATACCTGTTGAGATAACTGAGTACAAAGAATAATGGTGAGCCCAACAACGTGGGACTGAGCTACAAATTAGATGATACATGATACATGATACACTAGCATCAATGGGCCAGAAAATAAGACAACGAATCCCATATACATAATGCGCCTGGAAAAAACATAGGCTAGGATTGAATACAACAATATATGAGTACATGAGATACAATTCCCCTCAAACTATCATGGGGAGGGGGGATCACAACCAAGGAAGCTCTGCTGAACATGAAAGGGCTCTGAAAATCTGAATGGATCATCTAGAGGAGACATGCATGATATGGGCGCTGCAAGTGGTGGAAACCGAACCCATCAAATTAACAGAACTGCATCGGAAGCTGGATCAATATCTGTGGTCATCCGGGCGTGTGGGGGGCTACTTGAAGGGCTACCCCCTCATGAGGTCTGAAACATTTGACACACACTTGGGAGTCACTGGGAAAATCATTTGAGTCACCAAACCATCAAGCATACAAATATCAAATGTACGATAAGGAGATGAGGTCGAGCACATGAGAAACAACCAAGTCAAAGGGCAATAATGAGACCCTTTTCTTGATTTGAGGTGTTGTGATGGGGTCCCTGGGATCAATTTTGTTAATTTTTGAGTCAATTTTGTATTATATTTTGTAGAGATTGTAAAGTCTCCACAAAATGTGGAAAGTGGAGCGCGAAGCTAGTAGAAGTCAAAGGGGCTTTAGTCCCTTAGTTGGGTAGGTGATAGAATTGTTTTGATAGCCACCCATAGTCTGCGGACCATGGTATTGTAAAGAAAATGCTATATAAGGTTGATTCATAGCGAGCATTAGAGATAATGTTTTGTGAAGAATCATTGTAAGGGCAAGGTGCTAAGGCAGGAAAGGTTTTTTTCCTGTACTCAGGCAAAAGGGGAAGGCTCCTGTAGCTGAGCGTGTGGAGACCTTGGTAAGTTCGCATGCTGAATGCGTGGCCCCCCGCAATTGAGTGCATAGGGACAAGAAGTCTGTATCTGAATGTTTCTATCCAATAAAGCTATTTTGAGCCAAAATTGAATCACCTGTGTCCTTTTATTTACTTTTGTAAAGTTTATGTATCTTCACTCTATAATCTGTTTAATACGAATTAATTCTTATTTGCTACGTGGCACTGGTAGATCTGTAATACTTATGCATGATAAGTATAACTAAGTACCTTCGCAAAAATTTGGATGTCATTTAGTTATATTTGCAGTAGTTATATGGCGAAAGAATTACATCTGCGCGAAGGCATATCTAAGCCACAAGGGTATTAGGAAACCATCACACAGGCCTCTAGATGCAGAAACCTAGTTCTAGCATCCCCCAATACTACTTCGGGTGAGATTGCAGCTTGTGCTATGCAGGTTATTTCTGAAAGGGCCAATAGTTAGGGTTTTGTTGGTTGGCGCAAATAATGCTGAACCTAGGTCAGGCCCCATAAAGCCAACAAATGGTTCCATTTCCGGGACCGAGATCTATCTGAGGAATGTGTGATGTCGAATAAGTGGTTTCTTACTAAGAAGGAGATCAAGAAGTGGTTCGATCGAAAGTTTCACATGTTTGCAGTTCAATAGAACAGAAATTTGTGATTATCCAAGGAAAAGTGGTTAGAGAGATACCTATACACAGACGAGACCGAAGTCTTTTTCTGTTTCTTCCCTTGCGAATTGCATGAGTGGCTATCTAGATTAGCAGACAGTCAGGGTATGTGGAGACTTGACAGCCCTATTGTGTGGACTCCAGAGCTGGTGAAGCGCTTGGAAGCCTCAGAAAGTAACATCACATGGGTTTTCGATCACTGGATTGATCACATCATAGGAGGATTCGTCACTCAGCTCATGATTGATACGACCATCAGCTATAGCGAAGCAGAGTGCAGGCTCTTCAAGGGACTGCGAGGTAAGTATTTAAAATCTCTGAAAACTTGGATTAAGATGTCCTTGTGTGAAAAATGGGTTATGAAATTACCTTGATGTTTGGGACTATGCAAAGCGGAAAACCCTTCAGAAGGAATGGAGAATTAGGGTCTGAATATAGTCTTATATTGGGATCCTCTTCAAGTGACATTGAAGGAACTATTCTGAATACATCGCGAAGTGTGCTGCAGTTGGTAAGTCAGGGTATCCCGAGGACACCTCATCCATTCACTCCACCTCTGCCTCCACCTCTTCTGCATACACTTACACCTTGACCTCCACCTCCACCTCAACCATTCAACATGGCAAACACAATGAAGATGCCGAAAGGGGTAGGGAGTGAAGACCCCGAGAAATTATGGTTTGTTGCAAGTGCTCTGTGGATAGCGCATCAGATCACTGACAATAGTCTAGAGAAAGTGCAGATAGTCACAACACTAGAGGATAGGGCGCTAACTTGGTATATCAAGTTTTGTTAAGATAGACCTGGCGTGACATTGGTAGAGATTCAGCAAGCATTGAACAATGAGTTTAAGAAGCCTAAGTCTCAGGTGCAGTCTGTCATGGAGTTTAAGGAGATACAACAAAGGGTAAATGAATCCTCATGGGATTTTGATCAGACGATCGAAAATGCCTAATCCGATAGGCTAATATGAACATCACGAATGATCAACATAGAGACTGGTACATTGCTTCATTGTTGCCTCACCTAAGATTACCATTATTGCAACAAAAGATATGAACACAAGCAAAGGTTGTGGAGATCATGATGAGGTTGGAAGCCTCACCAGTACAAGATACGAATGTTGGAGTATAACAAATTCAATTGCAGCTCGCAAGTCTACACATGGAGTTGTAGAGCTTGAAAACAGGAAAGGAAGCTCAACCAGAGGTGTGCACTGAAGTTTGGTGTATAAAATGCAATGACAAGGGACATGATAATGATCATTGCTCTATTTACCAGAATTACTTGATTGGAGGAGGTCTTGTGCCTCTGAAGCCTGAAAACACTGTGGGATCGAGCAAGGGAGTACCATTATGGTGCGCTATCTTCCAGATAGTTGGGAAGCACGCAATTGATAATTGTCATCTCTTGCAAAAGTTTGTTCAGACAACACAACAATTTTTTTGTACCTTCTATAAATCGGCTAGACACAATGAGCGAAACAGTTGATGTTATGAATTGATGATGGAAAGGACCCCTACCGATCGGGTGTAGGTGGAAAATCGGCCTCAAGATCATGGTGAGGGTGAAGTGCACAGAGGATTCCAAGTTTGTGGAAGACAAAGAGGAGGGGCTGGAAGAGGTTGTAGACAAGTTATTTTTTATAACTGTGGCGAAGCTAGACATTTTGCATGTGACTGTCAGAACCCAACGCATCCATATTTTCAATATTGCAGATAGTTCAATCATGTGATAGAAGACTGCCCAATGCTGATTTCCAGATTCAGGAGAAAGAGACACAACAAACTACATAGAATATCTAGATAATGAGGGTGGAGCCTCGCGAAGAGGATCATAGCATCAATATCATAACGTGCAGTGGTATGGCCACAAGAGAAGATAAGGGAAAGAAGTCATAAACCAAAGGATGGGTGCGCAAGGCTGCTGAAAAGGAAGTCGAGTTTGACCTCAACCAAGCTAAAGAAACTTTTATGGAGGCCAAGAAAATTTTTGCTGAAGCTTCTACGTTCGAGAGTCAAGAGAAAGCAGTTGGGAATAGTGAAGTGCAAGATGTGGATCCTTCACTGTTAGCCACTTTTCTAAAAAATTGTATGAAATTGTTGAGGGATCAGAACGCATTAGAAGGGCTACCGGAGTTGATTGAAAATTGTACGAGAAAAAATAAGATTCCTTTAGAACAGTGCGCTGTGAAGAAACTAGGTAAACACAAGAAGTGGATCGGGTGTGAGATGAGGTTAATCACACAGATCGAGGATTATGAAATGGACCAAGTTATCTTGGATTTGGGTTCTGAGGCAAATGTATTTCCTAATAATACATGGGAAAGGATGGGAAGACCTGCGCTATAATGGTATCCTATACAGCTACGCATGGCCAATCAGTAGAAGATCATTCCTATGGGGCGCCTGTATGGGGTAACAGTGGACATTGAAGGAGTGAGTGCGTTGGCTAACTTTGAGGTAATTGAAATAGTGGATGAAAAAAATCCTTACCCTGTGCTACTAGGAATTGATTGGGCCTTCGACATGGATGTGGTGATTAATCTGAAGAAGCGAAGGATGACATTTGAGAAGAAGGTGCTCAGGGTTATTGTGCCACTGGACCTTGCTGAAGGAGCACGCTACACTGAACTGGTCTGTGATTATGTGGAAGATGATGATCTAGATCAAATATACAAGATAACTGTGTGTGATGAAGATTGGATTAATCCCACTACAGATGGGAGGATCACGTGGGATAAAGAAAACTCCTATACCTTAGACTTAGATGAAGAGCTCAAATACTAGAAGAATTGGTTGCATGAAGTCTCTATGTTGCGTTGCAATATGATGACAAAATCGTTGTTGTGCATATTTACGGAGGTAAGAAATCTCTCGCATTATGATGGTTTGAATGATGTTATTCTCATTTTGGATGATTTTGAAAGGGAAGTACCCGAGGAACACCGATTCCAGGCACTTGAATTAGCAGTGTGAGCTCTGCCTACCCGTTGGTGGGGTACGGATATGGAAAGCTTCGCTAACTGGAGGGAATACAAGAATATGATGAAGCTAACGTTTGGATACGCTCATACCCAGATGACTGATAAATATAGCAGAAAGGATGATCTACGCGCGCACTTGGCGTGGTGGACTAAAGCTTGGGGAGAAGAGCCACAACCGGAATCAGTTCATATCTTCTTTCATACCCTCGATACTATCCCAATGAACTGGTATTTGGAAAAAGAGCTACACCATGGGATGAACAAATGGGACATCTTGAGGGAGAGCTTCTTATTAACTTTCAGCTTTGAGGATGGATTCGAATGCATTGATGAAGCGCTCCAGGAAATTAAGGTCGCTATCTTTAGAACACCTGAAGAGCCGGTAGAATGGGTTCAATTGGATTGGAGTACATAGCTATGCCATGCATTGGAATGCTACAATGTGACTATAGAAGAAGAATAAGAAGACGAGCCATGAAAAATCCATATTTCAGAAACTGAAGGACAGCGTGAGGTTGAAGGACCTAAAGAAAAGAACCCTGATATATCAGAGTTATAGGACAAATTGACCTCCTAATCAACTCAGAGGTGAAAGACAATATGACTGAAGCAATGATCACAATTGCAGGCCTAGAATCCACACTAACGCTCTCTATACACTGGCAACCTGATTTATAAAGCTTGTTACCAAGCATAAAGGAGTGTTAGTCACTCTGCTAACTCATGTTGTTAGATCAGGGGGAGCATTAGTGAGCTTAGGTGATGTTTAGAAGGTCATGCCAACGAATCTGCTCATAAATATCTAGATATTAAATCCCTAAATTTGTGCAAGAAAAGCAAGGAAACTCCAAAGATAAAGATATTTGGAGAAATTATATTATGAGAATGAAGACAAATGGGAAAAAGCTTGTAAACAGGGAAGGTTCATGGTTTTTACCCTAATGAACTCTAGATGGAGCTTGGCAGCCCTAATTTGATTGCTACATAAGCAACAAGAAGGCCATTGCAAAAAGGGGTCAGAGCATTTGGAAGGATAGCCCATAGAGCTGTTATGAACTGTCATATTCTTGAAGAAGTTAGCTGAAAGAGGGAGAGAGAGAGAGAGAGGAATAAGGGGTAAGGAAGGATGATACAACGGATTGTTGTAATCACTCTTCCATTCTGAATATAGAACTGCAGTTGTGTTTCCTACTCCAAAGTGTCGGTGATATTGTTCATTTATTTGTTCATTCTAATGCTTGTCGAGTTGAGTAGTTAAGTTATACATTAATACATGTTTGTTACGGATTCTTACATTAGTTTTCAGAAGCGTATGCTGTGATTGGTTTGCTTTGTCCTTTGTGCAGGAATTGTCTTGGAGCCAGCTTAGAAGGAGTTCTTCTTACCGCACGGAGATCCCCAAGCGAATCTAGAAGGAACCAAAGGTAATCCTCTTTCCATACCCTATCAATTTATGTTTGATAGATGAACATGTGTGTAACTGGTAGCTTTTGCAGATAATATTATAGTCTGTCGAAGGTCCCGGGAAGACCTTTGAGGGTAGTTTTCATCCCGTGCATTTTACCCCACAACAGAATTGGCGACTCCACTGGGGACTATACATCTAGTTCCTGGTTACCCGGACTCCTCTCAGATCTTCTCTTTCTTCTAAGAGCTTCCCACTTCTTCAAATCCTTTTCTGATCCACCATCTATCTTGTTGCATCCTGCAAATTTGCATTCTCCTCAGAAACTGATCCTAAATACCCTTTGTTTGAGCTATTTCCTTCACTAACGCAGGTTTCTAGTCTACACAGAGCTTTATAAAGCTCTTTGACTGTGCACAGGGAGCGTTAGTGGCCAAACTAACTCTCTGTTTACAAAGAAACAGAGCGTTAGTCTCCCATTTCCATGTTTTTCAGAAGATTCTGTGGACCAAAAGGGGGGGAACTTGTCTCAGGGGCTAAAGTAAGATCTGCAACAGTATCATGTTAACAAATTTGGTGTCTTGAAAATTTATTTTTAAGAAAATGTTTTAGTTTTTCTCTCTTAAAATACATTTTTTTTGAAAGAAAAGCTGATAAACTGTATTGTTCCTTCTATCGAAATAGTTGTAGGCTACTTCATTTTGGTTTTCAGTAGTTGTTAGAGAATATTGGGAAAAGAAACTTTCAGTTATGCAAGTGTTGAATGGCTTTAGATGCACTGATGAATCCATGAATATGTGAAAAGATACATGTGTAGAATAAGACTTGTTTGCATAAGAAATTGAAATATATTTTTTTTCAGAGCATTTTTCTGCATGGTTTATTGAGTCGAGAGTCTCACCATATTCATACGTCAACACCCCTACCAAAGACAAATAAGAAAGTACACTAAAATTTACATTAAAATCAATCAGTTACTATTTTTTGAACCAACATTAGCTAGATTAGGACCTTGGGATAAGCATGTGAGTGAACTGCCCAAGGTTGAAAATCAAAACTAGTGTCGTTAATGAGTGAAAAATCCTTCTGCACTCATATTACCAGGACCACTCCACTAACAACGGAGCGAAATACGAGACAACATCGGACTGTAATTGAAGGTAGCCTGCCTTCTCTTACAACTCCTTTGGGCATTATGTGTATTGGGGGTCCCTTCGGGGATTTCGGAACTGAGTCGGGGACTCAGGTATCCTGCCCACACAGCGTGTTGTCTATGACTATGTCCCCCCTGGTAATGTCTGTGATTTGAGGTATCTCTAGTGGCCAAACCTTCTAGGTACTTACACAAGGTGACTGGGACGGGCTATCCTGGTACCTCAAACGGACGGATCTACTTTGTCTTCAGTTTTTGGGAGGGTGCTCATCTTCATGAGAGTACTTGGCCCCTCAATCTAAGGTTCGGGCGAAGCTCAAAAGTAATTGTAACCGTACATTTGGCCATCCTTCTCTGTTATTCATTGAGAGACTGGGTTTCATCTCCAGTAATCGGTGCTTATCAGACGAGGTAATTTCCCTTTGTTTGCTGATTGACATATTTAGTGTATTTTTTCTTTTTAGGTACTTGAGTGCTATCATTTTTGAGACTTTAAAGAATATCACAGTAAAATTTATTTGATAAAACTTAACAGTCACTCAATTAGTCCCGTGGTACTTGTACTTCCTTCTTTAGTAGGTGAAACTTCCCCATCTATCCAGTCAACGACTCACGGGTTGTGGAATTATAGAGAC
This sequence comes from Pinus tabuliformis, assembly GCA_031772625.1. NCBI lineage: Eukaryota > Viridiplantae > Streptophyta > Pinopsida > Pinales > Pinaceae > Pinus > Pinus tabuliformis. The sequence goes on along the minus strand of CM062804.1, from coordinate 563,787,698 downwards.
ACTCTTGGTCCTCTACCACTTCCCCAGTCGACGGTCATCACAACACTGGTAATGTGGAATCCCGCTATCCCATTTGTCCCAGGTACTACAACTCACATAACACCCTCTATAAGTGGAACCTAACAGATGCCAGGTTCCACTCCTATGGTGCGACAAAGCATACCTTCGACTAGTGCCACATAGAGTGCTCCATATAACACTTAATGTGGCACTATGGGTGCGGTTCCAGTTTACCAACAACAAGGTCAACCGCCAATGTATAGTTCCAACCCCCATATTTAGATATCTGGGGCGGTTCCCAATATGCACATGCTGGCGGGGAATGTCACAGTTCCCCCGCTATTCTCAGGCATGCATGGATAGTCGCTGATTGACATGAGTGTTCCCTCTATCAATAAAAGCCATATGGTTAGTTCTGTGTCGGTTGGAAATCCACAAGGGATTCCCACCCAATCCATGGGGGCACCCTACTCACAAATTCAGATGAGTCAAGGGGCACCGCTTATACTGGGGGCAACTTCATACCCCAGTATCAAAATCCTCATGGAAATCCACTCTACAACATCGTACCGCAAAGCAACTACTACACCACACAACCCATGTACACCATGGGGAACCAAACGATGGGAGGAGCACAGAGCTCCTCAGGTCATCTATCATCACCATGGTCTGAGTCGGGGGCACCCAACAATTTGCCTTTTTTGGCAACGTTGGATATTCCCGACTTATACAAGTTGACAAACGACCCCATCTACCACAACTTACAATGGCCACCGATCTTGCATAAAATACTGACAGACATTCCAAAGTTTGACGGAAAACAAGGGGAGGATCCGGGCACCCATATCACCACCTACCATCTTTGGAGTGTTTCTAACTCCATGGTGGATGATAGTGTCTGGTTACATCTTTTTCCCTGTACCCTTACTGGCAATGCAACAAAGTGGTATATTGAGTTACCATGCACGTCAGTAAATACCTTCGATAATTTAGTGATGGAATTCCTGAAGCACTTCCAGCTACCTATCCGCTATGAGATTGGGACAAAGCTCCTCACTTCATTTCATCAGGATACCGCCACCCACATCTCTGATCATATTCATGAATGGAGACGTAGGCGGAGGTTAGTCAAAGCTCCCCTCCCAGACTTTCTCTTAATGGACTGGTTTTGTAGGTCGTTACTTCCGCAAATCGCTAGAGATGTTGCTCTAGGTGGTGTGGTCATAGAAGACCAATCCATACGTCGTGCCCAACACTTAGATTTGATATATTCACAGTCTGGCACTCTCTACGACATAATCCCCTATGCTCCTGGTAACCCCAATCCTCCCACCACTCAGCACCCTGGAGCGCATGCCGACGGGATTTTCAGTGCAACCTCTAGGGTCGCTGTAAAACAACTCAGTGGTTCCATTACCAAGCTAGCAGTGGACCCCTCTACCAAAGCGACTACTCTTCCTGCCACTGCGATTAACTCTATGCAGTCTACACAGAAATCTGGTGGCAAGAACAAGAAGAATAAGAATAAGATTGCTCCTTTTGAGGAGCAGTCATCTAAGCAGCCCAACCCAAAACAGAAGGCCGTTGCGCCTATTGCTGATGAAAAGGATACACCTGCCATATTTCCTTGCAAACTTTGTGTTGAAGACCACGAAACCTGGCGTTGTCTGCAGCTTCAGGAATGCACAGACTACCTTGCCAAAAGGGATACTGGTAAGACCCCTGCTGTCCTTAGGAATCCTTTTCCCACTCAGCAGCAGCAAAATCTTATTGCCAACCAACAGCAACCCATGCCAGGGGGCAACGATGGTTCACAACATCCTTCAGCTGGAGAAGGATCTTCTGCCGTTTACACATTTGGAACGGTAGATCTCGCCACAAGAGCCAAATCTTATGGAGCTCCTATCGCTCATGCAACAGAACCTTCCTCAAGTCAAAGCCCACCGCTGCCCAATGATTTGCATATCGACAGGCCGGTTGCGGACCTTGTAATTCGACCCCCAAAAGGGGCACTTTGACGCATAATGCACAATACATCTACACGTGCTACCCAACACTACAACATCGTAGAGGATTTGGTGCAAGCACCATCAGCTATGTTGGCACTCGAAGTATTACAAACATGCCCCGACCAAAAGAAAGATTTACTTTCGGCTAGCGGGGGTATTGACCCTACAGATTCCATGCTTGCTATTTTTGACATGGACAAGTGTAAACCTCCCCTTTCTCACCAGCTTGCATTCTAGGTGCATATCACCACGAAAGGTAAAGGTATACATAGAACAGTCATCAACGAAGGTGCTTCAACCTGCGTCATGTCGGCTTCATGTTGGCTCGCCCTAGGTTCTCCAACCCTATCCCCGCCATCGAACTCCCTGAAAGATTTTGATCGCCACACCTTTATCCCAAAAGGATACCTAGCCAGTTTTCCCATCACTTTGGCTGGGAAAACCGTAATGGTGGACGTAGAAGTCGTAGACAGAAAACTCAACTATAATCTCTTGTTGGGTCGCAGTTGGACATATGCCATGACAGCCATCGTATCTACTGTCTTTCACATCATCCAATTTCCATTGGATGGAAAGGTTATTACAGTAGATCAATTGTCTTTCTACACCCTTGATTATTCACCATCACCAAGTGGCTCTGTACCCCTCGTAGGAGGTGGAATTGACAGTTACGTCAGTGTAGGTACCGGTCTATTGAAGGCTTCTTCCCTCATGGGTTGTTTCCCTCTTCAGCCACCACAGGTTTCACAAATGGTCAACATGCTTTCATATTTTCCTCATGAATAGACCGATCCATGGATCCTACCGGCTCCTTCAGACATTGACACTTATGGAGAAAAAATGCTGCTGTCACCAGCTGAATTGGCCTGCGAAGCCATTCAAATTGCATCTGAATCTCTGGTCACTTTGGTTTCGGCCAATGGTACCATTGCCCCTCCCATAACCGCTCTTTCTTTCGATCCACTCAATCAAGTCCTACCGATGGATGAAGCTATTAGAGAGATCACGAGGTTAGAAGAGTGACCTTGGGAGGATTCACACCATCATGTTTCGATATCTGATTCAGACATGATGCCTCTTCAAATCCTGTCACCTGATGCACATGAAATCATTTCCTCACCGTATACGACTATCCAACTTTTGGACTCGGAAGGAAACAGGGGCAATATTTCACAAACATTGCTCCCCGATATTTTTGTCATGACAAGCATCATAGAAAACATACAGAGTGGAGCCAATCATAATCCTGAGGAAATTGTGAGCTTCACCTACCTGTTTAGGGACTTCCACGATGTTTTTCCTTGGTCTTATGAGGAAATGCATGGCATAGACCCTTCTAATGTCAAGCATGAGATCGAGAAAGATTGAGCGTTCTTTTTATGGTATTTTTCTTGCTCGTTAATCCGAAAAACCTCGAGTCTCCTTCTTTGGGCTCGTTAAACAACTACAATGAAGAATAAAATAGAGCACTTTTAGGGAAATTTTATTGCTCTTTAAAAAATATAAACCCCCCCGAGCTTTCATCGTCGCGCTCATTAAATCTATGCAACGATAGATAGAGCACTTTTAGGGATATTTTATTGCTCTTTAAAAAATATAAAGATCCCCAATCTTTCGTCATTGCGCTCGTTAAATCTATGCAATGATAAGTTAGAGCACTTTTGGAGACATTTTATTGCTCTTTAAAAAATATAAACATCTCCGAGTTTTTTGTAGTAGGGCTCGTTAAACACATATAGCGCAATCAATAGAGCACTGTTAGGGATATTTTATCACTCTTTAAACAATATAAACATCCCCGATTTTTCATCATTTTCACTCGTTAAAGATACACAACGATGGTTAGAGCACTTTTTGTGATATTTTATTGCTCTTTAAAAAATAATGACCATATCCGAGTTTTTCATTGTTTGCACTCATTAAATATATGCAAATACTTCTCTGAGCACCTCTTTTTTGATCTTTTTCCAGCTCATAAACTGAAAAAGACTAACGGAGAATCCTTTTTAGGCACTTTTTCTCACTCTTTAAACTAAAAAAATCTCGAGTTGTGTCTTGCTGCTCGTTAAACATGCTAAAGATGACCCGAGCATTCTTTCAGGTAATTTTTCTTACTCGTTAAAAAATGAAAAATCCCGATTTTTTGTTACTGAGCTCGTTAAAGTGTCACGAAAAAACATGAGTTTAGTCTGTCGCCTCATACTCGTAACAAAATGAGGTTGACATCTATTGGAAAAGAAATTCTCTTTATCCAGGCTCAAGAGATTAAAATACGAAAAAGTAACCGATCCGGGTATACTATTAACCTTTTGTCGCACGCAGTTAACAACTATGACAAAGGAACCACCATGGAGTCTCTCTTTACGATCTTTTTAGACTCTCTAAATATGAAAAGACCACTGAGTTGTCTAGTCTGGACTCTTTAAATACACAGACAAGATATAGAGTCGTTCTTTTTACGATACTTTTCAGACTCTTAAAACATGAAAAAATCAACGAGTTTGCCTGTTTGGACTCATTAAACTAATCAGATAGGGCAAAGAGTCATTCTTTTTGTGATCATTTTCAGACTCTTTAAACATGAAAAGATTGATGAGTTTACCCATCTGGACTCATTAAAAAATCAGACGGGGAAAGTGGACAATACAACTATATCTTGTATTCAAATGTGTGGTTTGGCAGCAAATGTTCCCTTGAACATGGCACTCCCTCCGATAAACCTTAATTTTGATATCCTCTCAATATGAACCCTACCAATCTATGAGTTTTTAGCCTATATACCCTAATGTAATTGCATCTCCTTATCTTAAACACTCAGTAGTGTTCATGAGTCTAGTGCTATCTGGTTAAAACCGTTGTCGTGCCTTCTATTGTTCAAGGGTCCCCATTTGTTTCCTCTATCAACCGATCCTACATATCTTTTCATCATGCCCTCCGTTGTTTAGACCAAAAAGCTCAAAAAATTCTTCAAAAAACAAAATCATTCTTGTCCGGTTTCGTGTCCACTGATGTAGGACACGTCATTACCTACCTTTCGATAGGTTTCTTCCTATCGATTTCAACAATCTATCTAGGAAGATAACCTAGAAACACATTCAGTGCCTTGATGCTTGCAGACATTAGTGGCAGGTTACCTTGTGCTTGATCACGAGTTTTCATTATTGGCTCCTGGTTAAGCGATTCTACGAGTGTTCGACGACAACAAATCTTTCACACTCGCTAGTTTGCACTGTGCATCTTGGAGACCATCACCATTATCGGTGGCCTTCCTCACATTTGTTAATGGTCTCCATTATTGGCTGGTAATCAGATGATTTCGTGCATGTTCGACGTCAACACATATTATCACATGTACTGATCTATGCTGTTCGGTGAAGCAGGAATCAACAACTTGGGTAGAGGCTTGCATCATTCAGCCTTGTTTCCTTTCCCAAGCCGTAGATATTGTTCTTTGGAGACAGCTATTTCAGGATGATCTATTATGACACTGGACCCACCCTGTGCCATATTGGCGGCCAACATTGTTATATCTCTGAGGAGAAAATTACTCTGACATAGCTACTGAGCATGGGAATGCCCAACTCAGGACATGATTTTAGTAGTTTATATATATGTATCTTTTTTGTATCAGGTTTTCCTTGCCGCCCGAAACTTCTCTCTCTCTCTCTCTCTCTACAAAGATTTTGACAACAAATTACAGTGTTTTTTCATAAAGTATTTTGGCCATCATCTCTGCCTCTGATCTCATACTTTAGGGGGCATCTGTTATAGGACAAATTGACCTCCTAATCAACTCAAAGGTGAAAGACAAGGTGACTGAAGCAATGACCACAATTGCAGGCCCAAAATCCACACTAACGCTCTCTATACACTGACAACCTGCTTTATAAAGCTTGTTACCAAGCATAAAGGAGTGTTAGTCACCCTGCTAACTCATGTTGTTAGACCAGGGGGAGCGTTAGTGAACTTAAGTGATGTTTAGAAGGTCATGCCAACGAATCTGCTCATAAATATCTAGATATTAAATCCCTAAATTTGTGCAAGAAAAGCAAGGAAACTCCAAAAATCAAGATATTTGGAGAAATTCTATTCTGAGAATGAAGGCAAATGGGAAAAAGCTTGTAAACAGGGCAGGTTCATGGTTTTTACCCTAATGAACTCTAGATGGAGCTTGGCAGCCCTAATTCGATTGCTACATAAGCAACGAGAGGGGCATTGCAAAAAGGGGTCAGAGCATTTGGAAGGATAGCCCATAGAGCTGTTGTGAACTTTCTTGAAGAAGTTAGCTGAAAGAGGGAGAGAGAGAGAGGAAGAAGGGGTAAGGAAGGCTGATACAACAGATTGTTGTAATCACTCTTCCATTCTAAATATAGAACTGCAATTGTGTTCCCTACTCCAAAGTGTCGGTGATATTGTTCATTTATTTGTTCATTCTGATGCTTGTCGAGTTGAGTAGTTAAGTTATACATTAATACATGTTTGTTATGGATTCTTACATTAGTTTTCAAAAGCGTATGTTGTGATTGGGTTGCTTTGTCCTTTTTGCAGGAATTGTCTTGGAGCCGACTTAGAAGGAGTTCTTCTTGCTGCACAGAGATCCCTAAGCGAATCTAGAAGGAACATAAGGTAATCCTCTTTCCATACCCTGTCAATTTATGTTTGATAGATGAACATGTGTGTAACTGGTAGCTTTTGTAGATAATCTTACAGTCTGTCGAAGGTCCCAGGAAGACCTTTGAGGGTAGTTTTCATCCCGTGCATTTTACCCCACAACAATCGGAACGTTTGAAGACCAATCAAATAAACATTGGATCCTACGCACAACCTAAGTTTGCAAAGATAGGATATTATTGGGATGAAGATATAATTGATAAAGTTGTGGAGCTGTTGCATGAATAACAAAACTTATTTCCTACCAAGTTCTTGGACCTGAATGGAATAGTCGGGGATCTGGGAGTAATGAAAATAACTTTAAAGCCCGATGTGAAGCCCATGAAACAAAGACCTTACTAGGTGAATCCCAAGTATAAGGAAAATGTGCACAAAGATCTAGACAAAACATTGGAAGTAGGAATTATTGGGCCAGTAGAAGAATCTGATTGGGTGATCCCTATGGTAGTTCAAGAGAAGACGCAGCAAGGTGAAATTAGAATATGCATAGACTTGAGGAAGCTCAATGATGTATGCGTTCATGACCCATTTCCAATACCATTTACGGACGAAGTTTTGGAGAATGTTGGAGGGTAGGAATCTTATTCATTCACTGATGGGTTCTCAGGGTGCCATCAAATTAAGATCACACTGGAGGATCGTACTAAGATGACCTTCATGATGGAATGGGGATGCTCCCAATACACAACAATGCCATTCGAGTTGAAGAATGCACCCACGATATTTTCAAGGGTTGTAATTGCAGTGTTCAAATAATTCATCCATAAATTCTTAGAATTATATTTTGACGACTTGACTATGTTTGGGTTGGTAAAATGCCATGTTGCAAGTCTACGTCTCATGTTGGATACTTGTCACAGATACGAAATTGCTCTAAATTTGAAGAAGTGTATCTTTTGTGTGCCTTATGGGATACTGTTAGGTCATGTGGTCTGCAAGTAGGGATTAATGGTAGATCCTATGAAGATAACAGTGATTGTCAATTTAGAAGCTCCGAAGAATGTAAAGCAGCTACACGCAATGTTGGGGTACATTGGTTACTATAGAAAGTTCATCAAAGCTTATTCACAGATAACCGCGTTGATGGAAAAATTACTGAAGAAGGATGCGACCTTATGCTAGGATGAAGAGTGTCAGCGTAGTCTGGATGTGTTAAAGGAAAAGATGGTGACTGCGCCTATTTTGGTGTTTCCCAACTAGAAGAAATAATTTCATGTGCATGTGGATGCCTCTTGTATTGCGTTGGGTGTGGTATTGACCCAACCAGGCGAAGGTGAGATAGATCACCCTATAGCCTTCACAAGTAGGAAATTGTCAAAGGCCAAGAAGAACTATTCAACTACCGAGCACAAAGGATTGGCGATGGTCTACGCACTACAGAAGTTTCGACATTATTTGTTGGGCGCACATTTCAAAATGTATACAGATCACTCCACTCAAGTACCTGGTCAACAAGCCTATGTTGGGGGGAAAGATCTGTAGATGGTTATTGTTGTTTCAAGAATATGATTTTGAAGTGATTGTAAAGCATGGACGATTGAATGCAGGACCAGATCATTTATCTTAGATTGAGATAGGTGAAGAACTAACTAGCTTGGAAGAAGGGTTGCCGGATGCACATCTCTTTGTTGTATGGGTCGCATATGATCACTTTGCTGATATAATTTAGTTTCTAACTACTACAATAGCCCCGGAAAGATACTCTACACAAAATAAAAACGAGTTCGTGGTCCACACAACTGTATTTTATGTCATTGTGGGACACTTATATAAGATGGTTACTAATGAAATACTGCACCAATACATTCCGGAGTTTGAACGATCTAGTATCCTCGCTGAAGCACATGGAGGAGTGGAAGGAGGACACTATGCGGGTAAAGCGACTGCACAGATGATTCTGCGCACATGATTATGGTGGCCAATGCTACATAAGGAATCTAAGGCATATTTCAAGGCATGTGATGCATGTCAAAGGATGGAAAGCCATCGCGAATGGATGAATTGTCATTGAATCTCAGATTTCATTACAGGTGTTTGACAAATGGGCTATTGACTTTGTGGGTTCGATACAACCCCCGGGGAAAAATACTGGTGCGCTGTGTATTATTACTGTGACTGAACACTTGACGAGGTGGGCATAAGCACAATTGGTGAAGAACTATAGCACCGCTACAACCGTGAAGTTCCTATTTGAGTATGTCTTGACAAGGTTTGGGTGTCCTAAGACACTGATGAGTGACAGGCATACGCACTTTCTGAATGAAACTATTTCTGCAATGCTCGAAGAATTTCAGGTTTATCATCAAAAGAGTACGGCCTATCATCCTCAGGAAAATGGTACGGTTGAAGAATTCAATAAAATATTGGAGAACGCATTGATGAAGGTCTGCAACACACAGAGAAATGACTGGGATGTGCACATAACAGTGGTCCTATGGGCATATAGGATTATGTGTAAGAAATTAATAGGACAAACTTTGTTCATACTAGTCTATGGGATCGAGGCTGTGATGCCTATGGAGTATATTGTCCCGAGCTTGCGAATTGCAGCATTAACTAATATGGAGGACCGTGAAACTATGGAGGAATGCCTCATGTAGTTGATGGAATTAGAAGAAGACCAATTTCTAGTAGGATTTCACGAATAGGTGCAGAAGGAGCACGGGAAGGCCTGGCATGATCAACATATTAAGATGTGCACCTTCAAGGTGAATTATTTAGTGCTACTATATGATAGCAAGTTCATGAAGTTTCCTGGGAAGTTTCATATGCATTGTTTGGGGTCCTATGTAGTTAAGGAAATTACAGATGGTGGCACAATTCAATGTGCCAAGCTGAATGGGGAAATATTTCCGGGAAGAGTCGATGGGAGTCAACTAAAGTTATATCAAGGGTATATTTCCACTGCATAATGATTACATGATAGTAGGACAATCTTAGTACTCCAAGAAGCTACAAGGAAGTACGATACTATAAACTACACTAGCCAAAGACTAGGAAAACAAAGTAAGGGCACTGCACGAGGGAAGCCAGAAGTGCACCAGGAAGAGCTATGCCAAGAGGGTTGCACCATGGAGGATGGTGTCATGAAGATGAGTCTAAAAATAGCCGTTGGATACACTCTAGCTAAGTGGATGGAGAAAATCCTGTTAGGAGGAGTGGGCAGGCTGCATTTATGGTGCAAATATTTGGAAATCTACCACCAAAGATGCATTTATGAGTAGAAATTGGAGGGAACAATCGGATCTGAATTTGGAATTCCTTATAAATTTGGCATGCTGGCCTACAGTCGAATGATTTGCTTTTAGAAAATTTGTTGCCCCCCTGTATGTCTAAAATTGATTTGGAGGAACTTCTATTGTAGCCGGAGTTCAAAAAAATTCCTGAGTGGATTCGTAAGCTCTTCTTTGAGAAAATGACTGATCCCCAGAAGTCGCTGTCTCTAAAGCCATTGTCTCTGACGCTGCAACCCCTAAAATTGTGTCAGCAGTGGAAGCTACACCATTTTTGCCCACGGTGCCGAGGTTGCCTAGGCCTAAACCATCCGTTGCTAAGGAGAAACAGAAGAAACCATAGGCTATACCGGTGAGGCAGTCACCGAGGAAGAACCCTACGGAGGTTCGGCAGAAAGGGAAGATGGAAATGTCCAAACAACCATATGAACCCTTGGATCTTGACACAGAGGAGCTTTGCGACGGGGTTGAAGAGTTGGCTTTTGAGGAGAGTGAGCCTATCACTAGGCTCCCGAAATATATCCCTCCACGAAAGGGCAAAGCGAAGGTACCCAAGGATCTCGATTCTAGAAATTTTATGGTCTCCACATCACTATTGCCGAAGAAAGTACCCTTTGAAGGTGCACTGCTAGGGTGCATTCCCACACTCAAGATGGAGGATTGGGATCTCACTGATCACGAGAAATTTCTGCATTTAGTGACAAATAAATATTTGGCGAAGATATACTATGAGGAGACTGGAGTCACGTGACTGGAGACTATGAAGTGGGTCACAGGGGTTGAAAAAGTCAGGTTGTTGAATATGTTGTGGGTACCACACTTTAGCCGAACCACTATCAACATGGTGTGCATACACCAATTGCTTATGCTGGTGCATGATGGGTGTCTCTGGCTGGGAGAGCCCATCCCCATCACAGATATGATGATCCACCATATCACAAGGTTGCCCTACCAAGGGGTGGATCTCGCCAAGGAGTTTGGAGGCAAGAGTCAAGAGAAACAAATCACGGAAAAAATGAAGCGCGAGTATGGCTTAGTGAAGAAGTCACGCAGATACTCTATCCATTCCATCATCAATTGGGTGGTGCAGTTTTCTGCCTAGATATTGTAATGCAAGATTATGAGAAAGTGTCGTGTGGATGAGGTACCGACACCAACCATTTCCTTAGCTGCAAAATGTGGGAAGGGCGTGCAGTAAAACTGGGCACAATACCTTTACAAATAGTTCCTGTTGAGTTGTCGTGAAGCAAAGGATGACAACAAGGCATTCCATTATGCTTGGCTGTTGTTATTGATTGCCCTCGTCACGTAGAGGCTCCTAGAGGATAGCCAATTCCCTCCACAGGATGATGATTTACCGGAGGCCGTGAAGTTTGCTTCGCTATGGGCAATGAGGGACCCAGAGAGGGTCATGGAGACAAAAGTGTCTGGGTATTGGTCGAGATGGACATTTGCACGATGATAAGGCAGAGGACAAGGATGTTACCAACATTGTTTGGGAAATTGGAGGCCTACGCGGAGTTTTAAGCGGATTTTCACACCGTATCCATTAGTGCGAGGCGAGATGCTAAGACAGTATGGTACAAGTTTCCATACCTAGTCACTGAAGCAGATGTATAGGAAGTCGTGAGAAAATGGCCAAGTGAGTGGCAGAAACCATCAGATCTCAACGCAGGAACCAGTACGGTTGGGGAAAGTTCCTCTGCACAGGCCACAACAACGCAGAAGAAAAAGGAAGCTACACAAGTTGTTGCTTGAGGGAAAGAAGCGTAGGAAAAGAAAGAGGTTGAGCAGGCTACAACTGAACAAAAAGTAGCACAGGAAAAGAAGGAATTTAAGGCTAAGGCAGCCAGTGACAAGGAGTGCAACGCGAAGGAGACCACATTGGAAGGTGAGGAGTCTTCTTCTTAACATACTGCAGAAAAGGAAGGGTCCAAGGAGGAAGGATGCGATGGCGAGGAGTAGAGCACTCCCTTTAAATTGTAGAAGCGGACCAAGGAGACAAATTTTGAGCCTAGGAAGAAGAAGAAATCAGACAAGCATGCCCATGCGAATCTAATGGTCCTCACTGAGGGTGACTTGGATGAGATCGGAGATAAGGTTCGTGACAAAATGACGGAGCTATAGACCCAGTTCGAACAACATTACTTGAAAACATTGGGGAGCATGTAGAAGGATCTGCGTGAGTTATAGATTCAAACAAGTCGAATTCAGGCAAGCACAAGACAAGCGAGTTGGATTCAAGTGAGCCTACAGCAAGCGAGAATGTTGGTGCTAGACACAGACATAAATCTAGACGTCATAATTATTTCTTTACTAGACAGCTCATTGCACGCAAAAGCAGATGAAGCAAATTCCCAACTCGGACATATAAAATATGTGGGTGCCAACTTAGCTGCACTGCCTATTCAGACCCTCCATGCGCTTCATCAGGGGGTATCAGACAAGCTCAGAACCAGGGAGAAATGCACACTATCAGTTATCATCGAAGTTAAGATGAATAATGAGCAGATTTTTGTAGAAAAGGCTCAGACACTGAAGGAAAATGAAGAATTTTCCATGCAAAGCCAGAGCTTGGAGGTGGAAATTACACAGGCATGTCAGAATCAAGAGAACTTCACATTCCAGAAGATGTAGTAGCAGCTACGAAGATTCAAAAATTTGGTTGTCGTAGTCAAAGAATCGAAGGATGAGGTCGACAGAGTAACATTTTAGTTCCAAATGAAGATCCCAGAGCTTGAGTTGAAATTGCAGCCAACAACTTCGCTAGAATTAAGGGAACAACGTGGAGAAACTATCAAAGAAAGTATGGCCACTTTGGATGCAGCCATCATATGTTGCACACTGATCTTCGAGCAAGTAATGGAACTATGGATGAATCTATAGGAGGACCCAAACGAGTAGAAACTTGGCACATATATTAGGGAGCTGCAGCAACAATTTGATGAACTCAGGGAAACTACGAACACTTTGGCGCCAATCCAGCGCTTCTCTTACCTAACAGAAGGAAAACAACTTCAAACATAGATTGAGAAGCTGCAAAGGAAATAGGCTATCTTAAAGGCTAGAATACAAATATGGATAAAGGAAGAAAGTTAGCTTACTCTATCAGTCCAGGAAAAATTGATGACACTCCAATAGACTCAAAGGACAATGCACCTCGCGATGAAGAGGCCGACTATAGAAAAACTGGTAGAGGAAGTGTAGCAAGCTACAGTGCAAGGTTCTACTGACATAGCTATGTTGAAGATGGAGTTCAACGACCTCCGCAATAAGGTAGAGGCACGAACTAAGTGACTTGAGGGCGAGTCACCCAATTTGAGCTGGGGGCCTATTGGGATGTGGTCCTTGGGGTCAATTTTGTTAAGTTTTGAGTCAATTTGTATTATCTTTTATAGAAAATGTAAAGTCTCCATGAAATGTGGAAAGTGGAGTGCGAATATAGTAGAAGCCAAAGGGGCTTTAGTCCCTTAGTTGGGTAGGTGATAGAATTGCTTTGAGACCCGCCCATGGTCCGCAGACCATGGTATTGTAAAGAAAATGCTATATATAGTTGAGTCATAGTGAGTCTTAGAGATAAATTTTTGTGAAGAATCATTGTAAGGGAAAGGTGCTAGCGGAGGAAAGGTCTGTTTCCTATAATTAGGCGAAAGGGGAAGGCTCTTGTAGCTGAGTGTGCAGAGATCTTGGTAAGTCCACAAGTTGAGTTGACGGGCCCCTACAGCTGAGTGCGCAGAGATAAGAAGTCTGTATATGAATGTTTCTATCTAATAAAGACTATTTTGAGCCAAAATTGAACCATCTGTGTCCTTTTATTTACTTATGCAAAGTTTATGTATCTTCACTCTGTACTCTGTTTAATATGAATTAATGCTTATTTACTGCGCGGAATTGGTAGATCTGTAATATTTATGCATGATAAATATAACTAAGTACCTTTGCGAAAATATGGACGTCATTTAGTTAGATTTGCAATAGTTTTCTACTCGGAAGGGATAAAGCTGTGTGAAGGCAGATCTAAGTCGTAAAACTTCAGGAAACCATCACACAGGCCTCTAGATGCAGAAATCTGGTTCTAGCATCCCCCAACACTGCTTCGGGTGAGACTGCAACCTGCGCTACGTGGGTTGTTTCCGAAAGGGCCAGTAATCTAGGGTTTTTTTGTTGGCACAATTAAAGTTGAACCTAGGTCAGGCCCCATCAAGCCAACATGAGGCATTGAACAAAAATGGAAGCTGGAACCAAGGTACACTACCCTCTAGACTATTCTTCTGGAATAAATGTGCTGAGGTTGACAGAAGAGAGCCCGCTAGAGTTAAGGCAATGAGGAATCCTCAACAAAGGCACGAGGGAATATAACAAAGTGACTGATGGAATGACACTAGGGATGATGATGGAAGGAAACATGATGGATGGTAGACTGATGAATTCCCTTGTCAGAGGATAATAAAAATGGTTGACCTAGCAGCGACTGACTTAAATCTAGAGGGGATGGTCAATGACTCAAACAAGGATTCAACAAATATGGAGTAGAAGAAATGGAAGCCAAATATAAGTATGATGGAATAAATATGGCATGATGAAAAATGAAACACTATAATGGGACTCAATGTGGACTTGGAACACACTCCATAAGTACAAGGGTGACACATCTCAGATGCTCTGAACAAGGGTGACTCGATGATGCTACCACATAGGGGAGGCCCGGTGGGGACCATAAAAACATGACTAAATGATGGTTACTCAAAACGAAAATTGACACGAGAGTCAACCAGTGCAAAGGTAAAGTGGGACTAAAGAACGAGTGGCTCAAATGAAGAGATTCGATTTTAAAGGACGACAAAGTGAAACTTCATGGAAAAAATGGCTTTTGGGTGAAGTGTCAATTTACCAAAAACAAAGAGAGACCCATTATATGAATTAGTGAGATATTTCCAATGGTGCTAATGATTCGTCAAATGGAGCTACAGTTTGGTCGCAATGGGCGATGAAAAAACTAGGGTTTTTCCTATAAGAGGGCTTCTTCCCTCTAAATCCAATTCATTTTCATAGTGAGATGTGGAGAATTTGGACAAGAGGAGAAGGCCCTAAATCTTGTGGAGATTGTAGTTGGAAAACTAACCATCTGAATAAGGATCTGCGAGTTGGAGGTAGGTAACCTAACTATACTCATCAATTTCAATGGTTTAGATTTTCATATTAGGTCCTCAGTTTTTGTTGGGAGACCCATGTATTCCCTTATGGTCATAGAGCTATATTTGGTGCTAGGTTTATGCTCTAGACCATATTAATGGGGCCCAAAAGTGCGCTCATCGTAGTTTTTGGGGCAAAAATTACGCTTTGGACTGAGAGGGTGGGCATGAATTTGGTCTACTAGTGACTAAGGTTAAGTGCATCCATGGATGTCTTTTGAACTTTTAACTGAAAAGACTTAGTGGTGTCTTGCAGGTATGCCAGAGTTAAAGATATCATGGTGAGAAAGAGAGTTTGATACCCTCCTCACTGAGATTTAGGGGAATCAAGTAGTGAGAGGGATATTGGCACGATGTGGCATGCTAAAAATATTGGAGAACCCACTGATGAGCGCTGGTGAACCCCTGCTATTGAGGATAGTGAGCTATTGGGATCTGGATCAGGAAGCCTTTGTAGAGCAAGGGCACTGGATCGAGCTCATGATCTAGGATATATAATTTTTTACTAGACTACCCCCCTTGGGGGTGGTAGGGGAGATACATCCAGTGCTGCCTCATGGGAGGCATATTTAGGAGTTTTCTAAGCATCATTATATATAGGGTAGTCATGCGATGGGAAACACTATTCAAATTGATGACATGGAGAGATTAGAGACACGAATTATAGCCGCAGCGGTGCTGCGAATTTGTGGTAGCCATGCCTTCCACCATATCATTGGAGGGAAGATGATGCTGGTGGAGAGTGTTTTTGGAGGGACCTATTATGTGTGGGGCTAGATGTTGTTGTCGTCATTGAAGCAAAATTTGAGACTATGCAGATGGGGAACCAATGATAGCTATTTGTTTGGGACAATATTATGCTCACTCTTCTTTGAGAAGATCCCCATTATACGACCTCATGTTCAGATCCGTGATGGGGGCCCATTGGAGCCCAGGATGCACTACTGGGGGAAGCTACTGAGACGAGGAGGTGGAGGGGGAATCGGACAGGTGTTATGACCTAAGTTTTTTGCTCATTGGGACCAGATGCAGAGATATAGTTAACCAAGCTTCAACAGGAATTTGAACAGATGCAAATAGAACATCGAATCACCTTAGTCGAGAAGGAAGCACATGTGCAGGCAATAACTGATCTACATAAAGATGATCCAAAAATTGATCAGTTTATTACCGAAGCACTTGGACTTAATTCCCAGTTGACACATCAGAAAGAATTACTGTGTCAGAAGATTTCACATTGGAAATATTATTGCAAAACAAGTGATAAACTGACAAGTCAAGTCATAGAAATGCAACTTGAATATGATGAGATCTTTAAAAAAGGTCTCTTATTTCATCACCTAGCAAAATACAGAGGAGGGGAGAAAATCTGATCTGTCCAAGCTAGAAGAATCACATAAGGAAATTTTGTTTGCAAGTTGGGATTCTCGGCTTAAAGAAGCAAAAAAGGCAACAACAGACACGGCGGCAACAACAAACATTGTCATAGAAAATATCAATGAGAATTTGCATGGTGCCAATCTAGTGGTAGATTCCATTCCACAGTTCCTTCCAGATGCAAAATAGCTCAAACAATAATGGAAACAAGCAGCGGAAGAAAAAGCGAAAGTGATAAGGAAAACGACCAGGCTAGATTGCGAGGCATATTGGCAACATTTGGTTAAGCCTCACAGCCAATGGATGACCTTGCAATGCCTAACCACTTCTCTTGAGAAAATGGCGGCAACATTGATCGATGTCATATTCGATGGACAGTTGAAAGTTGAAGTCGGCCAGCCTACGCAGCTGAAGCCTATGGTGGATATTTGCAATTTGAAGGGTCGAATGCAACATAGTTAGTCACCATGTTTACTTTAATTTTGATTTTATTTTTTGCATAAATTGAGGCAGGTCGTTTAAACCTCCTCAACTATTTTTGTAATAATCTATTTTTACTTTTATAGTTTTAGTATTTAAACCCCTCTCATGCATTGAGAGAGGGGTCCAGAATTTTATTAGAAACTCTCTTCAAAACATGCACTTTTGTCCCTTTGAGGAAGTTCTGGTGAAATATATGGAACACGATTTACTTTTTATCTGATTTAGCATCTTCTATTGAAATTGCACTTTTATACTCTTAGATGATGTTGAATGGATCGAAGATAGATCAATATTGCTAAAACACATGAGTAGGACGTATTATAAATGGTACTTTTATCTCGTAATCATTTTTACTTATGTATTAAGCAATCATTTCTGTTTCGAATTATTTATGTATGAAAGTCTGAATTTTGATTATCGTTATTGCAGTTTTGTATGATGATGATCTTTATTTTACGCTGAATATATGACTAACTCTTTATGAATATATTTCTCACAATCGTTTTGGCTAAATTTTTATACGAAATAATTATTGTTAAAACAAATTCACTTCTAATCGTAATTGAATGATCTTTATTAGCAATTGCTTTTAGAAATTATTGTAGATCACATATATCAAGTTTATCGCGGGCATATTATGACTAGATAGTTTTTAAAAATTAGAAGTTAAATTCCTTTGTGATTGATTAGTTTATACTAGATTACCATTAGCTTAAACATTACTCTAAAACAACACACCACCCCATTTAGCACAAGCATTAAACATATTGGGAAATTGGTCCCATTATTCCCAGTGGGAGCGACTACTCCAAATATAAAAGGAGTTGCCAACCAAGATACGGACCGGGTGGATTTCCCCCATGTTGAGGTAACGATTTTTGAGGCTTCAACACTTCCATATGTCAATTTGTTGAATTAGTACTTGGTGTTAGCTTTACCTAATTAATCTTACTAAAAAACCTGGCACCCTTTATTTGATCAAGAAGATTGTGAATCTACATAATTGGATATTTGTTCTTGATTGTCACATTTTGTTCAAATCTTTATAGTCAAACAAAGTTTCCATGTTCCATCCTTCTCATATACCAACACAATTGTGTTCTCACAAGGTGAGGAGCTTGGTCATAGGTGACCTTTTTTTATGAGCACCTAATATGACATTTGATTTCTTCATTCTCCAAAAGAGTGTATGTATATTGGGTCATTAGGTAAAGGAGCACTAAGTATTGAATCAATTTGAATGCTTGAATTGGAAATGTAGAGGCACTCCTATAGGAAAAGTGAAAATATCTTTATAATCTACCACTATATGTCCACATGTTTTTAGCATGTCAAGAGACCCATGTAGAGGTTATGGCCATCGTAGTGATCTTTAGTTCACCTCCTAAGTAAATCATGAAGAGGATAAATCTTCTAGTCTAAGTGTTTACATTCTTGCATTTCTTTACTGAGATCAATGAAATTGTGGCAGTTGGAACTACCTCCAGTAACTTGTAGAGTTGGCCTCCCAAAGTAACAATTGCACTAAGGGATCTAGATTCATAAATAACATGATGTTTTAGCATACATGGTTTCCTAAAAAAATATCACAAACTTAAAATGGAGCAATATCACATAATACCTCATCCTTAAAGGGTTTGAGACCATAGGGTAGGTGGCAATGCTAATTCATGTAGATGTTTGATTCAGATTGGATCATTATATTGTTTGTAATTCATCTTGACGCTTTTAGAGTGGAAAAAGTGGAGGAATCAACTCACGGGCCCATTTTTACCAACATGACCTAGTATGACAAATCAGGGTATGAAACCTTTCGGGATCATTTTGAGGCATCAAATGATTTTTTTTGGGGTAAAACAAACACCTTTCCAATGGTGAAAGAATTGCCTCAATCAGAGTCTGTATGCAAAAGTTATGCCACTCAAAAGTTGACCTTCCTGTTTTCACCACCATAATTCGAGTGGATGCCACTTTAGCCCCCATTATTCATGGAAAAAGGGATAGCCACATGATTATGAAGAAGAAGAATCTAGAAGATTCCATATTGTAACTTCAGTGAAAATTTGAGGTAGTTAAACCCGACCTTTAGTAGGTTGTCGAGTTGTGTTATAACCAAGTCACTAAGAGGAAAAGGGATTCCATTCTTTTCGAGTGCATTTGTTCCATAGATGAGCAAAAATAGCTGAGAGTGATAGGAGATAGAGCACACAAAGAGGATTTGTGCATTATAGTAGCCCACGGGCCACATGCCATACTTCTTTGTACTTGCAGACATTTTCTATTCAGAGAAAGAGAGCAGAGCGACCTCACCTTCCAGCTGGGTTTTCTCCCAAAAGGGTTTCCCAAGTCATATCTTGTGTCAATCATGGTTTGTGAGTTTTTATTTCATTGTTCTCTATTTTCTGCATAACTTTAATTTGCATGCATATGCAATTAATCGTAATCTACATATCTAGAAATCTAAAGAAAAATAAAACCCTAATAATGTAGATTTCAGATTTTTAAATAAAATTTTATCATATCTATTGTGAGGAATTGTACAATGGAATATCCACGGTAGTTGATGGATCAATGTCTTGTCCTTGACTCAACCAAAATGGTGGTATATGTTCAGGGGCATGGCATGTTGGAAACTTTGACCTCTTGATGACCTCGACTAAAGTCAAGTTCTTCTAGCTACTTCTATCAATAATGAAATGTAGCGAAGTCCCCTTTACCCATACATGTGAATGGAAGAGGTGCACCCCTTTCTCAAGCTCCTCTGGCTCTTCTAGTTGGATCTTTGAAATTGCAATGATAATATTAGATTCCACATCGACGATCCACTTTCCCTTATCTAGTTGCAAATCAAATTCTCAACTAAAGTCTAACTATGAGGGTTTCAGTTTAATTAGCAATGGTTATTTTCAATGACATTCAACAATATTTTGCCATGATCTTTTGTAGAACTATCACCACTTTCTAGTGTATTTCTTTGACTTCTCATTACCTTTCTTTGTATATGACTTAGACTAGTTGTCTTAAGTCTAACTATCCTTTCTCTATCCTTTGTTTTGTTGGAAGTAATGGAGAAAGCTAAACTTAGATTATTGTTATGATGATGATAGGTTTGAGACTCTAATCTTAGACCTCATATCCTAATATCTAGGGAGTGGTTGAAACCATCCCGTTAGTGTGAAAGCCTATATATTTGAGGCTCATCTCACTCAATGTAAGTGGGCTTGTATGAGTGTTTGTACACTCTCCAGGTATCTCACTTGGAGAGCCATTTAGTTTATAGTTAATATATTCAGTTTTTATCATGGTATCAGAGCTGCAGGGTCGAGGAGCCTGTATCTGAGTGGAGAGAGGCCGATGCGACTGAGGCGGAATCAGTGCAGATTTTGAGGAGAAAATCGCGCCGATTCACTATTAATACTTCCACGATTTTTCATTTCTGGATCGGCGCAAAGGTTTGGAGTAAAATCGCATCGACCTTGTGAGGGCATGCTGTGTAAAATTGTTGCAGTCTTCCTC
Organism: Pinus tabuliformis; assembly: GCA_031772625.1. Lineage (NCBI taxonomy): Eukaryota > Viridiplantae > Streptophyta > Pinopsida > Pinales > Pinaceae > Pinus > Pinus tabuliformis. The sequence goes on along the minus strand of CM062804.1, from coordinate 563,767,217 downwards.
CTCGCTATCGTCTGAAGGCCGTGTTGGATGCCTAGAGGTGTGCATTAAGCAGAGGTAGCGTGGTGGATTTCGATCCAGGGAGTAAGCTGTTGATCCGTGGAGGAGACCTGCACAGCGGAAGAGGAGTCCTGTTGTAGTAGCAGAGGTGGTAGAGAGTTGCTGCGTAAGCATGGTTTCGCTGCCATATCATCGTGGATCTTCTCCTGAGGCTGAGGTTGCTACGGTCTGCCGAGAAGGAAGGAGATCGTGATTGAGGCGTGGAGGTCGTGGAGTTTAATTTTTTGCGGAAGGAGTTGGCACATTCTTTCTCCACAGTGAAACAGCCAGGCACTAAACATTTACATCTCAAGAAAGAAGCGCTTGTGGCATTTTAGCGTGAATTCAATGTGGAATCCATCTAATTATTCATGAGTTTGGCACATTCTCATGCCATTGCAGTAGTAACATCTCCAGTAAAGCAGATTCCCAGTGAAGTCGGTGGAGCAAGAAAGCTGCGTGGAGGCAGCGTGTTGTTCAGGCGTGTTCCAGAGCTTGTGACAGCTACATGGTTGCGCTGCTCTTAAGGTGAACAGAAACCATTTCTTGTTTCAAACAACAATTGAGTTCAAAAGAAAAGAATGAAAATAGTAATAGCCTTCACAAATTCAAAATCTGAAATGTGAAAGTTCTTGCTGATTTGAACCCATCTTCAGAAATATGTGTTATCTGAAATTGCTAATTACATACATCAAAATTAGATATTGATAGTGTTTCTAGCTTGTGAGAGGTCGTTTTGTTTCTCGTCGCCAAAGCCGATGGCACTGAGACCTGCGTGGCATAGAAGCCACAATCTACAAGGTTCTACAGTTGAAGAGCTACCAAAGGGAGAAGTTTCCCACCTGCGTGGTAACGGGGTTGTTGGAGCTCGTTAGAGGATCGTGTGGAGTCAAAAAGAAATATTGAAGCAAGATAAAGTGAGATAAGTTTGACTTCAACAACATGTCTATATTTTTAGATATTTTTTATTCTGATGATGATGATTTTATCATGTGAGCATTTGGAGGCATTATCATGAGTAGTATGTTAGAGTTAGAAGAAATTTTAGAAAAACAATGTGGTTCTGTTGATGGCCACAAGAATCAAGAGGCACAATCTGTTGTGCAAGATCCTGAGATTGAATACACACAAGCTGATCTTCAGGAAGGGTGTAAAGAGGAACAAAGTGTTGAAGATCAATTGGACAAGCCACATGAAGCTAATTGCAAAGACGTGGCAGAAGAAGACAAAGCTGGAGAGAATTTAAATTGTGATGATCTCATTAATATTTCTGTGTGTGTAGACGTTACATCAATGAATGATGAAGACATCATAGCTGATGTTCAGATGGTTGACACTAGAAATAGTGAGAGGGAAAATTCTCCTATCCAGCCTGTCATAATCTTGAGAAGGGCGAGAATAAGAATTCAAGCTTTCCATCACTGGGGAAGAAATGAGGTGAAGATACATCACTACCTCATGGCGAGGAAAGTGAAGATGAAGCCTCGACTCAAGATGAACAAGCATGGACTCACAAGCAAAAATACCAAAATGAAAACCTTTGTTACCAAGTTTTTTCATGTTTTAATTGTAAGCCTAGCTGAGACTAAACCAGCAGGTGTATGTTATTGTTCAATACCCTTTCTCCATTAAGGGGGAGTGTTGGAAGTAATGGAGAAAGCTAAACTTAGATTATTGTTATGATGATGATAGGTTTGAGACTCTAATCTTAGACCTCATATCCTAATATCTAGGGAGTGGTTGAAACCATCCCGTTAGTGTGAAAGCCTATATATTTGAGGCTCATCTGACTCAATGTAAGTGGGCTTGTATGAGTGTTTGTACACTTTCCAGGTATCTCACCTGGAGATCCATTTAGTTTATAGTTAATATATGCAGTTTTTATCATGTTTTGTGAGTTAGAACCACCTTTACCATATTTATGATATGGCTGATTTATAAACCCAAACTCCTATCTATTCTTCTGCTTAAATTTCTATATGATTTTTTCATCATGTTGATATGTGATAGACTTGGAAGAACTATATCACCAAAATTCCATATTTATTTGGATGTACCTATCTAGGCCATTACAATGCTTCAAGACCAAGTGTCACTCAAATTCTCTAATCCCTAGTTTTCAGCACAAGGTATAGAAGATAATGGTGAACTATGACACTATATAGTCACTCCCCTAACACAAAGTTGTCCATCTCATGTATTAATAATCATGGTTTCTCACAAGGTAGAATTCTTACTTGAGGGCATCAACAAAAGCCACCCAATTAGGTTTTATCTTGAATGTTGTAGACTCATATTTGGCATGTTAGGGTCCCACCCTAACCCCCTTATTTATGTCATGGGATCACGTCATAGTCAAAAGTCAATAAAGCCCATATTAATATTTGTAAGTGGTTAACCCGCAATTAATGACGGGACCACAGTTAGTTGCAAATGGGCCGTAGTATTAGATAGATGGTATTAATAAAACCCACGGTATTGGCCCGTGGTATTACATGTATGAGTCATATATAAAGGATAGAGACTCCCTACGAGGAGCATTGTGTCTTATTTTGTAGTCGAGCTCTGCTCTATTGGAGGTTGCCCCCTCGAAGAGGCAAGTGAACATTACTCTCTGGATAATAAAATCATTGTTATTCTGTGTTCTGGGTGTCTTTTCTTCACATATTCTGTATTTGGGTATCATTTTGCAGGTTAAGAGCATAACAAGTGGTATCAGAGCGTTTTCCAGGGCCGGTGGGATCTCCAATTCTTAGCAAAAAAAAATTTCGGCTAGAGACGTGTTCCAGCGTCTTTAAACCACGGGATCTGTCATTAAGTGCATAAACCTGCGGATTTGGGGAGGCATGCACGCAGGAAATACAAGAGGTGGTCACGTCTGTTGGACTCCCTTGTAACCCCTGTGGGTACCCCTTCGAGTAGTAGCGCATTAGACAGAACCACGCACGGACTGTCTTCCACGTACCCTCTGGGTATATCGGAGGCCCCCTAGGCTCCCTTGAAACCTCGCCATAGATAAACCGTCGGCTGTCTTGTGGCTACAGTACACCAAGAACAACACTCGGAGAGATTACTCGCCCGTACGATAGGGAAGTCGGGTGGTACGGCTAAGGGTATGGTCGATCCTCCTTAGTTAGAGCCCTGAAACATTGGGCCGAGTACTACTGCCAGACCCTTAATGTATATTGCGATCTATAGCACCTGACACTCCTCACGACCATAGTTTCCTTTTCTATCGGGGGAGCACACATCAGCCATTCCCGATCCGCATGTGCAAAGAGGTGCAGCAGCAGCAGACATCAGTCCCGCAGATCCATCAGATCCGCCGTAGCAGTTGTCCGCCATTCAGATCTCTCAGACCAACCAGATCGGAGTTGTTGGAAGGGTTCCTATACCGGGGTATACTTTTCGCAGGACTTTTGGTAGCATTGACATTTTGAGGATTTGGCGACTGCAGTATTGATCAAGGAGTAAAACTCCGTTAGGAGTTTTCCAAAAAAAAAGAGTTTGAGATCTTCTGGGGTGCTTATTGGTGATCTAGCCCATCAAAATCAGGACGACGAGCTGAGCAAGGTGGTACCATTCAATTTATTAGTAAAAAATTTTCGGCGGTCCCAATTTTTCATCAAGTTGGTGTATGGTCGAAACTAGAGCTCAAGCGATGGCTAATGAAAGGATGGACAAAATTGAAGACAATGTGACCTCCATCCAAACTGCGATGAACTCCATCCAAAATGAGATTCGCGGACTAAGTCTCCAGATACAACAATTCCTCCCGAAGGGTAAGGAACCAGCCCACGAGGAGGCATATATTGGCCATGAATACAATGAGGGTGAGTCTAGCCACTCTCCTCACGTCTGGCACACCCATCCACCACCCAGTCAGCGACCTCCCAAGTTGGATGTGCATAAATTTGACGGTTCTCACACGTCCACATGGCTAGCACAAATGGAGTAGTATTTCAAATTGATCATATCCCAGATGTTGTGAATAAGCTTATGTTGGGGAGCATGTACTTAGACAATGAAAGGTGGCAATGGTGGGAATGGCATCAGCGTTGCAATGGACCTTTTAAGACCTGGACCCAATTTACCAAAGCTCTTCGAGATCGCTTTGAACAAGAAGACTCTTTTTTGGGTCGTCTCACTAAGCTCCGACAGACTGGTACAGTGGATGAATATATTACCGCTTTTGAAGCCTTAGCTTTCTGCACTAGGGGTCTCACAGATGAGTTCTACACGGAATGTTTTATCAGCGGTCTTCAAGAAGCCATCAAAGCTCAAGTTCTACTTCACCACCCTCCCATGTGGACGGAGGCTTGCCAGGTAGCTCGTAAGGTGGAACGTGCATTAGCAGCCCAATACAGTCGCCCAAATTTCCCCGCTAAAGGTTGTCCCCCACAAGCTCACCACACGACTCAAACACTTAAGGTCCAAAAGGTGTCCCCTACGGAAATGGCTGAAAGAAGGAAGCAAGGACTATGTTACTACTGTGATGAAAAATACTCACCTGGTCATAAATGCAAGGAGCCCAAATTTTTTCAAATAGATGCCACTGACTACAGCTCAACAGAGGAAGATCCATCACTTGAGGAACATGAGGCGCTAGACGAAGACAACCCAACGGAGAATGTCTCTGACGAACCAGTTATTTCGCTGCATGCATTGGCATGGATCTCTTCCCCTCAAACTCTCAAAATCTGGGGTTTTCTTAAACATCGCCCAGTCGTAGTCTTGATTGATAGTGGAAGTACCCATAATTTCATCCATCAAAAAATCGCAGAAGCAGCGCATTGTTTTGTACGAGCAGTTTCTAACTTCCAAGTCCAAATTGCGGATGGGGGCACAATGAAATGTGAAGGCCGCTGTGAAAATGTCAAAATTCAAATGGGGGATTATCAGTTGAAAACCCACATGTTTGCCATACACATGGGGGGTTGCAACATTGTCCTCGGCGCTGAATGGCTCCGCACTCTTGGGCCAATCACAATGGATTTCCAAGAGTTATATATGAGTTTTAAGCAGAACAACTCCACACATACCCTCCGTGGACTCCAGGCAGGATCCCCCTCTATCATCAGCTCGCATAGGATGGAAAAATTGTTAAAAAAGGGCCATCATGGAGTAGTAGCTCAATTTAATGCCATGTAGGTAGTAGAAACCATGTCTCTGCCAATTCATCATGAGATGCAACATATTTTAAATAACCATCGGACGGTCTTTGACAAGCCTAACAAGCTTCCACCCTCGCGAGGGGAACATGATCATAGCATCACCTTGGTTCCAAGGGTCCAACCCCCAAATGTGCGGCCATACAGATATCCGTTCACCCAAAAGAATGAAATAGAAAAAATCATCAAGGAACTGTTGGAAGCAGGTGTCATTCGTCCCAGCATTAGTCCTTATTCATCCCCAGTGGTCATGGTGCTCAAAAAAGATGGGGAGTGGCGGATGTGTCCCGACTTCAGGGCCCTCAATAAGTTGACAGTCAAAGATAAATTTCCCATCGCGATGGTTGACGATTTGCTGGACGAACTCAATGGGGCTCAATTCTTCACTAAGTTGGATCTTCACTCAGGCTACCACCAAATTCGCATGAAGGAAGTTGACATTCCCAAGACGGCTTTCAGAACTCATGAAGGTCATTATGAGTTCCTGGTCATGCCATTTGGTCTTTGTAATGCCCCCTCTACTTTTCAGAGCTTTATGAATCACATTCTCAAGCCATATCTCAGAAAATTTGTCCTTGTCTTCTTCGATGACATCCTCATCTATAGTGGCACTTGGGCTGCACATCTTCAACATGTAGATCTACTCTTGCAACTGCTCCGCAAGCATCAATTATTTGTCAAGATGTCCAAGTGTGCGTTTGGCATGGAAGAAGTTGAGTATCTGGGCCACATTGTGGGGCGTGAAGGTGTCAAGGTGGACCCCAAAAAGATCCAGGCAATGCAAGAATGGCCTCAACCTAAGTCCTTGAAGAGCTTGAGAGGATTTTTGGGTCTCACAGGCTATTATCGTAAATTTGTCCGCAACTATGGCCGCATCGCGAAACCCCTCACTCAACTCCTAAAGAAAAATTCCTTCTTTTGGAACGAGGAAGCACAACAGGCATTTACCGCTCTCAAAAATCCCATGTGTTCCACTCCAGTCTTAGCACTACCTGACTTCACCAAATCCTTTGTCATTGAATGTGATGCTTCGGGTACAGGTATTGGGGCGGTCTTAATGCAGGAAGGGCGACCGTTGGCCTTCACAAGCCAACAAATCAGTGGGAGGAATCTGGGCCAATCTACCTATGAGAAGGAGATGATGGCCATCTTACATGCAGTCGAGACCTGGCGACCTTACTTATTGGGGCGACGTTTCCAAATCCGCACAGATCATCACAGTCTTAAATATTTTTTGGAGCAACGCCTATCCTCCCCACAACAAAATAAATGGTTAGCCAAAATGCTGGGATATGATTATGAGATCATTTACAAGAAAGGGAAAGACAATAGTGTAGCAGATGCATTATCTCGCCAATTTGAGGAGGAAAGTACTCTGCTCGCAATTTCCCTCCCCATTCCAGACTGGATTGAAGAGGCTCACAGGGAATGGTTTTCACACCCTGGGCTCTCCCAACTCATTTCTCAATTGCAGGTAGATCCTAATTCCACCAAGGGCTACTCATGGCAGAATGATATTCTTCACTACAAGGACAGAGTCGTAATCTCACCAACATCCACCCTCAAAAGTCGCATTTTGGCAGAATTGCACTCATCTCCCATTGCAGGACATTCGTGCTTTCAGAAGACGTATGCTCGCACCAGAAGATCATTTTTTTGGACAGGCATGAAAAAGGACATCCTCACCTTCGTAGCAGAATGTGATGTCTGTCAACGACACAAAGGGGAAACCGTCAACACACCAGGCACATTACAACCATTGCCCATTCCGGCATCAATTTGGACGGAGGTTTCTATGGATTTCATTATAGGTCTTCCAAAGTCAGGGAACAAGTCAGTCATCATGGTGGTGGTGGACCGACTGTCGAAGTATGCTCATTTCTGCGCCCTACCCCACCCGTTTACACCAACTTTGGTTGCTCAATCTTTCATGGATCAGATCTTCAAATTGCATGGCATGCCCACTTCTATTGTGTCCGACCGCGACCCGATCTTCACCAGTAATTTTTGGCAGGAACTCTTCAGAATACAAGGCACTCAACTCAAACTCAATACTTCATATCATTCGCAAACAGATGGTCAAACCGAAGCAGTCAACAAATGTCTAGAAACCTACCTTAGGTGTTTCACTTCAGAAAAGCAACACCTTTGGGTACAGTGGTTACCTCTGGCTGAATGGTGGTATAACACCAACTATCATGCCACCACCAAAATGACTCCTATGAAGTAGTATACGGTCAACTTCCGCCTTCCCCTACTTCTTATCTCAAGGGGTGCTCCAAAGTACAAGCAGTGGATCAACTCCTACAACACCGTGCAACCACGCTCGCCCATCTTAGAGAGAATCTTCATCAAGCTTAGAACCGCATGAAGCAACAGGTAGACCAGCATCGCTCAGAGCGCCAATTTCAAGAAGGGGATCAGGTCTTTTTGAGGCTGCAACCATATAAGCAAACATCACTCAAAGACAAGGGTTGTCAAAAGCTCTCTCCAAAATTCTACAGACCATACCAAGTACTTCAGCGCATTGGAGAAGTGGCTTACAAGTTGGCTTTGCCACCTACGACAAAAATCCATCTAGTTTTCCATGTATCATGCCTCAAGAAAGTGATTGGGAACAATTGCCGAGTTCAAACCAGTCTACCTGAATTGGACGAAGAATGGTCAATCTGGCTTCAACCCGAACAGGTTCTAGACACACGAGACAAGCACCTGCGCGGCCGCATGATTAAGGAAGTCCTCGTCAAATGGAAAGACACCTCTCCGGAAGATGCAACTTGGGAACCAGCCACTATTCTTCAGCAGTTTCCGCAGCTTCAGCCTTGAGGACAAGGCTAGTCTTAAGGGGGAGGGCATGTTAGGGTCCCACCCTAACCCCCTTATTTATGTCATGGGATCACGTCATAGTCAAAAGTCAATAAAGCCCATATTAATATTTGTAAGTGGTTAACCCGCAATTAATGACGGGACCACAGTTAGTTGCAAATGGGCCGTAGTATTAGATAGATGGTATTAATAAAACCCACAGTATTGGCCCGTGGTATTACATGTATGAGTCATATATAAAGGATAGAGACTCCCTGCGAGGAGCATTGTGTCTTATTTTGTAGTCGAGCTCTGCTCTATTGGAGGTTGCCCCCTCGAAGAGGCAAGTGAACATTACTCTCTGGATAATAAAATCATTGTTATTCTGTGTTCTGGGTATCTTTTCTTCGCATATTCTATATTTGGGTATCATTTTGCAGGTTAAGAGCATAACATGGCATGTCTCTCCTTGTAACCAATTTTAACATGGGAAAGGGAGTTAAGGAATGCAAAGGTGATCTTTTTTACTTTCATGAAAAAATTGAACAAAGTAATATCCCTCTAGCCAATTTAACCTTTTCTCTAAAGCATTTATGTTTATCTAGCCTTCAAATAAATGAATGTCAAAGTTGACTTGTACCTTGAAGGGGGTTACACCTACAAAAACAATTGCTAGTTGAAGGTGTTTTTACCATTATTGGCAAACATTAAAGAATCTAGAAAAAATTATTCATTATGTCATTCCTTAGTCATGTGAAGGCTTCCTTGAGAAATAGTGTGATAAGATCTCCTACTTCAACATATCTCTTTTATTTTGCCATGGGAAGTTGCTTGGGTCAAAAAGAGTGGTATTCCCTTTGTTCAATTTGTTCCGAACCTAACTCTCCATATCCTAACCTCATCAAAGACATGCATAAAGGAAGAACAAAAAGTAAATTGTTATGATAAGATATCACTAATATAGATTAGGTAAATAACAAAATGAAAATAAAAATATAACAGAAACCGCACAATTGTAAAATAACACTAGGACTACTTGTCAATCTATTCCAAACACCAAAACTTCAAAAGCCAGAATTAGTGATGGGACTTGCTTTCATATTGTGGGTATCCTTCTACACTATGGACTACGGGCGACGCCTCCACAGATTTACAAAAACACGTAGGGGAGGGACGCCATTACCTGTGTGCTCTCCCCTCCACCTCAGCTACACCCACGTGGATGGCACTCCCGCATGTACGACACCTGCCCGACGTGGACTGCCATGTGTTGTGGTGGGTGTCAGCCCTTCAAAACCCTAATTTCGACCTTTTGCCCGGTTGTTTCCGCCTATTTGCCGCAATGTGTGCTCTGCTCCATGTTTTTCTGTTCGGGTCCAGTGTTTGGGTAAAGCCCTCTACCGACGATGGCGTGGGATGGCTCCATTACCTGTGCGCCTTGTCCGCCATTATTGACTTGCTAACCGGGCTTGTTTGCTTGCACACATCCATTAACGGAACAGGGTTTCTATTGTTCTTGTTTCATTCCACCTGCAATTGTTGTTCATTTTGGACCACGGGGGTTTACAAATACCTTGGTGGTTGTTTCATTCGCATGACCTGTTGTTTGGGGAGGAGCCAGTACCAATTTCTAGCCAGTTCGAGGTCGAAGGTAAATTTATAGGTAATTTTCAGGTTTTTTTGGTTTTTGTTTCGAAATGTCTGTGAATATTTATGCCATTGGCTAATTTCCAACTTGTTGCAGGTCTGGCGAGCTTTAGAGAAGGTCTTGCGAGCTCTGGAGAAGGTCTGGACATGGAAGACGCTTGGACATGGCTTCTATGTCTATCCGGTAGGAAAAATCCTACCAGCCATTGCCACTGTGTTTTTCAACACCTCACCTTCTGTGTTTTTCAACACCTCACCTTCCTATTGGAATTTTTGTTATTTTTTCTCTTGGAGTTTCAGGATTTCAAAGGGTTTTGCAGGTTTAGGGTTTTGAGGGTTTAGGGTTTTGAAGCATTTGTTTGCCATCTGCATCTTAGAAATCATCCAAGTATTTTTTATGATGTTTAGAGATTGATTTAATAGGGAATGTATCTTCTCGACATTATATCACCAAGACCAACTTCAATGAAAGTATGAACTTTGTGCTCTCTGACTTTCGTTCTGTCAATTTATTTCAGGAATTTCCTCTTTCGTTTTCAGATCTGTATCAACTGGTAATTGCTAATTTACTAGTAGCTTGTTTGAGTACATTTGTTATTGATAGGAGCAATGTGGGTGAAATTTGAACTTGGAATGTGTCTTGTCAGCATTATGTCATCTATCCTAGCTTCATTGACACTATGATTTTTGTGCTGTTTGGCTCATGATAGAACCATTTAAGAAACTGTTTGGCTCATTATCTTGCAAGGCTGCCCATTTTTGCATTCTGTTGCTTGAGCTTGAAAATATTAGTATTTTTTTTTCGTTGTAGGTGACCAGGACTAATGTATTATTATCTTCTACATTCCCTTCCACATACTCTTAAGGTCTCTGCAATTCATCAATCATAACGTTTTGTTGCTATACACTGAAAACTTTTACAAGGGTTGTTTCCAGCAGTTGCACTGGAGTAAAATGGGAGAAACAACTGTTGGTTATGTTTGGAGTAGGTATTAGATTAGAGGAACACAGATACATTATATAGTAGTCGAAAGAAAACAATGAAGTAAAGCATGAAATGTATGCACGAACATGCATTCTCCTCCTTTGTTTGGGCAAAAATGAAAAAAGTTCAACTAGCAGTATTCTACAGTACCTCTTCCCTATGCTATCTATTAAGAAGGTTGGATATGCGAAATAAATGGTCATCTTGGAATTATTTTGGGAACTATAAAATCCCTTTCTATACATCGCAAGCTCCAAGATTATACAATGGAAAATACAGAGACAAACTTCATGCCTGGACATAATTTTGGAAATTATAGGATCACTCAGTTGTTGCATCTAAGATGTTGGAAATTGTAGGATCACTTAATTGCATCTGAGATGTTTTTTAACCAGCCCAAATTATATTTCTTCCACTGCAATAGATAGGCAGGTCAGGACTTGATCCTTGTTTAGATTTTTAACCAGGACAAACTATATTTCTTCCACTGTAATAAATAGTTTTTCAGTGTTATTAATCAATTTTTTATAAACATTTGTGATTAGGTACTATTGCACATCACTAGATGAATATTACTTGCTTGATCTTGGAATTTTAAATTTCATCATGTTATGGAAACCATGGTTGCATGCTATGAGTTTCTTATAGCTAAATCTTAACTATGAATATTGAGTGAGGGGATGTGTTTCACTGTCAATCCACACCTGAACATGGCATAGACCTGATCAAGAAGCCATGTATCTCAATAGGACAACAGTCCAATAACGAAAGGTAGGTTAGGACTTGATCCTTGTTTGGTTTTTTAACCAGCGCAAATTATATTTCTTCCACTGCAATAGATAGGCAGGTCAGGTCTTGATCCTTGTTTAGATTTTTAACCAGGACAAACTATATTTCTTCCACTGTAATAAATAGTTTTTTAGTGTTATTAATCAATTTTTTATAAACATTTGTGATTAGGTACTATTTCACATCACTAGATGAATATTACTTGCTTGATCTTGGAATTTTAAATTTCATCATGTTATGGAAACCATGGTTGCATGCTATGAGTTTCTTATAGCTAAATCTTAACTATGAATATTGAGTGAGGGGAGGTGTTTGACTGTCAATCCACACCTGAACATGGCACAGGCTTGATCAAGAAGCCATGTATCTCAATAGGAGAGCAGTCAAATAATGAAAGGCAGGTTAGGACTTGATCCTTGTTTGGTTTTTTAACCAGCCCAAATTATATTTCTTCCACTGCAATAGATAGGCAGGTCAAGACTTGATCCTTGTTTAGATTTTTAACCAGGACAAACTATATTTCTTCCACTGTAATAAATAGTCTTTCAATGTTATTAATCAATTTTTTATAAACATTTGTGATTAGGTACTATTGCACATCACTAGATGAATATTACTTGCTTGATCTTGGAATTTTAAATTTCATCATGTTATAGAAACCATGGTTGCATGCTATGAGTTTCTTATATCTAAATCTTAACTATGAATATTGAGTGAGGGGAGGTGTTTCACTGTCAATCCACACCTGAACATGGCATAGGCTTGATCAAGAAGCCATGTATCTCAATAGGAGAGCAATCCAATAACAAAAGGCAAGTTAGGACTTGATCCTTGTTTGGTTTTTTAACCAACCCAAATTATATTTCTTCCACTGCAATAGATAGGCAGGTCGGGACTTGATCCTTGTTTAGGTTTTTAACCAGGACAAACTATATTTCTTCCACTATAATAAATAGTCTTTCAGTGTTATTAATCAATTTTTTATAAACATTTGTGATTAGGTACTATTGCACATCACTAGATGAATATTACTTGCTTGATCTTGGAATTTTAAATTTCATCATGTTATGGAAACCATGGTTGCATGCTATGAGTTTCTTATAGCTAAATCTTAACTATGAATATTGGGTGAGGGGAGGTGTTTGACTGTCAATCCACACTTGAACATGGCACAGGCCTGATCAAGAAGCCATGTATCTCAATAGGAGAGCAATCCAATAACGAAAGGCAGGTTAGGACTTGATCCTTGTTTGGTTTTTTAACCAGCCCAAATTATATTTCTTCCACTGCAATAGATAGGCAAGTCAGGACTTGATCCTTGTTTAGATTTTTAACCAGGACAAACTATATTTATTCCACTGTAATAAATAGTTTTTCAGTGTTATTAATCATTTTTTTATAAACATTTGTGCTTAGATCACAAACAAAACTGCTTTACAACCAACCAAGCTGCTGATGGCTTTTCAATGTAGTGAATGCATAGAACCATAATGTTGTTAGCATTTCAAAGCAATAAAACAACCTAGGTTGTAAGCCAAAATGTTTTTGTGACAAGAAAAAGATACAATCCATCCAAAATCCACATCATAATGTGGTTACAACCAAAAACATATGACACCCCTATTCTTTATGGCCCTGAGAATCTTGTAAGATTTCTACATTATAATAGACTATAGATGTTCCTTCTAAAATGGATTTTGGCTACAATGTCGCACACGGTATGAAATAAAACAACCTAGGTTGTAAGCCAAAATGTTTATGTGACAAGAAAAAGAATCAATCCATCCAAAATCCACATCATAATGTGGTTACAACCAAAAACATATGACACCCCCATTCTTTATGGCCCTGAGAATCTTGAGTGCCAAAACTCCTCGAGTTATCTTCTTGAACCAGGTAGATTGGCCTACCTAAAAAGGGTTGATTAGGAAATGGTTGATTGCTGCCATATGATTGAGTCCAATTTGTAGTGTCCAACCATGGAGGTATTGAGTACCGATACCTCACATTTGCACCACTGACCCCTGCATTAAGTGGAGGTGTGTAATGAACATACATAGAATTGACACCAACTTTGGTAGGAATAAGGCAAGTGGGTAAACCCTCAGTTTGATAGTGAGGCACTTGAATGTTTATGAGATCTTGGATGTCCAGCCATGCATGCACCTGGTTCACAGTTCTGTATATAATTTTTCAGTTGATTTTTACCTTTGAATAGATAAAATCCTAGGATTGAAGTACCAATTACATTGACACAACATAAAATAGTTATCCACTCCCTACTCTTAGGCAAAATCTTTGGCACATTTCGGCTCCCTCTCTTGGAAATTACTTGCATGCCACAATTCCTCCCTTTTTGTAAACCCGTTTCATCACAATTCCATATATGGTCTGATCCATAAGAATGTTTATCGTAAGCACTAGAAAGTGTGTCATAGAACTTTTGCACAATTGCAGGGTGCAAATTTAATGCTCTGTCTCTGTCAAGGCCCTCAGCAGTATGCAATACAAGTTCTAGATGCCTTTTTTTAAACCCAAACCACCATGATTTACCAGGAAACCCATCTTTGAATGGGTTTGGCCTCCCTTGACAGATTTGAGCAACTGTGGATTTGAGTTGTATCAACTCTAGCCCATGTCCCAATTGGGCCATCTCTTTACACCACTCAACCACCTCGGCCTCCTCCTCCTCAGTCATAACTGTAAGAGGCCCTCTACGTTTTGTATGAGTCAGTCCATTTATCCAATAATGTATTGATGAGGGAGGAATACCATGTTTTTTTGCAGATGCCCGAACTGAGTATCCATTAAACTCTATGTCATCAATTGCAACTAACATTTCTTCTTTTGTCCATCCTCTTATAGCACTGATCTTTTTAGTTGAACTTGCCCCTTGGAATATTGTTGATGGTGGTTCTATGGCTGATGCTGTGTTAACATCAGCTTCAGTCGCATGGTCATCCTTAATAATGTTCCTTGGGGCATTGTTGACATTGACATCACCTGTCCTGTCCTCATCAGACGATGTGCATCACAGTTGCACACCCCTTGTCACTCTCCTACCACTTCTCCTTGTACGAGCAACATAACTACCTTTTGCCATAGATGCAACAACTTATAAAATTATTGCATGCATTTAGATAAGAATATTTGTAAATTATGCTTTCATACAAGGCAAAAATACTTCTGCTTTATTACAGGAAATTATCAACATGTATGTTAGTATCCTTGAAAAATCAAATATACAGAATCATTTTGTTGTATGTCTTCAAAATTATCAGTGATTGTTGTTTTGATAACTTGTCTTTACACTTAAAATACCATGACTGTATTGATTGGTTTTGTTATGCATTTCCCAACAGAGCTCTTGTTCGGTTTGACTACTTAAAATATTGTTTTTTTGTTTTCTGTAAGGATGCACTTCTCCAGAAATGGATCTCTGGCTATCAAGGAGTTATCATTGGCCAAACCAAGCATGGTATTTAATTTGACCAAGGCTCCAACTTGAGACCCCCTGAAGCACTCTTGATCACAACTTTGCCACCATAACAAATTTTTTCCTCATGTCACTTACAGTTGAAGTTTCTAGTCATGTAAACATTCATTTCAACTACAACTCTTATTTGCATCTTGTCTACATATATAAGAGAGGCCATGCCTTTTTCTTAAATCAGGAAAACATATTATCAATTTGTAAAGTTTTGAGTAATTATTGACCTCATATACCAAATTAGATAAAGTGAATAGGAGTAATGAGGGTGCAGTTTGCCACATTTGCAATCGTTTGAGGCTGGTTGTGCCTTCTTTGTGGTCCTTCATTCTGATAGGTTTCCCCTTGTGTACAACAACCTTCCAATAGGGCCCTTCCATTGCTTCTTGTTCATTTGTTTATGTTATTTTCTTCCTTTTACATTGTTTTGTTTACTTTTTGATCATATTTCAAGAATGATCTAAACCCCCTTTTCCTTTTCTCATTTCAAAATTTTCTTCACTTTATTTTGCAGGTCTTGTTTATGCTACCATTTGTCTTGATGATGTTTATTGGTGGCCTCATACAAGGTTTTCGGTTCCAACACCCAAAGTTGTATTGCAATAGTTGACCACTAATTAAGCAACTCATCTGAAACTTCTGATCTATATTACAGCCAACACAAGGACAATAAATCTATGATTATCTTCCAATTGGGCCATAGTTTTTGTTTCTTATTATAAAATTTCATTAAGATTTTGTTAAAAGTGATTCTCAGAAAGAAATTGCCTTGTGAAATTATGGTTAAACAAATTTCAATTGAGTTGATCATCATGTTCCTACATATTTTTGCATGCTGTCTTATGATAAATTGCCATTTTAGCCTTCATGTCACTGGAGAAATGTCCAAGCAATCAAACTTCTGCTGCAATACCTAAAGTGCTACCATTATTGTGTTAAGTGAATGGAGGCTAAGGCTCCTTCACTATGTCTAGTCCTTTTAATTGATAAGATGCATAAAATTTCGTTGTCGTGGAAACTTGTGACCATGGTTTACTTCTATTACGAAGACAATAGTTTACTGCTTGAGACTAAAACAATATAAGATGATAGTTTACTACTTCAAAAATAAAGCAGTATAAGATTTGTAGAAATAATTTTAAAACAACAACTTTTCTTGTTGGGCACACCAAGCAAATAAAATCAATATTTTCTTTACACTAAATTGAAATTAAATTATGTCTATAAGTCTGAACATAGAAATAGGTGAATTGTGAAATAGAATTGTAGGTTGTGTGTTGATTTTCATGAAATTGAAACTTAAGGTGCTACTATTATTGTGTTAAGTGAATGGAGGCCAAGGCTCCTTCACTATGTCCAGTGCTTTTAACTGATAAGATGTATAAAATTTCGTTGTCATGGAAACTTGTGACCATGGTTTATTTCTATTACAGAGACAATAGTATACTGCTTTAGAAATAAAATGGTATAAGATGATAGTTTGTTGCTTCAGAAATAAAGCGGTATAAGATTTGTGGAAATAATTTTAAAACAACTTTTTTTGCCGGGCACACCAAGCAAATAAAATCAATACTTTCCTTACACTAAATTGAAATTAAATTATGTCTATAAGTCTGAACATAGAAATAGGTGAATTGTGAAATAGAACTGTAGGCTGTGTGTTGATTTTCATGAAACTGAAACTGTAAGTGAAACTGAATCTGTAAGAACTGAAACTGCAAGAACTGTGATAAATGAAAACAAAACTGTAAGAAAAATGTGCTGTAATTGATATAACTAACCTAGATATACTGGCAACTGTTCTGTGATGTTTTGTCTTCAAGGTTGCTGAATAGTTTGAAAGCATAACATGCAACTTCAACAGTGGTTGAACTTCTTTTATAGTTTTTGGCACTTGAATTTAATTGGTGGTAAGGATGGACATGGATTGCAATGGCTTCATTTTGAATGTGTGGTCTGGATTTAATTTGATGTGATCTAATGGTTGGGAATTTGTTATTTGTTGATCCATGTGCTTTGATTTGTTTTAATGAGAAATAGAATGAGTTGGGTGTCATTTATTGAAGTTATTGGGTTGGGTGTCATTTATTGAACATAGGGGGTTTAAATGTTGAACAACACAGCAGTTATGGCTGACATACATTCACTTTTATTATGTGCAGGTATGGATATTTATTTGGGATACAAAGCTTGATGAGTGAGGGTTGAAGTCACTACTACTTTGTATTTCTGGTATAGACCATTTTGGAAGCATTTATGGTTTTATTTGTTTTTTAGTGGGGTCAATATGGTTTGCACTCTTAAGTATTAAGATACTATTTATGGACAGTTGTGGACCCAGTGAATGTTTTGGGAAATTTTAGACATAAATTAATACTTATTTATGCTTAATGTTATTTATCTTTGTTTAAATATTGGTTTCAAAAATCTCAATTTCTGATGGTTTGGTGGGACCAATACCATATCAAATGTCTCTCCCCTAGTAATATTGTAATATTGTAAAAGGCAGATTCATTAACAGGTTGCCAACTTAATATTCTATCTACATAAATAATAAAATTGTGCAATGCAAAACAGAACTTGAGCAATGCAAAACAGCATGTTTAACTTGAAATTTCCGGAACAGAACCATGTTCATAATGTGATTTTCTCGTACATCTTGCAAAATGTGATTTCTCTGCAGAAATCCATCTATGATTAGCATGTTCAACTTGAAATTTCACAAACAGATCCGTGTTCACTTTTTCACTTCAGTGAGCGCCGCAGGGGTATTTAGATTATTTTCCCACTCGAATGTGTATTATGCTTTTCTGCTGCAGAGCTGTAGCAATATCAAAACACTAAAACAAATCCATGCTCATATTCTCATAAATGGACTTCACCGAGACGTGTTCTTAGGCACCAAATTGGTAACCATGTATAGCATATACGACAATGTAGAGAATGCACACCTGATATTTGACAAAATACACAATCCAAATGTTTTTTTATGCAATGCTATGATCAGAGGGTATGCCAGGATTGGGGATTTCAAGGAATCCATTAAGCTTTATCACCAGATGCATTTAACAGACATCTTCCCTGACAAGTGCACTTTCTTGTTTGTGCTTAAAGCCTGTGCCCAGCTCTCAGATTTGCAAGAAGGAAAAAAGATTCATCATTCCATACTGGTAAGTGGCCTGGACTCCGATGTCTTCGTGGCTACTGCTCTTGTGGACATGTATGCTAAATGTGGAGATCTTGAGACTGCACGCCAATTGTTTGACAAAATGCCTGAAAGAGATGTGGTCTCATGGAATGCTATGATGGCAGGGCATGCCAACAACGGTGATGCCAATGAGGTCTTGATCCTCTTTAGAAACATGCAGCAGGCCTATGTGAGTCCCAACTCCGGCACCATACTCAGTTTGCTCTCCGGTTTAGCCGGTCTGCAACAAGGCAAGCTAATTCATGGTTATGTTATTAGAAATGGATTTGATTCAGAGGTTTCTGTTATGAATGCTCTCATAGATATGTACGCCAAATCCGCGAGTATAGATATCGCGTGCCAGGTGTTTGACAGAATGTGTAAAAGAGACGTGATCTCATGGAGTTCCGTTATTTCTGGGTGTGCACAGAATGGACACGGCCATAAGGCTTTGACACTGTTTAATCAAATGAAGCAAACAGACGTAAAGCCCAACTGTATCACGGTTCTGAGTGTGCTCCCAGCGTGCGCTGATTTGGGAGATCTGCAACAAGGCAAAAACATTCATTCATTTGTACAAAGATGTGGACTTGAATTAGATGATTCTGTGGGGAGTGCCCTTGTTACTATGTATGTCAAGTGCGCAAATATAGAGGTTGCTCGCCAAGTGTTCGATAAGTTACCTAAAAGAAATGCAGTAACCTGGAATGCAATGATCGCAGGCTATGTCCATAATGGATATACCGATGAGCCGTTGGTAATCTTCAATCAAATGCGACTGGCAGATGTGAGGCCTGATCGAGTTACTGTGATTAGTGTCATCCCGGCATGTGCCCATGTAAAGTTCCTACATCAAGGTAAGTATTTTCATAGTTACTCCATAAAAAGAGGATTTCTTTCACATACTTCCCTTAGTAATTCCCTCATAGACATGTATGCAAAATGTGATGAGGTAGATTGTGCACGAAAGTTATTTGACAACATGTCTGAAAGGGATTTGGTATCATGGAATACCATGATTGCTGGGTATGCTCAAAATAGACATTACCACAAGGCCTTGGCTCTCTTTCATGAATTGCACCACGCAGGCATGACAACTAACAACATCACCATTGTGAATATTCTGTCAGTATGTGGAAATGGAGAAGCTCTGCAAGAGGGCAAGGACATACATGATTACATTATGAGAAGTGGGTTTCCCTTAGATATATCTGTCATGACTGCTCTTGTAGCTATGCATGCAAGATGTGGAAGTATTGAGATTGCATGCCAATTGTTTAACAAGATGTCTAAAAGAGATGTGGTGTCATGGAATGCCATGATTGCAGGTTATGTCCAAAATGGATATGCTAACGAGGCATTGACACTCTTCTATCAACTCCAGCTAGCAGAAGAGAAGCCTGATTCAGCCACTCTGATCATCGTGCTCCCAGCATGTGCTGAGTTAGGAGCTCTGCAACATGGCAAGTGGATCCATGCTTACGTAATTAGGAATGGATTTGAGTTGGATGTTTCTGTGGGAACTGCTCTCATAGACATGTATGCTAAATGTGGGAGTATAGAATCTGCTTTCCAGTCGTTTGACAATATGTGCAACAAAGATGTGGTCTCATGGAATGCAATGATTGCAGCCTATGGAATGAATGGGCATGGGGAGGATGCTGTTGCACTTTTTTCCCAAATGCAACAGGCAGGCTTGATGCCTGACCACGTCACATTTATTTCTGTTTTATCTGCATGCAGTCACGCAGGCCTAGTCAATGAGGGCAGGCAATACTTTGATTGCATGAGTCAAGATTATTGCATCACACCTCGGATGGAACATTATGTGTGTATGGTTGATCTTCTTGGTCGTGCTGGATTTCTTAATGAGGCACATAATTTTATTAAAAAGATGTCTTTCGAACCTAGCATTGGTGTGTGGGGTGCCTTGCTTTTTGCCTGTAGAATTCACTGCAATATAGAGCTAGGGGAACATGTGGCAAACCTACTCCTCCAGTTAGATCCTAGAAATTCTGGAACTTATATCTTACTCTCAAGCATTTATGCTACAGCCAAAAGGTGGGATGATGTAGCAAAGATCAGAGCAAAGCTAAAAGAGAGTGGATTGGAAAAAAGTCCAGGGCATAGCTGGATTGTGCTCAAGAACAGGGTTCATGTGTTCCTTGTAGGAGACAAATCACACCCACAGTCAGAGAAAATCTATGCCATGTTGAAGAATCTCACTTGGAAGATGAAGAAGGCAGGTTATGAGCCTGATGCAAGATTTGTATTGAATGACATTGAGTAGGAGAAATATACCCTCTGAGTCCTGCAAAAAGCTAGCCACAGCATTTGTGCTTATCAGCACATGTCCTGACACCCCTATACAAGTAACCAACAGTGCCTCCATGCATGTGGTGCTCGCAACAGTGCCACTAAACTTAAGTCCAAGGTTGTTGTACAAGAAATTGATCTGAAAAGGATCCAAAATAACTCCACCAAAATTGATAAAAAAGAAAATTATTGGCAAAGTTTTGAGACATTTGTGCTTATCAATGCATGCCCCGAGACACCTATACAAGTAACCAACAGCTTCCATGCCTGTGGTTGCCACAGTGCCATTAAACTTAATCTCCAAGATGGTTGGATGAGAAATTGATCCGAAATGGATCTGAAATAACTCCTCCAAACTTTGTAAAAAGGAAATTCTTGGCAAAGTTTGAAGCCAATGGTCCAAAGGCGAATAGCCCCAAAAAGATGAAACAAATCACTTTATGGCTTGCATTCCAAGGCAGCATTATAATAGAGGATGCCTTGAAGGATGAAACAACAACCCGAGAGATGGAAAAAAATGAAACTTGGGAAGAAGAATAGGCAGTAAAAGAATGATGGAGGATGTGGAAAGGAGAAGTCTGTTCAAAAATCAGAGGGCGAAGAGGATTTTCAGTCTGTCCAAAGTAAACAAAGATTGCTTTTGAGCCAAAGCTTGTCTGCAAAATACTGCTAGTGAGTAAGAATACACAAAATCTCCGAGTGTGTATATCAGATATCTCTAGTGTGTAATATTATCTGAGCATAAACCGAAGCCATCTTTTCTGGTTTTCCCATTTGGGTTTCCAGGGTAATTTTAGTGTCTATTGTATTGATTACTGGTGTGACTGAGATCGATGGTTGCATTGTTGACACCCCCATTTATTAATAGTTGAATCGTTGCTTGCTGGGATTGCATTGTATGCTCTGTACACTGATTCATTTATGGGTTTGCTGATATGCAATGTGGGTCTGAATGCTGTGCAATAGCATGCTCCTGCCATATATTCCAAAGCCCAAGCACTCTAGCATTTACTTGAAGCCACCTTGCATTAGCCTCAAGCCTGGAGTGTTGGCTCTTTCCTACAGTGGTCCTCATTCAAACCAATGAATATCTATTTATTTAATGTTCATGGGTAGTGATAGCAATGACTAGAACAAAGTGCTAAGTGTTTTTATTAATTGCTGGAATGATTATAGTGAATGGGAAGGCTTGTACCTGGCTTAAGAGCTGGATATGAATTTTGTAACAAAACAGAGAATTCTCTCCAGCTATGATTTCACTTTAAAAAAAAACACAGTGCATTGTTATTTGGCATAACAGAAGTTGCATTATTTACTTCAGAATAACAGAGCTAAAGAAGTGTATTTGTTTTGCCTTGGTTCAGCATTGGCATTGGCACTGCAAAGCTGTCAAACCAAGCTCGAACACCACTCAGATCAGGGATATCCATTCATGCTGGTTAATGCACACAGAACAGAAGGGTGAACTCAGCCTGATTGCACTTGCAGAGACTTTGCATTTCTAATTCCACATAGAAGAACCATGTTGGGGAGACAGATGGGCTATAGGCTTACTGTTTACAGATCAGAAATTGATGTGATGGAGACAAACTGCTCTCATCATTTGGGTGTGTAGTTGTAGGGGCAATTGGTGATGTGAAGAGAAACAAGAAACGCATAGGATATGCATCAGCAATTGGATGTGTATTACTTACCATAGCTATCTGCAAATGAGAAGGCATTAATAAATTATGCCATGTTTGACAAATTGGTTGCAACAATCAGGTAGTGTAACTAGGTAAGAAAGTTCTCGTGTATTGTCTATAAAAGGGTGATTCATGATGCAGAATTCTAGTGTGTCACAAAAGCATAGATTTCTAATTCTTCATAATATATTCGATTGACACAATTTTATATTCTTGGCAATATCTGTATATCAAATATAAATTTTCTTTATATCAGGCTGGCACCTTTGCCTCAAATATTCTAGCTATCTGATTGTGTATAATCACTTGAATGGATTTAGGAGCTGAGTGGGCTAGTGCTACATTGAACATACATGATGGATTGGTAAGAGTATGCTTTCGATTAAAGCCTCAGCGATTCGAGAATCTGGTTGTGTCACATTTCATATATGGAATTCATGTATTTGTTGTCGCACAGTATGTCTAGGCACCGTGACAGCGGCTCAGATCGAGGGTTGTCACATTGATTCCCAATCTCGCCATTTAAGTTGTCTCCTTACAACAGGCTAAGAGGGTTAGACCCTACAGAAATGGAAAGAAGGTGAACTAGTTGGGAACCAAACAATTCGGGAGACACGATGAAGCGACCAAGTACTTGATTAAGATTTTGCAAGACTTATAGGATTTGATTCGGCCTAAACAATTGATATCAGTGCCTTATGGAGTCAACATTCTTGCTAGGAAATTTAGAACCAAGTAATTGATTAGCAACTGCTGCTTGGATGAATAACTATCTTATATGAAACGCAGATCCTAAAACTAATGTGAGATGCAGGGAACTTGGTTAATTTTTGTTAAATGCCTATCTAAGTTTTAACCCTTCGGTCATTTCTATATTGAGCCTGGTTTTGTAGTAATTCACAGAGCTAAGATAAGGTGAAGCACATTAAGAGATGATTAACGATACCGTTCCTAAAAATCTAACATACTCAGTGCCTCTAGCGCTGCAGAGAGTTGTGGCTCTGACAACCACAAGGTCACTGTTTTAAGTACTACTAAAAACAGAATTCTCAAGCAAAGATGGATGGGTACCTATCTCTTTATCGACTAAGCTTATGCTTGGAAGTAAATTTTAATTATGCAGAACTAACTTAATATGCAAATGCACGATATGATTAGAAGATGAGATGAAGTTAGATTCGAGGATTAGAAGCGCTTATGTCACGATCTATCAAAGCTCTCAATCACCAAAATGAAATGTTCACCTCACTAGACAAAGATTGAAAGATAAACTTCTTAGCAGTATCACAATTAAACCACAAGCTTACTTCAAATCTTTTTAATACAATAAAAGCTCAAAAAGCTTCTTCACAATTTAATATCAATGCCAATAGATGCTCAACAATACTCGAAAGATATGCAATTTATCACAGTTTTATGTAAAATACTTAATAAATATTTGAAAAATTCACCAAGAAATATGCAATAAATATCCAATAATTCAAGTGATTAAACCACACTTAGAATTACTTTAACAACAAACAATCTCAATAAATGTCAAGTATAAGAAAATGCCCAAAATCCTAGCATGCAAAATACTTGAGCAACTAAATTTCAAAAATTTAAATACCATGAAGAACTATGAAATTCAAATGCTAATTAATTCAAACATTTCCAGAATAAAAATGATTTTTCTTAAATGACCCCAATCCAGGAAAATTATCGTTTTCCTATAGTCAAAATTTAAAGATGATTTAAAAAAAATATTTAAATATATTTTGACCATAGAAAAATTTAGAATTTTTAACTCCACAAATTTTTTTCCTTTAAAATTTTAAAGTCTTAAACCCCTAACACAAAAAGACTCCATGAAAGAACTTTATATAAAATTTATATTATTCTCTTGGCAATTTTAATGTGCCAAAGCTTATGAACGATGATTTTAATATGGTGAATGATTAATTAAGTTTTTTAATGTGATAAAAAGTAAAAAATAAAAAAATTTAATAAATTAAATTTTTAATAGGCCAAAGGCCACATAAAAATAAAATTTTTTAATGTGAAAGCACAAAGTTTTCTTTTGATTTAACTTTTTAGAAACATCGAAGCCACATTTAAAAAAATGGAAATCAATTTAATCAAAATGTCATTAAAAAAAAAATTCAAAACCAAAAAGAAAGGCAAGCAAAATTAAATACAAAAACGATTTCTAAAAAAGAAATCAAAGTCACACTTTACAAATTAAAAAATAAATTAATTAATTAAATTAAAGTTTTTTTTTAATATTAAACAAAAATAAAATGAAAAGCAACTTAAAAAAAATCGAAATTTTGTTTTATGAAAACTCAACCCTAACCAAAAATTAAAACATAAAAAAAAATCAAGTAAACAAGGGAAATCATTTTGCAAGAGCAGGTCGATGACATAGGAGAGAGCTCGAGGAAGAAGAGAGGGAAGATGCGTTGATGGTCGAAGAATGAAGGGATTGCAAGTTGAAGAGCAACAAGAGGAAGAGATGAAGGAGATGTGGAAGAGGCAGGGAGGAGCATGCATAGGAGAGAAGTCGCAGATAGAGGAGAAAGGCAGCTGACAGGGAGTAAGAAGAAATGGGACACGAGAAGGGAAAGGAACTCGCAAAAAGGAGGGTCGCGGACAAGCAATGAGGAGATGAAGGATGTGGAAAAGAGGGAGAGTTGGGGAGGAAAACATAGTTAGGAAGAAGATTGCGATTTGGCAGAGAGCGAGAAACACAATTGGAAAAAACATAGCAAACAGAAAAAATGATTTCAAGCATAAAAGAGGAAAAACGCAAAGGGCTTAACAATGAATGGTAGCCCAAAAACCTTTAAAAAAAATTCCAAAAAATTATATTTTAAAATGATATATTCCTGCTCCAAATTTCCTCTCAAGATAACTCATGAAATCCCGCGATCTAAATTTTAAAACCCTCTAATTGAAAGTAATTTTAAATAATGTCCCTGCAAAATGATATTGAGGTCAGAGTTTTCCTTCCAGGGTCTAGATTTGGCTTCAAATTAAACTTCTCTTTTAGATTTGCCCCTGCAAAAATGAAAGAAAAAAATACCCAGGACCCAAATATACAATAATAAATAAAACTCCAGAAAACTTATAGATCTATTCACAAATGTTGTAGATCTATCATATCTAAGGAGTATGAGTCCAACTCTGCTCCCAAATCTGATAATCTAAGGCTCTCAATAGCGAGATCTATCAATTTTTCCACAAATATTTAAAAAATATTTTGAAATTTTTAAAGAGATACTAGCCTAATAACACCCTGCAAAAAAAAGATTTTATCGTTAGATAAACCCTGGAGCTTATATGAGGTGGGATCTTCAGAAAATATATGCTGAGAGTTGGTTGGTCCAACCGAGAACTATCCCAAACGCTCAACAAAAACCAGAAAGATCTCCTACAAACACTAGATCAACCATCACACCAAGTAGAGAAATAGAACAACAATGAAATTATGAAGAAATAGAGATCCCTGCTACTTCAATCAAAATTAAAAATATTATCCTAGATCCAACATATTGAATAAGATACTTGTATTAAGATTATTCTAAAAGAGCTATTGGTTGATAGTTTTCACATAATATTAAGGATAAATTAAACAATATTACCATAGTTTCATGAAGAAGAACACCACCATGTTGAAACCCTAAAGAGTTTTGCATTAATTCCAAAAAAATATACAAGAGAGTTTGAGAGTTTAGTACACGATTCAAAAATCGAATGAAAAAACAGACTGACACTGACCTCTAATTTATAGGTAAAATCTCCAATCACTAGTTGGCTTGATCTTTGTCAAATTAATCTCAATCGTTCATAAAGATTTAATTAATCTCTAATCATCATTGTCGAAATTATTTAATTTTTTGAGGAAAAATCGAATTTATTATTTAATTGATCTTTAATTAATTCAAAATTAACCATTTTGACTTAATTTTCTCAAAATTTTTGACTTTGACTTAACCACCAAGGCCCAAGGGTCCAAAATTTCTTGATTCCTTCAATATTCCCTTGGTCGAGGGCCTTTAAAAATTAACTTCTTTAAGACCCACAAATTTCACCTTTGGAGAATTTAATTTTCTCTAAGACGCCATGGCTAAGTATTAGAGGGTTGGAAAAATTATTAATCCTTTCATCAGTGAATTAATTAAATTTTCTCGCAAAATTAAATTTAAATCCTAAGCTAGAAAGTTAATTAATTTTGTTCACCCTGATCCCCAATCTCAATCGTTGTTGCGGTGCCTAGACATTCTATGCGACAAAAGTATTCATAAGCGTTGGCTCCTTAAGTGGTTTGTTGATGGTAAGTACCTTGAAATACATTATGTTACAACATGCCATGCATGTGTTTAAGGGATGTCGTGTATAACAGAGTTGGTTGGTCAGTACCTTTGTCTCTTGGGGAAGCACAACGAGAACCAGTTCAATAGTGTTCAACTTTAGGGGTAGAAGGTTCTTTCTCTCATTCTCCCTATATGAAAAGTGCATGGAAGAAAAAACAAAATTGACAAAATAATTGTTCTCAGTTAAGATCCTACATATTTTAACTACAGTTGCATTTACATCGACAACATTGAAGCTTGATTCTTGCCTTGAATCATATATCAAGATGGTTGTAGCATGAGAACGGTGCACACTGGAAAATGTGTTCATTTTCTTTCTAAATATATTACTACTATCTTTCTTGTTACCTTGATGGTTGTTGCATCTGATGTTTTTGGTTTTTCCCATTCATATAGGAATTGACAAACCACCTAAAATGATTATTTAGGAGTCTTTCTTCCAATAGTGGATGGGAATCTCAATTTCCATTTGAAGCATTATTCATTAGGTTACTAACTCTTCCATCTTTTCTTGTTGCCTTTTGTCTCCATTTTGTATATCCTCTTTTTTCATTAAACACAATTTTATAAATTGCTTGCTTGGTCTTGGCGTCAATTCCTCACTTGTAAGTGGAGAACAGTATTTTTTGTTAAACACACAAATTGAAAACCAAATTCAATTGTATATTAAGAATGGTGTCAAAGAATGATGTACATAGTGTACATATTAATACAAAAGGTAAACTGTTGATTCAGTTTCCTAAGTTTCTTGGCCTCTAATTACTCACCATAATGCACACTAACCCAAATTTAATCCCGAGGATTAGGTTTCTAACATCCCCCCCCAAATCCAAAGGGATGTATCAAAGTCCAAGAATGAAAGCTAAAAACGCAAAAATGCATCTTAGCTAAGATTTGAATGTCTCTCAGAAATGGTTTTCAAGGATGACCAAAAACCAAGGATGGTGGTTTTTAAGGGAAAACTACAAACGATACCAAAAAATGGGATAACTCAAAGGTCTCAACCAATGATGGTTCAAAGATGGTGACCAACTTTAGAACTACTCATAGCAGTTCGTAAAACAAATTTGAGCATGCCTAAAACATGTAATTATGCTCATAAATTATAATGCTCATGGAGCATAAATCAAATGTAGAATTTCTTGTAGATTCACAAGTTCCTACAATGTACTAAAAAACAGGACAAAGATTTACTTCTACTTTCAACTAGCGGAAGCCAATAGATCGATGAAAACAATATGATTAAGAAGAAGATAAATCAATAACACATAACACAAAATGTATCTTGGGAAAGCCACTGCTCAAAATCCATCTATCTGTATTGCATATATCAGAAATATGAGTGAAAATACAGAGCTTGTTCTCACTATAACAATTCCGCACAAGTATGCTCAACTCTCTCAGCTCGCAAGCTAGCTCAAGCCAAATCCTTAGCCTATTAAGCAACTCTCCAAGCCCCTAATCTCTTTGCAAAATTACTAGGATGAATGGCCTGTATTTAAAGGGAATTCATGCTTCCAAAACTGCGCAATCCAAACATAGGTCCTTCTCTGATTGCATGCGTGATATTTACAACTCAGTAAATCATACAACTGATAGTACAATGTCCCTGCACTCTAGTCTTAACTGGGTATTTCTCTGAACTGACATGCACGAGTTTCTCATGAGAGAATCTTAAGTTAACTGGAGTAACACTTGTGGATGCACTAGTGCACCAACTGATTGTTAGTCCTCTATTAGTTCCATAAATAGTTAGAACTAATTTAACTGATCATAACTCAGTAAACTGAGTTAATCTAGTTACAACTCAATTTAAACTCATATTGGTCCCTTAAAATATAGGAAGAACATATACATGACTACAAAAAGACTTCCAACTCGAAATTCCTAAGCTAATTAATTTAATTAAACTTAATTAACTATTTACAAGTTGCTATGAGAATAAAATTCAATTTTAATTTACAGTGTAATTCAAGGAAAAATTAAACTGGAATTTCTTGTTTCCATTTCTCAATGCTCCCTCTCAACAAGAAAGAGATTATCTGCTACCCCGATCCTGTCTCTGTGAAACTTGAATTTACATCTTGACAATGCCTTTGTCAAAATGTTAGCATCTTGCTCCTTCGTGGGAATGTACTCTAACAACATGATCCGCCTCAATACACAATCTATGAGATGGTGATATCAGATATCAATGTGCTTGGACCTATCATGAAAAACTGGATTTTCAGAGAGTTTGATACAACTCTGATTATCGCCGTAAATCATTGTCGGATCCATCTACTGACTAAACAGATTAATGATCCAAAAATGGATCCCGGATAAACTTCTAAGTCTAAAAGACTTCATATAAGAGGTAAAAGGTGCCAAATGGCACAAACCCTTTGTAAATAAGAGGTAAATGAAAAGTGCTATCGGATATAGTCTCATTATAGAGATCTCCTCATTCTAAATCCAACGCAACTCAAATGGGTGAAAACAGACTTCAGATGAAGAAGTTATCACAAAAAGAAGTTCCCCTTTGTTCTTTGGAAAAAGAGGCAAAAATTCCATTAAAAATGGCCTAAAAGGCTATTTGAGGAAATCGCATCGCATAAGGCAAAGAGGAGGACTCAAGGTCGGGTGGAAGGGACCCCGGATCAGCGATCTCCGATGATCGGATCAGCGGATCGGGTCAAAGGCAGGCATATGCACTCATAAGGCAAAGGCCCTGGGCCGATGTGGTAGTGCAACTACGATCGCCGATATCGATAGATTGCTGTCGGCGATCCCAAAAGAGAAGGACCCCCAGGTCGTGCGACTTGCGACTGCAATCGCCGATATCGATGGATCGACGTCAGTGATACCAAAGGGGAATCCCTCGGGCCATTGTGACTTGCGATTGTGATTAGGACCAGACCCGATGGGGTTTAAAAGCCCGATTTCATAAAATTTCAATTTCGGAAATTCGGATTTTCCTTTATATTTCCCGTTTAATGAATTTTTGGCCATTGGCCATGCCGCCGAAATTCAGATGTTTCTGGCCACATTGCAGGCAGGCGTTTCTGCAGCAGGGACGCGTTTTGAAGCACGAAGAGGCAGAGATGGGAAGAAGAATGATTCCTCATGATCAAAGGGACAGAGGAACGACTGTGGAAGCCGCAGAGTCAGAGGATTCCTCAAAAGACCAGAGATCCAAGTGGAGAAGCTAGTTTTCCTTTTAGGGAGCTCACAACAAAGCCGAAGAGCTCACATTGTAACATCCCATAGCCGCAGAGCTGACAGAGGCATAGAGCCACCAGAGGTTGGGGCGATTGTGAAAGGGATGTTTCCTCAAGATGAGGAAGGGACAGAGAGCCAGTGAGTTTGAGCTGCAGAGAGCCACAAGAGCGTGGAAGGCTAGATAGCATGCCAAGAGCCGAGTAGCCAAAAATCCTGAAGCTCACCTCAAAGGAGGCAGAGAGCTTAATGGAGAGCAAGCTGAACGCTGAAAGTAGTAGCAAAGAGCCTAGTTGAGTTGACTAGAGCTCAAGGAGACATAGCCCAAGAGTTTTGGGTGAACTCCAAATTAAATTATTGTTCATGTGTCTATTTTATTACTGCATTGTTTCTACTTCTTTATTTACTATTATATGTATCTATACATCAGTTTGAGCACATCAACTTACAACACAACAACAGATTCTAAGACATATAATCATTTAAAAACAATTATCAGCATACACCTATATTTTCAAGCATTTCTTAATTCCGCATTGGTTAATCAATAAGACTTGGGAAAATTTAAAGCTTTGGAAGTGGGAGAGGTTCTTGTAAGTTAGACAAGAAGCCTAAGTGCCCCATTTTCAGAGCAGGTGGTATCAGAGCTTAAGATTGATTAACCACACCTTTAAGAAGGTTATATCAGAATTCTTGATTGACAGAGTAGAGATTGTTTGTCTGAAGGGTGTTAGGCAGTTAAGGACTGATTTTCTGATTGATGTATGCTTGTTTGTAAACTGACTGTTGTTTGAGTTTGCAAAGGTGAAGGGAAAAGCTATGGATAGCTAAGTCTAGGAGAGGACAAGAAGGAAGAAGGGCTGAAGGCATTCTCCTTACCCCGAAGGACCTCAAGGCAATCATTGAAGCACAAGAGGTTTGTTGCAAAAGGATGCTTGTCTTTTGATTTATTTCATTTTTTGGCTAATGGATTGCAAGTTACAGAATGGGAAAGTTGAGTAGGCAGACTCACTTTATTGTTGCAACATTATATTCATTTCAGCTTCGAAAGTACAGTGTACTTAAGTGAAAGTTGAAGGATGAAACCTTATATTTCATTTCAGCTTCGAAAGTACAGTGTGCTTAAGCGAAAGCTGAGGGATGAAATGCATGCATAAGAATGATGTGCATGAACACAGGGATGTTGATGATTTCCTTGTTTTTAAACATGTATGTGTAATTAACTTGTAGGGTTGATTGCTTTGACATGCATGTGATGCTATGTTGACTTGGGAGAAGTTAACTTGGTCTCCAAATGGAGATAATGATGAAATGTTTCATCTTTTGGAAAAGAGTCCTAATGGTCTTTTTCTACATGCTTGACTTGAAAGGTCATTTGTTTAAAGGCATGTTTTGTGGGCTTGTTGTCTAGTCCATCATTTGTATGTAGATACAAGACATGGAGGCGTTCACAAGATGTGAAATCTGTTTCTTTTGTTGAAGCAGGAGTTAATCCATCCAATTGTTGATTGTATGCCTGTTGTTGCTGGCAGCCTTTCAAACAGGTACAAATGAAAGTTTTGTGGAGCAGGTATACTTCACATTTGTTTTAGCTGCCTTGGATTAATGATCAAGGCAGAGAAGTTCAAACTACCTTTTATGACCATTTCAGCAGAAGTTCTGCAGGGAGGCAAGGAGGAAGACAACTCTTCCTAGGAAGACCAACCCATCCAAGAAGGGAAGTGGTCAGAAACTTTGGGTCACAGGCACTATGAAAGGCAATTGTAGAGAGGCTGAAATAAAAGGGTGAGTCACTCTCATTTACTGTTCAGATCAGTATATCAGTCTTTTGAAGACCAAAAGTTCTTTTAGTGGGAAGGCGTGATCCAAAAATGGATCCTAGATAAACCTCTAAGTCTAAAAGACTTCATATAAGAGGTAAAATGTGCCAAATGGCACAAATCCTTCGTAAATAAGAGGAAAATGAAAATCACAGGCTGCTCTCGGATATAGTTTCATTGCAGAGATCTCCTAATTCTGAATCCAACACAACTCAAATGGGCGAAAATGGACTTCAGATGAAGAAGTTATCATAAAAAGAAGTTCCCCTTTGTTCTTTGGGAAAAAAGGCAAAAATTCCTTTAAAAATGGCCTAAAAGGCTATTTGAGGAAATCGCATCGCATAATGAAAAGAGGACTCAAGGTCGGGTTGAAGGGACCCCCAATCAATGATCTCCAATGATCGGATTAGCCGATCGAGTCGGAGGCAGGCATATTCACCCATAAGGCAAAGGCCCCGGGCCGATGTGATAGTGCGACTGTGATCGTCGATATCGGCGAATCACTGTTGGTGATCCCAAAAGGGAAGGAGGCTGTGCGACTTGCGACTGCGATCGCCAATATCGGTGGATCAACGTTGGCGATACCAAAAGGGAAGCCCCTGGGCCGTTGCGACTTGCAATTGCGATCAAGATCAGACCTGATGGGGTTTAAAAGCCCTATTTCATAAAATTTCAAATCCAGAAATTCAGATTTTCCTTTGTATTTCCTGTTTAATGGATTTTTGGCCATTGGCCATGCTGTCGAAGCGATTGTGATATGCGATGGAAGGCGGACCCGATAGGGATTTTAGGGGCGATTTAATGGACTTTCATGTCCGGATTTCACGCCCGATAGTGCTTTTCCTGTGTATTTCCATTTCAAGCCTGAAACATAGTATTTGTGGATTTTCGCTTGAAAGGAGGCCGCCAGTTCATTTTCCATGGGAAAACAGCCATCATTCCCTGTGCCACATTGCAGGCGGGCGTTTCTGCAATAGGGATGTGTCTTGAAGTGCGAAGAGGTAGAGCCGGGAAGAAGAATGATTCCTCATGATCGAAGGGATAGAGGAATGATTGTGGAAGCCGCAGAGTCAGAGGATTCCTCAAAAGCCCAGAGATCCAAGCGGAGAAGCTAGTTTTCCTTTCAGGGAGCTCATAGCAGAGCCGAAGAGCTCACGTTGTAACATCCCACAGCCTCAGAGCTGATAGAGGCATAGAGCCACCAGAGGTTGGGGCGATTGTGAAAGGGATATTTCCTCAAGATGAGAAAGGGACAGAGAGCCCATGAGTTTGAGCTGCAGAGAGCCACGAGAGCATAGAACGCTGGATAGCATGCCAAGAGCTGAGTAGCCAAAAAGCCGAAATCTCACCTCAAAGGAGGCAGAGAACTCAATGGAGAGCAAGTTGAATGTTCAAAGTAATAGCGGAGAGCCTAGTCGAGTTGACCAGAGCTCAAGGAGACATAGCCCAAGAGTCTTGGGTGAACTCCAAATTAAATTGTTGTTCATGTGTCTATTTTATTGCTGCATTGTCTCTGCTTCTTTATTTACTATTATATGTATATATACATCAGTTTGAGCACATCAACTTATAGCGCAACAACAAATTCTAAGGCATATAATCAGTTAAAAACAATTATCAACATACACCTATATTTTCAAGCATTTCTTAATTCCACATTAGTTAATCAATAAGACTTGGGAAAATTTAAAGCTTTGGAAGTGGGAGAGGTTCTTGTAAGTTAGACAAGAAGCCTAAGTGTCCCATTTTTAGATGGCCTCACATGATGCCCAACTTGTAGCCATGTACTTTGCCTCTACTAAACTGAGAGCAACCGATCTTTGTTTCTTGTTGTACCAAGACATTGTCGCTAACCCAATATTGAAGATCCCTCCTGATGTGCTCTTCCTATCAGATGGACTCCCTGCTGAATCTGCATTTGTGAAGCCTTGAAGTTTCACTCCCTTTGTCCGTCTGTACGATAATTTGTACTGAATAGTACCTCTGAGGTATCTCAATACATGCTTTGTTGCCTTCCAATATATTTTGGTAGGCCTAACCATCGCTTAACTCAGTTGGTTAACCACATAGCATAAATCCAGTCGTGTGTTCACCAAGTACATGAGTGAACCCACAAGCTGCCTATAAACAATAGCTTCCACTTGCTCTCTCGAAGTAGCATCCTCCTTCCTCCAGTTACCATCTAAAGGAGTCTCCATAGGCTTGGAGCTCTCCATGTGGAACCTCATGAGTATCTCATTGGTATACTTGCCTTGAGACACAAACAAATCTCCATCACCCTGCCATACTTCCATGCCCAGAAAGTAATGCATGAGCCCCAAGTCCTTCATGTCAAACTCTCTTGCAAGCTCCTCCTTGTAAAATTTGATCAGTTTATCATCACCTGTCAGTATAAGATCATAAACATAAAGTACAATGATCAACAGTTTACCTTCCACCACTATGTGGTACAGGTTCGCATCCGCTTCACTCTTTGTGCAACCAAACTTGGTGAAGTAGTTGTATATCCTGGTGTACCAAGCACGAGGTGCTTGTTTCAGTCCATATAATGCTTTCTTGAGTTGGCACACATGCGAATCACAGTCGAAGGTTTTAAAACCTTAAGGCTTCTCTATGTACAACTCTTCCTCAATCGTGCCATTAACGAAGGTTGTATTTACATCCATTGGATGTATGTCCCACCCCATATGCGTTGATAGTGCCAACATAGATCTGATCGATGAGTACCATGCAACAAGAGCAAAGGTATCATCATAGTCAATCCCCTCTACCTGTGAAAATCCACAGGCCAAAAATCTAGCCTTATGTTTCTCCACACTACTATATGCAACTTGCTTTACCTTGCAAAGCCAACAGGAGCTCACCACGCACATATCCTCCAATCTCGGGACCACATTCCAAACATTGTTACGAACTATGGAATCATACTCCTCCATCATGGCATCAACCCAAACCAGCTGCTGCACTGTTGTTGGCATTATGATACAGGTATGATACAGGTGTTGTCCTTGATGGAAACTCACTCAGATGATAGATCATAGTACAACTAGTAAATAGAAAAGAATTAATTATTAGAGAGGTATACGCAGGTGTGATGTGACAAAGAAGCGTATACACGCAGGTTCACCATATACCAAGTCGCGTATACGAACACATGCACGTTTATAGAAGGAAATGAGCGTACATGTTGGGAATCTAAGTTTTGGTCCATGGTATTTGGTCCGAAGTGTTGACCCCAGGGATTGGGTCCAAGGTATTGATTCTATGTGGTTTTGGACTATGGTATTGAGAGAGGCTTAAACCTATATAAGGAGAAGATCATTAGGCCAAGAGGTGCAAGTGTGTAAGTGATGAGTATCTGATAAAGTGTGAGATCTAGTATTCTGGTTATGGGTTTGTGATGCTTTTCTTGATCTGAACCTAGGAGGCACCTATGCGGTTGATAAAGGTTGATGGATCGGGATCATGAAGACTAAAATGCATTATCATTATATGGTATGATCATGAATAGATCTGAATACTGACGCATGTTTTATCCTTTATATCTTATGTTCTAGGTATATCTGAAGTTGAAAATTGCAGCGAAGGTATAAGTAATTATTTTCAGATTTGTATGCAAGTTTTCTCTGGTGAAAGGGCGTATACACGATTGTTCGACACAGTCAAGTAGCGTATACATTATGAGATTTGATGTTTGAGGTTGCTGTTGGTTCTAGTGGTTGTTGCAAAGTTCTGGGCTCTTCTCTGTGTTTTGGTGACTGTGTTTTGATGATAGGGTTTCAGTGATTCAGTTGTTGGGTGATTCAGAGTTAATGATTGTATTGTAGTGGTGATTGTTTTGTATTTATGGATCCAGTCTGAAAATTTATGAAACGTGGTCTCTGGAAGAAAAGAGAAGGTTGTAGCATTTTGTAGGTTAGCACCTACGTACTAGTACATCAGCTAGTACAAGAGCTAAGGGGGTTTTATCTCCCTTCCAAGAGAAGCTAGAGAACGAGAGAAGGTTGTAGCCTTCTGCAGGTAGAAGCCTGCTTACTGATATAAGACTACACCAGTACAGAAATATTGTAAAAAGAAGTTTCTTATTAAAAGAAGATAGAGACGAATTGTAGTAGGTGGTTTTCACCCACACTGGGTTTCCACCTTATATCATGGTGTTCATGTGTGCTTCTTATGTGTGATGATCTGCTCTATTTTACTGCACCTGTTTACTTTTCATATGGTTAATAATGTTGTGATGCACTCATTGAAGATCAACTAACTGAATCATAAGTTTACTGGATATACGCTAGTTGCATTAAACACAGTTGCATATACACGCAGGTATCCTTAACTGAAGTAGTGTATATGAATCTGATAATGGAAATGAAAAGATTATTGATTTGCTAATACTGATTCAACCGCCCCCCCCCTCTTAGTGTTATTTCCAACAACTGGTATCAGAGCAGGTCCTTCAGAAGAAGCTTGATCGCTTGAAGGAAGATCCATCAAGATGAGTAATCAAGAAAGAGAGGGATCCATTAGACCACCAATCTTCGATGGGAGCAATTTTGTCTACTAGAAGATAAGAACCACAACATATCTACAATCACTTGGAATGGATGTTTGGGGAATCGTGGAAGGAGGATATACATATCCATCAGCAATTCCTATAGATACAACAGATAGAAAGCAATATGAACTCAATGCCAAAGCTGTTACTATCTTATTGGGAAGTTTGTCACAATCAGAATTTGTCAAGGTCATGCAGTTCAAATCAACCAAAGAAATATGGGACAAAATCATTCTAAGCTATGAAGGAGATGATCAGGTAAAACGTGCTAAGCTTCAAACTCTCAGAATACGGTATGAAACTCTTAAGATGCATAGTAATGAAATCATAGCTAATTACTTCCTGCGTATAGATGAGATTG
Source organism: Pinus tabuliformis (assembly GCA_031772625.1). Classification (NCBI taxonomy): domain Eukaryota; kingdom Viridiplantae; phylum Streptophyta; class Pinopsida; order Pinales; family Pinaceae; genus Pinus; species Pinus tabuliformis. The sequence goes on along the minus strand of CM062804.1, from coordinate 563,730,820 downwards.
TCAATTGTATGAGGAATCTGGGTGAAGAAATTAAGGAAGTTGTCTTAGTTGAAAAAGTTTTGAGATCCTTGTCTGCTAAATTTGAATCCAAAGTGTCTACCATAGAAGAAAAGGAGGATCTGCAGAAAATCACTATGACGCAGCTTCACAGAATCTTAACTGCTTTTGAGATGAGAAAAGGAGGACCATCAGATATGAGAGAAGTCACATTTAAAGTATCAACAAATGGAAAAGAAAAACTCAGTGAATCAGGATACATTTCAGAAGAAGAATATGAGGTAATTTTTTTCAAGAATCTTGAACGGGGATTTGGAAGGTTCAAAGGTAAGCTACCTTTCAAATGCTTTTCTTGTGGTAGAGTTGGTCACTACACTGCTAGATGCCCTCATAACAAAGGAAAGATGTCTGAAGAAGGTAATAGAAGTTATTATACTCATGATAAAAGTAATGACTCATCCAATAGTGATGAAGACATTAGAATTCTCATGGCATATGAAAATAAGGATGTAGAAACAGAAGAAGTTACCAGATTAAAAGAACAGCTGGAGATAGTAACTAGAGTAAGGGAGCAACTGCAAGATGTAGTAAAATATCAGAGCATAACAATTCAGAGACTTGAATCTAAGATCCTCTCTCTAAAAGAAGATCTTAAAGAATCAAAGAAGCAGAATAAAGAAGCTCTTGAAGAACAAGAACATGAAGTGATTGAATTAAGGCAACAAGTGGAAGAAGGAAGAAAAGCTGAAGAAAACATAAGGAAGCAATATTTGGAAAAGGAAGAACAACATCAGGTTGAGGTAAATATCTTAAAAGGTAAATTAGAAGAAAAAGATAAACTGTTATGATTTCAAGACAATACTAAGATTTTGGATAATATTCTTAGTAGTCAAAGATCCCCTGCTATCAAAACTGGTCTTGGTTCTTATGAAACTGTTGAAGGTGAATCTAGCTCACAAGGTGAGGGAAGGAATTCTAATGCAAAATTTGAAATGAACAACAAGAAGATAAGTGGTCAACCCCAGCAAAAACCAAGGAAAGAAATTCTTCAAAGAAAATATTTTGTTCCTAACTATGGAAGTGATAAACGATTATTTCCTCCAATAAGTAATGTTGAATGTTATGAATGTCATAATCTTGGACATGTTGCAGCTAGATGTAGAAGAAGAATGGTTCAAGACCATCACATAGAAAGATCATCACATTCCAGGTACTTTAAGGGATATTGTTTTGCTTGCAATATGTTTGGTCACAAAGTAAATGATTGCAATAGAAGGAACATGAAACATGTAAGATGTAACAAGTTTGGACATAAAGCAAGGGAATGCAGGAGAAAAATTCGAACTCCAAAGCAAGAGGATCATACATCATCTCAATTCCAGGTATTGAAGAAGACAGAATTGAAGACAGAAAGATGTGGAATAACTCAGTTAGTTGACATAACAGACATAGGGGAAACTGAAAGTGTAGACCTTCAGTATTCCAATTTTCATACACAGATATTATGAATATAAGTCACGTATATATGCGAGTTAGAGGCTACAGAGTCACGTATATGGAGCTCTGAAGAAAAAGTAGTAGAACAGACTCAGGAAATGGTTCGGTCATAGTATATGATGGTTGGCACAGGCTCAAGGGGAGCATATGCTTCGAATAATGCATTGTTGGCATTATGGTTAGAAGTCTTTGGTGATGATGCTTATTGACACATCTTGCTACTAATGGTTGATTGGCCAAGAGAATGGATTGCAGGTTACAGCTCTGGATGCTAGTGATAGATGCTTATGGTGCAAATCATATATGGTGTACGATAGTTGCTGATGACTATCATGGTCTTGTTTAGATTGTTGGTCATTGTTATAAAAGTCATGTATATCATTTGATATAAAGGTCATGAAAAGACCCAATTTTTTAACCCCACTTTGCATGGGAAGGATGATGTAATAATGTCTATTTCAGTCATGTATAAACATTTGGTATATCCCCACTTGGTTGGGTGGATGAGTTAAAATGGTGTATCCCCACTTGATTGGGAGATTGATGTATGTATGAGTCATTGGTGATAGGAAGGTCATACTCACTTAGTTGAGTTGTAGAGTCGTGTTATTCTCTTGAAAAAAAATTTGCAAACTCGGCATGTGCTCAAGGGGAGCATGGACGGATTGGTACATCTTGGCATGTACAAAGGGGGAGCTCAATCAGAGATTTCAGCATGTACTCAGGGGGAGTATGGACAGAAGAATGTATATCAAGGGAGAGAATATCTTGGTCTGCCCTTTGCCCGTGATTTCAAAGGGGGAGAGTGACTTGGTGTGGTTGTTTCCATCAAGTCTAAAGGGGGAGATTGTTGGCATTATGATACAGGTGTTGTCCTTGATGGCAACTCACTCAGATGATAGATCATAGTACAACTAGTAAATAGCAAAGAATTAATGATCAGAGAGGTATACGCAGGTGTGATGTGACAAAGAAGCATATACACGTGGGTTCACCATATACCAAGTCATGTATACACACACACGTTTACCGAAGGAAAGCCGCGTACATGTTGGGAATCTAAGTTTTGGTCCGTGGTATTTTGTCCATGGTATTTTGGTATTGGTCCATGGTATTTGGTCCAAAGTGTTGACCCTAGGTATTGGGTCCAAGGTATTGGTTCTACGTGGTTTTGGACCATGGTATTAAGAGAGGCCTAAACCTATATAAGGAGACGATCATTAGGCCAAGAGGTGCAAGTGTGCAAGTGATGAATATCTAATGAAGTGTGAGATTTAGTATGCTGGTTATGGGTTTGTGATGCTTTGCTTGATCTAAACCTAGGAGGCACCTATGCGGTTGATAAAGGTTGATGGACCGGGATCATGAAGACTAAAATGCAATATCATTATATGGTATGATCATGAATAGATCTAAATACTGACGCATGTTTTATCCTTTATATCTTGTGTTCTAGGTATATCTGAAGTTGAAAATTGTAGCGAAGGTATAAGTAATTATTTTCATATCTGTACGCGGGCTCTCTCCGGTGAAAGTGCATATACACGCTTGTTCGACACAGTCAAGTAGCGTATACATTATGAGAATTGATGTTTGAGGTTTTTGTTGGTTCTAGTGGTTGTTGCAGCGTTCTGGGCTCTTCTCTGTGTTCTGGTGATTGTGTTTTGATGACAGGGTTTCAATGATTTAGTTGTTGGGTGATTCAGAGTTAATGATTGTATTGCCGTGGTGATTGTTTTGTATTTATGGATCCAGTCTGAAAATTTATGAAACGTGGTCCCTAGAAGAAAAGAGAAGGTTGTAGCCTTCTGTAGGTTAGCACCTACATACTAGTACATCGGCTAGTACAAGAGCTAAGGGGGTTGCGGCTCCCTTCCAGGAGAAGCTGGAGAATGAGAGAAGGTTGTAGCCTTCTGCAAGTAAAAGCTTGCGTACTAGTATAAATCTGCACCAGTACAAAAATATTGTAAAATGAAGTTTCTTATTAAAAGAAGATAGAGACGAATTGTAGCAGGTGGTTTTCACCCACATTGGGTTTCCACCTTATATCATGGTGTTCATGTGTGCTTCTTATGTGTGATGATCTGTTCTGTTTTACTGCACCTGTATACTGTTCATATGGTTAATAATTTTCTGATACACTCATTGAAGATCAACTAACTGAATCATAAGTTTATTGGATATACGCTAATTTTATTAAACACAGTTGCGTATACACGTGGGTATCCTTAACTGAAGTAGCGTATATGAATCTGATAATGGAAATGGAAAGATTATTGATTTGCTAATATTAATTCACCCCCCCGCCTCTTAGTATTATTTCCAACAACTGCTTCCTTAAATGAAGATGGCTTTGTGAAAACACATTTGCCCATAAGAGCCATGTATCTAGTGTACCTCTTAGGTGACCTCCTCTGCCTACGCTGAAAAGTGGGTGCTCCCACATTCTCCCATTCATCATCCAACAATTTGTCAGTCTCTCTAGTGTGCTTTCTTCCCTCTCTGGAAGACTCTGCTTGAGTGGATGTCCCCACTCCCAGATCCTTTGTATGTGGCTGCTCCACATCAATTTGAGGCTCCTCAACCTTAAGAAATAAAATCTCCTCATTCGCATGTATCTCAAGCTCCCTCTCAAGGGAAAATTGCATGGCCTTCTCTTCATCGAATCTGACATCCTTGCAAACCACTGTCATCCTGTTGGTCGACAAGTACACCTGATAGTTCTGAGGTGTACCAGTGTACCCTACAAATATCCCCAACTATGTTGTTGGCTCAAGCTTCTTTTCTGCATCTTTGGTCACATGGAAATATACTGATAATCCAAAAATCCTAAAGTGACCTACATCTAGCCTCTTACCAAAATAAGCCTCCTCTAGTGTCTTCATCTCAAGTATCTGATGTGGGCTATGGTTCTGAACATAAATAATTGCGTTGCATGCCTCAGCCCACAAGTGTAGTGGTAGGCCCTGAACATGCAACATCGCCCTCGCTGCCCCTACTATGCTTTTGTTCTTCCTCTCGGCCACCCTATTCTGCTAAGGGTTATAGGGTGTCGTCAACTCCCATTTAATCCCTTCCGCTACACAAAAGTTCTTAAACTTGTTTGAGACATACTCACCACCGTTATCAATTTGTAGAGCTTTAACCTTCTTGCCTGACTCTTTCTCCACCAATGCTTTAAACTCACAAAATTGTGTGAAGGTTTAACCCTTTTTCCTGCATGAAAAATATCCAGCATTTTCGAGAAAAGTCATCAACAAATATAACATAATACTTGTGTTTGGCCATGGATGTTGTCAAGAATTGTCCACACACATTTGAATTGACTCGCTCTAGAATAGCCTCTTCTCGACTATTTGTGTCGTGAAAGGAAGACTTGGTGTATTTTCCCAAAGTACACCCCTTTCATATATCAACTTGCTCAAGCGTACCTTTGGGAAGACCAGTAGAGATATGCTGCAATATCTTCAAAGCCCCATGATGCAATCGGCCCAATCGTCTGTGCCACAACTTGCCAACATGTCGGCTCTGCACCCTTTATGATTTTCTACTCAAAGCAACACAATCCTCTACCTCCAACTTATAAGGATTTTTCACCTGAATCCCTATCCTCTTTACTTTACCCATGGCTATGTGTCGAAGGAACGTCTTTCCTTTGGAGAAGATCACATCATATCCTCTATCCTCAAGCATGGCAACGGATACCAAGTTCTTCTTCAGCCCGAGCGCATACATAACATTCTTCAAGGTGAGTGGAGCCCCATGCTCCCTCTGAGAAGTAATCATGCCCAATCTAGTAACAGTATACTTCCCGTCGTCCACCATCTTGATATGCATTTGGAAATTTTTCTCCTCCAGGTCACTGAATAACTCTTTGTCACCAGTCATGTGGAATGAAGTTCCACTGTCTGAGTACCATACACTTCCCATCATTGATGACACCATGCATGCAATGATGGAAAAGTCCAATTTGAATTGAGAGGCCGAAGCCTCACCCGCCACTCCTCCTGAGGACTTCTTCTTAGAATTCTTGAGTGGACAATTTGTAGCAAAATGGCCCAGCTCATGACAATGAAAGCACTTAACTCTCTTCATGTCTTTCTTCTTACCTCCATGATAAGAATCTGATTTGGAATGAAACTTTCCCTTTCCCCTTCTTTGCCTTAATTGCTAAGGCACAATTCTCTTCATTATCAATCTTTGATGAAGAGCCATCCCCGATGTTTCTCCTGATCTCCTCCTATATCAAATCTGACCACAGTCGTTCCCAGTCCGATATCTTCTCTTGACTATTGACAGAGTCCTGATAACTATGCCAACTATTTGGGAGTCCCAGAAGAGCAAGACTCACCATATCATTCGCAGCAACCGTGATTCCAAAACTTCCAAGTTCGTCACGACATTGAGTGAACTTGATCAAGTATTTTGGAATAGTCTCACCTTTCTCCATTTTGATTTTTTTAAGTTTGTCCTTCAGCGCCAATTTCCTTTGGTCATTGTTTTTCTGATACAAGTTCGTCAATGCTTTACTCATAGTATACAAAGTTTCCTTGCCATGGAGACTCAAGACAATGTGGTCTTGAACTCCCTCAAGGATTATCCACCTCGCCTTCACCACACACTTCTTCCATTTGGCCAGATTATGTGCATCTGATGCTATTAGCTTAAGAATGTCTTGATCAATGAATTCCTTCAAGCCATTATCCTCCAGCATAACCTCCATTATGTCCCTCCAAGCTATATAATTTGGGTTGCCTTCCAAGGCATACTTAGCCACAAACCATAGAAAGCCATCTACCAATCCTGAAGTATGTATCGCAAATTTGAATTTCACCTATAACCCAAAAATCAAAACTTCGAAATCTCCTCTAGTATATTGAATTCAGCTCTGATACCATGTAGAATTTCCTATAGATTCACAAGCTCATGCAATGTACTAAAGCACAGGACAAGAATCTATTTCTACTTTCAACCAGGGGAAGCCAATAGATCGATGAAACAATATGAACAAGAAGAAGATAAATCAATGACAAGTAACACAAAATTCACATGGGGAAATCCATTGCTCAAAACCCCACTATATGTATTGCACATATCAGAAATACGAGTGAAGATACAAAGCTTGTTCTCACTAGGAAAATTACGCACAAGTATGCTCAACTCTCTCAACTCACAAGCTAGCTCAAGCCAAATTCTTAGCCTATTCATCAACCCTCCAAGCCCCTAATCTCTTTGCACAAATCCTAGGATGAATAACTCATATTTAAAGGGAATTCATGCTTCCAAAACTGCGCAATCCAGACATAGGTCCTTCTCTAATTGCATGCATGATATTAACAACTCGATTAATCATACACCTGATATTACATTGTCCCTGCACTCTAGTTTTAATTGGGTCTTCCTCTGAACTGACATGCATGAGTTTCTCATGAGAGAATCTTCAGTTAACTGGAGTAACACTTGTAGATGCACCAGTGCACCGACTGTTAGTTCTCTATTAGTTCCACAAATAGTTAGAACTAATTTAATTGACCATAACTCAGTAATCTGAGTTAATCTAATTACAACTCAATTTAAACTCATACTGGACCCCTAAAATATAGAGAAAACATATACATGACTACATAAAGATTTCCAACTCGAAATTCCCAAGCTAATTAATTTAAATAAACTTAATTAACTATTTACAAGTTGTTATGAGAATAGAATTTGATTTTAATTCACAGTTTAATTCAAGGTCAAATTAAACTAAAAATTTTTGTTGCCATTTCTCAACATCAAAACAACTGTCTACAACTCTGAATCTGATTTCTGAACTCAGACTCTAGGTTGTAGCAGTAAACTCTAATTATCTTTGACTTAGGCTCACTTGACAAGTCTTCAAACCTGTAGCAGACTATCAATTCCATCAATTCCCCCCTTGTCAGGTACATGGTGATAAGATGAAGTACTCTTCATTACAAGGCTAGTCAATACTCTTGAACATAACTTGTGGTATGACCTATAAATCTTATTGGTAGTTTTAGACCAATTCCAAGAAGCACTCCATCCAAAATTAATTTTCTCTCTTGCAGAATTATTATGTTTGAAACATCTATTTGAATGATGATTCTTCTTTCCACAATGTTCACAAGGATGAAAATCATAACAATGATCTTTCTCATGTCTAATTTTGTCACAATGTTGGCATCTAACGATTTGTTGTGGGACAACATCATCCAAAAATTCAGCACTACAAAACTGTATAGGTTTTGAAAAATCAAGAACATGAAAATAAACATCTTTATTATATCCTACATCAGTTTTGTATTTGTTGTGCACAATTTCTTCCCAAGGCCTAATGAATGTTTTGGGAACTGTAGGTTTCACATCGGGACTTTCAGCTGCATCCAAACTTGCTTTTGAAATGGTCTTATCCATCTTTGACTATTGATGGAAATTTGGCTTAAACAGTGTGTTGTTCTGAACAAAAACAAGTTCAAAATTCTTATTTTGTAGTTCTTCTTTGTGTAATTGCGACTCTATTTGGGGAAATTCAAATGTCTCTTGTGTATTTTGCAAACAATTTCTAATGTTAGACATGGTGTCTTTGATGATTTGGACATTGTTATGAATAATAGACAACATTAAACTACTTAATAACTCTAACAAATCATTGAGTTTAACAATTTTCTCTAGCTTCCTATCAATGAAAACTTGCAATCAAATTTGAAAAGGGTGTCGGGTCCAACCGAAAATGCACCCGTTTACAATATAAAAAAATTCATTAGATAACAAATAATGACATGCTCAAATAAAATTCGAATTTATGCAAAAAAAAAAAAATGTCCTTTCTTACTTCTCAACCAGTGTAGTGAGTAGACAGCCTCCAAAATTAACTTCCTTTTCATTTTGTAAAAGTAAAAATATCAAGCACAAGGATTTGAACTTGTAACCTTGTGAACCTTAATATACCAAAATGAGCTCTTCTAACGACAATTTTTTTTTTTTTTTTTATTTCACTTTCCTAAAAGGTGCCTTCCACATAAATATAGGAAACTTTTCCATAAAGAATGTTACTTCTTATATTTTTCATTAACTCATCTTGGAAAAACACATTGTATGTCAGCGTCATTTATATTCCAAGTCTTGGGACTTCGACTTCCTTATGAGTTCTTCAATTCCAACTTGCCAAGAATGGAGTCAGAATAATCAGATGGGAAGCATTGTTCGTTCTGGTATAGTTTTCCTACGACTGGTCAACCAAAATCTCAAAATATCATTGTTTATTGACATAATCCTACATCCGGTCCGCAATCGTCTCTGTTACCATGGTCTTTGCAATGCTCACAGTGCCAACGTCAAAAATTTGCAATCAAAAACTTTACATCAATGAAGGAGGGAATAGTGCTTACGACTCAACAATAGATGCTACATTACAAGAACAACGCCGCATAAATAGAAAGAAGATGCAACGTCTGATCAACGATTCTCAACAAAACATTTCAGGAAATATCTATCTTTGTTTTGGTTATTTTCTCCCGTTCAGTTTTTTAGAGAAATTTTGCACTTCCTTCCTTGATCGTCGCAACGATGTCATAAGTGGGCAGAATCATCATAACAATGTATGAGCCTTTTCTTTGTTTTCTTTACCCATTATGTCATCATAAGCAGATAATCTCGAGGGGAGTTTCCATATCAAAGTTTGAGAAAGAATGAGCGTCTTAAAGTCCACAAACTGGTGGCTGAACTTATTCAGGAAAGCAAATTAATTGTGATCTGATACCATTGTTAAACATACAAAACTAAATTTGACTATATATTAAGAATGGTGTCAAAGAATGATGTACATATTAATATAATAGTTAAATTGTTGATTCAGTTTCGTAAGTTTTTTGGACTCCAATAACTACTCACCATAAGACAAACTAACCCAAACTTAATCCGAGAATTAGATGTGTAACATTTTTCCTGACCAGAATTCAAAACATTTGTAGCAAATTACACGTTGGCTATTGGTCCTCGGTTCCCTTCGATAAAGGAGGGATTGAAAGCCTCTACGTTGTAAAACAGATAAAAATGTTGATGGCTAGACTTACCGAACAAGAAGGTAATTACGCCCTACCCAATTAAGTATCTTACAAGTTATTTTGTGGAAAAATTATAGACAAGCTATGCAAGCATTTGTAAGAAAATTATTTTATTGTTCCAAGATCCTCGGGTTTGTGTTAGAAAAGTGAAAAAACACTGAATTGTTTGAACATAATTTTGCAAAGTTGTTTTTGAAAAAGTTATTTTTTTGATGGCTTAGTTGTTTGAAAAAAAATTGTAAATCTATATTTTTAGAGTGCAGTTGAACTATTAAAACATATTTGGTTCTATAATATAAAGTATTAACAATGTCTCTCCTGAGTCTCACATGTGCTCTCTTGATATTGATGGATCACACATGCCACCAACTACTATCCAATGATGTGGAAATAGTGCGGCAATTCATTATGAGGGAAGATGCAAAGATGTTATTTATACTCAGAATATAATGAGTAATCCTCATCTACAATACTCCAACATGGTAGGGATTTTGTGCATTTTATACATTCAGCAAATTTTTTATAGATCTCAGTTGAAGTGGAACAAACAAATTTTTTGAAACAAACAAATAACAAAAATAATTCAAAATGGGCATCATTTCCCAAATGACCATTTCTGAATTTAGGAAATAGGGAATCTAGTGAAAAAATATATATAAAAGGTGCACGATACATGAGAAACATAACCATATCCAATCTTAACTTCAGATTTCAGGTTAAAGTTATCAAAGTCGAAACTGGAATTGGTGAATATATATATATATATGTGGAGACTCTAGATGACCTCTACAGTATATATATATCTATATATATATATGGAGACTCTAGATGACCTCTACAGTCCATAAACAATTGAACTATTAAAACATAGTTGATTCGATATTATGAAGAATTAATAAAGTCTCTCTTGATATTGATGGACCACACATGCCACCAACTACCATCCAATCATGTAGAAATATTGTGGCAATCCATTATGAGGGAAGATTCAAAGATGTTATCTCTTTTCAAAAAATAATGAGTAATCCTCATCAATGATACTCCAACATGATAGGGATTTTGTGCATTTTATACATCATGGTTGAAGTGGAACAAGCATTTTTTTTTAAACCGTGAAACAACAAAAATAATTCAAAATGGATAATGACCATTTCTAAAATTAGGAAATAAGGGATCTAGTAAAAAAAAATATAAAAGATGCATAATACATAAGTAAATTAACCATAACCAATTTAAACTTCATATCTTAGATTAAAGTTATCAAAGTCAAAACAGAAACTAACTAACTAACTAACTAACTAACTATATATATATATATATATATATATATATATATATATATATATATATATATATACAATGTAAACATGGAGACTCTAGATGGCCTCTAGAGTCCATAAACATCAAATCATTGCCTGAATTTGGATTTTCATAATCAATGACACCGTTTACCTCCTCTGGCATCTACCTTGATCCTCTAGGGACATGAATACTAGTGCTTCGTGCTACTTGTGGATCCAATGGTATCCACCATGTTGTTGCTCAAGTCAACACTTTCCAATTTTGATCAAATTTGCTAATCCTTGCATTATAATGAGTCATAAAGATTAACATGCATAATCAAATGGATTGAGTGAAGGGTATATTTATATCAAGGTCATGATTAATGATTTCTCAACAATGGGGTACATCGAGGGTTCATTTTCTTGATTAAATGCCAATATTATAGCCTCATAAGTGATAGATTCTAGCATGGAAATGTTGCAATCCCCCTTGTCTAGAAATGTTGAAATATTGAAAATTGTAAAGTTCGTTGAACTCTAAATGGGATATCAAATTATGCTTCTTCTAATGAAGTACAATGAGGTTGGAACCACTTATACATCTTGGAACTATACATGGTAATGTTACAAATTTAAGCAAAAGGATAGAAAAGGAAAGATAAAGGACATCAAATTTTAAGAATTTGACAATACCATTTATGACTAGTTTTTTTATTTTTTCCTTTTATTATATGTTTTTCCCCTTAAATGGCATGTTGGTGGGTTTGTGGTTGAGAATCAATTTAGGATATAACTGGTCTATGTGCATTGGAACCAACCTACCTATTTGAGGTCATTTTTGTGTGGATTGTTAGGGTTTAAGATGAACCCATTGTAACTTAGAGAAATGATGGTGTAAAACACTTTTAAACAAGGAAGCACACCTTCAAAAGAAAATCCCAAAAAGTCTATGTGATGCGACATAAATGGCGTCTGCATTTTCGACCTCCGAATAGCTCAAATCTCGTGAGCCTGTGGGTTATGGGCCCATGATTTTGGCTCTCTCGCCTTCTATGCAGCAACGAACTCATGGCCCCCATTAAATCCATAATTAAACAACTATATGTAGGTCATCGTCCTCCTCTGGAGTGTGGGCTTTCTCAGTTGCTCAACTCCTAGACTAGCCTTTCCACTCCCTCAAGACACTTTGAAATTGTTTGGTGATGCAGGCCAAAACCCCCTAGTTGTGTGGCACAAGATTTTCAATTGGTGTCGAACTAGGTCCATCGCCTAATCTCCGTCTGTATCTAGTTTCATTGACACAACTCCAACGTGGATTGTTTCCACAATGCTCCGCTCCACCTCGGACTGGACCCCAATCGGAAAAAGGGTCCCACTACATGTTGAAATTATGTTAGATGATAGAATTTCTTATCATGGTAATTACTTGTGACTGATATGTATTCTTTCCTTAGTCTTTACTTGTTTATTTATGTCATCAAGCAATTACACAATAGGAAAACATAAAGAACCTAATGCACAAAAGACAAGAGACATTAGAAATTAGGCTCCAAGCCAGGGCAAAACTCCACAAGGGGGAAAACCCAAAAAACCTTCTCTATAGAATTAGATCAAAATGACATATCCAAGACCAAGACCAAGATTCAAAATTGCCATCAAAATATCAAGTCCAACCCTCCTCCAAGTCACCTCCAATGTCAAAGTCAAAAATGGTCAAATTTTTCCAAATATGGTGAACTCTTGAAATTTCGGCCCTTGAAATTCTAGGCTTGCAATAAGCTTTGAAATTTGTCCTTCTCTTCACTAAGATTCCTCCACATGTGCAAGCTTCCTTTTTATCCTTCTACTTTATCCTTTTTTTCATTGGTTAGGTGCAGGAGATATGTGTGATGATGATGAGTGAATATGCTCCAAAGTGATCAAACTATCCTCTATCTCTCTCTCTCTATGTGTGTGTGTGTGTGTGCAGGAAGTTGAATAGGTGGCTCTTGGAAGCCTAGTCTGACTTGTTCCCAAGGAGGGCCAACTTGACAACTTTTGGTGGACTTTGACTCAAAATAAATTTGCTTTTGACTCAATTGACCCTATAAGTATGAAGAACATGCTTTGACTAGAAATAAAATAATAATAATGAATAAATCAATGATAAAAATTACATTTTATTACATTATGAATACTGACACTAGTTTAATTTTCCAACACGACAAAGTTAGGGGGTCGCCTGGTCGGTCTCCTTTCCCAACTTCTTCTCTTGTTGTGGCTTGACTCCTTCATTTTGCATGCATCCTTGTTTGGGCTTCAAGCCGGATGATTGAATTTGGCACTAGGGCCCATGTTCCACTCATGAATCTAAGTCTAGAAACTAAGGTGATTGGCCAAGAGTTGAACAGCTTCGATTAAGCCTTGAACTCTATACCTGCCTCATTCTAGCCATATTTGACATCGTTCACCTCCCTCATTCAACATAGTCATGGTCACCGGTGAAATCACAATAGTCTCACCTTCCACATGGAACTTGACCAGATTGATTTCTTTCCATTTAGGGTTTATTATGGGAAACAACCAAAACTCGAAACACAGCTTGATATACACAAATTTGAATAGGCTTGAAGGTATTAAATGAACACACACTAATTTACAACACATGAAAATAATTCGATTAAGAAAACAAACTGGATTATAGGGTACGCTCTCTCGACATGATTTTACATTACATTGGTTGACCCTACATGTTTGTAGGTTGCACATATAAAAAAAAATAAAAATCCCTAACAATCACAGGTATGAGGAATATTTCCATGTTAGGCCTTCTAAAGGCTTACAACATTTATTTAAAATCACAAAAATAAGAGGAAACTCATGTCCTCTTTTGCAGAATTCCACGCTACCCTTCTGGAAGCCTCTGAGAATCAAATCTAATTTGGGGTGGGGTTTATACCCCTGCATCACTATAAAATGTAGGTGTCAAAGGAGGCTAGTGCCTCACCAATAAATAGGTTTAGGGTTTATCCTAAGATCCTAAAGGGTGAGACCACAATAACCATTAAAGTGGTTAACCACTAATGAAGGAGTGATCTAACAGTCCTTATGGTCCAATAAACCCCTCAAATTGGGTTTGCATTAAATATTTTTGTGTCCTCTCTTAAAAACAACATAAATGATATATGAAGGTGGCATGAGGTCAACACCACCCATTAATTACAATTTCATTCAACCAACATCACTACATGGAGTAGTCCTTTAAAATTTCTAGAGACATCACATCTGCTATCATTCGGTCCCCTAACACAACGAGGCTAGGAACACTGACAACAAGAATATATAACCATGATGAGGTACAACAAAGAAATTAACTCCACAAAACCTTCATCCAACCCTTTTCAAAATGTAGTAAATCAAACTTGTGCTATAAGGCTTACAACACAGAGTTATTTAGAAGTTGAACTTCCAAAACATCGCCACTCACAAAGTGGAGAAACAAGAGCCTATGCACAAATAGTTAGAATAGGTTTTGCAGATAGATTTTTAGGAATAATACAAAATTTAAAATAAAATAAACTTAGTTTTCTTTGCTCAAAAATCCTTTTGGTTTCTTTGTGTTTATGGAAAATAAATTCCATAGTATATCACTAGTCTAAGCAGTGTAAATTCCTTTACCCACTTTGACTTCACCTCATCATCTCATCATATAAAAATTGTGTCATTGTTTTGTCAACAAACCAAAACAATTAGTGAGTTCTCGACAACATCACATTGGGTTCATACATCTGAACAAACTCAACAACATTCCCTCTTAAACATGGCTTGAGGGATCACAACAATCAATAAGGCACACATGCAAGGCTCCAATCAAAGTTTCCCCGCATGTGTAACATGCCAACTGTTATCACTGGGCTGGGGCAGGTTGGGTTGTATCAACCTTCAACCAAGTGTAACTATTTCAAACCAGCTTTAGACTGGAAGTTAGTACTTCCAATCTGAGAGGGCTCTCTCAAAACATTTATAAAATGACTTGTGATAAACTCAAAATTGAGATGAATAACTTTGATCTCTTTTTGTGATTTTGTAGGTGAATAAAAATATGATGACTTCCACCATTGGGAATGGAGTTAAATTAAAATAGATTATGATCAACAACAATGTTTAATGGAAGCTGAGGTATATATGTCTTTAAAACTGATACAAATGGACACCCATCGTCATACACAGTAAATGAAGGAAATTGGAGTTGTTTGATAGATTTCCAAGTAATCAATTGTTATACAACAAATTGACCTCCTCATCAACTCAAAGGGGAAAGACATGATGACTGAAGCAAAGACCACAATTGCAGGCCTTGATTCTGCACTAACGCTAGTTGCACACTGAAAACCTACTTTATAAAGCTTGTTACTAAGCCTAAGGGTGTGTTAGTGACCTTGCTAACTAAAGTTGTTAGGAAGGGGACAACGTTAGTGAAACTAGATGCAGTTCCAAGGGTCAAAGGAACGAATTGACTCACAAATATCTAGATATTTGTTCCTAAAATTACTCAAGAAAAGCAAGGAAACATCCAAAATCGACCTATTTGGAGAAATTCTAATCTTAATGAAGGAGGCAAATGGGAAAGAGCTGAAAAGCAGGGCAAGTTCATTACTTTTTCCCTAGTGAACTCCATGAGGAACTTGGCAACCCTAACTCGATTGCTATATAAGAAAAGTGAGGGTCATTGTGAAAGGGGTCAGAGCATTTGAAAGGATAGCCTAATTGAATGTTGAGCATTGTCTCATATCATCAGAAGTGAGCAAGAAGGGGGAGAGAGAGAGAAGAGGAAGGGGTAGAGGAAGGCTGATACAACAAATGGTTATAATCACTCTTCCATTATTAATACAGAACTGTAGTTGTGTTGCCTACACTATGGTGTTGATACTATCGTTCGTTAAGTTGTTTATTTGATACATGTTTGCATGAGTAGCTTAGTTGTATGCAATTATATGTTCTTCATTTATTCATATATTAGTTTTCAAGGTTGTATGCGGTGATTTCACTTGCCTCTTCTTTGTGCAGGAATTAATTTTGAGCCAGATTTGAGGGAGTTCTGCTTGGCTGCATTGTGATCTCCAAACAAATCTACACGGAGGCTCGAGGTAATCCCCTTTCCATACTTTGTTAGTTGATAATTGTCTATGAACATGCATATAACTTTGTAACATCTGCAGATAATCTTATAGTCTGTCGAAGGTCTCGGGAAGACCTTTGAGGGTATTTTCATTCTCCATACACCATGCATTTTACCCCATAGCAGAATTGGCAACTTCGCTGGGGACTATACATCTAGTTCCTGGTTTACCCAGACTCTTCTCGGTTCTCTCCTCCTTCTAAGAGCTCCCTATACTTCTGCAATCCTTTTCTGACCCACCAAGAATCTTGTTGCATCTTGCTTACATACATTCATCTCTGAATCTGATCTTGAAAGCCCTCTTTTTGACTGATTTCCCACACTAACACAGGTTAGCAGGCTACACAGAGCTTTATAAAGCATTGTGCCTGCTTACAGGGAGCATTAGTGGACCCATTAACTCTCTGTAACCACTGTTACAGAGCGTTAGTCTCCCAAAAGTTTGATTTTTAGCTGTGTCTAGAAGCCAAAAGGGATAGGAAGCCTTCTCATGGACTGAAATAAGATCTGTAACTGCATTTTGTCAGCAAAATAGGTGTCCTAGAAATTTATTTTTAGGAAAAAAGTTTTGTTTTTCTTTCTCAAAAGCATTTTTTCTGAAAGAAAGACTCACAATTTTGATTCATCCTTTTGTTTAACTAGTTATAAAATTGCTTTATTTTGGTTTCAAGTAGTTGTTAAGAAACATCGGAAAAAATTCTTTTGGTTATGCAGGTGTTAAATGACTAAAATATGCATGGAAAAACTATGAATATGTGAAAAATATGAATATGTAGAATACAACTTGTTTTCATCGAATTGAAAATTTTTCAAAGCATTGTTTTGTGCATGATTTATTGAGTCAGAGTCTCATCACATTTCATACGTCAACTCCCCTACCGAAGACAATAATCAAGTACACATAAAATTTACCTAAAATCAATCAGTAACTCTTTATTGAGCAAACAAACATTAGTGCAGGCTAGGATCTTGGGCTAAGCAGTGTGAGTAAACTACCCAAGGTCGAAAACCAAACTAGTGTCATTAAAAGAGAGAAAAATTCCTTCTGCACTCATACTATCGGGACCACTCCAGTAAAAGCGGAGCAAAATACGAGACAACATTGGACTGTAAGTGAAGGTAGCTCGCCTTCTCTTACAAATCCTTTGGGTATTATGTGTATTTGGGATCCCTTTGGGGATTTCGAAATTGAGTTGGGGACTCAGGTATCTTGCCCACACAGCGTGCTGTTTACGACTATGTCCCCCCTTGGTGGTGTCTGTGATCTGAGGTATCTTTAGTGGCCAAACTTTTAGGGACTTACACAAGGTGATTGAGATGTGTTGTCCTGGTACCTAACACGGACAGATCTACTCTGTCTTCAGTTTTTAGGAGGGTGCTTGTCTTCACGAGAGTACTTGGTCCCTCAATTTGAGGTTTGGGCGAAGCTCTAGAGTAACCGTAATCGTACATCTGGCCATCCTTCTCTATTATGCATTGAGATATTTGGTTTCATCTCCGATGATTGGTGCTTATCAGAAAGGGAAATTTCCCTTTGTTTGCTGATTGATCCATTTAGTTTTTTTTTTAATATTATTAGGCACTCGTGTGTTATCATTTTGAGACTTTAACAAATATCACTATAAAATTTACTGATAAAAATTAATGGTCACTGTGGCTACATTCGGCCCTCGTCATCAATCTAGATGATTGCTAGGACTTCCTCCACTCATTGTGGAAGATTCGTCGAGCTCCAGTGAACCAGATTCCCCATCTTCGGGGAATCAATCTCCCAGATCTCACTCAAGATCTGTTTGGACAATCGATGATTCAAGTTTGCCGGAGGATTTCTTTACCTAAGGATTCCTTCCTCCCTTTAACCCTCCGCTCACGAGTCCATTGGAACCTGTCTTGGCTCTCGTGGTACCTGTACTTCCTACTTCGGTAGTTGGAACATTTCCATCTATCCCGTCGATGACTAACGGGTCGTGGAACTTTGTGGATGCTTTCGGTCCTCCACCACTTCCCCAGTCGATAGTCATCACAACACCGTCGATGGCGAACCTCGCTATCCCATTTGTCCCAGGTACAACCACTCACATGACACCCTCTACGAGCAGGACCCAGCCGATGCCGGGTTCCACTCCTTTCATGTCAAACTGCATACCTTCGACAAGTGCCACATACAACGCTCCCTATAATGCTCAATATGGCACTATGGGCGTGGTTCCCGTCTACCAACAACATGGTTGGCCACCATTGTATAGTTCAAACCCCTAGATCCATATACCTGGGGGGGTTCCCACTATGCACATGTTGGTAGGGAACGTAACAATTCCCCCTCCATTCTCAAGCATGCATGGTCAGTTGCTAACTGACATGAGCATTCCCTCTGTCAATCAAGGACAAATGGTTAGTTCTGTGTCGGGCGGGAATCCTCAAAGGATTCCCTACCAATCCATGGGGGCACCCTTCTCACATATTCAAATGAGTCAAGGGGGCACCACTTATCCTGGGGGCAATTCTATACCCCCATATCAAAATCCTCATGAAAATCCACTCTACAACACCATACCTCAAAGCAGATGTTACACCACGCAACCCATGTATAATATTGGGAACCAAACGATGGGAGGAGCGCAAAGCTCCTCAATTCATTCGTCATCAGCATGGTCTAAGTCGGGGGCACCAAACTCTCTACCTTTCTTGGCAACGTTGGATATACTCGACTTATACAAGTTGACGAACGACCCCATCTGGCACAACTTACAATGGCAGCTGATCCCGCATAAGATACCAACGGACATCCCAAAGTTCGATGGAAAGTAAGGGGAGGATCCGAGCACCCATACCACCACCTACCATATTTGGAGTGTTTCTAACTCCATGGTGGATGATAATGTCCGGTTACATCTTTTTCCCCGCACCCTCACTGGCAACGCAGCTAAATGGTATATTGAGTTACCACACACATTAGTAAATACCTTCGACGCTTTAGTGATGGAATTCCTAAAGCACTTCCAGCTACCCATCTGCTACGAGACTGGGATAGAGCTCCTCACTTCATTTTGTCAGGATACCGCCACCCACATCTTCGATCATATACATGAATGGAGATGTAGGCAGAGGTTAGTCAAAGCTCCCCTCCCAGACTTTCTCTTAACAGACTGGTTCTGCAAGTCCTTACTCCCACAAATCACTAGAGATGTCGCTTTAGGTGGTGTGGTCACAGAAGACCAATCCATACGTGGTGCCCAACACTTAGATTTGATATATTCATAGTTTGGCACTCTTTACGACATAATCCCCAATGCCCCTGGCAACGCCAGTGATTCCACTACTACCAAATCAACTGCTCTTCCTACCACTGAGATAAACTTTGTGTAGTATACACAAAATCTCGGTGGTAAGAAAAAGAAGAATAAGAAAAATACCGCTCCTTCTGAAGAGTAGTCAATAAAGTAGCAAAACCCAAAACAGAAGGCCGCTACACCTCCTGACGAGGGAAAGGATAAACCCACCATATTTCCTTGCAAAATCTGTGCTAAAGACCACATGACCTATCATTGTCCGCATGTTCAGGAGTGCACAGAATACATTGCTCAAAAGGATACTAGTAGGACCACCGTTGTCCTAAATAATCCTTTCCCCGCTGAGTAGCAGCAAAATCTTATTGCAAACCAACCGAAACCTCCGCAAAGGGGAAACGATGGTTCCCAACATCCTTTAGTTGGTGAAGGATCTTCCACTTTTTACACATTTGAAATGGTAGAACTTGCCACAAGAGCCAAATCTTATGGAGCTCTTGTCGCTCATGTAGCAGAACCTTCCTCAAGTCCAAACCCACCGCCGCCCAATGATTTTCATATCGAAAGGCTAGTTGCAAACCTTGTAATTCGACCCCCAAAAGGGGCACTTCGACGCACAATGCACAATACATCTGCACGTGCCACCCAAAACTACAACATTGTAGAAGATTTGGCGCAAGCGCCATTGGCTATGTCGGTGCTCGAAGTATTACAAACATGCCCAACACAATGAAAAGCTTTGCTTTCGGCTATTGGTGGTATCAACCCAAAGGATTCCATGCTTGCTATTTTCAACATGGACAAGTGTAAACCTCCCCTTTCTCACCAGCTTGCATTTCAGGTGCACATAACTTTGAAAGGTAAAGTTATTCATAGAATTGTCATCGATGAAGGTGCTTCTACTTGCGTCATGTCGGATTCATGTTGGCTCGCTCTGGGTTCTCTAACCCTAACCCTGCCGTCGAATTCCCTTAAATCTTTTGATGGCCACACTTTCACCCCAAAAGGTTACCTAACTAGCTACCCATCACCTTGAGTGGGAAAATAGTAATGGTAGATATTGAAGTCGTGGATCATAAACATGACTATAATCTACTTTTGGGCCGCCCTTGGACTTATGTCATGAAGGCCGTTGTGTCTTCGGTCTTCTGTATCATCCTCTTTCCCTTTGATGGAAAGATAGCCATAGTAGACCAGCTGTCCTTTTGCACCCAAGATTACTCTCCGTTACCTAGCAGCTCTGTACCCTTAGTGGGTGGTGTACCTAACTCTTACATCAGTATCGATACCAGTCTACTGAAGGCTTCTTCCCTCATGGGTTGTTTCCCTCTTCAGCCGCCGAAGGTTTCACAAACGGTCAATATGCTTTCATCTATTCCTCATGAACAGACCAATCCATGGATCCTACTGGCTCCTTCAGACATTGACACTTACGGAGAACAAACGCTGTTATCACTAGTTGAATTGGCTTGCGAAGCCATTCAAATTGCATTCGAATCTCTGGTCACTTTGGTTTCAGCCATCGGTACCACTACCCCTCCCATAACCAATCCTTCTTTCAATCCACTCAATCAACTCCTACCTATGGACAAAGCTATTAGAGAGATCACGAGTTTAGAAGAGAAACCTTGGGAGGACTCACACCATCGTGTTTAGATATCTGATTCGGACATGATGCCTCTTCAAATCCTGTCACCTGACGCACCAGAAATAGTTTCCTCACCATATACGACTATCCACACTTTGGACTCAGAAGGAAACAGGGGAAATATTTCAAAAGCATTACTCATCGATATTTCTGACATGACAGGTATCATGGAAAACATACAGATTGGAGCCAATCACAATCCTGAGGAAATTGTGAGCTTCACCTACCTGTTTAGGGAATTCTGCGATGTTTTTCCTTGGTCTTATGAGGAAATGCATGGTAGAGACCCTTCTATTGTCAAGCATGAGATCAAGGAAGATCAAGCATTCTTTTTATGGTATTTTTCTTGCTCGTTAATCCGAAAAATCCTTGAGTCTCCTTCTTTAGGCTCATTAAACTACCACGAAGAAGATCGAGTATTCTTTTTATGGTATTTTTCTTGCTTGTTAATCCAAAAAACCTCGAGTATCCTTCTTCGGGCTCGTTAAACTACTACAATGAAGAATAGAGCACTTTTTGAGATATTTTATTGCTCTTTAAAAAATAGAAACATCTCCGAGTTTTCATCGTCGAGCTCATTAAACATATACGACAATGGTATGAGAAACTCTTTTTAAATCTTTTTTCTAGCTCATTAAACTTAAAAAGACCAATTGAGCATTCTTTTTAGGCATTTTTTCTCTCTCATTAAACTGAAAAAATTCCGAGTTTTGTCTTTAGGCTGGTTAAAATTTATGAAGATGACCCGAGCATTCTTTTAGGTACTTTTTTCGCTCGTTAAACTGAAAAATCCCGAGTTTTTGTCACCGGGCTTGTTAAAAATATACGACAACAACCAGAGCACTTTCTTTTTTATGACCATTTCTTGCTCTTAAATGGAAAAATCCTCGAGTTTTTCCTCTCCTTCAGGTTTGTTAAATCATCGAAGGAGGAATGAGCAGTTCTTTTACCTCTTTTTCCTTGCTCACTAAATTGAAAAGGATACCTTGAGCTTCCTCCATTTGAATCGTTAAAATTTGATGAAGGTATTGAGTTTGTCGTCGCGTAACTCATTAAAAATTCACGATGAAAAACGAGTTTAGTCCATCTCCTCGTAATCGTAACAAAATGA
The DNA here is from genome assembly GCA_031772625.1 of Pinus tabuliformis. Taxonomy (NCBI): domain Eukaryota; kingdom Viridiplantae; phylum Streptophyta; class Pinopsida; order Pinales; family Pinaceae; genus Pinus; species Pinus tabuliformis. The sequence goes on along the minus strand of CM062804.1, from coordinate 563,708,770 downwards.
GGTCGACATCTATTGAACATAGGTTTCTCTTTATCCGAATTCAATAGATTAACTTACGGAAAAATAATCGATCCGGGTATACTATTAACCTTTTGTCGCACCTGGTTAACAACTATGACAAAGGGACCACCATGGAGTTGCTCTTTACGATATTTTCAAACTCTCTAAATATGAAAAGACCACTGAGTTGTCTAGTCTGGACTCTTTAAATTACACAGACAAGATATAAAGTCACTCTTTTTACGATACTTTTCAAACTCTTAAAACATGAAAAAATCGACGAGTTTTCCTGTCTGGACTCATTAAACTAATCAGATAGGGAAAAGAGTTGCTCTTTTTGCGGTCCTTTTCAAACTCTTTAAATATGAAAAGATCGATGAGTTTACCTATCTAGACTCATTAAACTGATCAGACGGGGAAATTGGACAATACAACTGTATTCCGTATTAGAAAGCATGGTTTGGCAGCAGTCATTCCCTTGAACATGACACTCCCTCAGATAAACCTTCCTTGTGACGACCTCTCAAATATGAATCCTACCATCCTATGAGTTTAGCCTAAATACCCTAATGTAATTGGATCTCTATATCCTAACACTCTATAGTGTTCATGAGTCTAGTGCTGCATGGTTAAAATCATTGTTGTGCCTTCTATTGTTCAAGGGTTAACCTTTTGTTTCCTCCATCAACCCCTCAAGCATATTCTTTCATCATGCCCTTTGTTTTTTAGACCCAAATGCTCAAAAGATTCCTTAAAAAACAAAATTATTCTTGTCCCATTTCGTGTCGATTGATGTAGGACACATTATTGCCTACCTTTCGATAGGTTTCTTCCTATCAACTTCAACACTCTATCTAGGAAGATGACACAGAAACACATTTAGTGCCTTGGTACTTGCAGACATTAGTGGTAGGTTTCCTTGTGTTTGATCAGGGGTTCTAATTATTGGCTCCTGGTTAAGCGATTCTACGGGTGTTCGATGATAAAGACATCTTTCACACGTTAGTTTGTACTGTGCATCTTGGAGACCATCACCAGGATCGGTGGCCTTCCTCACATCTGTTAACAGTCTCCATTATTGACTGGTAATCACATGTATCAATCTATGTTGTTTGGTGAAGCGAAAATCAAGACCTTGGGTAGAGGCTTGCATCATTCAACCTTGTTTCCTCTCCCAAGCTGTGGATATTGTTTTTTGGAGACAACTATTTCAGGATGAGTCTATTGTGACACTGGATCCACATTGTGCTTATCAATGGCCAGTATCGTCATATCTCTTTGGAGAAAATCACTTCGACATAGCTACTGAGCATGGGAATACCCAACTCAGGACATGATTTTAGCAATTATATATATATATGTGTGTGTGTGTGTGTGTGTGTGTGTGTTGTTTCAAGTTTCCATTGCCACCCGAATCTTTGATCCTCTCTCTCTTTTTGAAAGGGAAAATTATAATTAAAGTAAAGTATTTCATCCATCGTCACAACCTCAAATCTCATACTTTTAGGGGGCATCTGTTATACAACAAATTGACCTCCTCATCATCTCAGAGGGGAAAGACATGATGACTGAAGAAAAGACCACAATTATAGGCCTTGATTCCGCACTAACACTGGTTGCACACTGAAAAATTGCTTTATAAAGCTTGTTACCAAGCCTAAGGGTGCATTAGTGACCCTGCTAACTCAAATTCTTAGGCAGGGGACAACGTTAGTGAAACTAGATGCAGTTCCAAGGGTTAAAGGAATGAATTGACTCACAAATATCTAGATATTTGCTCCTAAAATTACTCCAGAAAAGCAAGGAAACATCCAAAATCAACCTATTTGGAGAAATTCTAATCTGAACGAAGGAGGAAAATGGGAAAGAGCTGAAAAGTAGGGCAAGTTCATTGCTTTTGCCCTAGTGAACTCCATGAGGAACTTGGCAACCCTAACTCGATTGCTATATAAGAAAATTGAGGGTCATTGTGAAAGGGGTTAGAGCATTTGAAAGGATAGCCTACTTGACTGTTGAGCATTGTCTCATATCATCAGAAGTGAGAAAGAAGGGGGAGAGAGAGAGAAGTGGAAGGGGTAGAGGAAGGCTGATGCAATAGATGGTTGTAATCACTCTTCCATTATTAATATAGAACTACAGTTGTGCTGCCTACTCTATGGTGTCGATACTATCGTTCATTAAGTTGTTTATTCGATACTTGTTTTCATGAGTAGCTTAGTTGTATGCAATTATATGTTCTTCATTTATTCATATATTAGTTTTCAAGGTTGTATGCGGTGATTGCACTTGCCTCTTCTTTGTGCAGGAATTGATTTGGAGCCGGCTTTGAGGGAGTTCCGCTTGGCTACATTGTGATCTCCAAACAAATCTACACGGAGGCTTGAGGTAATCCCCTTTCCATACTTTGTCAGTTGATAATTGTCTATGAACATGTGTATAACTTTGTAACATCTGCAGATAATCTTACAATTTTTCGAAGGTCCCAGGAAGGCCTTGGAGGGTATTTTCATTCTCCATACACCATGCATTTTACCCCATAGCATCAATATACTATGTAAAACTTGAAATAGCATAATAAAAACTCATAAAATCCATAACACGAATCCCAGGTACAAAACCAGAGTTGCTGCTAATTTTATATTAAATAAAAAAATATTACAGAAGGTCAGTTTTTCACACTCTCCATCAACCCCTCTCAGAGTCAAAATTTTTTCTATTTATAGAGAAAAGATCCCTTTACATATCTTGCCACTTGGGCCAAATTTGATTTATTATTCTAGAGAATTATTCCTCCTTTTCTTCTAACTAATAGAGTTTTCATAGGAGTTTTTTGTTTTAACAGAGTTTGAATACAAATAGGAGTCACATCTAAACAAAATTCATCCAACTGTTACAATAATTCAAGAAAAAATTGCAACTGTTTGTAATGTTGGCACTATATTTGTGGAAATTTAGAGCACCCAACCTTTTGAATTCTGTTGTGTTGTTTCTGGGCCTTGAAATAAGCAATATTGTTGATCGTGTTGGTAGGCGTGTTGTTTGTTGTTTGAAACATGTTTCAAAGTGCTTCATTATCCTTTGTGTCTTGCTATCCTTGTTTCTTTGCATTCTGTTCGATGACCATGCTGTTGGATATATGCCGAAAAACACCCTCTATGTCCTCTTTTCTCATTGTCCTCTTTGATGACCATGCTGCTGAAAAAAATACTCGTTGTCCCATTGAGCGGAAAAAAAGGGCATTTCAATATTCAATGATCTGGGCCATTGTTCTAGGCTTATTCAATCAAGGCCATTGATTTGAGCGTATTGTTATCGCAATCTCAATATGCCACCAGAAAGAAAAAAGGAGCTTTAACATTGATTTTATGGTGATTTCCCATTATGACAGACCTAAAATTTCTCAAAACTACAATACATAACCTTTTGGATCCATCGCAATTGCAAGTCGGAAGGGAGTTTAATGGAGGAAGGAGTTATGTTTTGTGCCATCCTCAATTGTGGTATCGCAATCAGTGGGGGAAGGACTTATCGTGATTGGCGGGAACATCTTTATCACAAACGGCAGGAACGTATTTATCGCAATCATCGAGCGGAGTGGAAATGGAACATGGAGATGCAAATCAGCGAAGAACTTGCGATATCACAATATCAGCAGAGGACTTGTGATATGACAATCGGCGGAGGACTTGCGATATTGCAATTGGTGGGGGGGAGGATTTATGTGATATCGCAATCAGTGGGGAGGAATTATGATATCGATGGAGGAGTGGTGACAGGTTTATGCGATATCGCAATCGGCGGGGAGGAATTACGATATCGACAGATGAGTGGTGACGGGTTTATGCGATATCGCAATCGGTGGGGACGAATTTTGATATCGGCGGAGGAAAGACTTTGCAATTTGTGATATCACAATTGAAAGCAGATGAGGGACACAGTGGATATGGTTTCACGAAAGGGAAAAAGTCGATTGTGATATAGACTGCGGGTCCCAACCTTTTTAAAAGGCTTACAACATGTTTTATAAATGTTTTAAAGAATTCTCAAAGGGGAATGAGTAAAAACGATTAGAGTTTTCAGAAAACAAAGGGGAAAAATGGGGTTTGTGAAAGAAAATGGGTTTTAGAGAATATGGGAATTTATCCAAAATAATTCAAACTGGACCTGTTCTTTCCTTCTTTAATCTCCAATTTGCAAAGTATAGCAACCTCTTTCGAAAAAGCAATAGACAGATGCAAATGATTAATCAAACTAAAAATTATTTCCAAATGTTATCATGGATAACAATGGCCCCAATGGGGATGTTGCACCCATATGGTGCAGCAAAGAACCAGTAGACCAATTTCCGTATTGAAAACTGAAAATGAAGACATAATCTCCAAGTTTTTATGGCCTTCACTTCAGGCTCAAACTTGTCAAATATATCATCCATGCCTGCAAATGAGAAAAATAGAAAAATGGAATATATACAATGGTATTTCTTTCAACTGGATCAAGAGATATAATGTTTGAGAAACCTGCCATTAACAGGTCCTCCCGCATATAGTTGACCATCCATCTCTTGCAATATAAATGTATTATTCCCATGATAAGTTGAAATCTTATACGGCCCCTTCCAGAGATTCTCAAACTTGCCATGTTTTCCTTTATCTTCAATCTTAGCTTCCCACTTCAAAACTACATCTTGAGGACTGAAATTTTTTTCTTTGATCTTTTTTTCGAAAGTCTTTTTATTCTATTCTGAGATTTTTGATGATTGATGTAAGCTTCTTCTCTTTTTTCCTATAGAGCAATTAGTTGGTGTATCCTCCTTTGGATAACATTTGGTTCTTCCTCTAGTTCTTGCAATAGTTTCATGACCAGAACTCCAAGTGAATTAGGAAAAATAGCTTCAGTTCCATAGACTAACTCATAAGGAGAAAATCCTATAGATCTTTTAGTACAATTTTTTTTAACCCATAGAGAAAATTTAAGCTTTAAATGCCATGACCTTTTATTTTCCTGCAAAATCCTTTTGATCATTCTAACTAGGTTTTTGTTTGAAGATTCAACTAAGCCATTACCTTAGGGGAAATAAGTTGTAGAATGACCAAGAGTGATATTATACTGGTTACAAAAACTTACTAGCCTTTTTTATTTGAAATCATGAGGATTGTTAGTGATGATCTTCATGGGGTAGCCAAATCTTGACATGATGTTATTTACCAGAAATTTAATGATGACTGCATTTGTAGCTTGTCTTGTGGGAATTGCTTCAATCCACTTTGTGAAGTAATCAGTGGCTATTAAGATCCACCGATGTTGGCCTGAAGAAGTAGGATGTATTTTTCCAATAAAATATAACCCCCATTGCTGGAAATGGGCTTCCACAAAAACAAGTTTTAAAGGAAATGAGAGTAACTTCCTTTTCCCTTCAAATATTTTACGTTCATGACAAGCAACAACCTTTTTGTATACATCTTTGAACATTGAAGGCCAATAAAATCTTGCTCTGAGTATCTTATTCACTATTGCTCTCCAGTAATGATGTCCTCCACAATCACCTTTATGAAACTCTTCGATCACTTTTTCAGCTTCATCTTCCAATAGACAATTAAGAAGTATTCCACCTGAATCTTTCCAATACAAACATTTATTCAAAATACAATATCTCACTAATTTCAAAATCTGGATTTTACTTTTGTTAGTTCAGGAGGAGCTCTATGATTTTGTATTACAAAGATAACATATTTATACCAATCTAACATTGTAAATGTTTCTTCAACAGGGATCAACCCTTCATCTGCAATTGTATTTGAATTTTCTCCTACAAAATTAATATCTAGACAGTCAAAATTTGATTGAGTCATCAACTTTGCCAATCCTTGTTCTTTTACAAATTTTGTAGGCCTGATTTCCAAATCATACTCTAGCAGAGTAGCAATCCATTTACTCCTTTTACCATCTAGATCATCTTGAGTTAATATGTCTTTTACTACAACATTAGGTACATAGGCAATAATGTGTGAATGAATGACATACACCCTAAAATCTTTAAGAGCTTTCACCAAAGAATAAGTTTTCTTCTCCATGATGTTATATTTCAATTCAGAATTTCCAAGTGTTCTACTGAAAAATGAAATAGGTTGTTCATAACCTTGTTGTCCTTTCTGCAACAATACTCCAGCAATTGTGTGTTCTGAAGCAAAAGTAAAAACTAGAAAATGCTTTGAAAAATCAAGATTTATGAGGATTGGAGCCTGAGTAAGAGCCTTTTTTATTTCTTCAAATGAATGTTTAGCCTCTACTATCCATTTAATATCAAAATCTTTCCTAAGCACCTTTTTGATGTGTTTCACAATTTCTGCAAAGTTAGGAACAAATCTTCTCACAAAATTCACTTTGACTAAAAAAGATTGGATTTCTTTTCTATTTCTGGGTAGACCATTTTTTGGATAGAAAAATCCCTACTTGGATCAATCTTAATTCCTTCCTATGATGTAATATGACCCAACAACTTTCCCTTTGTCAAAGAAAAAATACTCTTAGTAGGATTTAGAAATATACCAAATCTTCTGCATTTTTGAAAGACTCTCTCCAAGTGCTTGAGATTTTCTTCTTCTTTTCTAGAAAACATAATGATATCATATAAATATACCAATACAAGCGTGTTTATCTCATCTGCAAATGCAATGTCCATACCTCTCTGAAAAGTTGCCCCTGCATTCATAAGTCCAAAAGGCATCTTTGCATACATAAATGTTCCCAAGGGTGTGGTAAAATTTGTCTTCTCTTGATCATCATGATGTACCAATATCTTATTATAGCCCGAGAGTAACATTGAAATCCTTTGTGATCCTACAATGCTTTGCAAAATATGATCCATTTTGAGAAGTGGATAATTATCTTTTAATGAAGCTTTATTCAAGTTCCTGAAATCAATGCATATCCTAATTTCCCCATTCTTCTTTCTCACAGGCACTAGGTTATCTAGCCACTTGGAAAACCTCAATGGTACTATGATCTTTGCTTCAAACAACTTTTTTATCTCCTTTTCAATCAATGGAAAAAGCAATGGATTTATCCTTCTCACTTTTTTCTTGAAAGGTTTTTCATTTTCTTTTATTGGTATTGTATGTTGAATAACATTTGGATCATAGCATTTTAAATCAGCATAACTCCATGCAAAAATATCTACGTATTTCTTCATCAAATCTAGATATTTTTTTTTTTACTGAAGAGAGAAATTTGGATAACTTGACATTCTTTAGATTTTCTGCAGTGCCAAGGTTATAAGTTTCAACCTCTTCATCATCATATTTTATCTTTGGGTTTTGGGCCACATCATTCTAGTCAAATAACTTCTCAAGAGGAGTCAGTGCCTTTCGAATACAATTTTTTTTGAGTTGAACAACTTCAATATTGGCTTTTGTTTCAACAAAGATGTTTTGTTGATCAACTTGAATAGATTCAAATTCTTCTTTCAATTCTAAAAAAAATTGACTTGTTGATCATTATCAAACACTCGCCAGTTTGGTTATCAGGTATAGCAGGTTGATGCCTAATTTCAACTTCATATTTATTACTGGAATGAATTGGAATTGTAAATAAACTTGCTGAAACAACCAAAGAATTTGCAACATTTTTTTGTTCTCTAGGCTTGAAGGTGAAATTATACTCTTCAAACTTTTCCAGTAATACAAGAATCATATTTTTTATGCTCTCATTCTAACATCCTTGGTTTGATAGGTGTTGTTAACTTGTTTGATGATCAATTCAGAATCACAAAAAATAGAGATTTTCTTAGCACATAAATTCTTCAAGACTTCTATACCCAAAACCAATGCTTCATACTCTACTATATTATTTGAGCAATCGAAAATTGAGTTTATAATAGAAAAAATTACTTTCATCTCTTGGGCTAATTATCCATATGCCTGCACCAAATCCATCTCTTCCTACAACAGCATCAAAACTCATGTGCCACCAAGCTTTCCTATCAATTTCTTCAACTTGCTGCTCCTTTTCTGCATGTTGATTTTCTGTGTTGTTGGTGATTTCATTGAAGAGTATAGATGAGCCCAATTCAGTATCCACTACATATACTAGGAATTTTTGAGGTTTGTCTTTGCTAGTAACCATATATGCCATCCTAGACTCTCTGTATAATCTCCTTTGTTCACCAAAAACCGAGATAGTAGTATAAGACATATCCATCTGAATGGTTCCTTTGACTTTGGTAGCCCATGATCTTGATAGTAAAATGCTAAACTTTTGTGGAATATCAGCCACAATAATATCCATCAATATAGTCTTAGAAAAAATTTGACATAAAGCAACAACCACATCTTTGATTAGACCTATACATTTCACCCTTTTTGAATAAAATGAAAACAAGTCTTTATATGGTCTGGCTATGTCTAAAACCAATCTTTCCATGATGACCTTAGGCATTAAATTGTGTGATGCTCTTGAATCTAACATAGCATTATGTATTGTCATGTCACGGATGTTTAAACTCACATAGAAAGGTGGTACCTCTTCATTCTTCTCATCTTCTGGTCTTGGCCCTAGGAACACAGTAGGAATGATCTTCATGCAAATTCAAAATATAAGATGATCCAGCTTCAGTGTTAAGCATTTTAACAATTTTCTTTCTATGTTTTGTAACCCTTATTATTTCTCCAAAGGGGACAAAAATCTTTATCTTTGAGAATTCATTCTCCAAGTTGAAAATTGGTTGTGCCTTCTCAACTTCCTTTGCAGGGGTTTATTTTATTTTTTTGTTTTGTAACCTTTGGAGCATCTTTCTTAGGCTAATTTTTATTTGCAACTACAAGAACATATATGTTTCTCAAATTTTATTGATTTTGGATCTCTAGAATATCAAGTTGATAGATTTCTAGGTATTTTGATTGTGGTTCAGTTTCATCACCATCCAAGTCATTATAAGACTCATCATGTTCTTTTGTTAAAAACACTCCTTTTTCATCTTCATCTAAACAATGAATGGTATCTTCTTGGATCTCTGGTTGCGTTTCCTCATCATCTACCATGTTTTGATGGAAAGGAGACCTAACTTGTTGGTCAGGCTAATTTCTCTGTTCTCTTTTCCTCTGTTGAATTTGACCCCTTCTGAAATTTGGATTTCTAACTTGTGTCTTGGGTTGTGCAGTGGGAGGATTGTTCCCAAGGGCCAGTCTATCCACGATTCTTTAAATTGTTTTGATTATGGTATCAAATTTAACATCAGGAGATGTAGAAGGTTGTTCTTTATCTCTTAATTTTCCTTTACCAATTTTAGACCTCTTTGTTGCAGCCATATTAACTTCCACTTTCATAGCATCATTTTGCATTTCATCTAAGGTAGCAGATTCTCTCTCTCTTAATAGGATGGAAAATTCATGTTGGTTGTGTTATATTCTTTCCACGGCTAACTGACGTAGTGAAACCGGTAGCCCCCCTTCGTTGCGCCGATTGCGCAGCGGGGGGTCTGATAGCCCCCTCTACGGGGTCCCCCGGGAAAACCCTATATTAGGTTGGGCGAACCTACCTATGGTTTTGTGCATGATTTTCGCACATGGTATTGGACGCGATGGTTTTTCGGTCATGGTATTGGATGCTTCTGCATGTATAAATATGTATTGTAACATTGAAAGGAACATAATGAAAAATCAAGCTGGTAGATCCAGGGAAAAATCTCTGTGCATATGTGTTTTATGGTTATGCTCTCGCATTGTTTATTTTCTTTGTTTAAGAATTCGTATGCAGGTAATTTCTGTACAGGGTTAAAACCTACAATTCATAATCAAAGGCATCAACATAATGTAACTAATAATCTCCTGGGGATGCTTAATGTGAGCAGGAATGGAATTATAGACATTATTGAATCTTTTTGAAAAATCGTGTACTAATTCATGGCTTGATTTCTTCAAATTGTTATATTCAGTCAAAGCTTGTACAAGATTAACTTTACTTACCCATTTCCTTAGGAAAGTGTCTTCTAATTCATTCCAATCATGTAAACTTCTAGGGGTTAAGTCTTTGAACCATTTTTTCACCTCACCAATGAAACTCTATACAAACAAACTCATTTTATCATCTTCATAATCTACCTCTTCTAGGTCTATAAATTCATTGAACTGGCCAACATGTTGTTCTGCGGTTATCCCCTCTTCACTTCCAAATTTTTTTATTCTAGTGGAGTACCCTTGAGGTAAGTCATGAAGTACGGTTGGTAAAACAAGAGGAAGCATATCTAGCAGGGCCTGCCATAGCAGAAGTACTAGCATAAATTCCAACAGGAGGGGTAAAAATGGAACTAGTAGGGGTAGTGGTGAAAGTATATGTACTTGAAGGGGCTTGAGTGACATCAAATTTTGTTTTTGAAGTAAAGGTACTTCTTTCAAGTAAAGGGAAACCAATTTATTTTCTTGACAAAAGTTCAAAAGGATTAAATTCTTTTAGTTTTTCTAAAGAATCTTGTTCAAGTGACAATTTTGATGCAGCAATTTCCCAAAACCTATCTTTAACTTCTATAGGAACCTCAAAAATAGAATCTAACTCTAGTTTTGGTAAATCATTCTCTGATTTAGATCTGAGTAATATAGGCATATACTCTTCATCAAATATAATAACTTCAATATCTTGAATATATCCAAAGGGTAATGAGGTAGATCTTAAGAGAAATGAAGTACCTGATTTTGATGGGCTAAAATATTTTCTGAGAAGTTTTTCTGAATCGTCAACTATTTCTGGTGGATTAGGGTTTGGATTTCTCCTCATATGAATCTTCTTAGAATCCACCTTTAAGTTGAGAGTACCAGTGGATTCGCCAAGGTAGAAATGTAGCCTCGAACAATTTGGTCTCTTGCTACCTTCGAGAGCTCAGCTTTTGAAATGAAACATCCAAGATGATATAACTTTCGGACTCTCAGTAGATGCACCAAATTGTTATCACTAGGCTGGGACAGGTTGGGCTATATCAACCTTCAATCAAGTGTAACTATTTCAAACCAACTTTAGATTGGAATTTAGTCCTTCCAACTTGAGGGGGCTCTCTCAAAATATTTATAAAATGACTTGCGATAAACTCAAAATTCAAATGACTAACTCTGATCTCTTTTTTTATTTTGTAGGTGATGAAAAATATAATGACTTCCACCATCGAGCATGGAGTCAAATTAAAACAAACTATGATAAACAATAGTGTTGAATGGAAGTTGAGGCATCTATGGCTTTAAAACTGATACCAATGGACGCCCATAGTCATACACAGTAAATGAAGGAAATTGGAGTTGTTTTGTAGATTTCCAAGTAATCAAGGTACTATGTAAAACTTGAAACAACATAATAAAAACTCATAAAAGCCATAACACCAATCCCAGGTATAAAAGCAAAGTTGTTGCTGATTTTCTATTAAAAGAACAAAATATTACAGAAGGTTAGTTTTTCACACTCTTCATCAACCCCTCTCAGAGTCGAAAATTTGCCTATTTATAGAGAAAAGATCCCTTTACATATCTTGCCACTTGGGCTAAATTTGATTTATTGATCTAGAGACTTGTTCCTCCTTTTCTTATAACTAATAGATTTTTCATAGGAATTTTTTGTTTTAACAGAGTTTGAATACAAATAGGAGACACATCTAAACAGAATTCATCCAACTATTACAATAATTCAGGAAAAAATTGCAACTGTTTGTAATGTTTGCATTGTATTTGTGGAAATTTAGAGCATCCGGCCTTTTGAATTCTATTGTGTTGTTTCTAGGCCTTTAAATAAGCAATATTGTTTATCGTGCTGGTAGGCGTGTTGTTTGTTGTTTGAAATGTGTTTGAAAGTTCCTTCACTGTCCTCTGTGTCTCGTTGTTCTCTTTTCTATGTGTTCTGTTTGATGACCATGCTATTGGATAGATGCCAAAAAACACCCTCGTTGTCCTCTTTTCTCATTGTCCTCTTTGATGACCGTGCTGCTAAAAAACATCCTTGATGTCCCACTAAGCGGAAGTGAAAAAGGGAATTTTAATATTCATTGATTTGGGTCGTTGTTTCGGGTTGATTCAATTTGGGTCGTTGATCTGGCCTAGTTGTTATTGCAATCACAATACCTCACCGGAAAGTGAAAAGGAGCTTTAACATTGACTTTATGGTGATTTCCCATTATGTCGGACCTGAAATTTCTCAAAACTACAATACATAACATTTTGGATCCATCGCAATTGCAAGTCGGAAGGGAGTTTAGTGGAGGAAGGAGTTATGGTTTTTGCGATCCTTGATTGCGATATCGCAATTGGCTAGGGAAGGATTTATCGCGATCAACGGGAAGGTCTTTATCGCAATTGGTCGGAAGGTCTTTATCACAATTGGTCGAAAGGTATTTATCAGAATCAATGGGTGGAGTGGAAATGGAATGTGGATATGACAATTGACAGAGAACTTGTGATATCACAATATCGCCGGAGGACTTGCGATATGACAATCGGTGGAGGACTTGCGACATTGCAATTGGCGGGGGAGGATTTATGCGATATCACAATCAGTGGGGAGGAATTGCTATAATGACGAAGGAGTGGTGATGGGCTTATGCGATATCATAATCGGCAGGGAGCAATTTCGATATCGGTGGAGGAGAGACTTTGTGATTTGTGATATCGCAATCACAAGCGGATGAGGGACATGGTAGATATGGTTTCACAAAAGGGAAAACGCTGATTGCGATATAGACTGTGGATCCCAGCCTTTTTAAAAGGCTTACGACATGTTTTATAAATGTTTTAAAGAAATTTCAAAGGGAATGAGTAAAAACAGCTAGAGTTGGAAATACAAAGGGATTTTGGCTAGAGTTAAAAAATGGGTCACTGTAGCTAGAGTTTTCAGAAAACAAAGGGGAAAAATGGGGTTTGTGAAAGAAAATGGGAATTTCTCCAAAATAATTCAAACTGGACTTGTTCTTTCCTTCTTTAATATCCAATTTGCAAAGTACAACTAGCTCTTTCGAAAAAGCAGTAGACAGATGCAAATGATTATTCAAACTAAAAATTATTTCTATACGTTATCATGGATAACACCAACAACATTGTCCAAGAAAATAATTTGATAAAGATTATGAGAATAGTGAATCAATCAATCAATAAAATTAAAGAGGAGAATTGTACAACTTCACAATTGATGATACACAATTATATGAAGCCCTCAAACACCTATTCAAATGCTTCCATGACCAATCATCATTCCAACCACACTCAATCTTGATAGTCAACATTGGTTGAAATTTTTCCTCTTATGCCATTTTTGCAAAAAATTGTAAGCATCACCACCACGATAACAAGAATTTCAACTCTTGGAAGAACTCTTGTCTCTATGGTGATGATGTTGATATAGTAAAAGAGTCTTGTTACTTGTTGACTAGAAGGCACAGGATGTTATTCCTACACAATCAAAGGTATAGGGTGTCCCTTCAAATTAATAATACTATCATATGAAGTAATTGTATCCACTTTTGGCATGCCATCATCAACCAAATAATCATTCGATGCAATTTATGCTCCCTATAACTCATTGGAATGTCCTTCCTCAACAAATGAAATAGTGGCAAGTACAAAATAATCATCCTTCAAATCAAGAATACAGTAACCTCCATCTAGCAATGAGGCCTCACCATATCCAAGTATTTTTCTAAAGGGTTTAATCTTAAGCTCAATAGGTACAATATGAAAACCTTGGCCATTCTTCCAGGTACAATTGAAACATATTTATTATCCTAATAAAACAATGTGACCTCAAAACAAGAACTCTAGTGTTAAAAACCCATATTTTGTGTTAAAAAAAAATACTAAAAACAAGTCTTGAATTGAAAAGTGGTTTCACTAGTAAATACTTTTTTTTTCTTGGGGTTAAAATTAAGACCTTTTGGAACCACGCCTTGTAATGTTGCTAACAAAACCTTTAAATAACCTTTGAATTCACAAGTGACTCTACCAATGGCACCTTTCTATCTTTGAGGTTAAAATTATAACTTAATTAAAATCATGACCTTAACAATTAGTATTGTTACAACCAAAATATTAAAATTTGTTGAAAAATGGCAAAAATAAATTCCAGTTTAATTTGTCCTTGAATTAAACTGTGAATTAAAATCGAATTCTATTCTCATAGAAACTTGTAAATAGTTAATTAAGTTTAATTAGCTTAATTATCTTAGGAATTTCGAGTTGTAAGTCTTTATGTAGTCATGTATATGTTCTCCCTAAGTTTTAGGGGTCCAATATGAGTTTAAATTGAGGTGGAAATTAGATCACTCAATTTACTGAGTTAAGTTCAGTTAAATTAGTTCTATTTTTTTTTTGGAACTAATAATGGACTAAAAATCAGTTGGTTCACTAATGCATCCACTAGTGCTACTCCAGTTAACTGAATATTTCCTCATGAGAAACTCATGCATGTCAGTTCAGGGAAATACCTAGTTGAGACTAAAGTGTTGACCCAAATTTAAACAGGAATGCAAAAAATTACAGATATAACCATAAATACAGTGATGCAGTAGAAATAAGACTTCATTTCATTAATATAAAATAATGAAATATTCTTACAAACATAATGGAAATAAGACTAGCTCGAGCGATGGTATCTTATCTCTAAGAAGAGATGTGGCGCTACATGCCTCTTAATTGTGTTACAATGAGGCTTGAAGGCCTATTTATTATTGAGAAACAATGAAAAACCCTAAACATCCAAAAACCTAACCGTAGGAGATGAAACACCAAACTATGGGACCCGTTGGGGTAAGTTGGTACATCAACTTCCTAGGGTCGTAACTTTGGGATACAATCTCCGTTTGACGCACACGGTACCTCATTAGAAAGATCTATCCGAGGATTACAATTGCTAGCATTAAATAACAAGATGAGACTCATAGGCCAGTGGTTTTCCCAAAAAAAGTCGTTTAGGGCCTTAAAAAGGCTCGAGAAGTTCAGGACCTGAAAAACTGCGAAAAATAGTAAATTGTGCTACAATTAAGGAAACTGAAAATTTGAAAGAAACAATAGTGGGGGTACAAGTGGAATAGGTGGGTGGACACCAATATCCACATGTATAATTCCTCCCCCTTAGGAAGAAAAGTCCCCGTTGCATTGAGTTCCTCCATGAAATGAGGAAACTTTTGCTGAACTTGGTCCCTAGTGAACCACTTTCCTTGGTGAAGGAGTTGGTCTGCTTTGACAACTCGATATAGTTGGATCCTTTATTTCAAGTGTTCTTGATTTGTGTGTCCATGATCTAATCAGTTGTCATTTGTTTCATGTAATCTGGGTTTAACTCTGTTGGCGTGAGTTGTTTTGTAATGTTGGATGTGTCCAACAATGGTGGAAAGTAGGGCCGAAGGGAGTCGACATTGAACACTAAGTGCAGACCAAGGAATGGTGGAAAATTGAGCTCAAAGGAATTTTCCCCTACTACCTTGGTGATGGTGTATGGCCCATATCGAAGTGGGAGAAGCTTGCGGTGGGGCCAAGAGAGGCGCTCCTTCTGCGAATGTAGCCAAACTTTGTCGCCCACCTGGAACTTGTGTGGCACTCAATGTTGATCATGTCATTGTTTGTACTTAGAATTGGCTTTGTCCAAGATGCCATGGACCTGTTGGAAGATGTGTTGAATGTGCTAAATGAATTTGTTTGCCTTGTCGGCTTCGGACTCGACATGAGCCAAATCTACCTAAGTGGCTGCAAATGGTATGACCACATCAATGGGACATAGTGGCTAGAATACCAAGGCTACCTGAAAAGGGTTGTGGCCAGTCAAGCTATGGAGAGCCTGGTTATAGTTGTGCTGGAAATAGGGGAGGCTCTCATCCCATGTGCATGGATGCTTTGAGTTGTACATGTGTGGAATGTGTAAGATCATCCTATTGACAACCTCTGTTTGGCCATAAGTTTGGGGATGGAATGTTGTGGACTTAGTGAGCTTGGTGTCCAGCATCGACTAGAGACTAGACCAAAATGTATTGAGGGACCTATTGTCCCAATATGAGATGATAGATTGTGGGATCCCAAAGTGTACCCATACTCGTTTAAAGAAGAGTTTAGCAGTGGCTTCTGTTGTGATATTCTTCTTGCAGGTCGCCATAATGGCCATCTTCAAGAATTTGGCGACTACCACAAAAACACAGTCATTACCATGCTTAGTAGAAGGAAGGCTCGACATGTAATCCATGGATATGGATTCCCAAGGTTGACTAAGGGTAGGTGATGGAGTATAGAGGCCTTGCTTCTTGATGTTCGGTTTGGAAATGGCGCAGGCAATGCAGGATCTGATGTATTTCCCGAAATCTCATCGAAGATTCGACCAATAGAAATACTTTTGCAGTACTGCCATTGTTTTCTCAACCCCGAAATGCATGACAACTCGAATGTAGTGCACTTCCCATATCATCTTTCCACGCTCACTTGAAGGAACACAAATGTGTCCAAGGTGGCATAACAATGCATCCTGGAGGTGAAAATTTGGCACTTGTTGACCCTCCAAGAGCATCTAGTATGCGTGGCCAAATTCTTGGTTGCTTTTGTAGAGAAGTGGCCAATCAGAAGTCGCGTGCCCACAAGAGTTGAGCATGGTGGTTAATGCCATGATCGGGGGTCGGCTGAGGCAGTTTGCAATATTATTGGTGTTTCCATTCTTGTACTTGATATTCAAATGGAATTGTTGCAGGTATGTGGACCACTTCTGATGGTGATCATTCTACAATTTCCCTTGCATTTGTATGAATTTCAAGGGTTAGTGGTGTATGTGGATAACTGTTTCCTTCCCCAAAATGCAATGCTTCCATTGTCGGTAGGCCTACACAATGGAATACATATCTTTGTCATAAGTGGGATACTTCTGGACTGTGGCTAAAAGTGTCTCACTATGATATGCCACTGGATGCCCTTGTTGATTAAGGATTGCCCCAATAGCATAGTCAGAGGCATCTGTCTCGATCTCAAATGGTTGTTGCAAGTGTAGTAATGTGAGCATTCGTGCAAAGAAGAGGTGATGTTTCAACTCTGCGAATGCCTTCTATGGAGATTCATACCAAAATATTTTTTCTTTCATTCCTCCCTTGGTGACTTGACTCAAGGGCAAGTGATATAAGAGAACCCCAGCACGAACCAGCTGTATAAATTGGCAAAACCTAGAAAGCTGCAGAGCTCTGTCAAAGCGGTTGGGGCTGGCCAATACCAAATGACTTGGATCTTGTCTGGATCCACATGCACCCCCCATTCATCAATAATGTGTCCTAGATACTTGACTTGGGTCATGCCAAAAGTGCATTTCTCCAAATTAGCACACAACTTGTGTTGCCTCAGTCTTTAGAGAACCTGTCAGATGTGGTGAAGGTGCTCTTACCAATTCTGGATAAAGATCAAGATGTCATCCAAGTATACCACTACAAATGAGTTGGTTAATGGCCGCAAGATGTCATCCATAAACCTCATGAAGGTTGCAGGAGCATTCTTCAACCCGAAAGGCATAACCAGCCATTCGAAAAGGCCCTCCTTGGCTTTGAAGGTAGTCTTCCACACATTGGAGGGTTCGATTGGTACCTGGTGATATCCAGACTTCAAGTCGATCTTGCTGAAATATTTTCCCCCCTTGGGTTGGTCCAGAATGTCATCAATCCATGGGATCAGGAACCTATTCTAGACAGTGATCTTGTTCAATGCTCGATATTCAATATAGAGTCTCCAAGTCCCATCTTTATTTTGTACCAACATGATCGAACTCCCATAGGGTGATGAACTCGGTCGGATGTGACCTTTCTGCAGCAATTACTAAATATGCCTCTTGATTTCATCGTTCTCCATAATAGAGCATTGATAGATGGGTCCATTGGGCAAAGGCGCACCTGGGGTCAAATCAATGGAGTGCTTGACCTGAAAGTGTAGAGGCACTCCTACGGGGGAGGTGAAGATGTCCTCGTACTCCTCCATGACCTTTTCCATATGTTGTTGTCATGTAGAGGGTCTTTATCTGGAGGTTTGGCCACCATCTTCTTCTTTTCCTAAGAGTGCATCATTAGGAAAATAAATTTCCTGATTTTCGAAATGAGCTTACTACATTGTTTTGCAGTAACCAAAGAGATGGTGGTAGGTAGTGTTACCTCTGGTATCATGTACAACTTATTTCCAAAGGTAAAAATAACACCGGGAGGCCTTGACTCATACATAACATGTCTCTTCCAGAAGTATGGTTGGCCTAATAATACATCACAAACATGAAGAGGAGAAACATCACATAATACCTCATCCATGAAGGGTTTGATGTCGTATGGAAGGCGACACTGCTGGTTGACGCAAAGATCTCGTCCTTGGTGAAGCCACCTGATGATGTACGGTTGTGGGTGTGTTGTGGTCAGTAAGCCCAACCACTTCATGACCTTTTTCGAAATGAGGTTCTTTTGGCTCCGTTGTTGACAATGAACTGTAGTGGGGAACCCTTTACCCACATCTGGGAGTGGAATAGGCTCTCCTCCTCCTTTGGATCTTCAAGTTCCTACTTCTGGATCTTCATGGTGGCAATAGTGGTGTTGGGCTCGACATCGATAATCTACTTCCCTTTTTCATTCCCCTTGTCAAGTTTTGACTTAGGGTCAGAACATGCATTTGATTCAGAAGCCTTCAGCTTGGCCACTAGTGACTGCTTGGCCTGACACTCACTTGTGTCGTGAGTGGAGCTCTTATGAAACTCACACCAATTTCCCATGTCCTTCTTTGGCTTCACGGTGTTTTTCTTTGCTTGCGGCTTTTGCGGTTTGTCCTGGGTTGCCCCGCCTTGGCTTTGTCTTTTGTTCTGCGATTTGGGGGTACCTTTCCCTTGCTTCGGATTTGTAAATCCAAAGCCTAGCTTTTTCTGTTTAAGCTTCTACTTGATCTTGACTGCGTATCGGTATGTTGTGCCGAGCGAGGAAATGTCCAGGAACTCCATCTCATCCTAGATGTACCTATGTAGGCAATTGCGATATTTGAGTACCAAATTTTTCTCAAAATCCTTGATACCCAACTTCGTGTGAAGGGTATGAAAAACATTGGTAAACTCTGGCACGTCTTGGTCCCTTTGCTGCCATGACGTGGTCCACTTTATGTATTTATCCTCATAGCTCCCAACGGGGTAGAACTACTCCTTGATGGCATCCTAAAACAAATTCCAAGGTCATGTAGCTGAAAATAATGAGGGCGTATTTTCATCCTTCTGCTCATAGTAGGTTTCCCACCATTCCTTGACATGGGGGGTGGCTTTGAGAAGAGAAAAATTAATCTTTTCTTGGCTGGAAAAAGCATGAAAAAAAAATATCCTTCTAGCATATTTAACCATATATCTACGGCGTTTGCATCTATTTGGCCCTCAAATATGGGAATGTCAAAGTTTACTTGTACCTTAAAAGGAGCGGCGCCTCCAGAGTGGGTGTTAGATGTGGATGCACCACCGGTGGGCAACCATTGAAGGATCTAAGCAAAGTTATCCATCATCGCATTCCTTTGTTTCTCGAGGGCCTCCTCGAGAAATATTTTGATAGGATATCCTACTCCCTCATCTTTATTTTCTTCCCCCATGGGTAGTCATCGGGGTTTGTGAGGCTAATCTTGCAAAGGTTCAACCAAATCAAGCCCTAACTCCTTATACCCAAGCCTCGTTGGGGACATGCAAATAAAAATAGAGAAAGAGAAAACCGCTCTGATACCACTGGTCCGGATTTAAACAGGAACGTAAAAATTACAAATATAACCATAAATATAAAGATACAACATAAATAACGCTTCATTTCATTAATATCAAATACTAAAATATGCTTACAAATAGAATGGAAATAAGACTAGATCGGGCGATGGTAGCTTATCTCTAAGAAGAGATGTGGCAGCTACATGCCTCTCAATTGTGTTACAATGAGTCTTGAAGGCCTATTTATTATTGAGAAACAATGGAAAACCCTAAACATCCAAAAACCTAACACTAGGAGATGAAATGCCAAACTATGGGCCCCATTGGGGTAAGTTGGTACATCAACTTCCCGAGGTCATAACTTTGGCATATGATCTTTGTTTTACACACATGGTACCTCGGTAGAAAGGTATATCTTAGGATTACAACCCTTGATAATGAATATTGAGTTGAAAACCGATGCTCGTCGTCATGGTTTTCCAAAAAAAAGTCGTTTAGGGCCTCAAAACCACTCTGGAAGTTCAAGACCTGAAAAAATACAAAAAATAGTAAATTGCACTACAATTAAGGAAACTGGAAAAATTGAAACAAACAATGGTGGGGGTCCAAGTGGAATAGGAGGGTGGCCACCAATATCCACCTGGATCAAGTGCAGGGACAATGTACTATCAGTGATATTATTTACTGGAGTGTAAATATCATGCATGTATCAGAGATTGATCCTATGTTTGGATTGCACAGTTTTGGAAGCATGAATTCCCTTTAAGTACGGGTTATTCATCCTAGGAATTACACAAGAGATTAGGAGCTTGGAGAGCTTCAAAATTGGCTAAGTGTTGGCCAAGAGCTAGCTTGTGAGCTCAGAGAGTTAAGCATACTTGTGTGGAATTGTTCTAGTGAGAACAAGCTTTTTATCCTCACTCATATTTCTGATATACGCAATACAGATAGCGGGGTTTTGAGTGGTGGGTTTCCCGAGATACATCTTGTGTTATGTGCCATTGATTTATCTTCTTCTTGTTCATATTGTTTTCATCGATCTATTGGCTTCCGCTAGTTGAAAGTAGAAATAGATTCTTGTCCTGTGCTTTAGTAAATTGCATGAGCTTGTGAATCTAGAGGATTTTCTACAAACTTATCCATCAAATCGAAAAGTAGTTTTATGAGTATTATCCTTTTGTGTTTTAGAGGGTTAAAATCACTACTTGTTTAAAAGCATGGCCTCAACAATCGATACTATTTCAGCTAAAATCTTAAAATTGACTGCTAAATCAAAAAGAAGTGATAATAATAGTGCCTTCTCACTTTAAACATAAAACTGAAATATGTTTTAAGCTACGGCCTAAAAAATTTCCATTATTGTAATAAAAATCATCTATCTCTCCCCAACTCCACCATCATCCTCCTTTTAAAAAATATATTTAGAAAAAAATAACATAAATTTAGACACACACATAAATATATATGAAATTTTCAGATTTCTTTCCTATGTTTGATTTTGGAGATATGAAACCCTAGATGGATCAATGCCCTCATCCCTCTAAGGAATACAACTATAGAATTGACTTTTGATGGTTTAAGCGGTGGAAGTCTATCATTTGTCTACTATGAAATCCTATCACACATAGATTTTCTTCTCCCAACATGGTTGTTGAATGGAAAGGGAGGAGGACCATGTATATTTCTCAAAAAACCCTTATTAGGAAATTCAAATTTTGGTCAGTTTTCACACCATCTCTCACCTTGTTATCTTTTTCCATGGGGTATGATTTATTTTCTGAGTTTGGAGGTGATGGTGACTTAAATCATACTCAAAAGTAGCCAAAAAATATATCGTACATAAGATCTAATACATATCATCTCATCAAAACCATGTCCACATTTCAATCTCATCATGATATTGTGAATCCAACTAGCGAAGTTGCCACCCATCCTTGGAGGTAGAAAAGGCTTGTTTTTGGTTGAATATGTTGGTTTACTTGCCCTTATTTATCCATAAATTAGTGCAACCATATAAATTAAATGGTTGGTAAATGTTGATAGGCATCAAAACACTTACCTCATGATACATCTCACATTGCCATGATTAAAAAAAATCATAGAAATTAACCAAATTATAACTTTATTTTAAATTATTATTTTATTAATTATAGAAGGAATTTATATATGAATTAAACATATATACATTTAAAAAAACATGTAACAAGCTTTTTAACCATGGAGATTCACCCCACTTTAGTGTGGAGATTCTTAACCTATAAATAGGTTTGGTTACAATAATATGGACTAATATCATGGCTTATCAATACCACATGCCTAAAAAACAATAATCATTTCATATCCAAAATATATATATATATATATATATATATATATATATATATATATATATATATATATATATATATATATATATATATATATATTAATCTTGTTGTATAATAATTTAAAATTAAACTAACAACAAAAACAAAAAACATAACTACCTTTGAGATAAATCTCAACCCTTTATCCTAACTACTGCTAAAACTAGTGTATTGGTATGTTGATAAGCATCAACACACTTACATCATGATACATCTCATGTTGTCAAGGTTATTATTATTATTATTATTTGTGTGGTTCATGGACACTGAAGATCAGTGGTCACCACATCCATGGAAAATATCTAGGTAGATCCACCCGAAGGGATCAACATCTTGAGAACTCATTAGCATAGCCTAACCCCAAGAGTGTCAAAGAGAGTTGACCCTATGACCTCACATTAGCAAGGTGCTTTAACAATAGGAACTTGACCAATTGAGCTTACCCTTGGGGCTAAGATAATTATTGTTACTATTATTATTATTATAAAAAATAATGATGTTATTATATGAGTTTAAAACATGTAACAAGATTCTTAGTAATGGAGATTCATCGCCACATTATTCTATAGATTCTTAATTTGTAAATAGGTTTTGTTAAAATACCATGGACCAATACCATGGCTTATCAATACCATTTGTCCAAAAAATGATAACTCAATTGGAAATAAAAATATTTTATATATATTTTAATTTTATAAAAATGTTACCCTGATGGGGGTGGGTGAGCGCAGGGTACAGTAGGTGTTTCAAGGCTATGAATTTGAGACAGATGATGCAATTAGATGGGCAACCAAAAAACCTCACCAAGTGGCATCGTCGAGATAAACCCTTCGAGAAGATACCTCATGATATATTCCTACAAGATGGTGTTTGCAGATTTATTCGACGTTGTGGTATGGGAGGGAGCGTGAGGGACATTACTTGGTCCAAGTATGTGTAGGTGTGTCACCTATGCATACTCACTGAGCCTATCAGTGCAATCTTGTGAGGTAGTGGAAAGGGTGGCTGGTAGAGAGCCTTTTGCATGTGTGAGGTCTTGGGCAGTTGGGGACCCTAGGAGAGAGAAGAGGAGGTTGTGCATTAGAGGGAAGATAGGGCGGAGAGCAGTTGGGGGTAGCAGCTTCATGCTATGCACATGAAGTTAGCTAGCGCGCACTAGCCCATAAGGTATAATCTCCTAGAGTTTCTTTCTTGTGCTCATAGTTTGGTTATTTGGTCCTTGTTGTGTGCAGGGATTCGAACTACTTGGGCCTTGGTTCGTCTGGGATCTGGTCAGTAGGTTGAGGGTTGTTGCATTGGTATAATATCTATTTTTCGAGGGTTGGAGCGATACTTTGTATTGGTTCATATTTTGCGTATCTGGGCACTTTCCCCCTCTATGAAAGACGGTGGCTTTTTGTTTCGGGCTTAGTGTGGTGGGTGTGGGGAGGGTCATTGTGACCTTCAACCTGGAGAATTTTCTCAAATTGTTGGAGGCGTTAGGCATAATGACTATGATTTAGGGGTGGTCCACTCCTAGAAACTTCAGTGGTTTGGTTTCAATTTTTCTATGCAGTGGCAACACAAGAGGGTGTGTAGATGTTATGCTCTTGACCTACGAGAAGATGCCAGAATACCAATATACGAAGAAGCACAACATAGAACACAAAACAAAATGAGAAATAACATCATGTATTTTATTATTCAGAGATGAAAGCAATGTTCACTTGCCTCTTCTGTCGGAAATAATACTGAGGGGGGGGTGAATTAGTATTAGCAAGTCAATAATATTTCATTTCAGATTTATATACAGTACTTCAATTAATCAAACTTGCGTGTATACGCAACTGTATTTAAGGCAACTAGCGTATACCCTTCAAACTTATAACTTAGTTAATTCATCATATGTTGATCTTCAATCTGTGCATCAGAACCATATAAACAGTAACCAGATGTAGTAAAAACAGAACAGACAATCACACACATGAACACAAGATATAAGGTGGAAACCCAATGTGGGTGAAAACCACCTACTGCAATCGTCTCTATCTTCTTTTAATAACAAACTTCTTTTTACAAATTTTGTACTAGTGCAGTCTTACACTAGTATGCAGGCTTCTACCCACAGAAGGCTAAAACCTTCTCTTATTCTCCAGCTTCTCCTGGAAGGGAGCTACAACCCCCTAGCTCTTGTACTAGCTGATGTGTTCACTAGTACGTAGGTGCTAGCCTACTACAACCTTCTCTTTTCTTCCAGGGACCACGTTTCATAAATTTTCAGACTGGATCCATAAATAACATCAATCAAACATCAAATATATCTGCATCAATCAATCTCCTTTGCACCAACCAAAACTGAATCAATCAATCACTTCTCAGAATGTTGTAACCAGAATACAGTAAAAGTAACCAGAACCCAAGCTAGAACCCAAAACACTGCAACAACAAATAGAAGTAGCTAAAGCATATTTTATTAGGTATATGCTACTTCAATGTGTCGAACCTGCGTACATACGTTGTTTTCTCAAGGGAACTTGTGTATATGCTATTTTGATATGAAGAACCAGCATGTATACGCGCCTTTGCTAAAGTGAACCTGCGTACAGAATTGTAAATGATGATTTAAATTTGACAACAATTCCAGACATCAGTTATACCCAGATCATCATACTTATAGATTACAACATGCACCAATTATTCAGATAGAAGATCAAAACCACACAAAGATACTTCTCTTCAAGCCTTAAGATCTTGACCCATCAATAGAACTTATCCTTCATCAAGCGCTCAAGTTCATCCTTGATTCGGATCCAGTTGTGCACCATAACCCAATAACCTTTATTCTAGATCTTGCTCTTCATTAGATATTCAATTCATGAGTGAGTTTGCCTAATGATCTTCTCCTCCTTTTATAGTCTTATGCCTTACTCAATACCATGGTCCAAAACCACTTAGAATCAATACCTTGGACCAAATACCTGGGGTCAATACCATGGATCAAAATACCATGGACCAAATACCACAGACCAAAACTAAGTTTTCCAACATGTACGCGCCTTTCCTTCCATGAAAGTGCGTGTGTACGCTATACACACCTTTTGGTCTGCGAACCCACATGTACATGCATCTTGGTCAATGGGAACCTGCGTATACCTTTCTTTCTTCATTCTGTGAGCCTGAACTGTGATCTGTCATATGTGTGAGTTGCCATCAAGGACAACACCTGTGTCATAGTGCCAAATCTGTATCATAATGCCAAAAATATCCCCCTTTGGACTTTATGGCAACCCCAAGTCACTCTCCCCCTTTGTCATCAAGGGCAAAGGGTTATGCTCCCCCTGAGTACATGCTAAATTCTCTGATATGTTGAATTGTGTTGTCCATGCTCCCCCTGAATATAAGCAAGGTTTGCAAAAAGATGATTCTATACATACATCATAAATGACCTTCCTATCACTAATGACTCATACATACATCCATCTCCCAGCAAGTGGGGATATACCAAGTTTGACTCATCCACCCAACCAAGTGGGTATATATCAAATGATTATACATGTCAGAACAAGAACATTACATCATCCATCCCATGCATAGTAGGGAAACAAAATAAGTCATTTCATTACCTTGACAATAAAATATATACATGACATAGAGACCAAATATCTAAAACAAGACTATGATAGTTATCAACAACTATCATCAGCAGCATCTGTCAATCACCATCCAGACCAACAACCATGATCTCCCCCTAAACCTGTTCCACCTGAATAAAAAAAATTGTGAATTTGTACCAAGATCTTCTAAGATAATGTCGACAATGCATTACTATAAGTATATGCTCCCCCTAAACCTGTGCCATATGATCACTGTCAGAACCATATCAGACTCCTTTCATCCACTATTTTTCTTTAAACCAACATATACACAACTGTATCCACAAAAAACGGCATATGTATGCGAATATGCTTCATGAAACTCGCGTACAACCACTTTTCTCTGAAATAGATAAGTTTTAGCATCAAGATGATGCATAAACTACTCCCAACTTCTGTCTGAGATATTCAAATGTCTCTCTAGGCAGTGGTTTGGTGAATATATCAGCAACCTGTTCTTTGGAGGGAACATACTCCAATTTGACCTTTTGTTCAAGCACTTGTTCATGTAGAAAATGATATTTGATGGGTATGTGCTTGGTCTTGGAATGCATGATTGGAGTCTTTGAAATACTGATTGAACTTGTATTATCACATAGAATGGAGATGGGTGGAGTACATGTGATCTGAATGTCTTGCAATGTTTGCATCATCCAAAGGAGTTGTGTGCAGCAAGATGCAGTAGCCACATATTCTGCTTCAGTTGTAGATAATGCAATTGAACTTTGTTTCTTGTTGAACCAAGACACTAATCTGGAACACATATAGAATGCACCACCACTAGTGCTTTTTCTGTCATCCACGATTCCTGCCCAATCTACATCTGTATATGCATGAAGTGTAAGATCTGTATCCCTAGGATACCATAAACCAAAATTCTGAGTTCCTTGAAGATATTTGAAGATCCTTTTGACTGCCTGAAGGTGTGATTCCTTTGGATTTGCTTGGAATCTTCCAACTATTCCCACTGCATGCATGATGTTTGGTCGGGTACCTGTTAGATAAAGCAAACTGGCAATCATGGATCTGTAGTTTGGTTGATGTACTGCTATTGAGTCATCATTTGAGCTGAGACTGCATCCTGTTACCATGGGGGTACATACTGGTTTAGAATCTTCCATGCCATATTTTTTCAAGATCTGCTTGAGATACTTGGTTTGTGATAGAAAAATACCATCTTTATTTTGTTGAACTTGTAGGCCAAGAAAATATGTGAGCTCAGCAAGCAGGGACATTTCAAATTCTTGCTGCATTACCAAAGCAAAGTTTTGACTCATGGCTTCTTCATTGCTACCAAATATCATCAACATACACAACAAGTATTGGCAATTTATCATTATTAATCTTTGTATATAGATTTCTATTAGCTAATCCTTTTGAAAAAACCTTGTTGATGGAGGTATCTATCAAGACGGTAATACCAGGCCCTTAGAGCTTGTTTTAGACCATATAGAGCCTTTCTGAGTTGACATACAAGTTTTGGATCATTTCCAAGGATGAATCCGTCTGGTTTCTCAATATATACTTCTTCTTCTAAGTCTCCATCAAGAAAGGTAGATTTTACATCCATTTGGTATACTTTGAATTTCTGAAAGCTAGAAATAGCAAGGAACATTCTTATGGCTTCAAGACTAGCAACAAGTGCAAAAGTTTCTTCAAAATTTATACCTTCTTGTTGAGCATATCCTTTACAAACAAGTCTAGCCTTGTTTCTGATAACTTCACCATTTTGATTTAGCTTGTTTTTGAATATCCATTTGGTTCCTATGATATTCTTATCATGAGGTCTAGGAACTAATTCCCAAGTATTGTTCTTTTCAATTTGCTCAAGTTCTTCATTCATGACCTTGACCCAACATTCATCTTTGCATGCTTCATTTACATTTTGAGATTCGATGGAGGAAAGCAATGCTAGATAGCTTGAAGCTTCTATAATAGTTCTTCTTGTCTGACCACCTGCCTCTTTCTGTCCCAAAATTTGAGTCTCTGGATGATTTTTCTAAACGTACCTGGATGGAGTCTTTTCTTCTGTCATTATCTATTCTTCTGGCGCTTCATTGGTTTCTTCTTCTTCAAAATTAGTCTAATTTGATGTGGAAGGATAATCCTCATCTTCTTCACACTCTTTGGTTTTTACCTGCTTTGGATTTTTGTCTGCTTCATCAACCACAACATCAATACTTTCAATAATTTTTCCAAGTCTTTTATTATAACACTTATATCGTTTACTTCGGGAAGAGTAACCAAGGAGAATGCCTTCATCTGCTCTAGGTTCAAACTTGCCAAGTTTTTCATCAGTCCTTTTGATGTAACATTTTCTTCCAAAAACTTTGAATTATTTTACAGTAGGAGTCTTACCATACCAAAGTTCATGTGGAGTTTGAGTGTTGTTTACCTAAACATTTTCTTTGTTGAGGATAGTGATGGCAGCAAATGCAGCTTCACCCCAGAAGGTTGCAGGAGTTCTAGACTCATCTAGCATTGCAGGAGCCATTTGTTGAACAGTTATGTTCATCCTTTCTACCACTCCATTTTGCCGAGGAGTCCTTGTAGTGGAGAATTCTCTTTTTATTCCATGTTCTTCACAAAAGTCAAAGAATTCATCCAAGGTAAATTCCCCTCCTCGATCAGATCTGAGGCATTTGATTTTGCGATCTGATTCATTTTCAACCAAAGCTTTGAAGTCTTTGAAAATTTCAAATGCTTCATCTTTATGCTTTAGAAGTCCAATCCAACACATTCTGGAAAAATCGTCAATGAACAATATAAAGTATTCTTCTCCACAAGGTGACTTTTTCCTTGATGGACCACATAAATCAGTATGAACAAGTTCAATAGGCTTACTAGCTGATCCTTCCTTCTCAGGGAAATGTGCTCTGGTTTGCTTACAAAATTGACATGATTTGCATATTGTATTTTTTGGAATGTTGATATCAGGAAGATCACGAACAACCTAGAATTTGCATGCTTTCCTTATTTGTGGAAAGCTTAGATGCCCCAATCTTCTATGCTATAGCCAGTGTTCATCATTTTTTCTTAGATAGCACTGTTGTTGTCCTCCCTTAAGTATGTATAAGTTGTTTTGAGTTCTTATGCCTTTGATCATGGTTTCTCCTATATCAAGCTCACGAACAACACATCCATTTGATCGAAATACTACTTCATTTCCTTGATCACACATTTGACTGACACTCAATATGTTATGCTTTAGACCATCAACATACATAACATTCCTAGCTTTAACCTTTTCTTTTAAGAGAACAAAACCTTTACCTTTTATGACAGTAGGAGTGTCATTTCCAAATGAGACCTTCTTTTCCTTTTCTAAGGCATTGTATGACTAAAGTTTTTCTTTATCACCTGTCATGTGTTTCGAGCATCCACTGTCGATGTACCATTGATTTTCTTGTCCTTCTACATACAAAGCTATACCACATATTTTTGTTTGTGGTTCTTTCTTTCTCCATATTTTGAGACTCAATGAAGTTTTCTCCTTCTGAGATGTTTCCCGAAATTTACTCCTGCATTTAGAATCTTCATGACCGAAGTTGTTACAGATAGAGCATTCTATTTCATTTTCAAGAAGCGAAAGTTTATTGTAGGTCCTTTTCATGATCCCTATCACATTTCTTTGATTTTGTGCTTCTCTAGTCATGATGGTCTTGTAGGAAACACATTGAGCAATTTTGTGTCGAAAGTTATGACATGAAAAACATTGTCCATTAAATAAGTTCCTGCGATTATCGAATCTACTGACCTGGTGATTGTAGTTTCCATTGACATTCATTCTTGAAGCAAATTGAGTATGATTTACTTGAGGTTGGGTGTAACTTATGTTCATCCTTGAAGTAGATTGAACCTGATTTACTTGGTGAACTGCTTTATACCTTTGCTGATGATTGTCAAACTTTTCACTGCTTTTTGCTGCATCAAGATAGCTTTTAGTGGAGGTTGACGACTTCTGTGCTTGAGATGCTTCTTCAGTATATCCAAGACTTGTCTTTATCAGAGGAGAACACTGTACTTTGATAATTTCATATAAAGTTTCTGATCCTTTAGCAAATCTGAGATTGAGAGCTTTTGTTTTCTCAATATCTTTCCTTAGACCCACAATTTCACATTCTAGTTTTTCATTGTGTTTTTCTCTTTCAGCAATTTGGAATGTCAAAGTATCTATAATCATATTCTTTTCTTCTAAACAGATTTTGAGTTTAGAGATTTCTTCATAAAGATTATCTTCATCTAAAGCATCCAAGAAATCATCATCTTCAAAAGACATCAGAAGTCTATAGTCAAAGTTATTATCTTCATCACTATTTGATAAACCATAGCTATCTTCATGCATATAGTAGCTCTTCTTACTTACACTTTGTTTTCTATTCCATTTTTCTGATTCCTTAGCTTTATCAAGCTTATCTTTATGAGGACATTTGGCAGCATAGTGACCAACTCTTCCACAAGAAAAACATTTGAAAGGTAGTTTATCTCTGAATCTTCCAGAACCCCATTGAAGGTTCTTGACAAAGTTTGCTTCTTCCTCTTCTTCTAAAATATGTCCTAATTCATTGATTTCTTCTCTTCCTAAAGCTTTGAATGCGGATTCTCTCATGTCTGATGGACCTCCTTTCTCATTTCGAAAGCAATTAAGATTCCGTGCAGTTGTGTCATAATGATACTTTGAAGATCCTACTTTTCTTCTATGGTAGAAACTTTTGATTCAAACTTAGTAGACAAGGATCTTAAAACCTTTTCAACTAAAGTAACTTCTTTTATCTCTTCACCCAAGTTCTTCATGCAATTAAAAATCTCATCTATACGTAAGAAGTAATTAGCTATACTTTCATCATTGTGCATTTTGAGAGTTTCATATTGAATTATGAGAGAATACAGTTTTGCACGTTTTACCCGATTGTCTCCTTCATAGCTTAGAATGATCTTGCCCCATATTTCCTTGGCGGTTTTGAGCTGCATAACTTTGACAAATGATGATTGTGACAGACTCCCCAATAATGTATTGACAACCTTGGCATTGGATTCATATTGCTTTTTAATTGCTGCATCTATAGGAATTGCTAATGGAAAAGTATATCCTCCTTCCACGATTTCCCAGACATCTGTTCCAAGAGTTTGAAGATAGGTTGTGGTTCTTACCTTCCAATAAATGAAGTTGCTCCCATCAAAGATTGGTGGTCTAATGGATCCCTTTCTTTCGTAGTTACTCATGATGATAGATCTTCCTTCAAGCGATCAAGCTTCTTCTGAAGGACCTGCTCTGATACCAATTGTTGGAAATAATACTGAGAGGTGGGGGGGGGGGGGGTGAATCAATATTAGCAAGTAAATAATATTTCATTTCAGATTTATATACGCTACTTTAGTTAATCAAACTTGCATGTATATGCAACTGTATTTAAGGCAACTAGCATATACCCTTCAAACTTATAACTTAGTTAATTCATCATATGTTGATCTTTAATCTATGCATCAGAACCATATAAATAGTAACCAGGTTCAGTAAAAAAAGAACAAACAATCACACACATGAACACACGATATAAGGTGGAAACACAATGTGGGTGAAAACCACCTACTACAATCGTATCTATCTTCTTTTAATAAGAAACTTCTTTTTACAATTTTTGTACTGGTGCAGTCTTATACTAGTACGCAGGCTTCTACTTGCAGAAGGCTACAACCTTCTCCCATTCTCCAGCTTCTCCTGGAAGGGAGCTACAACCCCCAGCTCTTGTACTAGCTGATGTGTTTACTAGTATGTAGGTGCTGGCCTACAGAAGGCTAAAACCTTCTCTTTTCTTCCAGGGACCACGTTTCATAAATTTTCAGACTGGATCCATCAATAACATCAATCAAATATCAAATATATCTGCATCAATCAATCTCCTTGGCACCAACCAAAACTGAATCAATCATTCACTTCTCATAATGTTGTAACCAGAATACAGTAACAGTAACCAGAACCCAAGCTAGAAGCCAGAAAACTACAACAGTAAACAGAAGTAGCTAAAGCATATTTTATTAGGTATATGCTACTTCAATGTGTCGAACCTGCGTACATACGCTGTTTTCTCAAGGCGAACCTGCATATATGCTGTTTTGATATGCAGAACCAGCGTGTATATGTGCCTTTGTTAAAGTGAACCTGCATACAGATCTCTAAATGATGATTTAAATTTTACAACAATTCCAGACATCAGTTATACCCAGATCATCATATTTACATATTACAACATGCACCAGTTATTCAGATAGAAGATCAAAACCACACAAAGATACTTCTCTTCAAGCCTTAAGATCTTGACCCATCAATAGAACTTATCCTTCATCAAG
Organism: Pinus tabuliformis; assembly: GCA_031772625.1. Classification (NCBI taxonomy): domain Eukaryota; kingdom Viridiplantae; phylum Streptophyta; class Pinopsida; order Pinales; family Pinaceae; genus Pinus; species Pinus tabuliformis. Next base: position 563,676,753 of record CM062804.1, on the reverse strand, counting down.
CACTCAGGTTCATCCTTGATTTAGATCTAGTTGTGCACCATAACCCAATAACCTGTATCCTAGATCTTGCTTTTCACTAGATATTCAATTCATGAGTGAGTTTGCCTAATGATCTTCTTCTACTTTTATAGTCTTAGGCCTTACTCAATACCATGGTCCAAAACCACTTAGAATCAATACCTTGGACCAAATACCTAGGGTCAATACCATGGATCAAAATACCATGGACCAAATACTATGAACCAAAACTAAGTTTTCCAACATGTACACGCCTTTCCTTCTGTGAAAGTGCGTGTGTACGCTATACGCGCCTTTTGGTTTGCGAACCCACGTGTCCACATGGCTTGGTCAATGGGGAACCTGCATATACCTTTCTTTCTTCATTTTGTGAGCCTGAACTGTGATCTGTCATATGTGTGAGTTTCCATCAAGGACAACACCTGTGTCATAGTGCCAAATTTGTATCATAATGCCAACATCTTCGAGGGGGAAACCTCCAATAGTGCAGGGCTCGATTACAAAATAAGACATGACACTCCTCAATGGGAGTCTCTATCCTTTATATAGGATTCATACATGAAATACCATGGGTCAGTACCGTGGTTCTCTTAATACCATCTATCTAATACCATGGCCCGTTTTCAACTAACTGTGGTCCCTTTCTTTAAATGTGGGTCAACTATTTACAATTATTAATATGGGCTTTATTGACTCTTTAATAACTATAACTATGACTCGACCCTATTACATAAATAAGGGGGTTAAGGTTGGACCCTAACATTCCCTCCCCCATAAAAACAACCTTGTCCTCAAGGCTGAAGCTGCGGAAACTGCTAGGGAATAGTGGCTGGTTCCAAGGTCACACCTTCTAGAGAGGTGTCTTTCCACTTGACGAGGACTTCCTTGATCGTGTGGCCAAGCAGATGTCATTCTCATGTGTCAAGGACCTATTCAGGTTGGAGTTAGATTGAAACTTCTTCATCCAATTCAGGTAGACTGGTTTGAATTCTGCAATTGTTCCCCACCACTTTCTTGAGGCATGATACATGGAAGACAAGATGGATTTTTGCATTGGGTGGCAAGGCTAGCTTGTAGGCTACTTCTCCAATGTGCTGAAGTATTTGATAAGGTCCATAGAATTTTGGAGATAATTTCTAATGACCCTTGTCTTTGAGTGATGTTTGCTTGTGTGTTTGTAGCCTCAAGAATACCTGATCCCCTTCTTGAAATGTGCGTTCTAAATGATGTTGGTCTATTTGTTGCTTCATGTGATTCTGAGCTTGATGGAGATTATCTTTGAGACGGGCTAGCATGGTTGCATGGCTCTGTAGGAGTTGATCTACTGCTTGCACCTTAGAGCATCCAAGGATATAAGAAGTAGGTGAAGGGGGGAGTTGACCATAAATTGCTTCATATGGAGTCATCTTGGTGGCAGCATGATAGTTAGTATTAGACCACCATTCAGCTAAAGGTAACCACTATACCCATTGATGTTGATTTTCTGAAGTGAAGCACCTAAGATAGGTCTCTAGACATTTGTTGACTTATTTAGCTTGTCCATCAGTTTGGGGATGATAGGAAGTACTTAGTTGTAGTTGGGTGCCTTGTAGCTTGAAAATTTCCTACCAAAAGTTACTAGTGAAGAGCGGGTCATAATCAAAGACAATGGAAGTGGGCATGCCATGCAATTTGAAGATCTGGTCCATGAAAGATTGAGCCACCAAAGTAGCGGTAATTGGGCGGGGTAGGGCGAAAAACTGAGCATACTTAGAAAGTTTGTCCACAACCACCATGATGATTGACTTGTTGCTTGACTTCGGAAGACCAGTAATGAAATCCATAGAAACATCTGTCCATATTGAGGCAGGGATGGGCAATGGTTGTAAAGTGCCTTGGGACTTGACTATTTCTCCTTTGTGGTGCTGAAACACGTCACATTCAGCTACAAACGTAAGAATTTCAGTTTTCATGCCTATCCAAAAGAAGGAACGACGAGTGCGAGCATAAGTCTTCTGAAAGCTTGCATGGCCTGCAATGGGATATGAGTGCAACTTGGACAAAATGTGCGTTTTGAGGGTGGATGTCGATGATATCACTACTCTATCCTTGTAGCGAAGAATCTCATCCTTCCAAGAGTAGCCCACTGTGGAATTAGGATCTAATCGCAAGTTATTAATGAGTTGGGAGAGCGAAGGATGTGAAAACCATTCCTTACGAGCTTCTTCAATCCAATCTGGAATGGGAAGAGAGATTGCTAGTAGGGTGTTGTCCTCCTCAAATTGGCATGATAAAGCATCTGCTATGACATTTTCATGCTCTTTCTTGTAAATTATCTCATAATCATATCCCAAATTTTGGCTAGCCATTTGTTTTGCTGTGGCGAGGATAGTCATTGCTCCAGAAAATATTTGAGGCTTTGATGCAGGGAAAATTTTAGGGGCTAATATTTGCCCATGGGCTAATTTTCTATACTTTCTCCAAAAAAGCGATTCACTAATTTCCATTTTTTTTTTAAATGATTCGCCCAAATTTTATAGAATGAAATTATTTTACCCTAAAAATCGCCAAAAAAATATATATAGACTATATAAAAATATTATAATTTTGAATATTTTTACAAAAATATCTCCAAACATTTTATAGATTTCATATTATGGACTAGTGGGATTCGCCAAGGTTTCTAAACTTTAAGATAAATTTCCATCCTTAAAATTTTCCCTACTTTGATGGTCTGTGCGGATTTGGAAATGTCGCCCCAATAAGTATGGTCGTCAGGTATCCACTGCATTTAAGATGGCCATCATCTCCTTCTCATAGGTAGATTGTCCTATATGTCTCCCATTTAGTTGTTGGCTAGTGAATGCCAAGGGTTGACCTTCTTGCATTAAGATAGCCCCAATACCCGTACCTGAAGCATCACATTCAATCACGAAAGATTTGGTGAAGTCGGGCAGTGCCAATACTGCAGTGGAACACATGGCCTGTTTTAGAGCCATAAATGCCTGTTGTGCTTCATCCATATAGAGGAATGAATTTTTCTTGAGAAGGTGAGTGAGGGGTCTAGCAATGTGACCATAATTGCAGACAAATTTGCGATAGTCGCTGGTGAGACCCAAGAATCCTCTCAAACTCTTCAAGGTCTTTGGTTGGGGTCAATCCTGCATTGCCTGGATCTTTTTGGGATCCACCTTCACACCATCATGCCCCACAATGTGGCCCAAATACTCGACTTCTTCCATGCCAAAAGAGCACTTGGACAATTTGACAAATAATTTATGCTTCCGGAGCAGTTGCAAGAGTAGGTATACATGCTGAAGATGTTTTTCCCAGTGAGGTTGTAGATGAGAATGTCATCAAAGAAAATGAGGACAAATTTTCTGAGATATGGTTTGAGCAGGTGATTCATGAGGCTCTAAAAAGTGGATGGGGAATTACAGAGACCAAACGGCATGACCAGGAATTCATAATGACCTTCATAAGTTTAGAAAGTTGTCTTGGGAATGTCTACTTCTTTCATGCGTATTTGGTGATAGCTCGAGCGAAGATCTAGCCTAGTAAATAATTAAGCACCATTTAGTTCATCTAGCAAATCATCAACAACTGGGATAGGGAATTTATCTTTGACCATAAGTTTGTTGAGGGCCCTGAATTTTGGACACATGCGCCATTCCCCATCTTTCTTGAGCACCATGACCACAGGTGATGGATAAGGACTAATGCTAGGACGAATGACACCGGCTTCCAGGAGTTCCTTGATGATTTTTTCAATTTCATTATTTTGGGCAAAAGGGTATCTATATGGGTGCACATTCGGTGGTTGTGCCCCTGGGACCAAAGTGATGCTATGATCATGTTCCCCTCTAGAGGGTGGAAGATTGTGAGGTTTGTCAAAGACCTGTGGGTGGCTGTTTAAGACCTGTTGCATCTCAGCATGAATATGAAGAGTAGTGAGCTCGATGGCATGGATGGCATTAATGTAGGTGATAACTCCATGATGGCCCTTTTTTAACAACTTTTCCATTCGATGCGAGCTGATGATAGAAGGAGTAGCTGTATGGAGTCCACTGAGGGTATGTGTGTGGTCATTATGCTTAAAGCTCATATATAACTCCTAGAAATCCATTGTGATGGGGCCTAGTGTGCAGATCCATTCAACACCCAAGATAATGTCACAACCATCCATGTTCATGGAAAACTTGTGGGTCTTTAGGTGGTAATCTCCCATCTGAAGTTTGATATTTTCATAGCGGCCTTCACATTTCATTGTCCCCCCATTAGCAATCTGGACCTAGAAATTAGAGATTGCTTTGACAAAACAATGAACAGCTTCTGCGACTCTATGATGGATAAAGTTATGTGTGCTGCCACTATCAATCAATACTACTACTGGGCGATGTTTAATAAAAACTCTGATTTTGAGAGTTTGGGGAGAAGAAATGCTTGCCAAAGCATGGAGCGAGATAACTGGTTCTTCTGGTGTAGTTGGGATCTCATTGTCCTGTTGGTTGTCCTCATCTTCCTCCTCTGGTCCGTCATAGGGTGGGGCTTCCTCAGATGAACTGTGATCAGTAGCATCAATTTGAAAGAATTTGAATTCCTTGCATTTATGCCCCGGGGAGTATTTGTCATCACAATAGTAACACAAACCTTGCTTCCTTCTTTTAGCCATTTCTGTGGGGGACACCTTTTGAACCTTAAGTGTTTGGGTAGTTCCCTGAGCCTAGGTGGGGCATCCCTTGGCTATGAAATTTGGACGAGGTGACTGAGCTGCTAAAACATGTTCCACTTCGATAGCCTTTGTGCAAGCTTCCAACCATGTGGCTGGGTGGTGCATCCGGACGTGGCTTGGATGGCTTCTTTGAGACCACTTATAAAACATTCCAACTATAATTCATGTCCTAAACCTGTTGTGCAGAAGGCCAATTTCTCAAAGGCTGTAATATAGTCATTTACTGTGCCTGTCTGTTTGAGCTTAGTAAGATGACCTAAAAAATTAGATTCATGGTCAAAGCGGTCACAAATGGATTTTGCGAACACCTGCCAAGTAATTTTCCTTGGATAGCATTTATGATGCCACTGCCACCATTGACATCTTTCTTGGTCTAAGTAAAGGCCTCCCACACGTAGTTTAGTTTCATCATCTACGATGTGATTCAGAGTGAAATATTGTTCCATTTGTCCTACCCATATTGCCGGATTAGAGCCATCAAATTTGTACATGTCCAGCTTGGGAGGTTGAGTGTGGGAATGTTGGTGATTTCCATGGGAGTGAAGATGATGGCTAGATTCTCCTTCAAGGTATTCATTAAAACCATCTGCCTTCGATTGTAATGCCAACTTTCCCTTTGTGACTATGGCTATTAATGTCTTCAGCTAATCCATTATCCAATCCAAATTTTTTTCAATGGTATCAATCTTTTCATTGGCCATGGCTTGAGCTCTGGTTTATACCATACACAGATCTAGGTCACTTGTCTTAACTTTGAAAAAATTTGGAACCACCCAAAAATTGAAGCTGACAAGTGAATGGTACCACTGCGCTCAGGTCATCGTCCAGATTTTTTTACTCCAAATGAAGTTTTACTCCCCGCTTATCAATACTGTAGTAGCCAATTTCCAGAAAAGTTAATCCTGCCCAATGTCATGCGAGAATTGCCCCAGGGTATAGGAGCCACAAACCACCCTTCACAAATGGTCAGATATGTCTGCGAAACCCTCAACCATTGAATGTGAGTTGGACTGCGGTAGCGACCGAACCCTAGCTACTAGATCTAAATGTTATTATGGCGGTAGACCCTGAACTGGTGGATTTGATTGTTATGGCGGCGACAGAACCCCAACTACTAGATCTGATCTGGAAAAGAAGATGATGGGCGATCTTCAGAGAGACGAGGGAACTATGGTCTCAAGGAGTGTTAGGTGCTACAAATTGAAATATACATAAGGTTCCAACAGTGGTACTCGACCCAATATTTCAAGGGCACTAACTAAGGAGGATCAACTGTACCCTTAGCCGTACTACCCTACTACCCTATCGTATGCACGAGTAATCTCCCTTAGTGTTGTTCTCGATGTATTGTAGTAGCAAGACGGCCAATAGTTTATCTATGGCAAGGTTTTAGGTGAGCCTAGGGGGCTTCTGATATACCCAGAGGGTACATGGAAGATAGTCCGTGTGCGGTTTTGTCTAATGCGCTACTACTCGAAGGGGTACCCATAGGGGTTATGTTATATACATTTTTGGGCACATCAACCCCAAACTTATATGTCAATAAACTAGGGCTCATTAACCCCTAAAAGAGTTGTTTAATACCCTAAAGGAACATAGTCATCTGAATACATCATTCCCCAAAAGTTCCATCTGAGAAACCATCCAGAAATTGCCTAAATTGAACCATACTAACTACTCCACTGGCAAAGTGCGATGCATACTGACTGCTCCGCTGCTAGGGTGCGATGCATACTGTTTAGGCCTTCTATAGGGTGTGATGGGCGAGGATGGACAAATGTCTGGGAAATTTTGCTAAGTGGATTCTCATAGAATCTTTTAGAAACTTCCCCTCTGCCACTTGCCTCTCTAAATTCACCCAAGGATGAGTAAGGGATCTAAACTTCAGTTATCTCTTCTCTTGTGGAACCAAATGTAACAAGTGGAATGACACTAATCAAACCCCATGGATGACTCACACCCTTGCACACATCTATAAATGGATCGCTCATCTAAGAGATCTGAAGGCTGAAATATTGTGAATTGCAAGGAAGTGCAGATAGTTTGTAATTGAAGAAAGAGCATTGCATTGTTGGTGTGATCTTGCTATTTCATGAGGTGAAGAGGGATTGAAGCTGGGAGGATGATGCTGGGTTAGACAACCGGGTTGTAATTCTCCCTTCTATTAATAAAGTTTTTCAAGTTTTCTTCCATATGATTGTGCAATTGTGAATGTTATCATTTGTTCATTATATATCTGATTCTGCAATGTTTATGTTGTAATAGATCACGATGCTTTGACAGTTCTTTATTGCTGTACTTGTGCAGGTACTCTCCAAGCGGGTTAAGTACAGGGAGGAGTTGCAAGATCTATCAAGGGGGAGAGAGATCAAGTAAGGGATTAAGCGGAAGTTCTAGGTTGGTTCCATTATCTTTCTCTTATCTATTACACGTAGAGGAAATTGTTGAATTCCTTTACTCTGTTGTTTCTAGGGTAGCTGCCAGACCTAGAGGGCTAGTCATTCCACAAGACACTAGTTTTCCCAAAAACAAATTGGTGACTCCGCTGGGGAACGATTAGATGTTTGTTTGTTGTTATTGTTTGTTTTATAAACTATAGATAGAGCTTGAAGTCAGCCAGGTAGCCTTCAAACTGCTCTTGCTCTATAATTGCATAGTAGATGAATGCTGCTTCAGTCAATCTCTGGTTTAGTTTATGAGTTAAACATCTAACTTGAAAGCACATCTAGATGCCCTTTTGGTAGCTCAGTAACCTTTCAAGACGTTCCTTCATACTTTGCTCTTTATTGTTCATCAAAACCCACCTTAACTCATTGAAAACAACTGCACATATGAGCCAAAACCCATTTCAATTGCGCTCCCTAGACCATCGCACTGTCTCCCACTGTGACTCAGTATGCATAGCACCTGCCGAGTGTAGTAAGTGTGATGCATCTCAATTTCTGTGAAGCCCGGGTGCGATGAATGAGTGAACTCTTTTTCCATTCTAGAAATTGATGGTTTTGACCTTGTTTTCAGTTTTGTTTGGCTGTTTTGTTGCTTATGAACAGTGCCTCCTTACTGAAGCCTACTTGCATCACATAGATCAACCTCCATTAGATTAGGATTATTGAATGTTTTTTGTGTATTTTTTCATCATTTACAATCCTTTTTCAAAAAGTTGTTTAAATCGATTTGTCACTTTTGTACAAAAAGTGTCGTAATTGTCGTTTTGTGTCGAAAAGAGAAGTGTCGTGAATTCTTCCTTCCTTTGATAGTTGATTGAACTTTTCTTCATGTATTTGATTTTATTTGTTTTTATTCGAAGTGTCGAAAGCATTTTTATTCAAAATCGAAAAGTTTCGTTGAGTCTTCCTTTCTATTTTGAAGAAAAAATTGTTGAAAATGTCATTTTGAGAGAAATATTTCAAATATTTGCTGCATTTAGTTTTCCTTTTTGGCATTTTTCACATTAAGGAGAATGAAAACAAGTACATGCATTTTCATTTAGCATTTTTGGTTTGTGTGTGAAAAATGATTTAGGAAAATGCACTAGTGTGCACTCTTTTCTCTTTGTTGAAAGAATTGTAATCTTCTTTCCCTAGTAGCTAGGATTTTCATTGATCAAGATAAACAAAGATTGTTTATCATTGTAGATTGAATTTTAGGAATTTCAAATCATCATCACGCGTTGAACCCTTGAAAGAAAAACTTTAAACAAAATCAACTTTAAAATAAATTTCAATGAACATAACAATGCTTTTAAACTTAACGCAACATATCTAGAGGTCTAGGCTAGAGACATGCTCTGGTGTCATTAAAACTAGTAACTATCGTCTTCATTGAAGGTTGGGTGATTCCTCCTCCTTGATACGACAAGTGCTAGCACGGACTTGTGCTCCCTGTACTGTCATGTATATATTGGGAGACCATAATAGGCTTATATCCTTTATCCATAGGAAGCTGAGTCTGCTGCCTTATTGATCGCAATGCACTGAACACAACATTCGGGAAGATTGACTGCCATACATAAGTCCTTGGTAATTTCTCTTTAATTTATCACTAAGGTGTATATTGTAGTTTTGCGATTAGTTTGGTAATCCCTCTGTCTAGATTTTCCAGAGTAGTCACTTTCGTTCCTTTTCAACTCTTTAAAAGAAAAGGTCCATCTGAGAACTTCTCACTTCAGGCTGATTAAAAATCGAAGGAGACTAGAGCCATCTTTAGCTTTTTCTTGACTCTTAAAAATTGAAAAAGCAAATTTATGTCAAAGCGTCATTAAATTTAATTGAATTCGAAATAACTTCCCTGTTCCTTAGTTGATCTTAGGTTGAGACATATGGTGACGAATTCGGAGTCCACTAATCAAGGAATATCTTTTGAGGGGAATCCTAGTCCTTTTTCCTCTTTGGGAAATATTGGTGCTCCTTATATGGCTACATTGTCCCTTCCAAGAATTACCATTGGCTTGCCAGTATGGCTATTCTCAACCTCTGTGGTTCAAAATTCCGCAATTCCTCTGCAATCGAATCGACCTCCAATTGATACTGAAGTTGACCCTTCGTCTTCTTCTTCATTTGTTTCTCCCTCCCCTTCTTCCTTTTCGCTTGGTGAAGGTAGTGATGCTAATAACCAAGTGGCTGAGAAGAAGAAGAAAGGAAAAGAGAAGAAGAAGAAGCCAATTCAGCAGGGGGCAACCAAGCAACCATTACTTTGAATGCATCATCTGGTGAAAATCTGCACATTAAACTTTCCAAAGCCAAATTTCCATGCATAATTTGTGCAGGTGACCATTTTTCTCGAGACTATCCTTGCTTTCCTCAGATCTTGAAAGAATGGTCTCCCTATTCACACCATCCTATGTCATCAACTTCTGGAGATCATGTTGGTAACACACCTTCAACTAGTGATAGTAAAGTTCATGGACAGAGGAGAAATGTTAGGTTTCCATGTAGGTTATGTGAAGGGAACCATGCCCTTCACCTTTGTCCCTTTTTGGATGAAGCCAAAAGAGTGTTGGATAACTGTCCTGCTTCACCGCAGCGACTTCCATCTGGCTACAGGAAACTCTCCCCAAGTCCTTTACTAGTTGAAAAACTGACTGACTTAAATCAACCATCGGTCGAAACCACTCTCTCTGAAAGTGAATCTTATGAGTCTATACCCGACCAAAGTCAACAGGTCGAGGTGACAGTTGACCCAAGTTCACCTTCAGATAATCGTACCCTTCCCGAAGAGAGTGAGAACGATACCATTCAAATTCTTTTTGTTACTTCAGATTCCGATGAACTTGGGAGCAATCCACCTGTTCCATCTAGACAAGAGGAAAACCCTCCAGCTCTCGTAACTCAAGGGGTTAATTCTCCCGTTTTTTCGGTACCCCCTCCAAGTAGTCTAGTCACTTCCTTTGATTGGAATCGACTAGCAAGATACCGCCTTCCTTCTTATGTACCTTTCTGAATCATAGTACAAATTCGTAAAATGATCGTGTCTGGCACTATTATAGATGAAGGGGCATCAGTGAGTATCCTTTCCTCAACTGCTTGGAAAGTGCTTGGTTCACCATCGCTTATGCCTGTTACACAACATCTATCAAGCTTTAACAAAGGAACTAGTCGACCGTTAAGGATCCTTCCTAAGTTACCGATCACTTTGAGAAGGAAAACCGTTCATCTGAACGTGATGATAGTCCCAGGATTGTTAGATTACAATTTGCTTCTTGGGCGTGACTATGTTTATAACATGGAAGTCATTGTTTCAACACTCTTTCGAGTGATGCATTTCCCGCATGAAGGCAAGATTGTCACCATTGACCAACTTTCATTTCCCGGTCCAAGCATAGCTCCAAGTCAATCATCATCCCTAAATGGTCCTTTTTCATCAATGATATCACTTGAATCTTCATTCCATCCACTCGATCGCCATGAGTAGTCTGGTGAATGTAACAAAGCTTAGAGGGCATGCATCCTTGTCTATTCTGGACACACCCAGTTGCAAAGTTAAGTTTCCTTGTAGGTTATGTGATTGGTCTGACACACCATTCACATTTATCTACTCTGGATTAAGCCAAGGAGGTGTTTTGTCTATTCTAGACGAAGCTGTCCTGCCTAACCATAATGATTTCCATATGGTTACAGGAGACTCTCCTTTTCATCATGCTGGGGGCATGAAAACAATTTTTATTCCCATTTTTCAATTTCATTTTAATTTTTAGTTTTGTCATTTCTAGCTTTTTAGTTTTGTCATTTCTAGCTTGTGTAAAAATGAAACTAAATCCAAGCATAGTTCCCCCATGGTTCAAGCTTGTCAAAAAATGAACCCATCCAAGCATAGTTCCCCCATGGTTCAAGCTTGTCAAAAAATGAACCCACCAAGCATAGTTCCCCCATACTTCAAGCTTGTCAAAAAAAAAATGAACCCACCTTAAACTAAATAACCTTTGTGATTGATTCTATCAGCCTTTTGAGCTTTGGTTGTGTACCTCTCTTCACCACCATCCCTTTGGCCAATCAAACGCTCTCACTTGGTTGTTTTACCCTTTTGAGGAACAGTTGCGATGAGTGGTATTATTAGCCAGCCTCTTCACAGAATTCACCATGTTTTGAGAAGTTCCAAATTCACCAGAACCAGTTGCTACCCTAGACACCACTCGTTCCTCAAAATCGAGTCTCCTTTAAACCCTTTTCAAATTCATTAAATATTGAAAGATTGTCAAGCGTCAGCCTTTCCAGCTCATTAAAGTGATTGGAAATGTCATCCCTCCTGTATGATCTTATACTTTTTTAGACCCGAGGGATTATCTTATGAAAAAGTCGGGCGCTTGTCTTTTTCAGCTCATTGAAGTGATTGTAAAAGTCATCCCCTTGGTATTATTTTATCCTTTTTCAGACCCGAGGGATTATTTTACGAAAAAGAACTTATAGAGTTTTCTTTTCATCCCTTTTCAAACTCTCTAAACATGAAAAGGACCAAGTTATTCTTGTCTTTAAACTCGTTAAAACAATAGTGACAAACTTGTCCATTCTAGATGATATCGAGTTTCACTATCGCTAGACTCATTAAAACATAGCGATAGGTTTGCTCGAAGGGAAAATTATAGAACAAGCACATGTTATCCTCCTCAAGCTTAACAAAAATAAAGAGGTACTGGTCAACAATGGCTAGGGAAAAAGGGAAGAAAACTTGAAGAATTTATGGTAGTAAGTCACTCTTGAACATGACACTTTCACTTCATCACCATGATTGAGTTGCGTTGGGTTATTTCGTTCACCAGTCATCTCACCATTAGTCTTTCATACCATCCATCTGTTGGGGTTAACGCTACCAATTCATCTCAGTGTCACCGACATGTTCAAGAGAAGTTACTCAGTTGAGAAACCACCATCTAGTTAATGTCTCATCCACTACAATACCTCCGCCTTCATTTTTTCATGACCGCCATTCCTGAACCTTGTGTCGTCAATTCGTTTTCACCTCCAGAAATCATTTGCTTCGTTTTGTGTCATAGATGTGGGATACATTAAGGCCCTCCTATGACGAGTCACTTCTTGTCGACATCAGCTCATTATCCAAGAAGTTGACTTAGAAACAACCCTTTCAGTGCTTTGAAGCTTGCATACATCAATGGCAAGTTTCTCACTTCCGACGACAGGTTGACATCAATGGCCTTCGACCGAAATATTTTGCATGGTGTTCGACATCGGATCATATATTCACACCATGTGAATTGTACTGTAGTACCTTGAGGGTCATTAACATTATTGGTGATTCCTCTCGCGTCTGTTAACAACTCACATTATTGGCTGGTAATCGGGCGATGTCTTTCCATGTTCGACTTCAGAACATCCTTTCACATGGATCGAATTGTACATTGAGCGAATATTGAACGAGTTTGAAGACCTCAAATGTAGTTTCATCCATCTGGTCTGCAATATATTCAGAAACATAAATCAAATGTACAAAGGCTCTGCACATATGGTCATCCTAACCATGGATGATTACTCTACATCTGAAGAATCACCAGCCTGCATCTACAGACGACTATCTGATCTATGTACATGAAATGAATTTATAAAGATGAGCATGGGAATGCCTACCTCAACTAGATCATGAAAATTATATTATGATGATGTTTTGTATTGTAACTTATGCAGGTCACCTTCCAGTTTGAAACCTCGGATCCTCATGATAAAGCATTTCACCCAACATCAAGATTTACAACTTCATGCTTTAGGGGGCAATTGTTATAGACATATTTGGGCACATCAACCCCAAACTTATATGTCGATAAAATAGGGCTCATCAACCCCTAAAAGATTTGTTTCATACCCTAAAGGAACATAGTCATCTGAATACATCATTCCCCAAAAGTTCCATCTAAGAAACCATCCAGAAATTGCCTAAATTGAACCATACTAACTACTCCACTGGCAAAGTGCGATGCATATTGACTGCTCCACTACTAGGGTGTGATGCATACTGTTTAGGCCTTGTATAGGGTGTGATGGGTGAGGATGGGCAAATTTTCAGGATAGTTTGCTAAGTGGATGCTCATAGAATCTTCTAGAAACTTCCCCTCTGCCACTTGCCTCTTTGAATTCGCCCAAGGATGAGTAAGGGATCTAAACTTTAGTTATCTCTTCTCTTGTGGAACTAAATTTAATAGGTGGAATGACACTAATCAAACCCCATGGATGACTCACACCCTTGCACACATCTATAAATGGATCCCTCATATAAGAGATCCGAAGGCTGGAATATTGTGAATTGCAAGGAAGTGCTGATAGTTTGTAATTGAAGAAAGAGAATTGTATTGTTGGTGTGATCTTGCTATTTCATGAGGTGAAGAGGGATTGAAGTTGGGAGGATGATGCTGGGTCAGATAACTGGGTTATAATTCTCCCTTATATTGATAAAGTTCTTCAAGTTTTCTTCCATATGATTGTGCAATTGTGAATGTTATCATTTGTGAATGCTATCATTTGTTCATTATATATTTGATTCTGTAATGTTTATGTTTGTAATATATCACGATTCTTTGACAGTTCTTTGTTGCTAAACTTGTGCAGGTACCCTCCAAGCAAGTTAAGTACGGGGAGGAGTTGCAAGTTCTGTCAAGGGGGAGAGAGCTCAAGTAAGGGATTAAGCAGAAGTTCTAGGTTGGTTCCATTATCTTTCTCTTATCTATTACACGTAGAGGAAATCATTGAATTGCTTTAAACTATTGTTTCTAGGGTAGCTGCCAAACCTAGAGGGCTAGTCGTTCCACAAGACACTAGTTTTCCGAGAAACAGGTTACAAGGGATTCCAACAAGCATGACCACCTCTTGTATTTCATGTGTGCATGCCACCCCAAATCCACAGGTTTATGCACTCAACGACAAATCCCGTGGTTTAAAGACGTCGGAACACGTCTCTAGCCAAAAACATTTCTACTAAAAATGGAGATACCACTGGCCCTGGAAAGTGCTTTGATACCACTTGTTATGCTCTTGACCTACGAGAAGATGCCAGAATACCAAATATATGAAGAAATAGAACCCAGAACATAGAAAAAATGAGAAATAACAGCGTGTATTTTATTATTAAGAGATGAAAGCAATGTTCACTTGCCTCTTCAAGGGGGCAATCTCCAATAGAGCAAGGCTCAATTACAACATAAGACACGACTCTCCTCAATGGGAGTCTCTATCCTTTATATAGGATTCATACATGAAATACCATGGGTCAGTACCATGGTTCTCTTAATACCATCTATCTAATACCATGGCCCATTTGCAACTAACTATGGTCCCTTTCTTTAAATGCGGGTCAACCACTTACAATTATTAATATGGGCTTTATTGACTCTTTACTAACTATAACTATGACTTGACCCTATTACATAAATAATGGGGTTAGGGTTGGACCCTAACAGTAGAAGGGTGGGCCCTCGGAGCCAGCCTGGGGGGAGAGTAGATCACTCAACATGCATGAATGAGGACGTAGCCTAGGTGGGAGTGCAGAGGGTGAATTCGCCCATGCTCATGCCCAATCGTCAGGCCAGGTGGGCCAACTGGCCACCCTGGACTCCATTGCAGAGAAATTTGTGAGGCATCTCAGATCCCCTTGATTTTATACGCAAACAATGCTATGAGGACCATAATGAAACAATTTCCTTCATCAATGATGTCTAATTCATCCAGGACGACATCATAGACCAGTTAATCTCCATTCGCCACAACCAACGTTGGTCTAGTGAGCGGTTGTATGCCATTGAAGCTAGATTCGCTCATATCGATTTTCATATTCATGAAGTGAATGACCCTCCAAGGGCTCTAATAGATTGTCATGATCCTCCTTCCCCTCCTTGATATGCTTTATTCTAGTTGTTTTTTAGTGTGCTATTGCTTTGGGTCGTTTGGTTATTTTGTCTATGGAATGCATGTAAAAAGTGGAAACTCCTTTTTCTTGGTATTGCTCTCCTGGCTAACAAATTTGGTTAGAGTGAAGCTGGGAGAGAAAGGATCATCTGGATTGCAATGAGGCTCTTTTTGAAGAATTAATGCTACTGTTTTGACCGATAAAAAAATATAACATTTTTTAATTAAATTAAAAATGAAAAATGAAAAACCTACCTTTGAAATAAATCTCAACCCTTTATCCCTAACTATTACTAAAAATATTATGTGAATATTCGACAAGATTAAACCCCTACCATCCACCTATTAATTATTAATAATTAAATTAAAATTATGGAAGCCCTATTCCATAATATATGTATAAATATTCTATGGATATAATTTTGTAAAGGTTAAATCCCTTCCAATTATTAATTATTGATAATTAAATTCAAATTTTGAAGCTTACTCCAAAATAGACATGCCTATTGGTGTAATTAGCCACATGTAACATGATACCACTACTTGAAAACCTAGCATAGACCCTTTATTTTTGTCCCTTACTAGATGCATTCATTAGCAATTTTATCACTCTCAAGATGTTTAGTGGTGGAAACAAAGGCTTTATCATCTCCATCTAGTAAGAAAACTCCCGGAAAAGATAATAATATTATAATAATAATAAATAAATAAATAGAAAGTGCATTGGAAGGACGTTGGTGGAGCCCAGTCTCGTTCTTGGGGAAGACACACAAATAAACGAAATTCAAACCATGGAGGAAAATCTATTATTAGGCATTTTGTCAACAAAAGGATATCTATAGATTTTTTACAAATGTGGACTGAAAATAACTTCTAAGGAGTCCTCAATTACTCCCCTCATTGTATTATTTTGGAGAGGGGATGGATAGACTCAGTTATAGTGTCAGCTAAGAACACTTAGAAAATATTACAAGCTAGATGGTTTTATGGCTCCCAAGAAATGTAATTTGGAC
Source organism: Pinus tabuliformis (assembly GCA_031772625.1). Classification (NCBI taxonomy): domain Eukaryota; kingdom Viridiplantae; phylum Streptophyta; class Pinopsida; order Pinales; family Pinaceae; genus Pinus; species Pinus tabuliformis. Next base: position 563,660,671 of record CM062804.1, on the reverse strand, counting down.
TTCAAGTTTTAGATGGAAATATTAGAGGTAACCCTTGTTTGGGTACATCTTCGTAGTCTTCCCATGATTTTTCTAGTCCTTAAGTGTGCTTAGAGAAATTGGAATCACTTTTGGGTTTTATTAGGAGGTAACTCTTCCTACATCTATCTACTCAATGTACATGGGCATGGTTTATACCCTAGTCGAACTAAATCTTGCAAAAGGTTTCTCGACGTGTTGTAGTAGTTGCAACACCCTCAAAAACTTTGGCTTCAATCCAAATTTTGGAGCCTTCCTTGGTTTTTACCTTGATGGTCACAAACACCCAAGCTCATCCCATGAGCTCTTGTTGAGTTTTTACACCCTCTTCAATTGATCGATCATCAATCGTCTTTTGGCATCTTGATCGCTATGTCATGCTTGCGAGTTTGTTCTAGCGTTTTGATATTTTTTCTTTGCGTGTATGAGTTTTTTTCACTCTGTCAATGTCAACCGCACTCACCCACAAAGTTGTCAACATTGTTGCGCAAGTGTCGTCACAGTCGTTTGAAGACATATTTTAGTTGTCGCACTTGTCACTCTTAACTTTCGAGTTAGTCTCACTGAGAACAGGTTGTCTCGCTAGTTTGAGGTGTCTTGTCATCGAGTCATGCTAACTGTGTGATCACATTGTCATGTATGCACAAGTACACTTTCTTTCACACTTAGTCAATTTTCCTAAAATTATGTCGACCGGACAACCCTCTGTCAACCGGACATGATCTCAGTGACCTTTCACTACTGACCAAAACTGTGCAGAGCTTGAGGTTTTCCCCTAGGCAGCATGTTCTACACAATTTTGTAAATGGGTCAGTAGACTGACTCCCAGAACTGTGTAGAAGTTGTCCCAGAAGCTGATCCAGTCTTCCCTTCCCACAAGACTTCCCATCAAGCCTCCCGCTGGTCAACCGGAGAAAGAACTTGAGTTGTGACCCAGGGTTGTACTGAGATTAGGAATTGAATAAAGTTGTCCTTCCATTCCCTTCTTCCCCACTGAGCTGCAACTGGCTCAGGAATTGCACAGAGTCGTCTTGCCCTGCCCTTCTTCCCCACTCTGCAACTAGCACAGGAATTTCACAGAGTTGTCTTGTCCTGCCATCCCTTCATCCCCGCTTGCAACTAGATCAATAATTGTGTAGAGCTGTCCTATCCATCCCTTATTCCTCACCCTCTACAACTGGCTTAGAAACTGTGCAGAACTGTTTGGGTCTGGACTATCTCTCCGGATTGTGTAGTTTTGACTAGCAGCTCCTGCAGCCCAACTTTGTGTTCCTCTGGAAAACTACACAGGTTTTCCTCCCAGTGTCTTCTGCTGCTTGCATTGTCTTCCCTGGAAAAATTGTGCAGATCCCAACTCGATGACCTACCTAGTGCTCCCTTGAAAAAATTTTCAAATTGGCCCAGCAGCTCCCTGACACCCTGCCTGGTCTTCCTCCCGGAAATTGTGCAGTTTTTTCTCCCATTTGGGTTTTCCCTGCAGCTATCATTGTTGTCTTGGATTACAAAAATATGTCTCCTAGTGACATCTACATAGTTTTTCCCAATAATGCTCTGGAGCCTCACATCCCAGTCTATGTTGTTCTCTCGTAGTCTCTGTTCCTTATCCCTCTCCTGGTCACCTGCACCGAAATGAAAAACAATGCATCATGATAGACTAGGATATTTTTGGATTTGATGTCGTCTCATCATGAGTGATTACAGTAATAGGTACATTGATGAAACATGCCATGGCGATAAATGGGATGGAGAAGAGGTGCATGCTAGAATATTTCCTCGCGATCGAACGAATATAAGAATCACATCGAGAAAGCGAGGGAAACGGGCACATTCACATGCACCATCAAGCAAGACCAAGACCATCGAAGACCCTGCACACTTTGCCATACGGATTTGAATACATGTTACACCGAGAGCATATCATCACCCAGTAGCACAACAGCTTGACACAGACACCACACTCAACCCGTACATGTCAGCAATGTCATGTCAAGTTGTGTCATGAGTTGTCTCAACCACATCACTATTGTGGACCATTCTTTTTGTTATCAATTTAATGTAAAGTGGAAGTCCAAGAGACCCACATATGAAGTAGAAGAGTCATGTAAAGTCGAAAAATCATAAGAAGTCAAACAATCATGAGGGAAGTCAAAGAGTCGTAAGGGCTAGTTATACCCACTTGGCTATATATAGCCTCTCATTATATGAGCAAAGGAATTTTCACCTTGGATCCTCCTGTTAGAGTCAGTCTGGTCATCCCTCCATCAGAGATCAAAACTCTTTTTGAATTTCATTTTTAGGTGTCCCATCTTGCTCGATCACCTGCATTCCATTTAGGAGCATGCCATAATCTGACGGAAGGGCTTTTTCATTCATTCCCCTCATGTCTTGTACCTTCTGGCTTAGGTATTTTCACCAATGTTTATTAAAGTCCATGACAATCAATGTTTGATCTTTTAATGGGAAAAGAGTCATGTCAATCATAGGTCTAGGGTTTCACAAATTGAGTCGTTAAAGTGTCCAAATGCCAGCAGGCCAGAGGGAGGTTCTACACATGTTTTTTATTTCGCGAATTTCATCGTCATATTGATGGATTATGACTGTTCTTCAAAACTCTGTTTTGAAGAAAAGTCAACATTTTGTCTTTTGTAACATTTTCTAAAGTTCTTTAGTTATTGAATTCTCCAGGCGCAACCCTGGTCTTCCTTGGTCAAAACATGCCACTGTCCCTGCAAAAATGCCAAAAAGATTCATCATTTAAAGCCAAAATTGAAAAGAAACTTGAAAAACAACGCTGTATTAAAGTGTTAAAGAGTACAAAAACTAAACATAAGAAAATGGGTTTTCAAGAAGCAAAAATCAAACCCATCACTATATAAGTGTTTTTCATTGTTTGAAACATCATTAGTATGCCAAGAGATCGTTGGAAAGCCGAGTCAAGTTGTGGAAAAGTGAATTTCATATTTGAATGTTGAAACTGTGCGCTGGAAGGAGTCGTGGCGCATTGGGCGCGATCATCCAGTGTAATTTTGAACGAGCGCGGCGCACTGGGACAACGCGGTGCGTTGGGCAAGCTACACGGTGCACTCAGCTGTTTGGCCCAAAAATTTCCAGAACGGCCTCCAAACGCCCAAAACGTGCAAATTTTTCTTGAATTCAAGTAGGTTGAGCTCCTCCTTCACTGTTCATCATCCAAGTTTATGGTGTATGTTATGGTTGATGTGTTGAGCTTCCAAATAAACAATCAAACCCTATCATTTTGAATTCCCCACATATAAGCTGCTGCCTAGGGTTTAAAAAATTGTTGGCCACCAAGCTTTTCTTTTTCCGTCATTTTCTTTTATCCTTGATTCCAGTTTTTCCCTGACTTCATTGTTCCCTATCCCCTAAAGTTACTAAACCCCTATCCCAAATTCCCTTTACCAAACTTTTAAATATGAAACCCCAAACCCTATTCCCACACATAAATCCTAAATCCTCTCCCATATTTCCCTAACAAATCTGTCCCAATAGTCCCTAATCCCTTAATATTATTTCCCCTTCCTAACAGTCCCTGTTTCATTTGTTTTCCCCTTGGTGGCAGAGTTTGAACACATCACTAAAAGAGCAGTCCAAATAGTTTTCATACACCAGCATCTTTTTCTCCAAGGCAGTTTGAAAACAGCAGTCATGGCATCTGAGCATTCATCAGATTATGAAATGGAAACCCAAAGTGACTCTCCCATGGAGGAACATGCACCCCAGAGGCCTCATAGAGGAGGAAGACATATAAGAGAAGAACCAATCACCCTCACTGAATTACAGGTCTGCCCTCTTACCATGTTTTGTTTCCAGCATCAGTCATGCTATGAGTTTTGTGAAAAGGTGGCTAATGTTCAATTTCATCATGAGTTGGCTCGCCTATTTGTGTTGCATCTACATGGAGATTAGGCTACCTTAGCCGGTGTCACCTTCACACTTACACCAGAATCTGTCTCACTAGAAACCAGCATACCAAACATTGGGGAACCATGGACCAAGAGGAAGAAGATTGACCGGTAGCATTATGAGCCATACATTAAAACTGTTTTCTTGAGGTAGCTCAAGAGAGTGTTTCCATTCCGATATATGAAAGATGAATATGCTCCACTAATGAAATTGATAATGAAGTATTTCAGCTGTGAGGGACGGTCCTCTCGTTTATATGCTTATCACATCAGGTTGCTCATGCATTTCACCAGGGTACGGATGATGAACATTCCGTATTTCATTTGCCAGAACATAGAGAGGATGACCACCCTTGTGTAGCATAAAACCCCTCAGCAGCAACTTAACAGTGTTTACCATTTTTCTCTCATCAAGATTTTGGTGGTTCATCAGCTTGGATTATAGGGCATCAATTGGGATGATTTCATCTCTCGTTACTTCTTCAGAGCTTCACAGGGATTATCAGAGGCCAAACATGAGACAAGTGGACCTTCTCATCAGTATGAGCACCATGAGACCGCTAGAGTGTCGATATTCATCACATATCAGAGGGGCACTAGACATTTGTTTGCAGCAGCAAAGCGAGTGTTATCTCCACCTGGTATGGAAGGGGCCTTGCTTCTGACATCAGCGCCACAGGTACAGGACAAAGGAAAGAGGCCAATGTAGGATGAGGGGCCATCAGGTGAACGAGAGACCGACTTCATTCTCATTCATGATGATGATACAGATATGGGCCCACAAAGTGCCAAACTTAGGGAGATCATCCAGGAGCAGAAAACAGAGATCCAAGCCTTATCCCTTGACTTGGAGAGAGCTAAGTGGACCATGAAATATTTGGAGTAGAGGAACAAACAACTTGAAGATCAACAAGCAATCATGGAGTTACAAAACATCCGCGAGAATCGTCAAGCTGCACAAAGGAGAAGGGTTGAGCTCACTTCATTGGAACAAGAGATTAATGATGATCGGGAGTCTAATCTCGAGAGAGTCAACATCCACTTAGAGAAATTATTGGACAAGGCTGATAAGGACCATGCACTGCTGAGACACATGGCTTTCCACTACATGGCATGGAACAAGGTCTGCAAGGCACGAATCAGGAATTTAAAGGCAAAAGTAAAGAAGGCAATAAGGAAGCAAAAGAGGCAAATGAAGATTGATCGTCTTCATATATTGGCTAAAGCCTATTTTTCCTAGCATGACACTTAATGAAGAAGCTCCAGCCCAAATTGCAATAAATTTGGGGCATTTTTGGCATTTTGACAAATTTTGGCGCAAAAAACAGGGTTTTTCTCCCTATGCACCTTGCCACGTGGCGCGCGCTTTTGCTAGGGAGCTCCAAATTGCAAAAAGTTTACATTTTTGGATTTTTCATGAAAAATCAAGGTTTTGGTGCATGACCAAGAAATTTGGGCAAGTTTTGAGTCCTCAGGAGGTAAAAAATACTCAAAAAATGACCTCACTGCCCCTATTTTGACACACAGGAAGCAGTCCTGGGAGATTGAAGTTTTGGAGGGGAAAATGGGCACCAAATTCAGAAATTCCACTTGGGTTGGAAAGTAAACAGGAATGGATTTCCAACAAGCATACTTGGGCTCAATTTTGACTTTAGGAAGTGCCTCAAAATCATCTACAAAATGGCGCGACACATAGAGAATCAGGCGCGGCGCATAGAGGATTTTTGCCCATTTTTCACAATTCAGCTCTGAAATTTGCCCCGTTTTGACTAGTTTTGCTTCTTGATGTTATTATTGACTTTTCATGATTTAATTTGATAACCATGATGTAATATTGGCACATTTTTACTTGTTCTATAAGATTCATTCACCAAAAGGTGAAATGTGAGTGAATGAATCAGTTTCCTAGCATATAGGGGTAAGTTGTTTGACTACCTAGATTTCAGTTCCTTGTTTAGAATTGGTTCAAACAACTCCTAGAATGATGAGCTCAACCCCTAGAGGCAAGGGAATAGTTTTTTCTTCTCTATATTATGTAATTTCTCAATCATTTTCAGGGTTGGACATTTGGGATTGCTTGGCACTCTATTGTACATTTTATTTCTGCAATTTTGGCAAAGGAAAGACCAGGGTTTTGCAACACTTGTTGGGATCCTTGTGGCTCTGTGTTTGGATGGTTTTTTTCTCCATGTATTTGTAAGTTCATGAATGTTTATGTATGCCATTTCCCTTCTCTTGCTTCTGAAATTAAACTAATGAGTACTTAAGGTGGAATTCATAAATTGTTATGATCTGCCTTTGAATTTTGTTTAGTTTTATATGTTTTCTTCAGTTTGTAGAGGATCCTTGATATAATCTTGCCCTCTTCAGCTTCTCAGAAGTCCTTTCTATCTGTTCATTCAATTTAAGGCATCCTAACCATTGCTTTTCTCGCCCCAACTTGAACTCTGCAAGAACTGGCCCTCATCCCCGGACCCAAAATTTTCCTGTCCCTTTTTTCCAAAAAAAACCCCAAAAACTCTAAACAAATCCTTGTACTTAATACCTAGCCTAAGATTAGTTGTTAAACAGTCATCTCAAGCCCCATCGATTATCTTTCGCTGAGATTGACCCGGAGAGATCCCTCTCCTGTCCTCGTAGGGCTAGCTACGAGGCTGAGTGTGGTTTGATGTGGACCTAGAACCTTGTCTTTTCAACCTGAGGCAAATGTAGGCTCTAACACAGACCACATGGTGAGGAAGAGGAAATAGATAGAGAAGAAGACAAGGAATAGAGGAGGCCACACAAAGGATGCCAGATACATAGGTTTAAGCCCACAAATCTCAAGGAACTCTTAGAATCCCCTATGACTGTGACATCCTTCAAATGGATAGACTGTTATGATTTTTGTGAGCAAGTTCAGGTAGTCCAACATCATCCTGAGTTGACTAGGCTCTTCATTTCTAAACTTCAAGACAACCAAGTCACTCTAGTAGGTATAACTTTCACTTTATCTACTGCCAATATATCAGCTGCCACTGGAATTCCAGATGTTGGGGAGAAATGGTTTAAATAGGGTGATTTGGAGAGGCATTATTATGAGCCTTACATGAAACCAAGGTATAGAAATGAAAGAAGGGGCTATTTTCCTTTTTCACACCTCCTTGACAGATATGCCCCAATGATGAAGATTATTATGAAATATTTCTCATGTGAAGGTAGATTTTCCAGGGTCTATTCTTATCATATCCGACTTTTAATGCATTTCACTAGGGTAAAAATGCTCAATATACCCTACTATCTTTTCCAGAGTGTTGAGAAGATGGCCTACATTGCCCAAAAGAGGGAGTACAAAGATCAAATGAAGAGCCTATTTCATCATTCCCTCATTAAAATCATAGTGCTTTACCATTTCAAGGAACTCAACATTGCATGGAGTACCTTCATAGCTAATCCCATATTCACTCATGCATCTACTCAAAATGTTCAAAGCATCCCTTCATCATCTCATCCATCCACCTCCATTCCTCCATCTCAGCCCATACATCATTCATCCTCATCTGATGAGTCAGCCTCACCATCACCTCCATCATCACCATTTCATGAGCCTATTCATTGACCTAGAAGAGATGAAGGCAGAGAGCACGAGCACGTTGAACATGGTGAGGTCAGCAAGGCTAAAAGGGCTAGTTTGGGTACTTTGGCACATACCTATCAAAGAGGGCATATGCAAGTGTTTTCCTCATAGATTGTGGGAGGGGCCTTGCCTTCTTCATCATTAAAGCAGGTAGAAAAGGGCAAGGAAAAAGTGACAAAGGCAGAGATCCAGTAGCAGGAGGAGGACCTCCATGAGACAGAGCAAGATTTTCACTTAGTTGACCTAAGTGAAAATGATGACCATGAGAGCACAACCATTTCCATCAAAGAGAAGGAAGCGCTCATAGGGGAACTCCAGGTAAATTTGCAGAGGGAGAAATATATCATCACATACTATGAGTAGGAAAACAAGCAGTTAGAGACCAAACATGAGCTCATGGGAGATTTAGATCATCAAGGAAAAGAGGGAGGATGAAAAGGCCAAGGCCTCACTTGATGAAGAAAATGGAGAATATAGTGACCAGCTAGAGGAATAGGTGCCAAAAATAAGGCCAAGGACTAGAGGCCTAAAGAGAGCATTGTAGCTAGAAAAACAAAAAGAGGCTGAACTAGCTAATGAGCTCACCCTAAATGAGCAATTTTCCAAAATGATAAATGAGAACCAGGATAATTGGCTTGAGAGGGTCAACACCCATCTTGAAAGCCTCTTAGACAAGGCCAAAAGAGACATTGGCATTCAAATAAAAATGGAAAATTATTGTTTCCGAAGAAACCAAATAGCAAGGGAAAAGCTCAAAGCTGCTAGGGCAAGAATTGAAGCCCTAACTCACCATGAGGAGAAGAAGAAGCTTGATATACTTGCATAGGTTTCACTCCATGCCTAGCCACATCAAACCTCAGCTTCTTGAACAATTTTGAATACCCTTGGCTCAATTTTTGTCATCTTGCTTTTCCTAAGTTTTTAAGGAAATTTTTATATCAGTAGTTTGGTCAAATGCGCAACGCGTTAGGTGCTGCGCACTTTTTGGAGGCAAGTTTTGGAGGAATGGCCACCACCATTGTATTAAGAAGGACCAAGAAATATAGGAAAACCATGTTTCTAACCATGTAAAGAAAAACTGGTGGGTGAAAAGGAAAAAAACCATCCAAAAATCATGCTTCTGCCTCATTTCTGGACCAGTTGCTGCGTGTTTGAGTAGTCTTGGGAGAATGGAATTTTGGAGGGGAAAATCAAGCCCATTTTGAAAATCAAGGGTATTTAGGAAACTAGACAGGGTAAGATTTCCAATGAGCTATCCTGGGCTAGATTTGGACATCAATAAGGAAGGTAAATGTCAACTTGAAGATGGAGCTGTGTGTTTGACACTGGCGCTGCGCGTTTGACAGTCAGCCCATATTTTCACTATTTTTTTCGAAATTTATTTTTACCTATGTGAAATCAATGTTTTACTGATGTAATTGATAAGGATGATGTAATTATTATGTTTTTACGGTTACCTAGGGTAAATACATTAGGTAAATGGTCTCACATGGCTTGTAATGAATTAGTTTCTTAAGTTAGGGATGAGTCACTTTGACCACCCTACACTCTAGCTATCAGTTTAGTTTTTGTTGCAACTGCTCCTCCTCTCATGGATTTGACCCCTAAGGATAGGATGAGTTGTTTTGAGGCCTATATTATGTAATTTCTCATTCATTCTATAGGTTGGACTCTATTGGATGTTGTACTAGTGTTTCAGAATTTGGAATGAAATATATTGGATGAGTTGTAGCTATTTTGGTGGGATTCCTATGGCATGGTATTTTGATATTGTTTCTTCTTCAGTTTCATATGTATGAATGTTTTGTACTTCTAATGATCCATTTCACTCTATGTATGTTTGATTTTCAAGGTGTGATAAGCATAGTTCATCTTGTATGCTTTGTTTTGGGAAAATCATTATAGATTGTTTCATTTCTTCAGTTTAAAAAGTATTCATGATCTTCATGCTCTTTTTAGAACCTCACTATACTACAAAGTGTTAAAGTAACTTTCTTACCTTGCCCCATCAAATGTATGCAATTCTTATTCTCTTTTGCCATGACCTAGTTCATTTTCTGACCTAATTCACTCATCCAGTGACTACCCCAATCAAATCAAATCAAGAAAATCCTGAGCTACTATATCTAGCCTAAAACCCTAATTCATCCAACCCTCTTGGCTATGATCCTTTGGAGAGATCCCTCTCTAGCTTGGCAGGGCTAGCTACAAAGTCAAAAGATAGGTTTGTGGTTACCTCAGCTAGACTCTTTCTCATCATTGGAGATCTGGAGGAGTGATAACATATTGGCGCCGTTGCCAGGGACGAAAGGTTCATTTTCCCTAGGTGTACAACTAGTTCTGATTGGAGTTTGGTCCTCTGGATGATGGGACTAATATTCATAAAGGTTGATTCAATAATCGCAGTGTCAAGATTGTAGAGCTAGCCTCAAGGAGACAAATGAGATAAATTCTGTATCCTGATCTAGTTGATTTAGTTGAAGACAATCATAGCTTGTTAAAAAAGCGAAGAAGGTTACAATTCATAAGTTCGATCAAACTTCATTTCATTGTTAAGCTTTCGATCATTACCAAGTTAAGATTTCACTTTTGAAGACTTTCCTTTGAAACTATCTCTGTTCAGCTCAAATTCTTAGGTCTTTTACCTCATATAGTTTGTGACCCTGTTAAGATACTGGCTCCAAAAAGATATAATAGGTTAAACACTAACCCAAATCCTCCTTTTCCAGTTGATGACCCTGAAATATTGTTGAGAAAGCCTAAAGTCCCTTTCCTTGAGACTGAAACCACAAAATTGGAAAGGACCACTTCCTTGCTAGATCAAATACATAGTATTGAGGATATACCTTTCGACATTAAATTTGAGCTATCCCTATTCCGTTTAGAATCTGAGTCTTGTCTTACCGAAGAAGTTTTCGATCCCATAAAGTTTGACTCATACCTTCCTACCTCAAAGTCTTTGTTTAACCAACCTTCTACTTCTTCTCAGTCTTCAAAACTCGAGCACGAGGTTTGGCATAATTTTGAGAAACTTTAAAGCCTAGTTGATCAATTACAAATCACTACTGAGAAGGCCTATATTCAATATCAACTTGAAATCTTATCTTCTACCATACCCTCTACTACACCTGCAAAAACATCCACATCACCTCCTCCATCTTCATCTCAACCAACACAACCCATTGTAGTTCCCATTCACCATTCTCCAGGAGTTATGGCAAGGTTTGCACCCTTAGTATTACCTAGTTAGTTGGCAACTTTACCTCAGACCTATGGTCAGAGACTTCCTCTTTTTGATGGTAGCCCAGGAGTAACAGTGCAACAACATATTGATAAGATGGTTGATTTCATTGACATAGAGGAAGTCGATGAAGATGATGCTAGAATGAGACTAATGGATCAAAGTTTTTCTGGAGATGTCAAAAAATTCTTCCATGGTTTAGCAGCTCGCTCCATTGACAATCCTTAGAGGTTAAACGAGTTGTAGCCAGGTGGTGGGAAAAGAAGAATCCATTGCAGATCTTCGTGGAATACAATACATTGAAAAGGAATCTTAATGAGACGGTTCAGGAATTCACTATAAGGTTCAATCAGATCTACAATTCCATTTCGGATACATAAAACCTCCACTTGATTTGGCACTTCAGCATTAGCTGGATGCTTTTGATCTGGAGATGTCTTATCAATTAAGGGAAAGAGATCCCACAACTCTAGAATACATGTAGAACAATGCAATAAGTGTGGAAGCAAACTTGATGATTAAAAAGTCTCAATTGAAACATGAGAAACCATAAAAGAGAGTAACCATCAAAGAAGAACTTTCTTCTTCCACCAATCTTAAGCTAGATGCACTGGTCAAAACTATGGAGAGAATGGCCGACCGGATGATAAATTCGGATAGACCTCAGGAGCCCCAAGTTAGAAATCCTAACTTCAGAAATCAACAACAACCTCAGTATAGGATAAAACAAAGAGAACAGAAAGCTTCTAAAGCATTGACATCTCAACAGCCAATTCAGACACCTTTGCAGCAGAAATATGCTCAAGGAGAATTTGATGATGAAACATACCTGATTGTTGAGGAAAATCATTTCTTTAGGAAATATTACCATCCCTTTTTCTTGACTGAAAATGAGAAGTATATCGAGAAGGTGGAGGATCCTAAAGATGAGGACTACATACTGGCAAGTGACAATGCATTGGAGACCCAAACCAATGATTATCAAAGAGGATATTTGAATGCACCCAGTTCTCAACAGAATCAATATTCTTTTAGGAAGAGAGATGTCCCAATCACTCCTATTCAGAAAAGGACATCACAACAGAAAGATACCCAACATAAATCAAATCCTCAAGGTAATCAAAGAAAAGGTAAAGAGCTGGCAACAGCTGATCAAAGTAGAGCAAAACAACCATCTACAAGTAGTCCAAACAAGGATCGTGATAGTAAAAAGAAGGATCAAATACCAAGATATCTACCTGAGAAGAGAGACAATGTCCAAAGAGAGGTAGATAAATCTATTTCTTTCAATCTAGAAACTGAAATTTCAAAGTTGAAAGTATAAATCCTTCTTATTGAACTAGTCAAAAATATCCATTACAAGTCTGATATAATTAAAAATGCTCAAAGTTGATCCTATGTCTGACATGGTTAATATTGAATATGACCGACCTGAATTGATTTTTGGTCCATCCATAGATGGTCAGTCAGGAGTAGTGATGTTCCTCCATTTTATCTTAGTTTAAGAATCCACCAATTCATTCTTCACAACTCCATGCTTGACTCTAGAGCCTCTCATAATTTAATGCCAAAATCCATCATGTAAATGTTGGGTCTAGATATAACTCGTGAGTACCATGACTTGTATTATTTTGATTCCACTAAAGTTCATTGTCTTGGTCTAATCAAATATTTGGTAGTATCCCTGGATCAAATCCCTACAAAGAATGTTTTAATGGATGTGGTGGTAGCTGATATACCACCACAGTTTGGTATGTTATTTTTGAGATCCTGGGGAGCGAAACTAAGAGGCACACTGCAGTTAGGTTCTCCTATGCTACCATCTTGGTTTTAGGGCAATTGAGAAAGTTGTACTGAGAAACCAAAATGAATTTCATGATAACTAGCAAGGAGAAACCCAATAATCATCCCATAAATGTTGTACATATAGATTTAGAGTCATTTATTTTATATAATGATAGTGGATTGAATGATGTAGATAGTCAGCTTATGGAATTTAAATATGTACCCGAGAAATTCAATTGTATAGAGACATTTTCAGATCAGGAAAAGGAAAAGTTGTTGAGTTCATCAAAACACCCATTAGAAAAGGTAGAGAAAGGCTCAAAACAACCACCAAAGAAGGTAATGGAAAACTCAGAACACTCTCAGGAGAAAGTTCAGAAAATTGACCCAAAACAGAACCAAGATGTACAAACCTTGGAAGAGGAAAAAGACCTTTGGACCATGGACTTTGATGGTGCTCTTGGGAAAGATGGAGCATGTATTGGCATTTGGATTTGAAGTCCACATCATCAGCAAGGTGAGCTCCCTCAGCATGTTAGATTATGCTCATACAAGTTAGTTGTTGATTGCACTAACAATGAGGTGGAGTATGAAGCGTTGATCACAGGTTTAAAGATCTTGAAGGGGTTAGGTGCATGAAGAATTTTTGTGTATGGTGATTCAGAACTTGTGATCAAGCAAGTTAAAGGTGAATATCAAGCTCACCATCCGTGAATGAAACAATATAGAAATGCGGGTTTTAGATATTCTTAGGATGTTTGCTGAGTATATACTTTCAGTCGTATCAAGGACTCAGAATCTTATGGCAGATTCATTAGCTATAACTGCAAGTAATTTTAAAATTCCCATTTTTTCAAACAAAAAATTCGAGATTCATGTGAAGCATTGGCCCTCTGTTTCTGATAACTTGCGATATTGGCAAGTATTCTGGGATGAAAAACATGTGAATAACTTTCTTAAGAGTTAAGGAGATTTTCAAAATTGTTCTATGGATGAATTTTATGATGAAGATGATCAAGTCATCGAGGCAGCTCAAGTTGATGTACTACAATTGAAATATAACAATATTCTAAAAGGTCTTGTACCTTTGGAAGACTTGTTTGATCAAGATGATGTAGAAAGGAAACCTACAATAGTACCTACTGAGAAAGGTGTTGAAGACGTGAACATTGGAACAATAGACGAACCAAAAATGATCAAGCTGTCCAAAACATTGTCTCTTGAGGTAAAAATGAAATACATTCATCTATTGTCTGAATTTTCTAATGTTTTCACTTGGGATTATGCATATTTAAAGGAGTATGACAAGAAAATAATTCAGCATACCATCTTGATTAAGCCCAATCAAAAGCCCTTCAAACCAAATATAAGGAGGATTAACCCGAGGCTTTTGCCATCCATAGAGAAAGAAGTTAACAAACTTTACAAGGTGGGCATCATTGTTCCTATTAGATTTTCTGATTGGATATTGAATCTTGTCCCAACGAGAAAGAAGATCGGGGAGATTAGGCTCTGTGTAGACTTTAGAAACTTGAACAAAGTATCTCTTAAAGATAATTATCCACTTCCCAAAATGGACCATATCCTTCAGAGAGTTGTGGGCGCTTCCCGGCCGTCACTTTTGGATGGCTACTTAGGTTAAAATCAAGTTTTAGTGCATGAAGATGATCAGGACAAGACATCATTCACCACACCTTGGGGCACATTCAAATATGCAAAGGTTCAATTTTGGTCTAGAAAATGCAGGGGCCACTTTTCAACGTGCCATGGACATAGCCTTTTTAGATGAAAAAGTTGTTTTCTTGGTTGTATACTTAGATTATGTAACTGTATTTTCACATTTAGATGAAGAACATTTGCATCATTTAAGAGTCATTTTTCAGAAGTGTATAAAGTTCAGAATCTCTCTTAATCCAAAGAAAAGTATGTTTGTTATCGAGGAAGGAAAACTTCTCGGCCATATCATTTCAAAAGACGACATCTGAATTGACCCTTCACGAGTAGAAGCCATTCAACAAATTTATTTCCCTCACAGAAAGAAAGAAATCCAAGCATTCAATGGTAAGATGAATTTCTTACACAGATTTATTTTGAATTTGGTTGAACATCTTAGAGAAATAACCAATATGTTGAAAAAGGATAATGAGGTGAAGTGTTCCGAAGAAGCCCGCAAGTCCTTTCATGTAGTAAAGATTTCCTTAACCACTGCCCCTATTTTAATCAGTTCAGATTACTTCGATGATTTTATTATATTTTCATTTGCTTCTGAGCATACCATGGCAGCAATACTAATACAAAAAAGGGATAAAACTAGCTGCCAATAGCATTTTTCAGTCACAACATGAGGGATGCAACCCTTAAGTACAACATCATTGAGAAATAGGCCTTGGATTTTGTAAAGGCGATCAAAGATTTTAGAGTTTACATTTTACATTCGCATACTCTTGCTTATGTGCCTAATGCAACGATAAAAGAAGTTCTTGTGCAGAATGACGCGGAATGTAGAAGAGGTAGGTGGATATTAGCATTATTAGAATATGACCTTGAGATTAAGCCTACAAAGTTGATCAAGGGTCAAGGCTTAGTCAAACTCATGGCCGAGTCAAACCTTCATGCTCTAGATATCAACCTTGTGGCAACATTATCTGACAATCAAGAAGAAGTGGATCTCATTCGGGTATCTGAAATTTTTCTATCATCCCCATGATATTATGATATTATTTATGTGCTACAACTTCTAAATCCCCCTCGAAGCATGTCTAAGGCTAAGAGAAGGTCATTGAAGTTGAAGGCTTCCAAATATTGTGTCATGGACAATGCACTTTATTGGAAATATCCTGGAGGTGTGTTGTTGAACTGTTTGACCAAAGATGAGTCCAAAGAAGTAATAAATGAATTCCACAAAGGAGATTGTGGGGGGCACTTGTACTGGAAGACCACGGCCAAGAAAGTATTGAGACCGGGTTACTATTTGCCTACACTTTTTGTATATATCTACAAGGCAATGATGAGTTGTCATGAATGTGAAGTTTTCCGAGGTAAAAGAAAGCTTCTTCCTTTGCTTCTACAACCAATATCAGTTAATGCACCTTTTCAACAGTGGGGTCTAGATTTCATAGGTGAAATCAATCCATCATCATCCACACAACACAAGTGGATATTGACAGCTAGGAACTACTTTACTAAATGGATTGAAGCAATCCCAACCAGGCAAGCAACAGATTCAATTATCATTCAGTTTTTAGAAACTAATATTTTGTCCCATTTTGGTTGTCGTAATAAGATTATCACAGACAACGTGACAACATTCAAGTCCAAAAAGATGACTGAGTTTTGTGACAAATGCAACATAAAGTTGGGGCATTCTACAACATAATATCCACAAGGAAATGGTCTACCAGAGTCCTCCAATAAATCCTTAATCAATATCATCAAGAAAATGTTGGAGGCCAACAAAAATAATTCGCACAAAAAGTTGATCAATGCATTGTGGGAAGATCGGGTGAGTAGCAAGAAATCTCTTGGGCTTTCTCCTTTTCAGATTGTGTATGGAGTAGATACTGTTTTTCCTTCATCATTAGCAGTCTCGATCATGAAATTGTTACAAGAAGCGGGAAGTGAAGAGAATGATATTCAACACTGGATAAATCAAATGGTTCACTTGGAGCAGACATAGGATGAGGTATTTCAGAACACCTCCAAGCTTCATGAGAGGATAAAGAGGATCTATGACCAGAAAACAAAGGAAGATGATTTCAAAATTGGAGATGTGGTGCTTCGTTGGGATGCTAGAAATGAAGACAAGGGTAAGCATGGTAAATTTGAGAACCTATGGAAAGGCCCTTATCAGATTTCAGCGTTTTGATCACAAAATGCTTTCTTGTTGGATGAGATGAATGGAGAACCATGCTTAGGAGGACCAGTCAATGGTAGGCTCCTGAAGCATTATCTTTTCTGAATTGTCCTGGTTTCATTGTACATACATTTTAAATTTTCTGCAAGTGTGAAGCAAAGATCATTGGAGTTCAGAGCCCGAAGTGAAGGCCATGGAGCTTCACTAATTTTCTGCCATTTTTAGTGTTTAGTCCTTAGTCATGTAAGTCAGTTTGAGTTATTTAAGTTGTCAACATTTACTCATGCATTCCAGTTTGAGTTTTTGATTGTATTGGACCATATGGTTAGGCATTTGGTCTACGGTGTTCTTGACACCTCCAAGGAGCTACCATTCCCAAATAATGCCAATGTTAGAGTCACTGTTTGCATACTGCCATCAGTGATCAAAACTCCTCTTTTATATCATATTAGTGTCCCATGTTGAAATTATTTCACTTCACCTAGGTCATCATGTAAAAATTTACTCACTAATGGTAGCCCAAGTTGAAACCCCATCCCCTCTCAAAAATTTATATTTTCTGGCCCACCTTCATGTGTCTTGCTAAGCATACATTGACTATAAAAGCTCATTTCATCATGTTTTGTGTCAGTCAAGTCCACCTGAAGTCCAGTCATTCAAGGTCCCATTAGGTCACTAGGTTTTATTTTCCAAGGTCCAATAAAACACCATTTCACTGCATAAGGCCAACAAAGTATGAGAGTGAAGCAAATAATATCCCTTTTTTAGTCAAACAAGGGTTTACAAGCATGTAACCATGGTTGCTAAAGTTCCAATTTTGATTTTAAGTAAGAATTTCATTCCATTTTGTAATTTTATTTCAAAAAAGAGAGATGTAATAATTTTTATTTATTTATGTAATTTTATGTTTATCATATGTAATAAGTCACTATTCTTAGCTCTTTACTCAAACTCCATTGCCAATATCATCCAAACCAAAGTAAAAAGTGAAGATTTCCAAAACTTCAGCATCATCCACCTGCAAAGGAAAAAGTTAGAAAGCAAATTAGCAAAGAGGTCAAATGAAACATTAGAAAGTGGGTTTGAAAAGCAAAATATCAAATTCACTCACCTATAAAGGACTTCTTGGCTTCAAACTCATCTTCATTTGCCTCCTAGCACTCATTAAGAAAACCCAAGAGATCCTTTTCATAGTTCCGGGAAAAATTAGTTGAAATAGGGCAGGAACTGAGCATTTCCTCCTGGAAATGCACGTTCTCTTCCAACACTGCGCATTTACCTAGCGTTGCACATTTCCTTATGGCGTTGTGTGTTCCCGTAAGGCGTTGTGCATTTTCCTAAGGCGCTGGGCACTCTACATTGATGCTGCACATTTGTACAACAATGCTCCAGTCACCTCCTTAAGTCAATTCCTAAGTGTTTGAAAGGTTTTATTGAAGATTTGGTTTAATTGTTATATATAAACCCTAGATCTCCCCCAAAAACTACCTTCCACTTTCATTCCCTTTTATACATTTCCCTCCATCCTCCTCCCCTTTCCCTAAACCTTTTTATCCCATATACCCTCTAACCGTTTGTCCTAAAACCTTAAGTCCTAGGTGATACAACTACCTAGGCTCCTAAACCCCCTATATTTCAAACAAATTCCTCCCCATCCCCAAACTATCATACTACTACCCTATATCCCTCTCCACTACAAATATCCCTTCATCCATCATCTTCATATTTACCCTTCCCCATTTACTATTCCCTAAAAACTACATTCCCCCTACCTTACGCCTCCCTAGGGTTTGATACTAAACACCATGGCAGAGGAGGAATATAGACCACGTAGTGAGGAAGAGGAAATAGATAGAGAAGAAGACAGGGAACATAGGAGGCCACACAATGGAGGCCAGATATACAGGTTTGATCCCATAGATCTCACGGAACTCTTAGCATCCCCTATGACTGTGACATCCTTCAAATGGATAGGCTGTTATAATTTCTATGAGCAAGTTTAGGTAGTCCAACATCATCCTGAGTTGACTAGGATCTTCATTTCTAAACTTTAAGACAACCAAGTCACTATAGCAAGTATAAATTTCACTTTATCTACTGCCAATATACCAGCTACCAGCAAAATTTCAGATGTTGGGGAGAAATGGTTTAAACGGGGTGATTTGGAGAGGCATTATTATGAGCCTTACATGAAACCGAGGTATAGAAATGAAAGAAGGGGCTATTTTCCTTTTTCACACCTCCTTGAAAGATATTCCCCGGTGATGAAGATTATTATGAAATATTTCTCATGTGAAGGTAGATTTTTCAGAGTCTATTCTTATCATGTTCGACTTTTAATGCATTTCACTAGGGTAAAAATGCTCAATATACCCTACTATATTTTTTGAAGTGTTCAAAAGATGGCCTACATTGCCCAAAAGAGGGAGTACAAAGATCAAATGAAGAGCCTATTTCATCATTCCCTCATTAAAATCATAGTCCTTTTCCATCTCAAGGAACTCAACATTGCATGGAGTACCTTCATAGCTAATCCCATATTCACTCATGCATCTACTCAAAATGTTCAAAGCATCCCTTCATCATCTCATCCATCCACCTCCATTCCTCCATCTCAGTCCATACATCATTCATCCTCATCTGATGAGTCAACCTCACCATCACCTCCATCATCGCCATTTCATGAGCCTATTCATTCACCTAGGAGAGATGAAGGCAGAGAGAAAGAGCACATTGAACATGGTGAGGTCAACAAGCCTAAAAGGGTTGGTTTGGGTACTTTGGCACATACCTATCAGAGAGGGCATAGGCAAGTGTTTGTACCACAAATTGTGGGAGGGGCCTTGCCTTCTTCATCAACAAAGCAGGTACAAAAGGGAAAGGAAAAAGTGATAGAGGCAGAGATCCAGTAGTAGGAGGAGGACCTCCACAAGGCATAGCAAGATTTTCACTTAGTTGACCTAAGTGAAAATGATGACCATGAGAGCACAACTATTGACATCAAAGAGAAGGAAGCACTCATAGGGGAACTCTATGTCAATTTGCAGAGGGAAAAATATATCATCACATAATATGAGCAGGAAAACAAGCAGTTAGAGACCAAACATGAGCTCATGGGGATTCAGCTCATCAAGGAAAAGAAGGAGGTTGAAAAGGCTAAGACCTCACTTGATTAGGCATATGGAGAATATAGTGAACATCTAGAGGAATAGGTGCCAAAAGGAAGGCCAAGGACTAGAGGCCTAAAGAGAGCATTGGAGCTAGAAAAACAAAAAGAGGTTGAATTAGCTAATGAGCTCGCCCTAAATGAGCAATTTTCCAAAATGATAAATGAGAACTAGGAGCATTGGCTTGAGAGGGTCAACACCCATCTTGAAGCCTCTTAGAAAAGGCCAAAAGAGACACTAACATTCAAATAAATATGGCAAGGTATTATTTCCGAAGAAACCAAACAGTAAGGGAAAAGCTGAAAGCTCCTACGATAAGAATTGAGGCCCTAACTCACCATGAGGAGAAGAATAAGCTTGATATACTTGTAGATGATTCACTCCATGCCTAGCCACCTCAAACCTCAGCTTCTTGAACAATTTTGAAGACCCTTGACTCAATTTTTGTCATCTTGTTTTTCCTGTCTTTTTAAGGCAATTTTTATATCAGCAATTTGGTCAAACGCGCAGCGCCTTAGGCGCTGCACACTTTTTGGAGGAATGGCCACCACCATTGGATCCAAAAGGACAAAGACATCCAGGAAAACCATGTTTCCAGCATTGGAATGAAAAACTAGTGGGTGAAAAAGGCGAAAAACCACCTAAAAAGCATGTTTCTACCTCATTTCTGGACCAGGCGCTGCGTGTTTGAGTAGTCTTGGGAGAATGGAATGTTGGAGGGGAAAATCAAGCCCATTTTGAAAACCAAGGGTATTTTTGGAAACTAGATAGGATAATATTTCCAACGAGCTATCTTGGGTTAGATTTTGACATTATAAAGGTAGGTAAAAGTCAGCTTGAAGATGGCACTACGCATTTGACACTGGCGCTGCGTGTTTGATAGTTAGCCTAGAATTTCACTATTTCTCTCCACATTGATTTTTACCTATGGGAAATAAATGTTTTACTAATGTAATTGATAAGGATGATGTAATTATTATGTTTTTACTGTTACCTAGGGTAAATACATTAGGTAAATGGCCTCACATGGCTTGTAATGAATAAAATTGCTTAAGTTAGGGATGAGTCACTTTGACCACCCTACACTCTAGTTGATCCGGATTTAAGAAGGATGCAAAAAATTACAAAGATAAACATAAACACAGAGATTCAGTGGAAATAATACTTCATTTCATTAATGTAAAATACTGAAATATGCTTACAAACAGAATTGGAAATAAACCAGCTAGGGCGATGGTAGCTTATCTCTGAGAAGAGATGTGGCGGCTACATGCCTCTGAACTGTGTTACAATGAGGCGTGAAGGCCTATTTATTGTTGAGAAACACTAGAAAACCCTAAACATCCAAAAACCTAACCCTAGAAGATGAAATGCCAAACTGTGGGCCTAATTTGGGTAAATTGGTACATCAACTTCCCAGGGTCGTAACTTTGGCATACGATCTCCATTTGATGCGCATAATATCTTGTTAGAAAGATCTATCTGAGAACTACAACTTTGGGAAGAGAAACATTGGTTGATGGACCCATGTTGCTCCCAATTTTCCCAAAGAAACATCGTTTAGGGCCTCAAAACAACTTCGGAAGTTCAAGACCCGAAAAATTGCTAAAAATAGTAAACTGTGCTACAATTAAGGAAAATGAAGAGCTGAAAGAAACAATGGTGGGGGTCCAAGTGGACTCGGTAGGTAGCCACCAATATCCACCTAGATAATTCCTCCCCCCTTAGGAAGCAAGGGTCCCCATTGCGTTGAGTTCCTCCATGAGACGAGGAAACTTCTACTGAACTTGGTCCTTGGTGAGCCACTTGCCCTGGTGAAGGAGTTGCCCTGCTTTGACAACTCGATACAGTTGGATATTCTACTAGTGAGTGTGCTTGATCTATGTGTCCATGATCTAATCAGTTGCAACTTATTCCATGCAATCTGTATTTAACTCTGTGGATGTGAGGTGTTCTGCAATGTCGGAAGTATCTAGTAATGGTGGAAAGTATGGTTGGAGGGAGTCCACATTGAACACTGGGTGCAGGCCAAGGAATGGGGGAATGCTGAGCTCAAATGCATTGTCTCCCACAACCTTGGTAATGGTGTAAGGACCATATCGGAGTGGTTTGAGTTTCTAATAAGCTTCGGTAAGGCATTCCTTTTGCAAATGCAACCAGACTTTGTCGTCCACCTGAAACTTGTGTGGCACCCAATGTTGATCATGTCGCTACTTGTACTTGGCATTTGATTTCTCCAAAATGTCATGGAGTTGCTGGCGAATATGTTGGATGTGCTCAATGAAGTTGTTTGCCTTATCTATTTTGGACTCGACATGAGCCGAGTCTGCGTGAGTAGCTGTAAAGGGCATGGTCACATCAATGGGACATAGTGGCTGGAATCCCAAGCCCATTTGAAAAGGGATGTGGCCAGTTGAGCTATGGAGAGCCCAGTTGTAGCTATGCTGAACATAGGGGAGGCTCTCGTCCCATGTGCGTGGATGCTTTGAGTTGTACATGCGCAGAATGTGTACGATCATCCTGTTGACAACCTCTATCTAGCCATTAGTTTGAAGATGGAAGGCTATGGACTTGGTGAGTTTGGTGTCCAGCATCGACCAGAGACTGGACCAAAATGTACTGAGGAACCTGCTATCCTGATTTGATATGATAGACTATGGGATCCCAAAGTGTACCCATATTCATTCAAAGAAGAGTTTAGCAGTGGCTTCTGCTGTGATATTCTTCTTGCAGGCCACCATAATGGCCATCTTTGAGAACCTATTGACGACCACAAAAACATAGTCATTTCGATGCTTAGCAGAAGGAAGGCCTAACATGTAATCCATAGAGATGGATTCCCAAGGTCGACTAGGGGTAGGCAACAGGGTATAGAGGCCTTGCTTCTTGATGGTTGGTTTGGAATTGGCGCAGGAAATGAATGATCTGATGTACTTCCCGACATCCTGTTGAAGATTCAACCAATAGAAATACTTCTACAGTACTGCCACCATTTTATCGACCTCGAAATGCCCAACAACCCGGCTGTAGTGTGCTTCCCAAATCATCTTGGCACATTCGCTTGAAGGAACACAAAGGTGACCTAGGTGGCATAACAGGGCATCTTGGAGGTGAAACAATGGAACATTCTGACCCTCCAAGAGTTTCTGGTATGTGTGGCCAAATTCTGGGTCGCTTTTGTAGAGAAGTGGCCAATCAAAAGTCTCGTGCCCACAAGAGTTGAGCACGGTGGTTAACGCGATGATCGGTGGTCGACTGAGGCAATCTGCAACATTATTGGTGCTGCCCTTCTTATACTTGATATTCAAATGGAATTGTTGCAGGTATGTGGACCACTTCTGATGGTGATAATTCTGCAATTTCCCTTGGGTCTATATGAACTGCAGGGGTTGGTGGTCTGTGTGGATGACCATTTCCTTCCCCAAAATGTAATGCTTCCATTTTCGGCAGGCTTACACAATGGAATACATCTCTTTGTCATAAGTGGGATACTTTCAGAATGTGTCTGAAAGTTTCTCACCGTGATATGCCACTGGATGCCTGTGTTGAGTAAGGACTACCCCAATAGCATAGTCAGAGGCATCTGTCTCGACCTCAAATGGTTGTTGCAAGTTTGGTAATGCGAGCACTAGTGCCGAGCAGAGGTGATCTTTCAACTCTATGAATGCCTTCTGTTGAGATTTAGACCAAAAGAATTTTGCTTTCACTCCTCCCTTGGTGACTTGACTCAAGGGCCAAGTGATATGAGAAAATCCCAACACGAACCTGTGGTAGAAGTTGGAAAGACCTAGAAAGCTACAGAGCTCTGTTAGAGTGGTTGGAGATGGCCAATCTCGAATGACTTGGATCTTGGCTGGATCCACATGCACCCCCTGTTCATCAATAATGTATCCCAGAAACTAAACCTGGGTCATGCCAAAAGTGCATTTCTCAAAATTGGCACATAACTTGTGTTGCTGCAGTGTTTGGAGAACCTATCGGATGTGGTGGAGGTGCTCTTCCCAACTCTGGCTAAAGATCAGGATGTCATCCAAGTATACCACTACAAATGAGTTGGTGAATGGATGCAAGATGTCATCCATTAGCCTCATGAAGGTTTCAGGAGCATTTGTCAATCTGGAAGGCATAACTAGCCATTCGAAAAGGCCCTCCTTGGCTTTGAAGGCAGTCTTCCACACATCGGAGGGTTCAATTGGTACCTGGTGATATCCTGACTTAAAATCGATCTTGTTGAAATATTTTGCCCCTTTTAGTTGGTCTAGGAGGTCATTAATCCATGGGATCGGGTACCTATTACGGATAGTGATCTTGTTCAATGCTTGATAGTCAATACAGATTCTCCAATTCCCATCCTTCTTCTGTACCAACACAATCGGGCTCCCACAGGGCGATGAACTTGGACGGATGTGACCTTTTTGCAGTAGCTCTTGAATCTGCCTCTTGATTTCATCATTCTCCATAACAGAGTGCTGATAGATTGGTCCATTGGGCAGCGGTGCACCTGGGGTCATATCGATGGAGTGATTAACCTGACAGTGCAGAGGAACACTTGTGGGGGAGGTGAATATGTCCTCGTACTCCTCCACGACCTTGTCCATATGTAGTTGTCATGCGGAGGGGCCCTGTCTGGAGGTCATGACCACCATCTTCTTCTTTCCTTGAGGGCGTATCATTAAGAAAACAAATTTCCCGGTTTTGGAAATGACCTTACTGCATTGTTTTGCAGTAACCAAAGAGATGACGGTAGGTGGTGCTACCTCCGATATCCTGTGCAACTTATTTCCCAAAGTAACAATAATAGCATGGAGCCTTGATTCATACACAGCATGTCGCTTCCACAAGTATGGTTTTCCTAATAATACATCACAAAACTTCAAGGGGAGAAATGTCACACAATACCTCATCTGTGAAGGGCTTGATGTTGTATGGAAGGTGACACTGTTGGTTCACACGAAGATCTTGTCCTTGGTGAAGCCACCCGATGGTGTACGGTTGTAGATGTGCTGTGGTTGGTAAGCCCAGCTGCTTCACGACCTCTGTCAAAATGAGGTTCTTTTGGCTCCCACTGTTGACAATGAATTGTAGCAGGCAGCCCTTTACCCACATCTGGGAGTGGAAGAGATGCTCCTCCTCCTCTCGATCTTCGGGTTCCTACTTCTAGATCTTCGTGGTGGCAATGGTGGCGTTGGGCTCTGCATTGATAATCTGCTTCCCTTTGTCATTCCCCTTATCGGGTTTTGATTCAGAGTTAGAACATGCATCTGATTCTGAAACCTTTAGCTCAGCCACCAGTGATTGCTTGGCCTAACACTCACTTGTGTTGTGAGTGGAGCTCTTATGGAACTCACACCACTTTCCCGTGTCCTTTTTTGGCTTTGTGGCACAATTCTTTGCTTGTAGCTTTGGTGGGTTGTCTTGGGCCACCCTACTTTTCCTTTGTCCTTTGTTTTGTCGTTTGGGGGCACCATTCCCTTGCTTCGGATTTGTAGATCCAAAGTCTCTCTTCTGTTTAAACTTTTGCTCGACCTTGACGGCATATCGGTATGCCATGTCGAGCGAGGAGATGTCCAGGAATTCTATTTCTTCCTAAATGTACTTGTGCAGGCAGCCACGGTATTTTAGTACCAAATGCTGCTTCGAATATTTGATACCCAACGTTGTGTGAAGGGTATGGAAAATATTGGTAAACTCCAGCACGTCTTGGTCCCTTCCCTGCCGTAGCGTGGTCCAGTTTATGTATTGATCCTCATAGCTTCTGATAGGGTAGTACTGCTCCTTGATGGCATCCTAGAATGAATTCCAAGTGGGTGCGACTGAAAATAGTGAGAATGTACTTTCATCCTTTTGCTCACAGTAGGTTTCCCGCTAGTCCTTGACGTGGGGGGTTGCTTTGAGAAGAGAAAAAATAATCTTTTCCCGACTGGAAAAATCATGAATAGAAAAATAACCCTCTAGCAAATTTAACCATTTATCGACAAAATTTGCGTCTATCTGACCCTCGAATATGGGGATTTCAAAATTAACTTGTACCTTAAATGGTGTGGCGTTTCCAAAGTAGCTGTTGGAAGTCGATGCATCGCCCCTAGGTAGTCGCTAAAGGATCTGGGTAGAGTTGTCCATCATCGCATTCCTTTGTCACTTGAGGGCTTCTTTGAGCAAGATTTTGATAGGTTCTCTTGCCCCCTCATCTTTCTTTTCATCCACCATGGGACGTCGTTGGGATTTACGAGGCTAGTCTTGCAAAATTTCTACCAGTTCAATCCCTAACTTCTAATATCTCGACCTCGTTGGGGACATGCAAAGAAAAACAGAGAAAAAGAAGACCGCCCGCAGGGAAAATTTTAAGAACCCCCCTAAATTTATAAATATAATAAATGGGCGAATCTCCATGGTATATAGGAAAAATGGAAGGCGATTTTATCAATAATATAATATGTATATATAATTTTTTGGCGAATCTCTCACCAGGCATGGCGAATATTTTACTCAATTATAAAATCTTGTAAGATCTTGGCGAGTCTTTCACTAAATAATAAAACTTTGTAAAGTCCTAGTGAATCTTAGCATAGGCTACATGCTGTTTTAATTCCCCCATTTAGATAGGCTACATTCCAGGTGAATACCATGGGTTAATACCATGTGCCATTTTTATTTTTATTAATTCTAATATTAGGGTTAATAATGGTTTTTTGCATGGTATTAATAACAATCTAGTCCATGGTATTTGTCCCATAGTATTTTGGCCATAGGTTTCACCTAACTATAACCCATTTTTTGAGTGTTCGTAAATATAAGGTGACTTATGGAGTAAATATAAAAGATGTTTTATTTGTTTACCATACCTCTCATTTATTTATATTTTTATTAATTTACCATACCTCTTTTACAAATATGGTATTTGGCCCATAGGATTCACTTAAATGAAACCTCTTTCTTGAGCCTTCATAAATAGAACGAGGGTTATGGACTAAATATAAAAAGAGGTTTTATTTATTTATGATACGTCTAGTTTATTTATATTTTTATTTATTTACCATACCTTTTGAGTAAGTATAAAAAGACGTTTTATTTATTTACCATACCTCCACTTTACTTATATTTTTATTTGTTTACACCCTTACATGTATATAAGGTGACTTATGGAGTAAATATAAAAAATGTTTTATTTATTTACCATACCTCTCATTTATTTATATTTTTATTAATTTACCATACCTCTTTTATAAATATGGTATTTGGCCCATAGGATTCACTTAAATAAAACCTATTCTTGAAAATGGGCGAATGGATTCACTTAAATAAAACCTATTCTTGGAAATGGGCGAATGGAAGGTTGTAAGTCCTAATTTCAAGGGCTAAATTTACCTTTTTTACCCTCTCCCTTAAAATAAGGTGGGCTATTTGAGGTGATTTGTAAAAATGTACTATGATACAAAATATTCGCCCACTAAAAATTTAAAACCCCTTAATTTCGCCAAAGGGCGAACATTCGCCCCTAAAATTATCCTTGACTGCCCGGATACCACTAATCCAAATTTAAACATGAATGCAACAAATTATATAGATAATCATAAACACAGAGATGCGGCGGAAATAATACTTCATTTCATTAATGTAAAATACTGAAATTTGCTTAAAAACAAAATTGGAAATAAACCAGCTAGGGCGATGGTAGCTTATCTCTGAGAAGATATGTGGTAGCTACATGCCTCTGAACTATGTTACAATGAGGCTTGAAGGCCTATTTATTGTTGAGAAACACTGGAAAACCTAAACATCGAAAAACCTAACCCTAGAAGATGAAACGCCAAAGTGTGGACCCTGTTTGGGTAAAATGGTACATCAACTTCCCGGGGTCGTAACTTTGGCATACGATCTCCATTGGACACGCACAATATCTCATTAGAAAGATCTGTCCGAGAACTACAACTTTGAGAAGAGAAACATTGAGTCATGGACCCATGTTGCTCCCAATTTTCCCAAAAAATGTCATTTAGGGCCTCAAAATAGCTCTATAAGTTTAGGACCCAAAAAACTACTAAAAATAGTAAACTGAGCTACAATTAAGGAAACTGAAAAGCTGAAAGAAACAATGGTGGGGGTCCAAGTGGACTTGGTAGGTGGCCACCAATATCCACCTGGATCACTAGCTATCAGTTCAGTTTTTGTTGCAACTATCCTCCTCTCATGGATTCGACCCCTGAGGCTAGGATTAGTTGGTTTGAGGCCTATATTATGTAATTTCTCAGTCATTCTACAGGTTGGACTCTATTGGATGTTGTACTAGTGTTTCAGACTTTGGCATGAAATATACTCGATGAGTTGTAGCTATTTTGGTGGGATTCCTGTGGCATGGTATTTTGATATTGTTTCTTCTTCAGTTTCATATGTATGAATGTTTTGTACTTCTCATGATCCATTTCACTCTAAGTATGTTTGATTTTCAAGGTGTGATAAGCAGAATTCATCTTGTATGCTCTGTTTTGGGAAAATCATCATAGATTGTTTCATTTCTTCAGTTTAAAAATAATTCATGATCTTCATGCTCTTGTTAGCACCTCACTAGTCTAAACCATCTCATTTCTATACTACAAAGTGTTAAATTACTTTCCTACCTTGCCCCATCAGATGTCTGCAATTCTAATTCTCTTTTTCCCTGACCTAGTTCATTCTCTAACCTAATTCACTCATCCATTGACTACCCCAATCAAATAAAATCAAAAAAACCCTGAGCTACTATATCTAGCCTAAAACCCTAATTCATCTAGCCCTCTTGGCTGTGATCCTTTGGAGAGAGCCCTCTCTGGCTTGGTAGGGCTAGCTACCAAGTCAAAAGATTGGTTTGTGGTTACCTCAGCTGGACTCTTTCTCAGCCTTGGAGATCCAGAGGAGCGATAACATGCGCGATGATAGATCTAGGCCATAAGGGCTTCAGAATACACATTTACTGCACAAAACTAGTAGATCTGTAATCTTTCTATATCATAAGTATAATTAAGCATCTTCATAAGGATCTAAAGGTCATTTTGATAGAGTTGCAGTAGTTGACAGTCGGAAGGAATAGATCTGCGCAAAAGTAGATCTAAACATTAAGAACCCTAGGAATCTATCACACAAGCCTCTAGATGCAGAAACTTGGTTCTAGCATCCCCCAATACTGCTTCGGGTGAGACTGTAGCCTGCGCTACGCAGGTTGCTTCCGAAAGGGCCAGTAGTTAGGGTTTTTTTGGTTGGCGTGAATAACTCTGAACTTGGGTTAGGCCCCCTTAAGCCAACATATGTACATGACTCTTCTTCACAGGAACCACATATACTTCTCAAACTTCACATTTTTCCTCCATCTGTAACTGAACTTCTAGTTATTTTCCATATATTTTGTAATGATTTTACCATAATACCTGTATCATCAGTTGTGTCATCATATTATAACCAAGTTAACTTTAAGGACATATTTTCAAGTAGGTTTCCATCAATGACACCACATTAGCTATATGCCAACAATTGTTTTGGCATTGAATGTGTATCAAAACTTTGTTGGTTCACTTCTAGAGTATACAAACATTGAATTTATATCTTGGTGGAGGATGGGTTTCTTCATTCAAAAATTGCTTGGTCGTATCCAACCAAATCCCCTAGGCAACAATTATAGGTAGGTCTTTGTGATGCTTTTGATGATGGTTGAAGAACAATTTTTTGAGAATTTCATCAATGAAGCTATAGTTGTAGGAATAAGTTTAGCCATGTATGTGATATATCTCAATTCAAAATTCTTGTGTGAATGGACACCATTTGAATAGATGAGGGATTGTATTACTGCCCCAAAGACAAAGTGGGCATGTTAGGTCCCTCGAAATATTTCTTTCAGAAAATCTCCCATGTTGGAGCTTTGTTTTTTAGGAGGAGCTACATAAAAAAAATTTCCTTAGTTGGACATTTTAATTTCTATAATTTCTCCCCCACCATGGTGTAGGTTTCTTCTAATTTTCCAAGGATATACGTATGTATCCATTTCTATAATTTCTCCCCCACCATGGTGTAGGTTTCTTCTAATTTTCCAAGGATATACGTATGTATCCAACCTTTAGAGAACATTTTCCTAAAGGGTTGTGGTTAGTTGATTGGGTTGATCAGTGATTGCATCATGTGACAATATAATAGAATGGGTGTAGGAATCCTAAACCAATGATTGATCTTCCAGATGAAGCTTTAGATTGGTAGCCCATCTCTAGATTCTAGAAAAGATATCTCATGAGAGACTTGATTTAAATATATAAAAATGTCTCTGTTCATATTTTGAATAAACTATTTACACAAGGTATGATTGTTTGCATTGCCTATCCAAGGGTGATTCCCAATTATAAATTTTGAACCATCCCCAATTTTCTAGTAAAGACCTCGTGACATAATGGGAAAAACCTATATAGTTGTTTTCTAGAATATGGAACCATTCCAAAAATATTTATGACTTCTAATCTAGTCCATAAGAGGTGATGAGCTAATATATTTAAAGTGCATAACTTTAGTCCATAGACCATCACCTTGAGGAATTACCCAATAAATTTTAGCATCTAGGGACTTTGAAAAATTATAAACATCCTTCAGCCCCCATCTACCCTAGGCTTTGGGGATTGCAATCAATTTCAAAAAGGCCAAAACAAAAAGCTTTTGGTACTCCCTGCTAGCCCAAAGGAAACGAAGGGATAAATTTCTAATTTTTTTCCAAGATGCCCTTTGGAACCCAAGCAAGTGTTGACCAATATAATGATATGGATTAAATTATTGATTTAATGAAGACCAATCTATTTTCTCGAGTTAACCACTAGTTACACCAAATGTTAATCAATTTCTCTATTTTTTTCCACTAGCCAAAACCAATGCAATTTCAAATAGTTATTGTGCTTTATTTTGAAACCTACATATTTGAAACCATTTCCAATTTCTTCCACTTGAAGATCCAGAAGATTATTGATGTTTGTATGCTATCCTTTAGAGAAGCCCCAAGTATATAAGGAAGAATTATCTATATTTATAATCATTCCCATAGATGAGAAAAAGGTTTGAAGAAGGGCCTCTGGTTGCCATAGGAATCTCATATTCCCTTCACAAAGTATTAGGAGGTCATCTACAAAAATAAGGTGGGACATCATAATTATTTCCAACCATGATTCCTTTAAAAGTATTCATGTTTGATACATTGTGGATGAGTCCATTGAGACTTTCTACAACAATGAGGAAAAGTTGAGGGGACAAAGGAAATCCTCATCTTGACCCTCTTTCTACATGAAAGAAAGGTGGGGTTGCTCCATTTATTAACATTGCAAAAGAAGTGGTGCTGATGCAGTTTAGTACCCATATGAGGAAGAAATAGTAGAATCCTAAATGAAGAATGAGCAATTTGATATAAATCCAACTAACTCTATCAAACACCTTTGAAAGTTCAAACTTGAATAACATTGCATTCTGATGCCTACATGAATTGAGTGGGGACCTTCTTGAGTTAGCCCTATAGCTTCAAGAATTTGTCTCCCTCTCAAAAAACCAAATTGCTCCAAAGAAATATTATCTCATAGGATATCCTTACAATGGATGGATATTATTTTTGAGATTATTTTATATGTGGCATTATTGAGAGAAATTGGCCGAAAATTATCAAAGGAGGAAAGGCTACCCATCTTCAAAATTAGAGCTACGAAGTCAATGTTGGAGGGGAAACATGTTTGTCATAATGTATGGGAGTATTCAATGAATCAGAGTAGATCATCCCTTAAAAATGCAAAGTACCATATGAAAAATTCAGTAGAGATCCCATCAAGTCTAGGAATTTTCCAATTTTGAAAATTGTGAAAGAACCCCTTCTAATTTCTCCTTGGTGACCTTAGCTACGATTTGATCATTTATTTCCTCATAAAAACCCGAGATAGAGAGTGGCTATATGAAGGATTTTATTAAAAGTTTCCTTGAAGCATCCACTCTATTTATTGGCCATATGGTGTTGATTTCTTTTTGATGATTCACAAATTTATGAAAACAATTTAGTATTCTCATCCCTTGCTTGCAACCAAAGGGATTTATTTTTTCATCCTCCATTCGTTCTCTTTATCCAAAATTATGTTTCTTTGCCTATCTTCCATCATTTTCAAATGATTTCTATGCATATCATTGATCAACCCATCTCCATATAGGTCATAATAGTTTTTAATCTACAGTTCTATTTATTCCAACTATATGGAATCCATTTTTTTTCATCTTTTCCCAAGAATGGCTATAGCTTTAGATATTTTTAGATTCTCTTGAAATTTAAGGTGGGTATAAACCCTCTCCCTTGGATCCAATGGTTTCCACACCTTTATGGCTTGGAAAAAGGAGGAGCCTTCTAGATAGTGAGTATTCATTTTGAAAGAACAGATGGCTTGGGGTGGGAGGATTCTACCTCTAGAATTATGGGGCAATGACTAAAGTCTCCTTTCACTGAGAGCTATTGTCACATTTCAAGATTTGTCTCCAATAGAGACTAAGATAAAAAAAATTAATCTAGGTGATTTTCTATTCTAGACTTCCCACTCTTGTTATTCCTCCGAGTAGGAAGACATTTCAATGACTAGATGTCTAGGAGTCAAACCCTTTCATGGAAATTCAACAAAAAATTTGATAGGGGGTAAGGACGGGTAATAGCACCCAATATTTAAGAGATTCCCAAGGTAAAATTGAGATTCTCCACAAGGATGATACATGTCACATCTATTGTGGGTGAAATGAATGAGAACTCCCATAAATATTTCCTTTTAGTATAAGTATCATACATATTGAGGCACATTAGGTTCATATCTAGTTCACGACAGTACATCTCTAGAGCTAAAACGATTTATGGTGGACCATGTTGAGAGAATATTTAAATCTCCCTTTCTCAACATAGAGATGAGGTCCCTTGATTACCTTAAGGCATCAACGGATCAAAATTCCCTATTTGGAAGAGACGCTGATATTAGAAGAGAGGCTTTTCCTCCTAGCATTTTTCCTTGCATATATATTACTTGTGGATTGTGGGATTCCACTGGGTGTTTTAGGGACAAGTTTTTGTGGTATTGGCTAAACCCCTTCAATTTAGGGAGACAATATTAATTTAGGATAAGTAGATGCTCTGAGGGCCCCAAGAATATATATTTTTTTTCCTATTGTGATATCTATGTTTTCCTGCTTTTGTGCATGAGATAGAAAAAATTTGTGATAGAGTCCTTAAGAAGAACGAGACCACATGCAACATTAGGACCTTGTTGAAGATCACTAGTAGAATTTGAAAAATATTGGTTTGCAAGGGGTTGGGGGGTATAGCTTGAGAATAAATATTGTAAGAAGAGAATGTAGATTTTGGTGGCCCAAACCCAGGAAGATTGTTAGGAGGATTAGAAGATGCTTTTTCTTGGGGAGGTAAGGAAGGAGATGATGGGGCTACATGGGCGATAGATAAGAGGGGAGAAGGGAAAGGTTCAAAGAGTCCTAAGAATGTAGAGAGTGAATCATAATTTGGTTTTGTGTTATAATAGTGCAAGGAAAGTTCCTTCAATATCATATTTAGATTATAATGAGGGAAAATAATGGAGGGGAAATTTAGACGACATACTTGAGAAAAGAGTTGTTGTAGTTATGCATGTGCTATCTCCCGAGGGATTTTCTGAAATTTTTTCTCCTATAATGTGATCTAAACTTATATAGGAGCATAAAATAATATAAACATAAACATAAACACAAATATGCAATAGAAATAAATCTTCATTTCAATAATATCAAAGAACTGAAATATCCTTACACATATAATGGAAATAAATTAGCTCGGGCGATGGTAGCTTATCTCTTAGAAGATATGTGGTGGCTACATGCCTCTGAACTATGTTAAAAAAATGCTCAAGAGCCTTTTTATTATTTAAAAACAAAGGGAAAAACTAAACAATCAAGACCCTAACCCTAGGAGATGGAACACCAAGAGTTTGTGGGCCTCATTGTGGTTAGTTGGGCAACCAATTTCCCAGGGTCATAACTTGGTCATATGATCTATGTTTGGCGCATACGATACCTCATTAGAAAGGTCTCTCTGAGTACTACAAGATTTGTGAACTTCCATTTCCTATGGCTATGGGCTTGTTGCATACCTAAAAACAACATTGTTTAGGGGGTCAAAACAAAACCATAAATTCAAGACCCGAAAAACTGATAAAAATAGTAAATGCTTCTATAATCAAGGAAACCGATGAAACCAACTTGAGATCTAGGTGGAATAGGAAGGTGGCCAAAAATATCCACTTGTATTAGTCCTCCCCCCTTAGGAATAAATGGTCCCCATTGCGTGCAAAACCTCCATGAGGTGAGGGAATTTCTGTTGAACCTAGTCCTTGGTGAGCCACTTGCCCTGGTGAAGGAGTTGGCCTACTTTTACAACTCGATATAGTTAGATTCTCTACTAGTGAGTCCCCTTGATCTAGGTGTCCATGGTCCTATCATTTGTGGCTTGATTGATACAACTTGGGTTGAGCTCTGTTGGTGTCATCTTCTCAACAACATCATATGTTTCTAACAATGGGGGAAAGTATGACTGTAGCCGATCCACATTGAATACTAGGTGCAAGACAAGGAACGTTGGAATGCTGAGATCGAAAGAATTGTCCCCTATAGATTTAGGGGTGGTGTAAGGCCTATATCGAAGCAGGTGAAGCTTGTAGTGGGCCCCAATGAGGTACTCCTTCTGTAAATGTAACCAAACTTGGTCACCCACCTGGAATTTGTGTGGCACCTTGATGTTGATCATGACACTATTTATACTTAGCATTTTCTCTATCCAATATGTCATGGACTAGCTCGTGGATGTGATATATGCACTCAATGAAGCTCTTAGCCTTATCAGCTTTACACTGAATATGAGCCAAATCTGCCTGAGTAGCTGCAAATGGTATGGAAACATAAATGGTACATAATGGTTGGAATCCTAATCCCACCTGAAAGGGGTTGTGGCTAGTTAAGATGTGGATAAACCTGTTGTAGTTGTGTTGGACACAGGGGAAGCTCTCATCCCATGTGCGTGGGTTATTCGAGTTATACATGTGCAAGATGTGCACGATCATTCTATTAATGACCTCTGTTTGGCCATTAGTTTGGAGGTGGAATACCATGGACTTACTGAGATTGGTATCCAACAATGACATGAGGCTTGACTAGAATGCACTTAGGAACCAACTATCCTGATATGAGATAATGGATTGTGGGATACCAAAGTGTACCCATACTCATTCAGAGAAGAGTTTGGTAGTGGCTTCTGTTGTGATACTCTTCTTGTAGGTCGCCAGAATGATCATCTTAGAGAATTTGTCAATGACCACAAAAACACAATATTTGTCATGCTTGGTAAAAGGAAGGCCTGACATGTAATCCATGGATATGGATTCCCAGGTCTGGCTAGGATTCGTAGAGGAGTTTACCATCCTTTCTTCTTGATTATAGGTTTGGAAATGGCTTAGGCAATGCAGGATCTAATGTACTTCCCAACATCCTATCAAAGGTTCAACCAATAAAAATACTTCTGCAACTCTACCACTGTCTTTTCTACCCCAAAATGTCCAGCAACCTGACTATAATGTGCCTCCCAAATCATATTGGCATGCTCACTTGAAGGAACACATAGGTGTCCCAAGTGGCATAACAATGTGTCCTGGAGGTGAAAGTCTGGGACTTTGGTGTCCCAGGTGGCATAACAGTGTGTCCTGGAGGTGAAAATATGGACTTTTGTGTCCTAGGTGGCATAACAGTGTGTCCTGGAGGTGAAAATCTGGGACTTTCTTACCCTCCATTAGCATTTGGTATATGGTGTCGAATTCTGGATCACTCTTGTAAGGATGCGGCCATCCTGAAGTCTCATGTCCACAAGAGTCGAGCACATTTGTCATCACCATAACTAGCGGTTGGCTGAGGAAATCCACAACATTATTGATGTTTCCCTTCTTATACTTAATGTTCAAATGGAATTGTTGTAGATATGTGGACTATTTTTGATGGCGATCGTTTTGCAACTTTCCTTGTGTTTGTATGAACTGTAAGGGCTAGTGGTCTGTGTGGATAATCATTTCCTTCCCAAGAATATAATGCTTCCATTGTCGGCAGGCGTGCACAATGGAAGACATCTCCATATCATAGGTGGGATACTTTCAGACTATATCTTAAAGTGTATCACTGTGATATGCCACCAGATTCCCTTGCTGGGTAAGAACTACACCAATAACATAGTTAGAGGCATCTGTCTCAATTTCAAATGGTTGCTACAGGTCTGGTAATGTGAGTACTGGTGCAGAGAAGAGGTGATGCTTCAACTCGACAAAAGCCTTCTATTGGGATTTGGACCAAAAGAACTTTTTTTCGCTCCACCCTTAGTGACTTGACTCAAAGGCCAAGTGATATGAGAGAATCCTAGCACGAAACTGCGATAGAAATTGGAAAGACCAAGAACACTATGGAGCTCTGTTAGAGTAGTTGGGGTTGGCCAATCCCAAATAGCTTGTATCTTGGCTGGTTCCACATGCACAACCCGCTCATCAATGATGTACCTCAAATATTGTACGTGGGTCATACCAAAATTTCATTTCTCCAAATTGGCACACAATTTGTGTTGTTGCAAGGTTTGTAGGACCCATTGGATATGATGTATGTGATCTTCCCAACTCTGGACGAAGATTAGGATGTCATCCAGGTACACTACTACAAATGTGTTAGTGAAGGGCCGCAAGATGTCATCCATTAGTTGCATGAAAGTTGTGGAGGAATTCGTCAACCCAAAAGGCATGACCAACCATTCGAAAAGGCCCTCCTTAGATTTGAAGACAATCTTCCACACATCGGAGGGTTGAATCAATACCTAATGATAACCAAAATTCAAGTCAAGACAATGATCTTATTCAACACTTAATAGTCAATAGAGAGGTTCTAAGTTTTGTTCTTCTTCTGTACCAACATGATCAGGCTCCCACAACATGATGAATGTGACATGATGTGCCCTTTCTGCAAAAACTCCTGAATCTGCCTCTTGATCTCATCATTCTCCAGAAGAGAGCATTGGTAGATTGGTCCATTGGGTAACGACATTCCTAGGGTCAAATTGATGGAGTTCTTGACCTCACAGTGTTCAAGTACCCTTGTGGGTGAGGTGAAGATGTCCTCGTACTCCTCCACAACCTTCTCCATTTGTTGTTACCATGCAGAGGAGCCCTGTTTGGAGGCTATGGATGTGGCCATGATATTCTTGTTGTTCTGAGGGTGAATAATAAGGAAGAAAAATTACCCAGTCTAGGAAATGATATTACTACATTGTTAAGTGAAGATCAAAGAATGGGCGGTAGCTGATGTTACCTCTAGTATCTTGTACAATTTCCAACCCAAAGTAATAATAATAGAACGAGGTCTAGATTCATATACAACATGATGCTTCCATAGGAATGGCCAACCTAATAAAACATCACAGACTTCCAGAGAGGCAACATCATACAATACCTCATCTACAAAGGGCTTGATTCTATAAGGTAGGTGACACTCCTGGCTAACACAAAGATATCGCCCTTTATGGAGCCACCCAATGGTGTACGATTATGGGTGCGGTGTTGTTGGAAAATTAAATTTCTTAATGACCTCAACTAAGATTAGGTTTTTCTGGCTCCGGTTGTCAATGATGAACTACACCAACGAACCATTTACCCACATCTGCAAGTGGAAGAGGTGCTCCCCCTCCTTTGGATCCTCAAGTTCTACCTTTTGGAGCTTGGTGGTGGCTATCATTACAGTGGGTTTAGTGCCAATGATCTGCTTTCCCTTGTTGGTTCCCTTGTCGGGTTCCAACTCAGAGTCAAAGCATGCATCCGTCTCTGAGTCTTTCAACTCGGCCACCATCACCTAGTTTACGGGACATTCATTCATGTTGTGAGTGGAAGTTTTATGGAACTCACACCACTCGCTGTTTTCTTTCTTCACCTTCCCATTATTCTTGTCTTGCAGCTTCAAGGAGTTGTCCCGAGGGATTGTGACCTGAATCTTCCCTTTGCTTTGCTTTGGGTTCACAGATCCAAAGTATCACTTCTTCTGCTTGAGTTTCTGTAATATTGGCAACATATCGGTATGTTGCACCAAGTGAGGAGATGTATAAGAACTCTATTTCCTCCTAAATGTATTTGTGCAAACAAATGTAGTACTTGAGCACCAAATGTTTCTCAAAATATTTGATACCCAAATTTGTCCACATGGTATGGAAAATATTTGTTAGCTCATGCACATCTTGATCCCTTTGCTACCGTAGCATATTCCATTGTATGTACTTGTCCTCATAGCCCCCCACATGGTAATATTATTCCTTGATGGCGTCTTAAAAAGAATTCCAAGAGGGTGTGGTGGAAAACACTGAGGGTCCTCTCTCATCCCTCTGTTCACAGTAGGCTTTCCACTAGTCCTTGACATGGGGGCGAATTTGTGGATGGAAAAACTAATAGTTTCCCTATTTGAAAAAGCATGAAACAAAAAATATCCTTCCAACAAATTTAACCATCTAGCTATGGTGTTTTCTACTATCTAGCCTTCAAATATGGGAATTTCAATGTTGACTTATACCTTGAAATGATTGGTGCCTCCAGAGTGGTTTTCAGATGAAGATGCATTGCCTGTGTGCATCTGTTGAAGGATCTGGGAAAAGTTACCCATCATCGTGTTCCTTTATCACTCAAAGGATTCTTTGAGAAATATTTTGAAGGATTCTCCTACTCCCTCATCTATCTTTTCTTCTTCCATGGGATATCTTCAGGGTTTACGAGGTTAGTCTTGAAAAGGTTCAACCACTTAGAGCCTTAACTCCTTATACCCAAACCTTGTTGGGGACATGCAAAGAAAAACAAAGAAAAAATAGACCGCTCTAACACCATTGATCCAGACTTATGCAAGAATGCAATAGAATACATATATAAAAATAAACATAGAGATGTAGCAAAATTAAATTTTCATTTCATTAATATCAAAGAACTAAAATATGCCTACACATAAAATGGAAATAAATTAGCTCGAGCGATGGTAACTTATCTATGAGAAGAGATGTGGTGGATACATGCCTATGAACTATATTATAATGAGGTTCAAGGGCCTTTTTATTACTAAACAACAAAGGGAAAAACATAAACAACAAAAACCCTAACCCTAGGAGATGGAATGCCAAGAGTTTGTTGGCCCCATTAGGGTTAGTTCAAAAACCAAATTCCTGAGCTCATAACTTGGTCATATGATCTCTATTTGGCACATACAACACCTTATTAGAAAGGTCTCTCTGACTACTACAAGATTTATAGCTATGGCCCTACTGTGGGCCTAAAAAAAATTCATTTTAGGGTGTCAAAACAGCTTCAAAAATTTAGGACCTGAAAAAATTTCTTAAAATTGTAAATATTGCTATAATCAAGGAAACTGATGAAATTGACTAGAGGTCTAGGTGGAATAGGCAAGTGACTACCAATATCTACCTAGATCATAATGACCCCCAAGATTTTTTCTAGTATTGGAACACCTATCTTTCTCAACTACTTTGGGTTTGGAGAAGAGAGTGAGGGCATCACCATAATATAAGAGAGGGCTCTGGTAGAAGTCTATGTATATTTTTTCTACAACTCCTTTTTAACCCATCTATACCTTTTATTGGAAACCATCCATTCCTTTCAGAAATGTCTATATACATGGAATCTACCACATCTAAATGGAATTCATTCATAATCTAGTGGTAGCACGAAGACATGAGTCCCTCATATGATGGTAATAATGTCTTGTTGACGGTGCTGGACCCACCAAAATGAAGGGGATCTCCCTGGTATGATGTCCCAACTAGACCTCACACCATTTGGTGTAGGAGTCCCAACTGGTATGATGACCCATTTTACATTATCTTAGGGATTTTCCTTAGCTCTTGTTGTTCAAGACATGAGAGTGTTATGCTTGTAAGTTCAAGAAAGCGAGGTGAGTATGCCTGGTGAGTGCTTAATGTAACTCTATGTCAGAGTTCTCTTATTGTCAAAAGGGGGGAGGTAAAGTGAGCCTCTTGATGAGAGGGAATAGTCCAAACCCAGGAATAAACACACGCAAACAACAACAAGGGCTCATCCAGCATCTAGCGAAATAGTCCACAATGGATGAGGCAGTTGTGAAAACAAAATTTCAAGGGAAAACACATACACTATCCAGTGGAATATTACACATAGGGGTGACAGTCGTTACAACCAAGAAAACATAAAGATTGTTTGTCTAATGTATGACGGAGTAGTCCACACAAACAGGACATCAGTGATAAAAATACAACACCTTCAACAATATGAGTACTAAAATAACCGAAGTAGTTCAAATATCTTAGTACAGGTTAAGAAAAAATGCATTACAAACGTTTAAAGAATAGTCTTACAAACAGATACAAAACATGCATGAAAACGTGTTGGCCTGAGACAGGCTTATGAATTAAAAAAAATATCTAAGACACATTTGTACACCATACATCACTAGTCCTAGTAGTGGGACATTGGAGCCACACCTCGCTCCTCAAAGAAAAAACTACAGACTCTCAAGGCTATGTGGGAGGTGTTAGAGCCTAGATTTTCCTTAGGCTGAAAAGACAAGGTTCTAGGTCCACATCAAACCACGCTCAGCCTCGTAGCTAGCCCTACGAGGACAGGAGAGGGCTCTCTCTGGGTCAATCTCGGCAAAATATAATCAATGGGGCTCGAGATGACTGTAATAAAAGCTAATCTTAGGCTAGGTATGAAGTGCAAGGATTAGATTTGAGTTTTTGGGGGTTTTGTTGGAAAAAAGGGATAGGCAAATTTTGGGTCCGGGGATGAGGCCAGATTTTTGCAGAGTTCAGGTAGGGGAAAGGAAGGCAATAGTTTTGATGCTTTGAATTGAATGAATGGGTGGATCAGACCGGTGAGGAGCCAAGGAGGGCAAGAGGGTCTCAAGAGTCCTCCTCAAACAGATGAAAACATGAAGAATTAAACAAAATATCCAGGCAGAGCATAGCATTCCAATGAATTCTACCTTAATCACTCATTTGTTTAATTGAAAAAAGTAATAGAAGGGAAAATGATACAAAATAACATCAGTTAACTTACAAATACATAGAGAAACGCACCATCAAAACATAGAGCCACATGGATCCCAACAAGTGCTGCAAAACCCTGGTCTTTCCTTTGCCAAAATTACAGAAATGAAATGTACAATAGAGTGCCTAGCAATCCCAAGAGTCCAACCTTCTAAAAAAATCCAACCCCTACACTATGAAATTCATAAAATATATACATTTTCTCATCCTTGTACTAAGGGATTGAGCTCAACGATTTTCTTCAAAATAGAATTAGTTACATTAAACTTGGGCCGAATTTCTAAAAATAGGTGCTGAAGATGAACTCGTATCTCCTAAAAAATAACACCTGTTACAAAAATGAAAGAGGTTTTTGTAGATAAGGTCATGCTGGAGAAAAAATCTCTCAAATTTGGGAAATTTGTTTCCAGTAGCTCACAATCTGTTCCACAAAATCATCTCTAAAACAGAAAATCATTAAAAATTTAATTCTTTGAAAATGAACTGTAAATATATAGTCACATATCCTAATCCATGACACCTGTGAATAAACTAAAAGAGTTTTTTGTTATATGGCTCGTGCTTAACAAAAATCTCCTTGGGCTTTGCAAAATTACTTTCCATCTGTTGTAAATTGGCCCCGCACTAAAATGACTAAAACAGTAAAAAATATGAAAAATTTGCTTTGTTTTAATATAAGCTCTTGTGCATAAAATGAAGGAGGTTTTTGTTATTTGGTATGTGATGAACAAAAACCTCTTTTACTTTTGAAAAATTCCTTACCATTATTTCAGAAAATGATTTTTTACTAAACTTTTCATTGTGTGCAGCAACTGACCTCAAAACATGCATAACCAAGAATCACTCATTCATTTCTTCTAATCCAGGAACCGGTTATGGAAGTGTGATATAACGTTGGAAATATTTTTCTGAGATTCTTTTGATGGATGCAATTGTGACATGTTTTGTGCTAAACATCATGTGCAAAACATCTAACAAAACCAAACATAGTAAGAGCTCATGTTGATCCCTGGTGACAGACTGCGAAGACTGGAACTAACATCAACTCCAATGGGGATGGTAGCTTCTTGGAGGTGCCAAGAACTACAGATCTCTGGAAAGTAGACAGTGCCTCTTCCATTGGGCATGGATGGTCAAACAACTGCAAACCCAAAACAACTAATACCAATCCGAAAACATATACATACTGCAACTTGTACATAAACAAATACCGAAAACTAAAACGCTGCCTTGAGCAGCTTATTTTGTACAAATCTAACCTACTTTGCTACAAAATTGATAGATCAAGTAATGTTGTAATGCCATATCAACTAATCAAGTAACTGTGACAAGGATACTTCTTGAAAGTGCTTCAACCATGACACAAATGTAAATGATGACAGCCATACATGCACATAACGAGTCTGGTTGTGTAAGAGACAATTTGATCTATCATTCAAACTGAAAAAAGTTTCCATGTATTTTGCAATAGGATCAAAAAAACCAGACTCTGTTTGCTGCCCCAACTCCTCAATATTGACCTCCAACTGCAAACTGTTAATCCAAATATCCACGGGCAGCTCTATTTTTTCTTGTTTTGAAGGAGGGAGAGTTTCCAAGAACTTTTTGGGGTCTCGGAATTCATATGATTGGATCTGATCATTTAAATACTGAATCTCCTTCTCAAATTTTTCAACAACTAACTCAAAGAAACCAATTTTAGCTTTATGAGGAAACTTCGGAGATCTCAAACATTGAAGCATGGCAAGGAAAAATACTTCATCAATTTCAAAATCCACCAACTGATTTCTAACTTCTTTTAAAGCTTCACAAAACACAGGGTCTGCCACATACCCTACCATTTTATTTTAGTGCATGAATGGATCAGTGAGCGCTGGAATCTTTGGATTGAGTTGGAATTTCTAGGTGAATGTTTCAGCCTTCATATGTGTCTGACTGTTGTCCACCATCAACAATCAGATCTAACTTGATACATGTACTAGGGCAATCTGCAGGTTAGATATTTCGTTTATAAGACTAGATCGGAGATTGACTGAAGTAGCTTTTATCTACTTGCGCTAATGCAAAGCAAAAGCATTTCGAAGGCTACCTGGCTAATCTTTAGACTCCGTCTGTAGTTTATAAAATGAATAACACTAACAAACAAATAAAATTTTCTTCCCCAGTGGATTTGCCACTATGTTAGAGCCTAGATTTGCCTCAAGCTGAAAAGACAAGGTTCTAGGTCCACATCAAACCACGCTCAACCTCGTAGCTAGCCCTACAAGGACAGGAGAGGGCTCTCTCCGGGTCAATCTCGGCAAAATATAATCAATGGGGCTCGAGATGACTGCAATAAAAGATAATCTTAGGCTAGGTATGAAGTGCAAGGATTAGATTTGAGTTTTTGGGGGTTTTGTTGGAAAAAAGGGAAAGACAAATTTGGGTTCGGGAATG
Organism: Pinus tabuliformis; assembly: GCA_031772625.1. Classification (NCBI taxonomy): domain Eukaryota; kingdom Viridiplantae; phylum Streptophyta; class Pinopsida; order Pinales; family Pinaceae; genus Pinus; species Pinus tabuliformis. The sequence goes on along the minus strand of CM062804.1, from coordinate 563,617,490 downwards.
AGGCCAGATTTTTGCAGAGTTCAGGTAGGGGCAAGGAAGGCAATTGTTTTGATTCTTTGAATTGAATGAATGGGTGGATTAGACCGGTGAGGAGCCAAGGAGGGAAAGAGGGTCTCAAGAGTCCTCCTCAAACAGATGAAAACATGAAGAATTAAACAAAATATCCAGGCAAAGCATAGCAGTCCAATGAATTCTACCTTAATCACTCATTTGTTTAATTGCAGAAGATAAGAGAAGGGAAAATGATACACAATAACACCAGTGAACTTACAAATACATAGAGAAACACACCATCAAAACATAGAGCCACATGGATCCCAACAAGTGCTGCAAAACCTTGGTCTTTCCTTTGCCAAAATTGCAGAAATTAAATGTACAATAGAGTGCCCAACAATCCCAAGTGTCTAACCTTCTAACAAAATCCAACCCCTACACTATTAAATTCATAAAATATATACATTTTCTCATCTTTGTACTAAGGGATTGAGCTCAACCATTTTCTTCAAAATAGAATTAGTTACATTAAACTTGGGCCGAATTTCTGAAAATAGGTGCTGAAGATGAACTCGTATCTCCTAAACCATAACACTTGTTACAAAACTGAATTTTTTTTTGTAGATAAGGTCGTGCTAGAGAAAAACCTCTCTCAAATTTGGGAAATTCGTTTCCAGTAGCTCACAATCTGTTCCACAAAATCATCTCTAAAACAGAAAATCATTAAAAATTTAATTCTATCAAAATGAGCTGTAAATATCTAGTCACATATCCCAATCCATGACACATGTGAATAAACTGAAAGAGTTTTTTGTTATATGGCTCATTCTTAACAAAAAAATCCTTGGGTTTTGCAAAATTACTTTCCATCTGTTGTAAATTGGCCCCGCACTAAAATGACTAAAACAATAAAAAATATGAAAAATTTGCTTTGTTTTAATATAAGCTCCAAATATCACTGTATATCTCCCACATAGTAGCACCTGTGCATAAACTGAAGGAGGTTTTTGTTATTTTGTATGTGATGAACAAAAACCTCTTTCACTTTTGAAAACTTCCTTACCATTATTTCAGAAACTTATTTTGTACTAAACTTGTCATTGTGTGCAGCAACTGACCTCAAAACATGCATAACCAAGAATCACTCATTCATTTCTTCTAATCCAGGAACCAGTTACAGAAGTGTGATATACCATTGGAAAGATTTTTCTGACCTTATTCTGATGGACACACTTGTGACATGTTTTGTGCTGAACATCATGTTCAAAACATCTAACAAAACCAAACATAGTAAGAGCTCATGTTGATCCTTGGTGACAGGCTGCGAAGACTAGAACTAACAGTCTGTATTCCTCCTCTGCCATGGTGTTTAGTATCAAACCCTAGGGAGGTGTAAGGTAGGGGGAATGCAATTTTTAGGGAATAGTAAATGGGGAAGGGTAAATATGAAGATGATGGGTGAAGGGATATTTGTATTGGAGAGGGATATAGGGTAGTAGTATGATAGTTTGGGGATGGGGGAAATTTGTTTGCAATATAGGGGGTTTGGGAGCCTAGGTAGTTGTATCACCTAGGACTTAGGGTTTTAGGACAAAGGGTTAGAGGGTATCTGGGATAAAAAGGTTTAGGGAAAGGGGAGGAGGATGGAGGGAAATGTATAAAAGGGAATGAGAGTGGAAGGTAGTTTTTGGGGGAGATCTAGGGTTTAGATATAACAATTAAACCAAATCTTCAATAAAACCTTTCAAACACTTAGGAATTGACTTGAGGAGGAGGATAAGCACATCCCTTAGCTGGTACTTACTTGTTTTGAGGTTGAAAGGGCTTTGGAGGAGCTGAGGAGGTGACTGGAGCATTGCTGGACAAACGCGCAACGCTAATGCAGAGTGTGCAACACCTCAGGCAAACACACAACGCCTTAAGGGAATGCGCAACACCTTAAGGAAATGTGCAGTGCTAGGTAAACGCAGAGCACCAAAAGAAACACACAACACCTACCCTGTTTCTGTTGATTTTTCCCAGAACTGTGAAAAGGCTCTCTTGGGGTTTTCTCAATGAGTGATAGGAGGAAAATGAAGCTGAGTTTGAAGCCAAGAATTCCTTTATAGGTTAGTGAATTTGATATTTTGCTTTTCAAACCCACTTTCTAATGTTTCATTTGACCTCTTTGTTAATTTTCTTTCTAACTTTTTCCTTTACCATTGGATGATGCTAAAGTCTTGGCAATCTTCACTTTTTACTTTGGTTTGGATGATATTGGCAATGGAGTTTGAGTAAGCAACTAAGAATAGTGACTTATTACATATGATAAACATAGAATTACATAAATAAATAAAAATTATTACATCTCTCTTTTTTGAAATAAAATTACAAAATGGAATGAAGTTATTACTTAAAATAAAAATTGGAACTTTAGCAACCATGGTTACATGCTTGTAAACCCTTGTTTGACTGAAAAGGGATATTATCTGCTTCACTCTCATACTTTGCTGGCCTTATGCTGTGAAATGGTGTTTTATTGGACCTTGGAAAATAAAACCTAGTGACCTAATGGGACCTTGAATGACTGGACTTCAGGTGGACTTGACTGACACAAAGAATAATGAAATGAGCTTTTATAGTCAGTGTATGCTCAAAAAGACACATGAAGGTGGGCCAAAAAATATAAATTTTTGAGAGGGGATTGGATTTCAACTTGGGCTACCATCAGTGAGTAAATTTTTGATGACCTAGGTGAAGTGAAAAAAATTCAACACGGGACACTAATATTATATAAAAGCGGAGTTTTGATCATTTATTTCAATATGCAAATACTGACTCTAACAACGCATATCTACCCTTTCTGAATAGCTAACTACAACAGATCTATATAACAACTTCCCGACCTTAGCAAAGGTCTTAAATTGTTATTAACATGCATAAAAGATACAGATCCACCACTTTCGAGTAATAACAAGCATTAACTCACATAAAACAGATCATAGAGCAAAGATACATAAGCTTTAAACATAAGTAAATAACAAGGCATGGATGCATTAGAATTTCTTCTCAAACAGTCTTTATTATGAATAATCATTCAATTACAAACTTCCCCTCCCTGCACACTCAGTTGATGGGGCCCATGCACTGAGCTTGCAGACTTACCAAGGTCTCTGCGCACTTAGTTGATGGAGACTTCCCCTTTTGCCTAAGTATAGGAAACAGACTTTTCCTGCCTTAGCATCTTTCCCTTACAATGATTCTTCACAAAAAGTTATCTTCTAAGACTCGCTATGACTCAACTACTTATATAATTTTCTTTACTATACCATGGTCCACAGACCATTGGTGGGTCTCAAAACCATCCTATCACCTACCCATACAAGGGACTAATGCCCCTTTGACTCTTACTTAGCTTCACACTCTACTTCCACATTTCGTGGAGACTTTACATTCTTTAGCAAAAACTATTACAAAATTTGACTTAATTGACAAAAATTGACCCCAGGGACCCCATCCCAACATGCCCCCAACACAAATATGGTGACTTGCCCTCGAGTCACTCAATTGGCTTCTACACTTTATTGTGGAGGTCACTAAACTCCAGCTTCAATACTTCAAGTTCCGTTGTGCTCTATACTATGGCTTGCCACACTTCTTCAAGTAGCTTCTCTGTAGTTGGCCCCTCCATCACGAGGCGCATGGTCCTTTTTGTGTGCTGAAAAGTCTTCAGCTTCTCTTGGATAGCCAGAGCAATCTAGATCGCTTCCTCTATCCATGGTTGAATATGAACCTTCAAAACTACTTCTTTTTGTTACATCTCCTCAACCTGTGCTTGCAACTACTTCATTTCTTGCAAGCGTGCAAAGCGTTGGACTGGCATCAAAGTGTGTGCAGTCGCCCTGATCTCCTCAACTTGCTACTATCCCTCTCTAATATTTATACATAGTCGTTGTAGGTTTGAGTCCTCTTGCAATGTAGTCCATAGCTCCATTGCATTCTCAAAAAGACCATTGCAACCCGATACTGCATTATTCAAAGTATGCATGTGTTCTTTGATGGCTACATCACACTGCTCCCTGACCTCTGGCGAAGTAGTCTACTGCAGTTTCAATTGTAGTTCTGAGATCTTCATCTAAAAGTCAAAAGTAACTTGGCCTACCTCATCCTTAGATTGTCGTACTGCAGCGGCCAATTTCTAAATCTTTGTTGAAGCTGCCACATCCTCTGGAATGTGTAGTTCTGGTACTGAATTACATGCTTGTGTAATTGATGCTTCAAGGCTATGGCTTTGTGTTGCTAGCTCTTCTTTTTCCTTAAGATCCTGAGCCTTTTCGGCGAAGATCTGCTCATTTTTCATTTTGACTTCGCTAATTACTGATAGTGCACATTGATCTCTGATTGGAAGCTCATCTGAGACACCCTGATGAAGTGTGTGGAGGGTCTAAAGTGGCAGCGCGGCTAATTCATACCCACGCCTTTGATCTTTCTGATTTGGGCATTATCTTCCTTTGACTCTATGCGTAATGTTCCTTCTATTAAGGGAATGACTCTGAGGTCCAAAGTTTGTTCTGTTTCCATAACGCTCTTGCTCGCTTGCTGCAGGTTCACTTGAACCCTGCTCGCTTGTCCCACACTGACCTGAATTTTGCTTTATTGAATCTGCAACTCGTGCAGATCCTCCTAGACGCCCACCAACATCTACATGTACTATTGCTTGAACTGAGTCCATAGCTCCATTGTGGTGTCACAAAATTTGTCACCAATCTCATCCAGGTCCCCCTCAATGAGGGCCATTGGAACTATATGTGCCTGCTTGTCTAATTTTTTCTTCTTCCTGAGTGCAGAAGTTGTCTCCTTAGTGCGCTTTTGCATTTTGAAGGGGTTTCTCTGCTCCTCGCCACCACCTCCTTCCTCCTCCCTGGACCCTTCCTTGTCTACAGTCTACTCAGAAGTAGACGCCTCTACTTCCACTACAACCTCCTTTGCAACGAGCTCTTTTTCGGTAGCTACCTTAGCAGCAGTTTCTTTCTTCTTCTGATCGGCCAATTCCCACATTGCTGCTTGAGCTACTTCTTTCTGTTCCTTTACAGTTTTCCTTTGCGCAGAGGAGCTATCTCTGCATTTGCTGGTACCTGCGCCAAGATCTGTGGGTTGTCACCACTCCCCTAGCCATGTCCCCACAATCTCTTGTACATCAGCCTTCATAACTAGGTATGGAAACTTGTGCCATATCTTCTTAGGGTCTCGCCTCGCGCCGATGGATACAGTATGAAAATCAGCCTTAAATTCTACGTAGGCTTATAACTGCTCTTCCATCGCAACTTCTTTTGTCGCTACTTTGTCTATTATACCATTTGCGTCTATCGTGTAGCCCCCTTACTGTGTTTTCCTTTTCTCTGGGCAGTGTAGTTTATGGTCTCGCTCTCCCTTACAGCTGCCTAGATCACTAAGATTGTCCTGCTACGATGTAGTAATTACGTAGGGGCAGGATCCCTTGTATACAACTTCAACCAACTTCCATTCACCCTTCCAAGGAATAATTCACCATTCAGCTTCATGATCTAGGTGGATATTGGTGGCCACCTGCCATGTCCACTTGGACCCCCACCATTGTTTCTTTCAACTTTTCATTTTTCTTAATTGTAGCACAGTTTACTATTTTTAGCAATTTTTCGGGTCCTGAACTTCCGGATCCGTTTTAAGTCCCTAAATGACATTTTTTGGGAAAACTAGGAGCAACATGGGTCCATGGATTGATGTTGCACTTCCCAAAGTTGTAGCTCTCAGATAGATCTTTCTAACAAGATGTTGTGCATGTCAAATGGAGATCGTATGCCAAAGTTACAACCCCGAGAAGTTGATGTACCAATTTACCCAAACGGGGCCCACAGTTTGGCATTTCATCTTCTAGGGTTAGGTTTCTGGATGTTTAGAATTTTCCATTGTTTCTCAACAATAAATAGGCCTTTGAGCCTCATTGTAACACAATTCAGAGGCATGTAGCCACCACATCTCTTCTCAGAAATAAGCTACCATCGCCCTAGCTGGTTTATTTCTATTTCTATTTGTAAGCATATTTCATTATTTTACATTAATGAAATGAAGTATTATTTCCGCTGCATGTTTGTGTATATGGTTACCTCTGTATTTTGTTGCATTCCTGTTTAAATCCAGATTAGTGGTATCAGAGTGGTTTGCTTTTTTTTATCTGTTTTTCTTTGCATGTCCCCAACGAGGTTGGGATATAAGGATTTATGGCTTGAACTGGTCAAACCTTTGGAAGACCAGCCTCGCAAATCCCGACAGCCTCCCATGGCGGATGAAAATAAAGACGAAGGGGTAGGAGATCCTATCAACATCTTGCTTGAAGAAGCCCTCGAGTAACAAAGGAACGCGATGATGGACAACTTTACCCAGATCCTTTAGCGACTACCTAAGGGTGATGCATCGGCTTCCAACGGCTACCCTGGAAATGCCACACCATTTAAGGTACAAGTTAATTTTGAAATCTCCATATTTGAGGGTAAAATAGGCATAGATATTGTCAATAAATGGTTAAATCTGCTAGAGGGTTATTTTTCTGTTCATAATTTTTCCAGTCGAGAAAATATTATTTTCGCTTTTCTCAAAGTAGCCCCCCATGTCAAAGACTGGTGGGAAACCTACTACAAGCATAAGGATGAAAGTATAGGCTCACTATTTTCAATCACACCCACATAGAATTCATTCCGGGATGCCATCAAGGAGTAGTACTACCCTGTCAGAAGCTATGAGGATTAATACATAAAGTGGACCACGCTGTGACAAGGAAGGGACCAAGACATGTCAGAGTTTACCAATATTTTCCATACCCTTTGCACAAAGTTGGGTATCAAGGATTCGGTTGAGCATTTGGTATTCAAATACCGTAGTTGCCTACACAAGTACATCCAAGAAGAAATAGAATTCCTAAACATTTCCTCGCTCGGCATTGCATACCGATATGCCATTAGGGTCAAGCAAAAGTTTAAATAGAAGAAGTGAGACTTTGGATCTGCGAATCCGAAGCAATGGAAAGGTTCCCCTAAACTGCAGAACAAAGGACAAAGCCAAGGCAGGATGGCCCAAGACAACCCGCCAAAGGTGCAAGCAAAGAACAGTGCCGCGAAGCCGAAAAAGGACACAGGAAAGTGGTGTGAGTTCCATAAGAGCTCCATTCATAACACAAGTGAGTGTCAGGCCAAGCAGTCACTGGTGTCTGAGCTAAACTTTTCAGAATCGGATGTAGGTTCCGACTCTCAGTCAGAACCTGACAAGGGGAATGACAAAGGAAAGCAGATTATCGATGCGGAGCCCAACACCACCATTGCCACCATGAAGATCCGGAAGGAGGAACTCGAAGATCCAGAGGAGGAGGAGCGTCTCTTCCACTCCCAGATGTGGGTAAAGGGCTCCCTGCTACAGTTCATTGTCAACAGCAGGAGCCAAAAGAACCTCATTTCAATAGAGGTTGTGAAGAGGTTAGGCTTACTGACCACAACACATCCACAACCGTACACCATCAGGTGGTTTAACTAAGGATGGGATCTTCGCGTGAGCCAGCAGTGTCACCTTCCATACAACATCAAGCCCTTCACAGATGAGGTATTATGTGACATTAATCCCCTTGAAGTTTGTGATGTATTACTAGGACAACCATACTGTGGAAGCAACATGATGTGTATGAATCAAGGCTTTGTGCTGTTATTGTTACTTTGGGAACTAAGTTGTACAGGATATCAGAGGTAGCACTGCCTACCGCCATCTCTTTGATTACTGCAAAACAAAGCAGTAAGCTCATTTCCAAAACTAGGAAATTTGTTTTCCTGATGATACACCCTCAAGGAAAGAAGAAGACAGTGGCCATGACCTCTAGACAGGGCCCCTCCGCACGACAACTACAAATGGACAAGGTCGTGGAGGAGTACGAGGACATATTCACCTCCCCCGCAGGGGTTCCTCTGCACTGTCAGGTCAAGCACTCCATCGATCTGACCCCAGGTGCGGTGCTGCCCAGTGGACCAATTTATCAATGCTCCATTCTGGAGAATGATGAAATCAAGAGGTATATTTAGGAGCTGCTGCAAAAAGGTCACATCCGTCCAAGTTCATCACCCTGTGGGAGATCGATCATGTTGGTACAGAAGAATGATGGGACTTGGAGACTCTGTATTGACTATCGGGTGCTGAACAAGATCATTGTCCATAATAGGTACCCGATCCCACAGATTGATGACCTCTTGGACCAACTGAAGGGGGGAAAATATTTCAGCAAGATCAATTTGAATTCAAGATATCACCTGGTACCAATCGAACCCTCCGATGTGTGGAAGACTACCTTCAAAGCCAAGGAGGGCCTATTTGAATGGTTGGTGATGCCTTTCGGATTGACGAATGCTCTTGCAACCTTCATGAGGCTAATGGATGAAATCTTGTGTCCATTCACCAACTCATATGTAGTAGTATGCTTGGATGACATCTTGATCTTTAGCTAGATTTGGGAAGAGCACCTCCACCACATCCGAAAAGTTCTCCAAACACTGTGGCAACACAAGTTATGTGCCAATTTGGAGAAATGCATTGTTGGCATGACCCAGGGTCAGTATCTAGGATACATTATTGATGAACAGGGGGTGTATGTGGATCCATCCAAGATCCAAGTCATTCAAGATGTGCCATCTCCAACCACTCTGACAGAGCTCTGTAGCTTTCTAGGTCTTTCCAACTTCTACCGTAGGTTCGTGTTGGGATTTTCTCATATCACTTGGCCCTTGAGTCAAGTCACCAAGGGAGGAGCAAAAGCAAAATTCTTTTGGTTTGAATCTCAATAGAGGGCATTCACAGAGTTGAAATATCGCCTCTGCACGGCACCCGTGCTCGCATTACCAGACTTGTAACAACCATTTGAGGTCAAGACAGATGCCTCTGACTATGCTATTGGGGCAGTCCTTACTCAACACAGGCATCCAGTGGCATATCATAGTGAGACACTTTCAAAAACAATTTGGAAGTATCCCACTTATGAAAAAAAGATGTATTCCATTGTGCATGCTTGCCGACAATGGAAGCATTACATTTTGGTGAAGGAAATGGCCATCCACACAGACCACTGACCCCTACAGTTCATACAGACCCAAGGGAAATTGCAGAATGATCACCATCAGAAGTGGTCCACATACCTGCAACAATTCCATTTGAATATCAAGTATAAGAAGGGTAGCACCAATAATGTTGCAGATTGCCTCAGTTGACCACCAATCATGGCGTTAACCACTGTGCTCAACTCTTGTGGGCACGAGACCTCTGATTGACCACTTCTCTATAAAAGCAACCTAGAATTCAGCCACACATACCAGACACTCTTGGAGGGTCAGCATGTTCTATATTTTCACCTTCAGGATGCCTTGTTATGCCACCTTAGTCACCTTTGTGTTCCTTCAAGCGAGCGTGCCAAGATGATTTGGGAAGCACACTACAGTCGGGCTACTAGACATTTCATGGTCGAGAAAATGGTGGCAGTACTACAGAAGTATTTCTATTGGCCGAATCTTTGACATGATGTCGAGAAGTAAATCAGATCATGCATTGCTTGCACCATTGCCAAACTAACCATCAAGAAGAAAGGCCTCTATACCCCACTACCTACCCCTAGTCGACCTTGGGAATCCATCACCATGGATTACATGTTAGGTCTTCCTTCCATTAAGCATGGAAATGACTGTGTTTTTGTGATCGTCAACAGGTTCTCGAAGATGACCATTATGGCCAATATCACAGCAGAATCCATTGCTAAACTCTTCTTTGAACGAGTGTGGGTACACTTTCGGATCCCACAATCTATCATCTCAGATTAGGACAGCAGGTTCCTTAGTACATTTTGGTCCAGTCTTTGGTCAATGCTCAACACCAAACTCACTAAGTCCACAGCCTTCCATCCTCAAACTGATGGCCAGACAGAGGTTGTCAAGAGGATGATCGTACACATTTTGCGCATGTACAACTCAAAGCATCCATGCACGTGGGATGAGAGCCTCCCCTATGTTCAACATAGCTACAACTGGGCTCTCCACAGCTCGATTGGCCACAACCCTTTTCAGGTGGGCTTGGGATTCTAGCCACTATGTCCCATTGATGTGGCCATGCCAATTGCAGCTACTCACGTAGATTCGGCTCATGTCCAATTCAAAACAGATAAGGAAAATAACTTCATTGAGCACATCCAACATATTCGCCAGCAGGTTCATGACATTTTGGAGAAATCAAATGCCAAGTACAAGCAGTGACATGATCAACATCGGGTGCCACACAAGTTTCAGGTTAGCAATAAAGTCTGGTTGCATTTTCAAAAGGAATGCCTTACCGGAGCCTATCAGAAACTCATACCACTCCGATATGGTCCTTACACCATTACCAAGGCTATGGGAGACAATGCATTTGAGCTCAACATTCCCCCATTCCTTGGCCTATACCCAGTGTTCAATGTGGCCTGCCTTCAACCATACTTTCCACCACTACTAGACACATCCGACATTGCAGAATAGCTCACACCCATAGAGTTAAATCCAGATTGCATGGAACAAGCTGCAACTGATCAAATCATGGACACATAGATCAAGCACACTCGCTAGCAGAATATCAAATTTTATCGAGTTGTCAAAGCAGGCCAACTCCTTCACTAGGGCAAGTGGCTCACTAGGGACCAAGTTCAGTAGAAGTTTCCTCATCTCATGGAGGAAATCAATGCAATGGGGACCATTGCTTCCTAAGGGGGGAGGAATGATCAACGTGGATATTGGTGGCCACCTGCCAAGTCCACCTGGATCCCCACCATTGTTTCTTTCAGCTTTTCAGTTTCCTTAACTGTAGCACAGTTTACTATTTTTAGCAATTTTTTGAGTCTCGAACTTCCGGAGCCGTTTTGAGGCCCTAAATGACATTTTTTGGGAAAACTGGGAGCAATGGAGATTGTGTGCCAAAGTTACGACCCTGGGAAGTTGATGTACCAATTTACCCAAATGGGGCCCACAGTTTGGCGTTTCATATTCTAGGGTTAGGTTTTTGGATGACGGTTTTCCATTGTTTCTCAACAATAAATAGGCCTTTGAGCCTCATTGTAACACAGTTCAGAGGCATGTAGCTGCCACATCTCTTCTTAGAGATAAGTTACCATCGCCCTAGCTAGTTTATTTCCATTTATGTGTGTAAGAATATTTCAGTATTTTACATTAATGAAATGAAGTATTATTTCCACTGCATCTTTGTGTATATGGTTATCTTTGTATTTTGTTGTGTTCCTGTTTAAATTCGGATCACTTCACGAGCTGAAGTGCACCAGCATCTGTAATTTCCTTGATAATATACGGGCCCAACCAGTGCATTTGGAACTTGCCAGGAAACTTTGTGAACTTACTATCATAGAGAAAAACCAAATCATTCACCTTGAAAATGTGCTGCTTAATATTCCTATCATGCCAAGCCTTCTCACGTTCCTTTTGCACTTGCTTGTGAAATCCTGCAAGAAACCAATCTTCTTCCAACTCCATCAACTGTACAAGTCGTTCCTCCAAGGTCTCGCGATTCACCATATCTTTCAAAGCCATAATGCGTAGGCTTGGAAAAATATATTCCATGGGCATCACCGCATAGATCCCATATACCAATCTAAACGGAGTTTGCCGTGTCAACTTCTTGCAGTTCTTCCTATACTCCGATAGGACCGCCAGGATGTACACATCCCAATCATTTCTCTTCGTGTTACAAACCTTTGTCAATGCATTCTCCAGAATCTTATTGAACACTCCCAATGTACCATTGGTTTGGGGATGATAGGGCATACTCTTTTGATGGTAAACTTGGAATTCTTCGAGCATCGCGCTAATTGTTTCATTTAGGAAATGTGTACCCCTATCACTCATTAATATCTTAGGGCACCCAAACCGCATTAAGACATATTCAAACAGGAACTTTGTAGTTGTAGAAGTATTAAATCCTTCACTGACTACGCTTTTGTCCATCTGGTTAAGTACTCTGTCATAGTAATGATGTATCGTGCACCTGTCTTCCTTCCTGGTGGTTGTATCGGACCTATAAAGTCAATTTCCCATTTGTCAAATACTTGCAATGAAATATGAGGGTTTAAGGGAAATTCATCTCTACGCGAAGGCTTTCCCGTCCTTTGACAAGCGTCGCATGCTTTACAAAATGCCTTAGAATCTTTATGCACTATCAATCACCATAACCCTGTGCATAAAATATTCTGCGTAGCAGCTCTACCTAAATAGTGTCCCCCCTGCCACTCCTCCATGTTCTTCAACGAGGATACTAGTGCGCTCAAACTTTGGAACATATCAGTGAAATATTTCATCTGTTCCCATCTTATACAAATGTCCCACTAAAATAGAAAAATCAGCTATGCAGACCACTAATTCCTTTTTTTGTTGAGTAGAATAGCTTTTTGGGGCTATACCCATGGTCAAAAACTGAATGATATTAGCAAATTGGTCATCTGCAATGCACATAGCAGAAAGTTGCGCATCTAGAAATCCTTCTTCCAAATTGGTTGGTTCTTTACCTTTCTCAATTCAGCTTAGGTGATCCAATATTGTGTTCAATCATCTAGGCTTCACTATTACTTCAAATTCATACTCTTGGAATAGCAAAAACCACCTACAGATATTCCCCCCCAACACAGACGTGTTGAATAGATACTTGAGAGCAGAGTAATCTGTGTACATTTTGAAACGTGTGCCCAACAAATAATGTCGAAACTTTTGCAGCATGTAGACCATCGCTAGCCCTTTGCACTCCATAGTTGAATAGTTTTTCTCAGCCTTAGACAGTTTCCTGCTTGCAAAGGCTATCGGATGGTCAATCTCGCCTTCACTAGGCTGGGTCAATACCGCACCCAACACAATACATGAGGCATCTACATGCACATGTAACTCTTTCTTCCAATCTGGAAATACTAAGATGGGCACAATCACCATCTTTTCCTTTAACACATTAAGACTTTTTTGACACTCCTCATCCCAACAAAAGTCGCATCCTTCTTTAATAGTTTCTCCATTAGTGCGGTTATCTGGGCATAAGACTTGATAAACTTCCTATAGTAGCCTGTGTGGTACAACGTTGCGTGGAGCTACTTAACATTCTTGGGAGCTTCTAAATTCACAATCACTGCTATCTTTGTAGGGTCCACCATCAATCCTTGCTTACATACTACATGGCCTAGCAAAATTCCAAAAGGCACAAAAAATATACATTTCTTCAAGTTCAACGCGATCTGGTATCTACGACATGTATCTAACATGAGGCATAGATTTGCAACATGGCGCTTCACAAATCTAAACACAATCCAGTCATAAAAATATACCTCCAAGAATTTATGAATAAACTCCTTAAATGTCGTGATTATCACCCTAGATAATATTGTGGGCACATTCTTCAGCCTGAATGGAATTATTGTATACTGAAAGCAACCCCACTTTGTTGCAAAGGTTTTCTTGTTGCAACCCTCTAGTGTGATCTTAATCTGATGGTAACCTGAGAACCCATCACTGAATGAATAAGCTTCATGTCCTCCAACATTTCTAAAACTTCATCTGTAAATGGTGTTGGAAACGAATCATGCACACATGCATCGTTTAGCTTGCTTAGATCTATGCATATCCTAATTTCACTTTGTTGTTTCTTTTCCTAGACAACCATTGGGCTTTCCCAATCGGATTCTTCTACTGGCTCAATAATTCCAGCCTCCATCATCTTATCAAGCTCTTTACACACATTTTCTTTATTCTTAGGATTGAGTCGATAAGGTCTTTGCTTTATGGGATTCGCGTTAGGTTTCAAAGTAATTTTCATTACGCCCAAATATCCTACAATACCCTTCAGATCTGAGAACTTCATTGGGAATAGATCTTGGTATTCGCACAACAGTTCGGCCACCTTATTGACTATATCTTTGTCCCAATAGTCTCCTATCTTTGCGAACTTAGGCTCCACATCAGATCCAATATTTACTCATCGGGTTTTCAGTGGCTCTATTACATCAGGGTTCTCTATCTCAGGTCCTTCAACCTTGCGCTAACCTTCAATATCTGGAATATTGATTTTTCATGGATCATCTTCTTCTTCCTCAATAGTCACATTGTAACACTCCAGCATGTGGTGAAGTTGTGTACTCCAGTCTAGTTGCACTCATTCCCCTGGTTCTTTGGGTGTTCTAAAGATAGCAGCCTTAATCTCTTGTAGAGCTTCATCAATGCATTCAAATCCATCCTCAAAGATAAAAGTTAATAAGAATATTTCCCTCAAGATATCCCATTCAATTATCCCATGGTGTAGCTCTGTTTCCAAGTACCAATTCATGGGAATAGTATCTAAGGTGTGACAAAAGATATGCACCCATTTTGGTTGTGGCTCTTCTCCCCAAGCTTTCGTCCACCACGCCAAATGCTCGCGTGGGTCATCCTTTCCGCTATACTTCGCAATCATCCGGGTATTAGCATATCCAAACCTTAGCTTCATCATTTGCTTGTATTCCTTCCAATCAGCGAAGCTTTCCTTATGCGCACCCCACCAGCGGGCAGGTGTAGCACGTAGTGCCAATTCAAGTGCCTAGAATCGATGTTCCTCGGGCACCTCCCTTTCAAATTAATCCAAAAAGAGAATAACATCATTTAAGTCATCATAATGCAAAAGTTTTCTTACCTCTGTAGATATGCACCATAGTGATTTTGTCATCATATTGCAACATAGTGTAGAGACCTCATGTAACCTATTATACCAGTGTTCAAGCTCGTCATCTGAGTCTGAGGTACAGGAATTGTCTCTATCCCATGTGATCCACCCATCTACGATGGGATTGATCCAATCTTCACCGCGTGCATTAATCTTGTAGATTTGATCCAAATCATCATCCTCCTCATAGTCGAGGACCGGTTTAGTGTACCACGCTCCTTCAGCAGGGTCCAACGGCACAATAACCCTGAGTGCCTTCCTTTAAAATGTCATCTTTCACTTCTTCAGATTAATCACCGGATCCATATCGAAGGTCCAATCAATTCTTAGTAGCACAGGGTAAGGATTGTTGTTGTCCACTCTTTCAATTACCTCAAAGTCGGCCAATGCACTTTCTCCTTCAATATCCACTGTTACCCCATAGAGGTGCCCCATAGGAATAATATTATGTTGATTAGCCATGCATAGATGTATAGGAGACCATTGCAGTGCAGGTCTCCCCATCCTTTCCCATGTCTGCTTAGGTAGCACATTCGCATTAGAACCCAAATCCAAGATGACTTAGTCCATTTCATACTCTCCTATTTGCGGGGTCAGCCTCATCTCGCGCCCTGTCCACTTCTTGTGGTTACCTAGTTTCCTCACAATGCGTTTTTCTGAAGGAATGTTAATCTTACCTGTACAATTGTCTATTAGTTCCTATAGCCCTTCTATTGCCTTCTGATCTCTAAGCAATTTAATACAAGTTTTTAGAAAAGTAGCTAATAGTGAAGGATCCACATCTTTCACTTCAATGTTCCCAACCGATTTCTCTTGACACCTCGATGTAGAAGCCTCAACAAAGTTCTTCTTAGGTTCCATGAAATTTCCTTATTCTGGTTGAGGTCAAATCCAATATCCTTTTTAGCAGCCTTGCATACCCATCCCATGTTTTTTAGCTTCTTTCCCTTATCTTCACCTATGGCCATACCATTGCGCATTATGATATTGATGTTATGATCCTCTTCGCGAGGCTCTACCCTCATCATCTGGATATTCTATGTAGGTTGTTGTGTCTGCATCTTCTTTTCTTACATCTTCATTATAAGTATCAGGCAATCTTCTATCACATGGTTGAACTATCTACAATATTGACAAGATGGATGTTTTGGGTTCGGACAGTCGCACAAAAAATGTCTAGCTTCACCACAATTATAACAAATAACTTGTCCATGACCTCTGCTAGCCCCTCCTCCTCTTCCTATTCCATGACCTTGGAATCCTCCACGCGTTGCACCCCCACCCTTATCCAGAGACCAAGTTTTTTCCTACATTCGATAGATAGGCGTTCTATCCATCATTAATTCATAACTTCAACAATGGTGCTCATCATGACCGACGGATTTGCAGAAATTGAAAAACAATTATTGGGGTGTCTATACAAATTTAGGTAGTAAATGACAATTGTTTGTCGCATCTTGTCCTGTAACCTGACAAATAGCACACCATGGCACTCCTCCTGCACTTGGCCCAATGGTACTTTCTGGCTTCACGAAAACAGGCCCCCACCTCCCCAATAAGCTAATTCTGATAAACCATACAATTGTCCTTATCGTGATCATGTCCCTTGCATTTCAAGCAACTTCTATGCAAACTTCAAGTTGGGCTTCCTTTCCCTTCTTTAGGCTCTGCAACTCTAGGTGCAGACTTTCCAACTGTGAGTGAATCTGTTGTACTCCAATGTTAATATCTTGTATTAGCAAGGCTTCCAACCAAATCGTGATCTCCACAGCTTCTTCTTGCGTTGTTATCTTCTGTTGTGACAATGGTAATCTTAGGTGAGGCAACAATGAAGCAATGTACCAATCTTTGTGTTGTTCATCCATGATGTTCATATTAGCCTATCGGATCAGGCATTTTAGCCTCTAATCAAAATCCCACGAGGATTCATTTACCACTTATTGTATTTCCTTAAACTCTGTAATGGACTGCGCCTGAGGCTTAGGATTCTTAAACTTATTTTTCAACGCCTGTTGAGTGTCTGACAACATTGCACCAGGTTTTCCTTGACAGTACTTGATATATCAAGTCAGTGCCCTATCCTACAAACCAGTAGTGCTTTCTTTAGATTATCATCAGTGATCTATTGCATTTTCCACACATCATTTACAACAAACCATAATTGCTCGGGGTCTTCGATCCCCAACCCTTTAAAGATCGGCATCTTCATTGTGTTTTCCATGTTGAATGGTGGAGGTGGAGGTCAAGGTGTAGGCGTATGGGGCGGAGGTGGAGGTGAAGGTGGAGTGTGTTGGGCCAAGGAAAAGGTATGTTTCTCCTCGTAATAGCTTAATTAAGCATTTGTCTTCATGCATTTATCTTAGTTTTATGAATAAATCTAGAAGAAACAATAGTAGAAGTTGGGTGAAATTGATTATTAACAAATTGGATAAATTTGACACGAAAAACTAAATTTCACTATCTTTTTATGTAGGGACGTAGATTGGACGACTGTTTTTCAAATGACAGAACAACATCATCCAGGAAAGGAAAAGGACAATGTCTTGAGTAGGAGGGACAACGGAAGACCAGGAGGACGAATGTTATTCTATGATGAAATCATATTGAGGGTTTTGAAATCCTCAGGATCTCCTGATCCTGAGGATTCGCTTCTATCCATTTAATTTTCCAAAAGTTATATAAAGCCATGAGGTGAATTGAACAGTTAGTTAGGAATTTTTATATTGTAACTATTCTTTTTTAACACAAATATTTTCATTACTGTGATGTTGTAACTCTGTTATTAATTTTAATGAAGAAGACTGTGTTTCATCCATAATCATATTCTGAATATCTCTCAGCGGGGACTTCTGGAGACTTGGGCCTAGTCAATAAGAGATCTGGTGCTTCAATTGTGTTTTAATAATTTATTTTTATTTTTTGTTCATTACTATTAGTCTGTAAAGTTAGTGCTATTTCAATTGATGTGAGGATTGATGATTCTAGTTTGTGTTGTTGTTTAGACAAGACTCTAGATTTAGTTGTGTGTTACATTTGCGTGATAATCTTTATCGAATTGATTATGTTGATTTAGACATTTGATTGTTGTTCATTATCACAGATCTCAAGGTTATAGTTGATTGCTTTCCATGAGATGTTTACCTAGTTACTTGTTGATTCAATTGCTGTAGTTTTCCTTCATATCAAATGAATTAGTGTCAATACCAATTAGATTGCTAAGAGTGATTCTTTCTACTTGCATTCTGATTCAGTTTCTTGTAGAATAGATTAGGTAGATTTGAGAATGTTCTAAAGGTTTCTTTCAGAATTATTTGGATTGAACTTAGAGAAATAGATATTAGTGATTGCAACGATTCCAATCATTTCATTATGGATTGACCTCTGAACTCACTGCATATACAATGCTAACACTCTTGAAATAAACAGACTTACCCTGGGTTGATGATTAATGTAGGTATTAAGATTTCTTTTAATAAGACATCTTAGTGCACCAACATTTTGGCATCGTTGCTGGGGAGAGTGTTTCAAAGTGATTTCTTTTTATTTTGTTGTAAAAGAATTGGGTTTTAAAAATGGGAGGTAAGAACCTGTGTAACCAGCAAGTAAAGTGCTTGCTCTTCATCCTGCTTTTCAGCAATTTCATAGAGGTTAAATAGGAATAGGTTTTTTAATGAATGACTAGGAATAAAAAGATAGAAAAAGATCAAAACCCCCCACCTAAATCCACAAAACCCAAGGGATCGGTGAACCTTGGGAGATCAAATTTTATAGACAAAATCGTAAGAAAAGAATAGTCTCAGGCATCAGTAGGATTCTGGACTGTATCTGGAAAAATCCCTACTGTAATCCCTCAGGCAATAGGCTCACCATCTATAGCTTACATTGAGATTCATAGCCAAATTGGAGGATCTAAACAGAGCTTTCAGGTTACAAAAAAATTACATTCTGATCCTCTACAAGAGGGAAAATCTTGCAACTTAAGAAAAGGAGAGGGAGAAACCAGTGGAACTGCTAAGGCAGGACCATAATTGTCTTAACAAGGGATCTCATGTGATCCCATATCTAGGCAGTGTTGCAAAACCAACTCGGATTGGGAATCCTCCACTTACTCGAATAACATCCCCTGAAATCCCCAAAGGATATTGGCACATTTTTTACCAAATGGCAAACCAAGTACCTCAAGGTCAAACCTCGACATTGGAATCCCCCATAGTCAACCAAGTGGCCAATGCCTCGATGAAAGATATTCCCTTACAAATCATCCCAGCCTTTCATGGGATGATCACAAAGGATCCAGATGCCTTCTTATTCAAGTTTGATGTCCTTTGTAGAGGGTATGACTATACCACCGACCCTCAAAAATTAAAATTGTTCCCTTCTACTCTAAAAGGAGAAGCTTTCAGGTGTTTCATGGGTTTAGGCAGACATACTATTAACTGTTGGGATGACATGTGTTGGCTTATATGGGCCTGACCCAGGTTTGGAAGAGTTATTTAACCAAACAAATCCCACAGCTACCAGCCCTTTCGGCAATAGCCTGCAGAGCGCGAACTAAGGTCTCACCTGAGGTAGTAGGGGAGGGTGCTGGAACTAGGTTTCCGCACCCTTGGGATGTCTTGGTGTGGTCTAGAAGGTTCGCACACTGTTCTGTGGCTTCACGCCACTCTGATCTGCGTAGATCCGGGCCTAGGAAACTCCTTAATACTTATTAATGCGCTTGTTATAGATTAGATCTACTTTTATGGTCTTTAAGCAAAAATTTAACAGAAGTAACCAATTTGCGCACCCAAAAAGATATAGATTTGCATAAACTCACGACATAAGCATACGCACATAGATCAAACAGTTATATCAACCATAAATTATCCAGATCTGCAATTATTCATATTTAACATAGAATTTCAGAATCAACTTATCTTTAGTCAATTCCTTCACCAGTACATCTAGATCTACCCTCTGCACTCAGCTACAGGGGTCTACGCACACATCTGTGGACTCTACTAGGCCTTTGCACACATAGCTGCAGAGCCTCTATCTACCTACCAACACCCTTGCCTCGCTTTAAGACTTCGCTCCTCAACAACCCATTACATTTCATATCCAAAAGTACATACTCCGAAAACTACCTTCTACCCATAGAGCCTCGCTCTATTTATACATTCCCATGGTCCACAAACCATGGGCAAGCCAACTTCCTTCCTATTATTCTATATTATTTCTTGGGCGGACAACCCTTTGACTCGATCTATTACATTTCGCACTCCACATAATTCGGAGTTTTTACAATATTTTCATTCTAAGCCCCAAAACTGTTACGCGAGACCTCCGCTACCCAACAGGCCCCCAACACAATCATCATGACTCATCCCGAGTCACTCGTCGGTGTGGTGAGACGTGCTTCCTAGGATCCACAGTTCACCTCCCTATGAGTGACATCCTTCATTCTGCTGCTCCTTCTTCGTCTCCTGCAACGCTTCTTCCAGCTCTTGCTTCATTGTTTCTACCAATTCTCGCAACTGATAATGCTCATTCTGCTCTGCTCGGTTAACACAGAACACCCCCTCATAGGATTTTAGCTCTAGCTAGGGTGCCACATACGAGACCTCCTCATACCAACGCAACCAATTTCTAAGTTCGTATCTTCTCTTCGCACTGTCTACTGCAGCTTGTGTTGCAATTTTGCAAGACCATTGTTGTTTTCCGTGAGATCCCAATCTTCAAGATACACTAGAGATGACTTGTTAACTACAATTCCACCATTTGGCTCCATATTTACAACTTTTCCTTTATCCTTTATGGTTCGTCGACCAACCCATGGGTAAGGCGATGGCATCCGAACCAATTCTGCTTTGTGTCTATAAAATTTCGACACATCCACTCCCGTCGATGCTGAACTCGGCATGGTGCTCGTAGCTGTCCACACTGTATGCTTCAAAAATCCCGGCATCTTTGGCCATATCACAACTCTTGGCCTTACTCCTTAATCATTGATAATGAAGAGTTTCATAGCGGCGGAAAAGAACAATAGCTTAAAGTTCTCAGAAGTACAGCTTGTTCGGTGGAGGCCCCCCTTATGACTTATAAGTGTTTCAAAATTCAAATTCGTTGGCTCCTTCCCTTTTGGTGTCCTCATGTTAAGACTGCGGCAGATCATTCCAGATCCAGTTCGTACCTTGTCTCTTAATTTCCTGCCATCCACTCCCTTTTGCCATAACTCAGACATCTTGTCATGAATAGTGATAGCAATGGTCGCCTCTCTACTTGTCAACGTCGCAGCGCATCCCCTTCCGCACAACCGCGACCCTAGTTATAGACCATATTCACGCGCACCCTGGTGGTCACGCAGCTTCCCCCCATACTGCTTTATCGTCCCGCACTCTCTTTCAACTGGCTGGAGCGGTGAGATTGTCCTTCGGGCGGTTAGTCAGGTTGTCGGCCCACTTGTGTAAAGCTTCAGGTGACTGCCATTTACTCTTCCTTGGAAGGGGTCTCCATTGAGCTTAGCAAGCTGGACCGCTCCTCCATCTGTAACTTCTTTGACTACATAGGGACCCAATCAATGCATTCATAGCTTGCCAAGGTGGTATGCTCCTATACCAATAGGTGTCATATTTCATGATTGACTTGATGAGCTCTGTAATATGTTCATACCTTTTCTTGTTCCAAAGGTTTTCCATATTTTCAAAGAAAATCAAAAAATTTAAAAAATGTAAAGAGGGTATACCCTAAAATAAAATCAAAGGGTAAAAAGAATAAGATGGTAAAAAAAGTGAAAGAAAATGAACCCCACCAAAAAGAAAGACCAAGGAAAGTGTGCAAGTCTAAATGCCACTACTATTTCATTTTTTGTAATAAGCAATTATGTGCAGCTTGTGAATCTGATGCTACAATTGATGAAGAGTCAAACTATTTAAACTTGACTCATTCATTTTTCAATTTCATGTTGTAGAAATAGAGAATAAATATCTTACCAAACACTGTAATCTTGGCAAATAAGTAGATAGGTAGAGTGAATAAAAGGAGCTCAATAGTTTAATCTGAGCCCTTGGATGTAATAAGTGTAGATTTATATAGATTTTTATATGTAAAAGAAAAAGTTTGATAAGGGTTTTCTAGTCTAAGTGCACCCTAATAAAGAAGAAAAAATGTCTGGCTAAAGTAGATAGGGTAGCTAGATGGTGTTGCAGAATTACTTGTGATGAATCATGTATCTAAATGTGTTAACTTTTACTTTTATCACAAGTGCAAAGCAGACATTTTACTTGATGCAGTTCAAGCAAAACAAGGTTAAATAACTAACTCCCCTTCACATTTTTCCCTAATCATTCACTAATTTCCCCTAAGTATCAAGGTCTTTTAAAATCAAAGGGGCTCAGAGCATTTCTCTGACTTCTAGAGGGACTGAACCCTCGGCCCAATCATTTAAAAAGCCTCAGTACTCAAAATCATTCATCAATCATTCATTTCATTTCATAAAGTTTTCCTAAGTGAAAATCCTATTTTACTTAGGAAAATGCGTAATATCACCTAAAAACCCCTTTTTCCATTTTAGCCTAAGTTTTAAATGTAAATTTCTAACATTTTAACTTGGCGCTTTTCATTTCGAAGTCATATTAACTTTAATACATAGTATATAACTCCCAAATAAAAATTAACCCTTCTTGTATTATGTAATTATATATAAATCCCCAAAATATTATGTATTCCCACCCCGGTTAAATATAACCATAAACGCTGTCTAACAGGGATTAATAAATTTATCCAAAATTTATTAATAACCTTCCTCGCCGAATTATATGGGATTAATTAACCGTTTGGGTTAATTAATAACCATCCCCTGACCAATCACTATGCCCCCGATACGATTAAAATATGTTTTATTGTGCCGAGACCCACTGCATTAAATCCCCGCCATCTCCAATGCTAATTTGTCGTCCGATCTCTGCCTTTTCATCCGATGGTTGACGGCGATATCACGCCCCCCCGGTGACCGCACTTTAACTCACAATCGCCAGGCGGTTATCTGCCCGTACCTCCACCACGCGTCGTCTGCTCCATATGTTCACTCACCCTCCATCCAAAACCACCTAACCCCAAAAGCAGTGCGAGTGATTACCATTACCACCCTCCACTAAAGACAAAATGTCACATCGCCGCTTGCGTCATCCGCCCAATAAAACCAAAAAAACCCCGCCAACCTCATGTTTTGTTAAATAAAAGGATAAAACGTCATTTTCATTATAATACGCTGCAACTGTGTTCCCATGCAAAACATCGTCCAAAGTCAACTGCTAAGCTCTCCAACCGCTACCAGCTCGAGAAATTCATAGTAACTTGGCCCGGGACCGTCGCCCAACCTGCCATTGCATTATTCAGTTCTTTGACACAGGTATTTATCCATTTTTCACTAAAACCCTGTAATTTCGGTTTTCTACTAAAAATTCTACCTGAGAAGGCCAAAATTCAAGTCTAGAGTAGTTTGTGTTGCCATAAACAGTCCCCAAACTTGCTGTTTGGTCAACTTTCCCCCAGAAATCTTGAATTCCATTTTGAATCCACAAGAACCAAATATGGAAACCCCTGTAGCTCTAAATGTCGCGCCCCTCAATGCTCCCCACAAAGACTTAGATTATCTACCTCTAGCCGATAAAGATTTTCAGATAAAAGACTTATCTGGTGATATAAATCATCTTCAAGCCTTCTGCCAAGCCAGAGATAGTTATCTAAATAAATCTGACATTTTTGGACTCTGGGAGTCTAACCTTCCCATGTATTTTCTCCCCTCAGTTCACGTTTTCCCAGAGATAATTCATCATTGCTGTGCTAATTATGATCCCATCCATAGAGCTATTATGTCCCCATCCCAAACTGTCCTTTTCCCCATAACTGCTAAATCCATCAATGAAATGATACAGTTCCACTCCATTCAACCCCTTGCTCCTCTTTCCATGGGATATTTACTTGAAAAAGCATCTCAGTTGTCCAAATCAGAAGTGACTCATATTGTTCAAATCTTCATGTCACCAAAGCACCAGCCCAAAATTCCACCTCCCTACCTGAAGGCTTTCTTCACTAAGACTGGAAAACTTATTGTTGATATGATATCCCTAATCATGGGATTTAATTCAAGTGAATTCATTGATGATATCACCCTAGTTTTATTATCAATCTTTACTCCAGGACAGCCTCCTATTGTCAGATATGACTATGCCACTTATATTGCCAACAAAATCCATGATTAATTCCTGAATTTGGATAGGGAAGGAGTTTTCAAATACACCTCTTTCATATACCATCTTTTGTTATATCATCAGTCAAATAACTTTCCTTTCCCCATCAAGAAACTGGACACCAAAGGAAATCCAAGGTCTGTAATCTTTTGGAGTTCAATATTTCATGATACCTGTGAGTCTCCTTACACTTATAATGAGTTCATTGAATTATTTGTGCATCTAACAACCAGTCTGTTGATAGAAGTTTCCCCTTCTAGGATCTCTGGTGACATGAAAAAGATTCTTCAACTTTCTAAGCAGTACAGAATAGGTGACTGGTACCTATACAAAAATCACACAGAAATCAGGATGTATGGGTGTGAAATTTGCCCTTTTCAATTACCCAAGTATGTTCCCATGAGATTATTTGCACTAGAATATTTCAGACACATAATAAATGCAAATTTAGTCCATTTTTGTGCTGTCAAGAAGAAGGCTCAGCTAAGAATTAAGAACCAGCTAGGCCCTTTTGTCATCAATTCTAAGGATGCATGGCAAGAAGCTGAAAAGATTTTAGAAGACCGCCTTAGATTACGAAAGAGTTTTTTGGTGGGCGCCATATGACCCAAACAATTTTATATGTGACAAAAGGACAAAAAACAGGTTATCTCCATATATCCACCATAGGATCCTAGAAATTGAGCAGTTTGCAAACTTGGATGAATGGGTAGAAGGGACCATTACAGAATAGGTTAGTGAGCAGGAAAACATGGAAAATAAAATGAGATATCTTGAGAAAACTCTTGACCTGGATTCTTTCAGATAGGTACCATTCAAGCTGCCTCAAAAATCAGTAGGTAGTTCATCCATTGCTAGAACTTCTCAACAGCCTCCACCAGAAGTCAACATACCAACCATAGGCACACCTAAAGGGAAGGAAGTAGAGACTACAGAACAACCCACAATGATAGATCAGCCTGGAAATTCCAAAGAACAGGGTCAAGTGCCAACTCCTCTAGCTCAAACCCATGTAGCAGAAAGCCCAGCCTTACAAACTCCTCTAAATGAGGAAAGAGGAAAAAAGAGGGACAGGGAAACCACTACCCCTGCCAGTGGACCCATGGAACAGCCTGGTACTAAAAGACAAAGACTGAACCCTCTGTCAGAAGAGGAAATGATGGAAGAGACTATAGACAGCCATAGAGAAGAAAGAGCAGTGAGCCAGCAAACTTCTCCATTGGGAGAAACATCCCTTAGCTCACAGAGGCAAGAGCTAGAAAGGCAACAAAGTTCAGAAGTTTCATCTCACAGACCTCCAGGAAAAGAGGCCTCAGATATAAAGAAAACCTTCACAGAAATAAAGGCCAGAAATGATCCTGTCAGACTCCAAATTTACAATCAATACTTGAAAATGGCCCCCACAAACCAGCAGAGATTGATGTCAGCCTATGACATCAAAGAGGTCAAAATGATAATGAGTTACTTCAAGCCAAAGGTGCAACAACCCCAGTTAGAAGCAGATTACATCATAACAAATTTGGAGGTCTTAGCCAAAGATATTCATCCTGTGGACCAGTTTGAACTTCACAAGCAAACTGGGGAAATGGTCTATTCCACATTAGCTGACAAAGCAATGATGGCCCACAAGATACAAAATTCCTTAGATAATACAGCTGCTAAACTTCACTTAGAAAAATCCTCCTCCCTAGCCAAGGATAACAGAATAAAATCATTAGAATAAATCATCATTGGATTAGGACATGATCCCAAAGATGTGAAAGGTGTAGAAGCATTAATTAAGAAAAAATAAGAAGACATTGCTGCCTTGAGGAAGCAGCTAAAGCTGCCTCCTTCAAGGCATCCACAGACTGCTGAGGTTATCAAATAGAATCTGAAGAAGAAATGGACCTACTCTTGAAACTCAATGAAAGATTGAATGATACAGAGCAAGCATTAGAGAAAGCACTGAAGGATAAGTAGGGAGAGTCGACCTCTTAGCCTCCTAATGTAATCCCCATAGTCTCAACAACAGTTCCTTCTACACTTGGAATAGCATTAGCTCCAAACATCCCAGTAGCCACAATAGAGGTGGTCACATGTACATCAACAACAGCAACAACAACAGGCAACAGTACTAATATGAGCACTGAAGAATTGATAAAGGCCATGGAAGAAATGAGATTACAAGTTACAAAATTAAAAAAAGTAAAAGAGCAATTGGCTAAGGCAGAAAGAAATTATGATATTTCCAAAATAAGTGTCGTGGAAAAGATAAGGGAAATTAAAGCCTTAGAAAGTAAAGTTAAAACATTAGAACAAGAGCTCACTTTTGACAAGCCTCTGGCAGAGATCAAGAAAATCCTTTGGGCCAACATCATTCAATCTATAAATGATGTGTGGTCATCTATCCAAGTAATTTATGAAGAGATTGATTTAGTGAAAGCATCACAGGGAGCAATTCAATAGACAAAAGCACAGTTAGGACAGATGCCTGAACAAGCCAACCGGCTTATACATTTGCTAAATAATAGAACTAAGGAACAACTGGAAAAACTCGGCATCGTAGACAGGACAGACACTATTTTGGAAATCAAAAGGGTTCTAACCAAGAGAACTTTGATGCAGAACCTAGAGAGAAGATGCCAAGATATGCAGGTGGAAATTAATTCTTTTATGGAGAAGTTCATAGTTTTGCAGAATAAAGGGCTACCAAGTCCTTTGGTCATCAATGACGGATTAATGAAGCACATAGATTATGTAGACAAATTGAATAAGTATGCAGGCAGTCAAGCAAGTTCATCAACAATTGCATAAGGAATAAAAGCACTCCCCATAGGCCGAGTTCTCCATGATAACTTGGAGAAATTTTTCTATATTGTGCATGAGGTAAAGCACTTGTTCTTAATCTAACCCAACTTTTTCAAATATACAGAGACTGATGAAACTCTGAGGAAACTTCAGAAGCACAAATTGCCAGAGCAAAAATGGTGGGAAGTCATGTTAGAAATTTTGTAAATTTACCCTTGGTAAAATGTAAATTTTGGGTTTTTACCATAGCAAGACGAACAAAGATGAAAAGGGGTCAAACAGGTCGAAGTGTATCAGAACAGGTGAAAAGTATTGGTCAAAACAGGGCAGGCAACACAGAGTTACTAAAGAGGACAGCAGCAAGCCAAATAAAGGGCCTGCCTCCAGCACATTCAGCGAGAATAGGAACAACACAACAGCAGTTCACTTTCCTCCTATCTTCGAGACTAGTTGTCTCTATTTTTCTATAAAAATAATTAGTCATCACTAGAATATATCTCACTCTTTTATGAAATATTTTTGTAAATATTTTTTTGTATAAATACCCCCTCAATTGAAGTATTGAGGGTGGATTCATAGACATTGCTATAACATTGACTATTTTGGAATAAAGTGCTGATTGGACCAAATTTTGTATGGCTTGCTGGATAAAGAATTGAAGCAAAGGACTTTTGACAATTTTCTTGAAGCAAACACCGGATCAATAAGTCCTCTATACCTTATGTTTTAGAGTTTTCCTTGTTTATTATATCATCCATGCTTCACATCTGAATGATAAACGAAAAATATTAATTCAGAATATGCTTGATTGCACTCTGTTTTCTATCGTTATTGTTCTCCATGTTTTCTAGTTCATTCATTTTGATTATTTATTAAAGAATTCTTAACTGCTCTTTAGTAGGAATCATTCAAGTTCCCTCTTTAAATATGCTGAAGGATTCTTAACTGCCCTTCACCCATTTTGAGCCCATTCCATCTATTCCAAGTCTTTTTTTGTTCCCTATTTGACCATCTTACCCTGTGAAACCATCCTTTGTTAAGAAACCAAGTCCAGTTAAGCCATATTCTTTGACTCCATTCGCCCAATGGCCTAAGCTACTCAATTTTACCCCTCTGCTGTTGAATCTCACCACCCAAACTCAAAAAAAACTCCTAAACTTCACAACTAGCCTAATATCTTTAAAAACCAAGCTAAATCATAAAGAGAGAGCCCTCTTTGGGTACAGATTGGCTAGATTCTGTACCTAAAAGTTGATTTGTGGTTACCTCGGACCCCTTTCCTCTTCCAACAACTTCAAGGAAAATCTGAGTGATAACATAGTGGTGACTCCACTGGGGACCTGACTAATTTATTTGTTACTATCATTTATTTTATAAGCTACAGACAGAGCCTGAAGTTGGCCAGGTAGCCTTTGAAATGCTCCTGCTTTGCAATTGCAGAAGTAAATGAATGTTGCTTTAGTCTATCTCCGGTCTAGCTTATGGATTGAACATCTGGTTTCAAATTCTTGATCAGTTCCTCTTATCAAATAAGTCTTTAAGAGAGTTCAAATCCCATACCTAAAACCTCTTAAAGAAACTGTAAGAAGTTGTATTGTCCAACCCATTTAGAGAAAAACCCAAAAAATACCTAGAAACCTGGCTTCAGAAAGGCAAACTTTTAGGCCACATTATCTCCAAAGAGGGCAGCAGGATTGATCTTGCTAGAATAAAAGCTATTCTGCAAATACCCCACCCTATAAATGTCAAAGAACTTCAAGCTTTCTTAGAAAAGATAAATTTTTTGAGAAGAATTATCTCTAATTTAGCTGAATTAATTATATTGCTTAATAATATGTTGAAAAAGGATTCTAGTATTAGATGGACAGTTGAAGCCAAGCAAGCTTTTGAAGAAATTAAAATGGATTTAACCAGAACACTAGTCCTTACAAGTCCCAAGTTTGATAGAGACTTTATAATATTTTCCTTTGCATCAGAACATACCATAGCTGCTATTTTGCTACAGAAAGATGATCAAGGATGTGAAAAACCTATAGCCTTTTTTAGCAAAGGACTAAGAGATGCACCTCTAAAATACAAAATCATGGAAAAGAAAGCTTTTGCACTTGTAAAAGCTATTAAAGACTTTAGAGTCTACATATTGTATTCCCATGTAATAGCCTATGTGCCAAATGCTGTTGTCAAAGACATCCTAACTCAGGATGGAATTGAGAGAAAAAGAGGTAAATGGATCGCTACTATATTGGAGTATGATATTGAAATAAAACCCACAAACCTTATAAAAGGACAGGGATTGGCCAAACTTATGACTGAAACAAATTGTCAAGCCCTAGACATTAATGAACTGAATAATGAATAGGAGATGGCGACTCCACAAATCAGCCAGGCCTTCTTAGATTCACCTTGGTATGCTGATATACCTTATGTATTATTAAACCTGCAGGCTCCTCTAGGGTTATCCAGAACAAAGCAAAGGTTTTTAAAGATGAAAGCTTCAAAATTTTGTATTTTAGATAATTCTCTCTTTTGGAAAAATCATGAAGGTATTCTATTGAATTGTTTATTAAAAGAAGAAGTTAACAAGGTTCTCAAAGAATTTCATGCAGGAGACTATGGTGGACACCTTTACTGGAAGGCAACTGCAGACAAAATCCTGAGGGCTGGATTTTATTGGCCAACCTTGTTCACTGATGTGAAGAAATTTGTCACTGCTTGCCACAAATGCCAAATTTTTGAAGGCAAGAGAAAACTATTACCTTTACCCCTGAGACCAATTTCTACTGAAACACCATTCCAACAATGGGGCCTGGACTTCATTGGAGAAATCCATCCTCCCTCTTCTGGCCAACATAAATGGATTCTCACTGCCACAGATTATTTCACGAAATGGATAGAAGCCATTCCTTCCAGACAATCCAATGACACAGTGATTATAGGATTCTTAGAAACCAACATATTGTCTCAATTTGGTTGTCCTGAAAAGATCATAATTGATAATGCTGTTGCCTTTAAATCCAAGAAAATGATAAGTTTCTGCAATAAATACCATATCACTTTAGGCCATTCCACAGCCTATTACCCTCAAGGTAATGTTCTAGCTAAGTCTTCCAATAAAATCCTAATTAATATTATTAAGAAATCATTGGAAGAAAACAAGAAAAATTGGCACAATAAACTTACCAATGCACAATGGACAGACAGACTCACTACAAAGAAATCTATTGGAACTAGTCCTTATGAATTAGTCTATGGCATGGAGGCTGTATTCCCTTCATATTTAGGAGTTCCTGTAATGAAATTACTTCAAGAAGCTCAAGTGGAACCCAATGACATTCAAAGGAGAATAAATCAGACCATCCATCTGCAACAAACTAGAGAGGAAGTATATCAGAGATCCCAAGTGGTACAAGAGAAACTTAAGAAAATATTTGATAAAAGAACCAAGGCAGAAGACTTCTACATTGGAGACAAGGTTTTAAGATGGGATTCCAGGAGAGAGAATAAGGGAAAATGTGGAAAGTTTGACTTCCTATGGAAATGACCTTTTGTTATCCATGCTTTACAAGGGAGCAATACTTACTATCTCAAAAGCTTGGATGACACAGAAACAGAAGAAGGGCTAGTTAATGGTCAGATGCTAAAGCATTACTATGATCCCAATTTTTAATGTATTCTGATTTTAACATGTAAATACTATATCTCGGTAATGTCACAGTTTAGATTGGATAGTAACTTGTTGGAGTTGAAGCCCGAAGAGAAGGCCCTAAGCTTCAGAAGGATTACTGTCATACATACAATAAGGCAACCAGCAGAAGGAGATTTCAAAGCACAGTCAAAGTCATTCAAAAGGCCATCTGACCTGCTGTTCTTGACTTTCCACCAGGGAAAGCCATCCCCAAGTGGAGCCAGTGTTATGCTCCTATATCAATAGGTGTCATATTTCATGATTGACTTGATGAGCTCTGTAATATGTTCATACCTTTTCTTGTTGCAAAGGTTTTTCATATTTTCAAAGAAAATAAAAAAAATTAAATATGTAAAGAGGGTATACCCTAAAAGAAAAATCAAAGGGTAACAAGAATAAGATGGTAAAAAAAGTGAAAGAAAATGAACCCCACCAAAAAGAAAGACCAAGGAAGGTGTGCAAGTATAAATGCCACTACTATTTCATTTTTTGTAATAAACAATTGTGTGCAGCTTTTGAATCTGATGCCACAATTGATGAAGATTCAAACTATTTAAACTTGGCTCATTCATTCTTCAATTTCATGCTGTAGAACTAGAGAATAAATATCTGACCAAATAGTGTAATCTTGGCAAATAAGTAGATAGGTAGAGTGAATAAAAGGAGCTCAATAGTTTAATCTAAGCCCTCGGATGTAATAAGTGTAGATTTAGATAGATTTCTATATGTAAAAGAAAAAGTGTGATAAGAGTTTTCCAGTCTAAGTGCACCCTAATAAAGAAGAAAAAATGTCAGGCTAAAGTAGATAGGGTAGGTAGATGGTGTTGTATAATTACTTGTGATGAATCATGTATCTAAATGTGTTAACTTTTACTTTTATCACAAGTGCAAGGCAGAGATTTTACTTGATGCAGTTCAAGAAAAACAAGGTTAAATAACTAACTCCCCTTCACATTTTTCCCTAATCATTCACTAATTTCCCCTAAGTATCAAGGTCTTTTAAAATCAAAGGGGCTCAGAGCATTTCTCTGACTTCTGGAGGGACTGAACCCTCGGCCCAATCATTTAAAAAGCCTCAGTACTCAAAATCATTCATTTCATTTCATAAAGTTTGCCTAAGTGAAAATCCTATTTTACTTAGGAAAATGCGTAATATCACCTGAAAACCCATTTTTCCATTTTAGCCTAAGTTTTAAATGTAAATTTCTAACATTTTAACTTGGCGCTTTTCATTTCGAAGTCATATTAACTTTAATACATAGTATATAACTCCCAAATAAACTTTAACCCTTCCTGTATTATGTAATTATATATAAATCCACAAAATATTATGTATTCCTGCCCCGGTTAAATATAACCATAAACGTTGTTTAATAGGGATTAATAAATTTATCCAAAATTTATTAATAACCTTCCCCACCTCATTATATGGGATTAATTAATCCTTCGGGTTAATTAATAACCATCCCCCAAACAATCACTATGCCCACGATACGATTAAAATATGTTTTATTGTGCCAGGCCCCGCTGCATTAAATTCTTGCCATCTCCAACGCTAGTCCATCATCCGATCTCTGCCTTTTTATCCGATGGTCGATGGCAATATCGTGCCCCCCTGGTGACCGTGCTTTAACTCGCGATCGCCAGGCGGTTTTCGCCCGTACCTCCACCACACGTCGTCCGCTCCATATGTTTGCTCACCTTCCGTCCAAAACCACCTAGCCCCAAAAGTGGTGTGAGCGCTTACCGTTTACCACCCTCCGCTAACAACAAAATGTCACATCGCCACTTGCATCATCTGCCCAATAAAACCAAAAAAACCCCACCAGCCTCATGTTTTGTTAAATAAAAGGATAAAACGTCATTTTCATTATAATACGTTGCAACTGTGTTCCCATGCAAAACATCGTCCAAAGTCAACTACTAAGCTCTCCAACCGCTACCATCTTGAGAAATTCACAGTAACTCGGCCCAAGACCGGTTTCCCAACCTGCCATTGCATTACTCAGTTCTTTGACACAGGTATTTATCCGTTTTTCACTAAAACCCTGTAATTTCAGTTTTCTACTGAAAATTATACCTGAGAAGGCCAAAATTCAAGTCTAGAGCAGTCTATGTTGCCATAAACAGTCCCCAAACTTGTTGTTTGGTCAACTTTCTCCTAGAAAGCCCGAATTCCATTTTGAATCCACAAGAACCAAATATGGAAACCCCTGTAGCTCTAAATGTCGCGCCCCTCAATGCTCCCCACAAAGACTTAGATTATCTACCTCTGGTCGACAAAGATTTTCAGATAAAAGACTTATCTGGTGATATAAATCATCTTCAAGCCTTCTGCCAAGCCAGAGACAGTTATCTAAATAAATCTGACATTTTTGGACTCTGGGAGTCTAACCTTCCCATGTATTTTCTCCCCTCAGTTCACATTTTCCTAGAGATAATTCATCATTGTTGTGCTAATTATGATCCCATCCATAGAGTTGTTATGTCCCCATCCCAAACTGTCCTTTTCCCCATAACTGCTAAATCCATCAATGAAATGATACAGTTCCACTCCACTCAGCCCCTTGCTCCTCTTTCCATGGGATATTTACTTGAAAAAGCATCTCAGTTGTCCAAATTAGAAGTGACTCGTATTGTTCAAACCTTCATGTCACCAAAGCACCAGCCTAAAGGTCCACCTCCCTATCTGAAGGCTTTCTTCACTAAGACTGGAAAACTTATTGTTGATATGATATCCCTAATCATGGGATTTAACTCAAGTGAATTCGTTGATGATATCACCCTAGTTTTATTATCAATCTTTACTCCAGGATAGCCTCCTACTGTCAGATATGACTATGCCACTTATATTGCCAACAAAATCCATGATCAATTCCTGAATTTGGATAGGGAAGGAGTTTTCAAATACACCTCTTTCATATACCATCTTTTGTTATATCATCAGTCATATAACTTTCCTTTCCCCATCAAGAAACTGGACACCAAAGGAAATCCAATATCTGTAATCTTTTGGAGTTCAATCTTTCATGATACCTATGAGTCTCCTTACACTTATAATGAGTTCATTGACTTATTTGTGCATCCAGCAACCAATTCGTTGATAGGAGTTTCCCCTCCTAGGATCTCTAGTGACATGAAAAATATTCTTCAACTTTCTAAACAGTATAGAATAGGTGACTAGTACCTATACAAAAATCACATAGAAATCAGGATGTATGGGTGTGAACTTTTCCCTTTTAAATTACCCAAGTATGTTCCATGAGATTATTTTCACTAGAATATTTCATACAGATCATAAATGTAGATTTAGTCCATTTTTGTGCTGTCAAGAAGAAGACTCAGCTAAGAATTAAGAACTAGCTAGGCCCTTTTGTGATCAATTCTAAGGATGCATGGCAAGAAGCTGAAAAGATTTTAGAAGACCGCCTTAGATTACGAAAGAGTTTTGGTGGGTGCCATATGACCCCAATAGTTTTATATGTGATAGAAGGACAAAAAACAGGTTATCCCCATATATCCACCATAGGATCCCAGAAATTGAGAATTTTGCAAACTTGGATGAATGGGTAGAAGGGACCCTTATAGAAGAGGTTAGTGAGTAGGAAAACATGGAAAATGCAATGAGAGATCTTGAGAAAACCCTTGATCTGGATTCCTTTGGATAGGTACCATTCAAGCTGCCTCAAAAATCAGCAGGTAGTTCATCCATTGCTAGAACTTCTCAACAATCTCCACCATAAGTCAACATCCCAGCCACAGGCACACCTAAAGGGAAGGGATTAGAGACTACAAAATAGCCCATAATGACAGATCAGCCTGGGAAGTCCAAAGAACAGGGTCAAGTGCCAACTCGTCTAGCTCAAACCCATGTAGCAGAAAGCACAGCCTTACAAACTCCTCTAAATGACGAAAGAGGCAAAAAGAGGGACAGGGAAACCACTACCCCTGCCAGTGGACCCATGGAACATCCAGGTACTAAAAGACAAAGACTGAACCCTCTGTCAAAAGAGGAAATGATGGAAGAGACTATAGACAGCCATAGAGAAGAAAGAGTAGTGAGCCAACAAACTTCTCCATTGGGAGAAACATCCCTTAGCTCACAGAGGCAAGAGCTAGAAAGGAAACAAAGTTTAGAAGTTTCATCTCGCAGACCTCCAGGAAAAGAGGCCTCAAATATAAAGAAAACCTTCACAGAAATAAAGGCCAGAAATGATCCTGTCAGACTCCAAATTTACAATCAATACTTGAAAATGGCCCCCACAAACCAGCAGAGATTGATGTCAGCCTATGACATCAAAGAGGGAAAAATGATAATGAGTTACTTCAAGCCAAAGGTGCAACAACCCTAGTCAGTAGCAGATTACATCAGAACAAATTTGGAGGTCTTAGCCAAAGATATTCATCCTATGGACCAGATTGAACTTCACAAGCAAACTGGGGAAATGGTCTATTCCACACTAGCTGACAAAGCAATGATGGCCCACAAGCTACAAAATTCCTTGGATAATACAGCTGCTCAACTTCACTTAGAAAAAGCCTCCTCCCTAGCCAAGGATAACAGAATAAAATCATTAGAAGAAATCATCATTGGATTGGGACATGATCCCAAAGATGTGAAAGGTGTAGAAGCACTAATTAAGAAAAAAGAAGAAGACATTGTTGCCTTGAGGAAGCAGCTAAAGCTGCCTCCTTCAAGGCATCCACAGACTGCTGAAGTTATCAAACAGAAATCTGAAGAAGAAATGATGGACCTACTCTTGAAACTCAATGAAAGATTGAATGATACAGAGCAGGAATTAGAGAAAGCACTGAAGGAGAAGCAGGGAGAGTCGACCTCTCAGCCTCCTAATGTAATCCCCATAGTCTCAACAATAGTCCCTTCTACACTTGGAACAACATTAGCTCCAAACGTCCCAGCAGCCATAGCAGAGGTGGTCACAGGTACATCAACAACAACAACAACACCAGGCAACAGTACTAATATGAGCACTGAAGAATTGATAAAGGCCATGGAAGAAATGAGATTACAAGTTACAGAATTAAAACAAGTAAAAGAGCAATTGGCTAAGGCAGAAAGAAATTATGATATTTCCAAAATAAGTGTTGTGGAAAAGACAAAGGAAATTAAAGCCTTAGAAAGTAAAGTTAAAACATTAGAAAAATAATTCACTTTTGACAAGACTCTGGCAGAGATCAAGAAAATACTTTGGGCCAACATCATTCAATCTATAAATGATGTGTGGCCATCTATCCAAGTAATTTATGAACAGATTGATTTAGTTAAAGCAGCATAGGGAGCAATTCAACAGACAAAAGCACAGTTAAGACAGATGCCTGAACAAGCCAACCGGCTTATACATTTGCTAAATAACAGAACTAAGGAACAACTAGAAAAACTCAGCATCGTAGACAAGACAAACACTATTCTGGAAATCAAAAGGGTCTAACCAAGAGAACTTTGATGCAGAACCTAGAGAGAAGATGCCAAGATATGCAGGTGGAAATTAATTCTTTTATGGAGAAGTTCACAGTTTTTCAGAAAAAAGGGCTACCAAGTCCTTTAGTCATCAATGACAAGTTAATAAAGCACATAGATTATGTAGACAAATTGAATAAGTATGCGGGCAGTCAAGCAAGTTCATCAACAAGTGAATTAGGAATAAAAGCACTCCCCATAGGCCGAGTTCTCTATGACAGCTTGGAGAACTTTTTCTATATTGAGCATGAGGTAAAGCACTAGTTCTTAATCTAGCCCAACTTTTTTAGATATATAGAGACTAATGAAACTCTGAGGAAACTTCAGAAGAACAAATTGCTAGAGCAAAAATGGTGGGAAGACATGTTAGAAATTTTGTAAATTTACCCTTGGTAAAATGTAAATTTTGGGCTTTTACCATAGCAAGACGAACAAAGATGAAAAGGGGTCAAACAGGTCAAAGTTTATTAGAACAGGTGAAAAGTATTGGTCAAAATAGGGCAGCCAGCACAGAGTTACTAAAGAGGACAACAACAAACCAAATAAAGGGACTGCCTCTAGCACATTCAGCAAGAATAGGAACAGCACAACAACAGTTCACTTTCCTCCTATCTTCGAGACTAGTTGTCTCTATTTTTCTGTAAAAATAATTAGTCATCACTAGAATATATCTCGCTCTGTTATGAGATATTTTTGTAAAGATATTTTTGTATAAATACCCCTCAATTGGAGTATTGAGGGTGGATTCGTAGACATTGCTGTAACATTGACTATTTTGGAATAAAGTGCTGATTGGACCAAATTTTGTATGGCATGCTGGATAAAGAATTGAAGCAAAGGACTTTTCATAGATTTCTTGAAGCAAACACCAAATCAATAAGTCCTCTATACCTTATGTTTTAAGGTTTTCCTTGTTTATTATATCATCCATGTTTCACATCTAAATGATAAACGAAAAAGATTAATTTCGAATATGCTTGATTGCACTCCGTTTTCAGTCGTTATTGTTCTCCATGTTTTCTTCTGAATTAGGATAAACAGTGAAATCATAATTGCTCATGTTTTCTAGTTTGTTCATTTTGATTATTTATTAAAGAATTCTTAACTACTCTTTAGTAGTAATCATTCAAGTTCTCTCTTTAAATATGCTGAAGGATTCTTAACTGCCCTTCACCCATTTTGAGCCCATTCCATCTATTCCAAGTCTTTGTTTGTTCCCTGTTTGACCATCTTGCCCTGTGAAACCATCCTTTGTTAAGAAACCAAGTCCAGTTAAGCCATCTTCTTTGACTCCATTCACCCAATGGCCTAAGCTACTCAGTTTTACCCCTCTTCTATTGAATCTCACCACCAAAACTCAAACAAAACTCCTAAACTTCACAACTAGCCTAATATCTTTCAAAACCAAGCTAAATCATAAAGAGAGAGCCCTCTCTGGGTACAGATTGGCTAGATTCTATACCTAAAAGTTGGTTTGTGGTTACCTTAGACCCATTTCCTCTTCCAACAACTTCAAGGAAAATCTGAGTGATAACGCAGGGAATTCTCGAACTTGTTGTCATATAGTAATACTAGATCATTCTCCTTGAAAGTGCACACCTTGATTTGGCGATCATGCCACGCTTTCTCTCATTGTTTTTGTACTTGCTAATGGAATCTGGCCAAAAACTGTTCCTCCTCAAGTTCCTTTAGTTGTGCGAGCCATTCCTCCAAAGCCCCGCGGTCGGCCATGCCTGTCATTGCCGCGATTCGCAACCTGGGTACAATATATTCGATGGGCACAACGACTTCCTTACCATAGACTAACCGGAAAGGTGTCTGGCCCTTCAACTTCTTCCACATGGTTTGGTAAGCCCATAGCGCAACAAGGATGCGCAAATCCTAATCGTTTTGTTGCACGTTACAGACCTTAGTCAATGTAGCACCCACTTTTGTTGAGGCTCCTCTCCATAGGCTTGGACCCATCTGGTCAGGTGCATATGTGGATCATCACGTCCATCTTATTTCTCTGTTATGCGTAGTTCCGGCCTTCCAAATCTTATCTGCATCATGCGCATACAGTCGCACCAATTTTTGAAGGTTCCTTCATGTGTGCCCCACCAACGTGCAGGTGTCACGTGCAACGCCCATTTCAATGCATCAAACCACTGGTGCTCTAGTACTGTGCTTTCAAATTTGATCAAGAATTCATCTACTACTATTAGCTCATCATACATTGGTAGTTCACGATCCTAAGATTTAACGCAACACAATGATTTAGTCACCATATTGCAGTTTAACATGGTTACCCCATTCTGTTGGTTATGCCATCGCTCATCTTCTTCATCTGAATCTTTGGTGCAAGAGTCTGCATGCTCCCATGATATTCTTCCTTCTACCGTCGGATTGTCCCCCACTTAATGTCATGCAGTGACTTTGTAACTACAATCTAATTCATCGTCACTTCCTTCGTCGCGTACAGGTTCAGTGTAACATGGTCCTTCAGCTAGGTCTAGCGGAATGACTATGCGGAGCAACTTCTTCTCAAAGATCATTTTCCTCTTCTTTAAATTAATAACTCCATTCATGTCAGTGGCCCAGTCTATTCCTAATAATGCAGGGTAAGGGCTACTTTCATCCACAATTTCGATTACCTCGAAGTCCGTTCAGGTGCTCGCACCTTCTATATCTACCGTAATCCCTTGCAGTCTTCCCATGGGCAAGATCTTCTATTGATTTGTCATCCTCAATTGAATAGGAGACCATTGCAATGTGGGCTTGCCCATGCACTCCCATGTCTATCTAGGTAGTACATTTGCATCTGAGACCAGGTCCAAAATGATTTGATCCATCTCATAGTCACTAATCTATGGTGTTAACCGCATTTCCCACCTAGTCTGTGACGCATGTTTTCCCAATTTTTGGATCACGCGAGGTTCACTTGACCCCGTGCACCTATTCATCAATTCTTGCAAGCCCTTAACCGCTCTATTGTCACGAAGCAATTTCATGCATGTCTTTAAAAAGGTAGCCAGCATCGAGGGATCCCTTTCTAGCTCAGATTGATCCCTACTACCTAAGGTAGAGACCTCCACGAAGCTTTCCCTAGCTTCCAGACCTGTCTCCTTGTGGACTCCTATGTCCTCCTTGGTTGGTTTCCCCTTATCCTTTCCTGTGACCGTGCCACTTCTGAGCACCATATTTATGTTGGGATCTTCTTCGTGCGGTTCGGACCTCATCATCTAGAGGTTCTGTGTCGTCATAGGCTAGGCTGCCTTTTTCTCACGAATATGCACTATCAGTGTGGGGCAATCCGTTCATGATCGAATTGTTCACAGTAAGGGCATGATATTCTATTCAGATTGGTACAGTCCCACGCGTAGTGACCTAGTCCTCTGCAATTGTAACAGATGAGCTGCCCGCGACCCCTTCTTGGCCCCATTCCTCCCCATCCTCGTCCACGTCCCTGGAACCCACCAAGCACTATCATTGTGGTTGGATCCTGACCTCGCAATTCAGTCTGCATTTTGTAAGTAGGTGACTGGTCCATCAATAATTGATAACTATGGCAGTCTCATTCCTCGTGGCCCACCGATCTGCAAAAATTGCAAAATAGCCGCTGGGGGGTTGTCTCATGTTTTGTAATAGATGATAGTTGTCCGTGGCATGATTTCCTCCTTCCTGACATATTTCACACCAGAGTGTTGGTGCCACGCTTGGCCTTACCTGTGCCTCTGGTTGCGACGGCGTTGGTACCCCCGCTGCCACATAGTTCGCAAAGACTGGACAATGATCTTTATCATGACCCTGGCTTCTACACTTTATACACCGTACTTCCTCCCGAGCTCCTGGGCGGGGTGCCTGTTCTTGTTTTAACTTCTGCATTTCTAAACACAAGTTTTGTATTTGCACGTGGATTTGCTGAACTCCCAACCCCAGATCCTATATCGGAGTTTCATGCAACCTCATCACTGTCTCTAATGCTTCAGCCTGGGTTGAGATCTTTTGTTGTGATAGAGTCGTCCTCAGATGTGGCGTTAGTGATGCCACAAACCACACGTAGTGTTGCGCATCTGACAACGTCATGTTCACCTCACGGATTGTACTTTTCAATCTCTGATCTAGATCCCACAGAGTTTCACTAGGCATCATCGTGATTTCCTTGAATCCTATGATTGACTATGTTTTTTATTTTGGCTAGCTAAACTCTTTTTTTAATTCGGTCTTGATCTTTGTTGTTCCCGCATTCGGGTTATCGCTTGAGTACTTTATATACCATGTTAGCGCTTGGTCCTGCAACATGCTAACTAAGGTAGCCTTCTTGATGTTATCATCTGTAACTCCATGCGCTTCCCATACCACCGCTACCACGAACCAAAATTGTTCTGGATCTTCGCTTCCTGCTCCTTTGAATACCGGTAGCTAGATCGCGCTCGTCATTCTTAACCTTTGGCTTGCACGTCAGTTTTCTATAAACTCGTACTACCCCTGATACAATCAATCTTCAAGCTCTTTCTTTGTAGGACTCCAGTGTTCCGACATCAGACGCCCCTTAGGTAGATCCCGGTCCCCAACTTCGCTACCCAACAACATGAAAACTTCTTTTCTCATAAGGTACCAAGACTTTTGCAAGACTAGGGAATTAAAAGATGAAATCTTTAAGATGGATACAAAGGATAATGAAACTCTAGAAGAATATGTCGAATGGTTTCACTATAATTTGTAAAGATCCCCTCACACCACATTACCAAAAGAAGTCCTGAGAAACATCTTAATTAAGGGAATGAAAGAAAAATGGATAGAAACCCTCAATTTGATGGGGAAAGGAGATATTTCTCAAGAATATTATGATGAAATTGTTCGTTTTTGTATCAGATGTTCATGAGGTAGCATACGCACCGGGTCAGGAAGTCAAGATCTTATGACCAGAGGAAGCAAACCACAGAGTGGAGGCGTAACAAGAAAGGAAATTGGTAACCTCCTGGAAGACTTCAAGATGAACATCTTGGGTACCCTTACAATACAGTTGGACATCTTGTGGGCTAAACAGAAACAAGCCTTAGAAGAACAGAACTTGGCTGTTTTTTTCCCACGCTGCTGGAAGAAGCACAGCCAGCGGGAGTGTCCATTGGACATGGTCCATACATGTGCTATCTGCACCAAGGACCATGCCACTGAGCAATGTTCATCACTTCCAGGCCTGAAGGTAGTTTTCAAAGAAGCATAATAAGAGATAGAACTAGTATACTTGATGAACCTGTGTCGACAATGGTAGGCCAAACCCACAGGTATGTCATAAGACATAGTCCAGTTCTTTCCTTCTTCATCATTTAATCGACAGCAGAATTCAGGGGTAGCATGGAAAGGTTAATCACCTTACTCAAATTTCCAATCCCAACCATTTCCTATGACATCTTGGCCAACTCAGTCCTTTTTGGGTAATGGCTGGCTAAATTCTCCTTTTACTCCTGTTTGGGAAGGCAATCCATATCCATCCCAGTGGTCTGCCTCTACTTCACAAAATTCGAACTGGTCTTCGAATTAGCAGCGACCATTAGGGATAAACAATACACCTATGGGGACGGTTCCTCAACCTCAACCTACATCATCAGCCCTGTATCCATTGCAGAAAAATCCTCAGCCCCTTCTGCATCCCCAATTTCCAACCCAACCGAATCTAAATCCCAATAATAGACCGGTTCAGCTGGTGCAAATTGTCGAAAGCTTAGATTATGAGATTGAACAGAAAGAATCTAACAAACTTAGACTGATATCAGGGCGCATTATCACTCCTAAGGAAGACAAAGACCAGCCACCAATTAAGCTAAAAACCCCACCTGTACATATACCATCAATTGTGACTGACACATAAATAAAACAAGGAGAAGGTACAGTTGAGCATAAAGACCCTGAAAAACTCATAGTTACTTCTCCCCCATTCCCTGAAA
This sequence comes from Pinus tabuliformis, assembly GCA_031772625.1. Classification (NCBI taxonomy): domain Eukaryota; kingdom Viridiplantae; phylum Streptophyta; class Pinopsida; order Pinales; family Pinaceae; genus Pinus; species Pinus tabuliformis. The sequence continues at coordinate 563,575,646 of CM062804.1, read as the reverse complement.
GATTAACAATACCTAAACTAGTTGTTTATCTAGACTTTGATCTTGTAGGGGAACTGAAAAATCTTTGCATTAAAATTCCTCTCCTCCATGCAATCCAAGACATTCCTATTTATGCTAAAACAATTAAAGAGATATGTACAAAAAGTATTGTGAGGAAAGCAAAAGATCCACCCACCATTCATGTTGTAGGGACCTTGTCTGATTTGCTTTTGGGAGGGGAAGCTCTGATAAAGTGTGAAGATCCTGGGAATCCCATAGTTATTGTTATCACTCCAGGAAACTCTCCTAGGTTGTAGCTCAGAGATGCCTGGTAACATGTAATCTTCAATATTGTTCTTTGAACTATTGGAATGGATGATGGTTTGATCAATTCAGATGACTGTTTCAACTCTATTTTCACTCAAGACATGCATAAACACCCTCAGCTTTACAAGGCTTTAGACCACTAATGCTCAATAGTTTATAGATTCAATGGATCAATGGAGAATACTGACTGTACCAGCAGATGCATACATAAACACATATGAATGGCTAGCTATAGAAAGAAAATGAGGCTTGCAAATCTAATTTATCAATGCAGAGATAAGATGACAGTTATCTGGCATTAGACACAGAAGAAAACATGAATAACCTATTCAAGTGCAAGCATAGAACAAAAGAGAAAATGGGAATTGAACATGTAACAGCAAAAGAAGCTTATATTGTTGGAATGAAGATGAGAAGCTAGAGGAGTAGAGTCTCCACAGTCTCCAAAAGTTGAACCCCTGTTACTCTAAACTTTCTAATATTTATAGGCCTTTTACAATTCTCTCGAGCCTTTTGAGGCTCGAGAGGTCTTAATCTATCCTCTCTGTCCTTTTGTTAATGACTTGATGCTAGGACCAGACACGCAGGAGCTTAAAGGCCTCTTTTTCTAATAGAAATAACCAATTTCTGGTAATTTGCTACGTTTTCAGGGAACTCTCTCATGTCAGTGATGCTCCATGATCTCTTTGGGTTGATTTGGCTGCATCATGCTGGGATTTTTCCCCTTCCAGCCTCTATCCGCCGGCCACTGTCTCCCGGCCGAATCCTTCTTTTAGCATCGGCAATCATCACTAGATGCTTCTGAGGATATGTTGGCCACTTGTACCTGCAATGGAATGGCTATCGGGTCTATGAAACCCCTGCAACGACCCCTTTTCTGTTTTACACAGAGAAATGTTGCCATACTATGAAATTCTGCCAAAACATTGCTCATCCAGACTTCAAAAGTCCTTAAACATGGTTTATTCTCCCATTGGGTCTGCCTGTGATCACTAATCGCAAGTCCCAATGCCCCTTCCATGGCTTCCGTTTGGATTTATAAAATATGTTAAAAACCTTGAAAATATCACAAAGATGGCTTTATGCAAACTTGAAATAATATGCATTAGCCTTAACGAACCCTTTCAGGTCCGGCTTATCGCATCGATGCTTCATCCCTTTGTATTTCGTTTAATAAACAAAATACGCAAATACAAAGGAAAATTCCTTTTCTGCATATCTTAAAATCTATACAATGAGGTTTATATAGCCATCGGGTCCAGTTCATCGGACCGCATAATGTATAACAGCCTTTCTCCTTTGCAATGTTCCGATGCAATATTGCGATGCAACTTGTCGCAATCGCATATCACCCATGCCCAAGGTCTTTCTATATAACATTGGCCTATGCCCCCACCGATTTAGATCCACTGATATCAGAGATCGCGATATTGCATCGACCCGAGGTCCTGCCTCTACTTCGTGACATCGCTGATTTCGATCTGCCACTTTCGGCGATCGCACCATCTTTGCCTCAGGTATACTCCGCCTGCCTCCAATCTGATCATCGAAGGTCACTGATCAGGGGTGTCTTCCACCCGACCTTAAGTCCTCCTCTATGTTGGCCAATTGCGATTTGCTGATCAAATCTGGACCATTGATCGGCCAGATCTGACGACGACCACTGTGCATTCATTTCTCACGCCCCCAATGCTCTATTTTTTTCATGGTTTTCTTTACCTTTTCACCTCCCGATAGTGTTTTTTCACCATTCTAAGGGCTCTTGGCATGCGATTGTTTTGATCTTTGGATGATCCTTAAGAATATTTTGAAGATCTCGGGAGTGTTTTGGATCCATTTTGGGCCACATGCCAACAGGGCTAACACTGGATCCTTCTCGGGATGAAAGCCTCCCTGTGAGGTTTCAAGAACCATAGACCAATGCCTTTCCTGTAAAACCAAAAATCAAATCTATCTCCTAGTGTTCCATTGGGCATGGAGTCAATTTTGCATAAAAATAAAAACTGAAAAACATATTTGCAATATTAAGGCCTTAAAGCCTTATATGAAGTAAAGTTTAAAAAACCACCCATTGACTGGGCCATCAAAAACACCTTCCCCCTCCAAATTGTGTGGAATGAAAGTATTGTTCATATGAACTTGGGCAATGAAAAATGGTCCTATCCGTAAGGCATTAAATTTACCATGGTTGCCCTTCTTTTCCTTAAATGCATCCCATTTGAGAACCCAGTCACCAAGCTGAAAACTGTTCATTTTTGCCTTTCTATCAATGGTTTATTTGATCTTCTTCTGATGAATTCTTGACTTCTCAACCAGTTGTTTTATGATCTACTGTACTTCAACCAAGTTACTCATTCTCCTCACCATGTCGTTCTCTTCATCATGTTCTTCTTGCAATAATTTGGCCACAGGGAGAATCAGCTGGATAGGAAGAACAACATCAGTGCCATAAACCAGCTTAAACGAAGAATTTCTTATGGACTTCCTATTGGTAACTCTGTCAACCCACAGTGCAAACTTCAACTTGAAATCCCAGCTCTTTTTTAATATCCTTACAATCAAAGGCAATAAGAGAGGGCTGATAGGTCTTGATTTCTGCTTCCACGGGATGGTGTTCTTCTCCAGTGGGATCTTATGTTAAATGACGTTGGTGACATAGGTCCTAAGATCGCTGTATTCCCAAGAAAAAATATCAACAAATTGTTTCATCAGGGTGCAACACTCAAAACTCTAGGCAGAAGACAAGTGACTGGACAGATTTATGTATTTTAGGTGGGCTGGACTCCCTACATTATGTTTATGAATAGAAGACTCATTTTCTTTTTTGTCAGGCTTATAAGGTACATCATTAAGGTCAAACAGCTTCTCTAGGGGCACCAATCTTTGGGTATATAGTTACTAGGCAGCTGGACAATGCTTTCGTGGCCAATCTCATCCTTTAGCTTGGACTGGTTGCATTCTTGTGGGGGGACACAAGGACTACACCTGCCCATGTAGCTTCCTTAGAGAAAACTCCATCAAAGAACATGTCCCGAATTTGTGGGCCTTCTTCCTTTGTGATCTGCCAAATTGGTTTCTTAAGCTACATGGAGAACAACTAGGATTCGTCAATCTGAAGAATATAAGCTCCAAAATCAGTGTTGACAGCATAGATGGGATTATTAGTGTGATTCCTCTCATCACTAATTATATAAGACAACTGAGCTTCCCTGTATAATCTCTTACTCTCACCTCCAAAAACTGGGACAGTAGCATAGGACAAATCATTTTGTAATGTTCCACCTAATCTCTTGATCCAACCCCTGGAAAGCAACATGCCAAACTTGGGGGGTACATCTACTACCACAATATCCATCATCATGCTTTTCATGGGCAGCTGAGACAAGGTGATGGCTAGGTCTTTGATTAATCCCAAACATTTCACTTTTATAGAGTCAAATGAAAACAGGTCATGGTAAGGCTTGGTAATGTCAAGACCCAACTCATCCATGACAGCCTTGGGCATTAGACTATGGCTAGCTCTAGTGTCCAGAAGGTAGTTATGAAGGATGTTTTCATAAATATTCAGTGAGACATAAAATGATGGGGAGTTGTCTTCACAATTTTCAATCATTGGGCTGAGAATAACAATTGGTTTGCCATCTTGCAGATTTACATAGTCAGTGGAGGCTTGGATGGCTTTAGGCTCAAGGGCCTCGAGGATGGATCTTCTGAAGGACTCATTCTTCACTAGTTCAATCAGAGGTATAGGTATTCTTAACTTCTGAATTTCTGATTGAAAACTGAAAGGAGAAGGAGACTTGTCAAGGCCTCTTACCTTGTGAGCTAGAGCTTTGAGGATGATGGGATCAATTGCCAGTCGCTTCTACTTATTAGCTTGCTATAATGCAAGGACAGCAGCTCTTTGAACAAGAGTTTCCTTGGCATTATTTGTCTTCGACCTCAGATTAGATCTAGGTTGATCAACAATTTGCATAACAGCTTCCTTATCCCACTCTTGGATATTCTAGTCATCGAACAATGACTTTTCATAGGCAGCTAAGGTTAAAAAGGAGGCGCTGCCTTTGTCTTCCAGACAACGGATCTCATCATCTTCTTCAAACTACTCTTCTTCCATGACTACATTCTGGAAAGGGGTCTTCACCCTTTGGTCTTCATTGGAATCTTTGCTTCTTTGCAAAATCTACAACTGCTCATTAGCTCTTCTATATGGATTTGGATTTCTAGGAGCAATGGTATTAGGAATTCTTCCTTTCCCAGGGTGTTCCTCAACCTTTAACTTGGATATTTCAGAGGCTAATGACTCTATCATCTTGGTCATTTTATCTATCTTGGGATCTGAAAATGATGAAGCTTCGCCCCTCTGTCTCCTTCTATCAACATTCCCCTTGAGCTTCTCTGTAGCCATGATGTTTGATTCTACTTCCAAGGCTACATCCTACTTATCAGCCAAGGTAGCACATCACCTCTCCCTCAAGAGTAGGCAGAAGTCAAAATTAAAGGCACTGGCATAGGTGAGCTCGGCAAAGCTATTGGTGGGTTTTACTTCAGCTAGTATCTTGTTGTACATGTGATTAAACCTTTTATTTAAATCAGACAACAGCTCACCATTTTCCCTCTTTAAGTTCTAAAACTCGGTGTGTTAGTAGAGTAGATCCTTCTTATCCCCCCAATTCTTTAGGAATGCATCATCTAAAGCCTCAAAATTTGCTATAGATCTTGGGGTCAGTTCTCTGAACCATTTTATAGCCTCTTCATCTGGGCTTTGGACAAAGACTCTCATCCACACATCATCTTCACTAATGTCTAGGTTATCATCATAGCTATAGAATGATTCAAGATGTTCTTCAGTTGTAACACCTTCAGTCCCAATGAACTTAGGCCTATACTTCTGATATTCTCCAGTAGGCATGGCATTCAAAGGAGTGGGTAGTACTAGAGGCCCATACCTAGCAGCTATGATTCTTTCCATCTTGGTAGGTGCTTTTGGACCCACCATAGCTGTGGTGGCTATAAGGGTACTAGATGTCTGAATGATAGAGGGCTGAGGAGTGACTGATAGGACTAAAGGGGTATGATGGATAGGAGGTGAGGTTTCCTTTGGGCTTGCAACAAAAGGAGAACCTAAAGAATAAGGAGCTTTATGAATCTCTGAGATTTTTTCTTCACTGCTAATATTAGATGCTATACTCTCAACATGTATTTGTTCTATTACAGGATTTTCTTGAAGAGATATAGAATATTGTTTAGAGCTACCTGAACCTAATGCTCCTTTCTGCAATGCCTTTCTTTCTTTGATGATTTTTTTAGGGTCAGGTACTGGGTTAGCTTGTGGCTTCTGAGGCTTCCTCCAAGTATGCCTCACAAACTGAGCTAGAACTATCAAGTGGAGTCGCCAAGAGGCTCACCCTTCAGTAGAGTCGCCAGATAGATGATTACAACAGAAAAAGTGCCCATACTTTTTCTATCATCAAAGCTAGATCCGTGTCATCTCCCAAGGAAGTTGAGCTTCAGTTTCCTCTCCCCAGCAACGGTGCCAATTATGTTATCACTCCAGGAAACTCTCCTAGGTTATAGCTCGGAGATGCCTGGTAACATATAATCTTCAATATTGTTCTCTAAACTATTAGAATGGATGATGGTTTGGATCAAGTTAGATGACTATTTCAACTCTATTTTCACTCAAGACATGCATGAACACCCTCAACTTTACACAGATTTAGACCACTAATGCTCAATATTTTATAGATTCAATGGATAAATGGAGAATACTGACTATACCATCATATGCATACATAAACACATATGAATGGCTAGCTACAGAAAGCAAATGAGGCTTGCAAATCTAATTTATCAATGCAAAGATAAGATGACAGTTATCTGGCATTAGACATAGAAGAAAACATGAATAACCTATTCAAGTGCAAGCATAGAACAGAAGAGAAAATGGGAATTGAACTTGTAACAGCAAAAGAAGCTTATATTGTTGGAATGAAAATGAGAAGCTAGAGGAGTAGAGTCTCCACAACCTCCAAAAGTTGAACCCCTATTACTCTGAACTTTCTAATATTTATAGGCCTTTTACAATTCTCTCGAGCCTTCTGAGGCTCGAGAGGTCTTAATCTATCCTCTTTTTCCTTTTGTTAATGACTTGATGCCATGACCAGACACACAGGAGCTTGGAGGCCTCTTTTTCTAACAGCAATAACCAATTTCTGGCAATTTGTTGCGCTGTCAGGGAGCTCACTCATGCCATCAATGCTCCATGATCTCTTTGGGTTGATTTAGCTGCATCGTACTGGGATTTTCCCCTTCCGGCCTCTGTCCGCTAGCCGTTGTCTCCCAGCCGAATCCTTCTTCCGGCATCAGCAATCATCACTAAATGCTTCTAAGGATATGTTGGCCACTTGTACCTGCAATGGAATGGCTATCGGGCCTATGAAATCCCTGCAATGGCCCCTTTTCTGTTTTACACAGAGAAATGCTGCCATACTGTGAAATTCCACCAAAACATTGCTCATCCGGACTTCAAAAGTCCTTAAACATGGTCTATTCTCCCATCGGGTCCGCCTGTGATCGCTTATCGCAAGTCGCAATGCCCCTTCCATGGCTTCCCTTTGGATTTAGAAAATACGTTAAAAACCTTGAAAATATCACAAAGATGGCTTTATGCGGACTTGAAATAATATGCATTAGCCTTAACGAACCCTTTCGGGTCTAGCTTATCACATCGGCACTTCATCCCTTTGTATTTCGTTTAATAAACGAAATACGCAAATACAAAGGAAAATGTCTTTTCTACAGATCTCAAAATCTATGTAATGAGGTTTATATAGCCATCGGGTCTGGTTCATCGGATCGCATAACGTATAACAACCCTCCTCCTTTACAATGTTTCAACGCGATATGCATATCGCCCAAGCCCAAGGTCTTTCCATATAACATTGGCCTATGCCCCCACCAATTGCGATCCACCAAGATCGGAGATCGCGATATCGCATCGACCCAGGGTCCCGATCCGCCGCTTTCGGTGATTGCACCATCTTTGCCTTGGGTATACTCCGCCTGCCTCTGATCCGACCCACCAATCCGATCATCGGAGGTCATTGATTGGGGGTGTCTTCCACCTAATCTTAAGTCCTCCTCTCTATTGGCCGATTGTGATTTGCTGATCAAATATGGACCGTTGATCAGCCATATCTGATGGCTACTGTGCATTCATTTATCATGCCCCCAATGCTCTGTTTTTTTCACAGTTTTCTCTGGTTTTTCACCTCCCGACAGTGTTTTTTTCACCATTCTAAGGGCTCTTAGCATGTGATTGTTTTGATCTTTGAATTATCCTTAAGAAGATTTTGAAGATTTCGGGAGTGTTTTGGATCCATTTTGGGCCACATGCCAATAGGGCTAACAGCTACAGTTCAAATATATAGTCACTCATTTCAAAACACACTAGTTGATTTGGGTGTAGCCATTAACATCTTAACAATAGAAACCTGTAAGACACTTGGTATTACCGCTCTAGAACCAACCACGACCCTGCTAGAACTTGGCGATCATTCGGTGGTGAGACCAGAAGGAACTTTGTAGGATATTACTGTTTTTGTTGATTCATGGGAGTATCCAGTAGATTTTCTCGTTAAAAACCCAAAGAGTTGATTAGATGGGTACCCTCTAATTTTGGGTTGACCTTGGTTGGCAACAATTGATGCTTATATAGGTTGCCGAGAAGGCAGCATGAGCATTGCTAAGGGGGATGCTGTAAAAAATCTTGTTTTATATCCTCCTACCAAACCAAGTCCACCCATTGTAAAAATACATAAACAACCACCCACATAGCTAGAAGAAAGCATCTATTCACCGCTTACAGTAGCAGAGGCACTTGAATGCAAGAATCAGACTGAATATGATGTAATCAATAACTTTATTAATCAACCAGCTAATATGAACAATGTCAAATGTCAAATGTTGAAAGCAATTCTTGACAATGAAGCCTCAGAAGACCCTATGAAATATATTGATGATCAGCATGTCCAGACAACTGTTGTTGATAACAACAAGCCTGTTGAAATTGAACCAGACAAGGTTTTAAACATTAATGATAGCTTGGACAGTGACCAACAGTAAAATCTCATTCAAGTCCTGCAAAAATATAAAGGGGCTTTTGTCTAGGACTATCTAGACATGAAGGACATAGACCCAAAATTATGTACATATCATATATACACTGAAAAGGATGCTCGTCCTATCTAGAAACCTAAGCAAAGATTGAATCCGCACCTCAAAGATATTGTAAAAGAAGAGCTACAAAATTTTTTGGATGTGAATTTCATTTATATAATTTTGGATAGTAAGTGGGTCTCTCCGCCAGTAGTTGTTCCCAAGAAAAATGGGAAGTGGTGTATCTATGTGGATTACTGGGAATTGAACAAGGAGACACATAAATATCACTTTCCTCTTCCATTTATTATCAAGTCCTTGATACTCTGGCAGGGAAACAGTTCTTTCATTTTATAGAAGGTTTTAGTAGCTACAATCAGATTCAAATCACCCCTGAAGACCAAGACAAAACAACCTTTACCTACCTATGGGGTACATTCAGTTACAGAGTATTACCATTTGGCTTGTGAAATGCCCTAGCTACATTTCAAAGTGCCATAATTAGCATTTTTGTTGATCTGATAAATGAAGGAATTAAAGTTTACATGGATGACTTTACCCCATATGGGGATGACTTTGATCAAGCACTACAAACATTAGAGAAGGTTTTGGAACAATGCATCACCACCAGGCTATGTTTAAGCAATGTTAAGTGTCACATGATGATGAAAGAAGGCGTAATCCTAGGACACTACATCTCTGCAGCTGGGATACAGGTAGATCCAGCAAAGATACAGGTAATTCTCCTACTACCTACACCCTATACTCAGACGAAGGTACGTAGATTCCTTGGATATGCAGGTTATTATCATAGATTTATAAAAAAAAAAACACAAATTGTTGTGCATTTATATGCTTTAACAAGGAATGTTGACTTTAAATGGTATGATAAATGTGACACAACTTTTAAAGATTTGAAGAAATTAGTTTCGACGGCACCAGTATTGTGTGGACCCAACTGGGAACTGCCTTTCCACATTTCTACGGATGTGTCAAATGCAGCAATAAGAATTTTCCTCGGCCAGGAGGAGGACAGAAAACCTTATGCTATATATTATATCAACAAAAATCTTACTGCTGTTGAACTTAATTATACAGTAACAGAAAAGGAATTCTTAGCAGTCATTTATGCCATAGACAAACTTAGACATTATATAACTGGCTATCAAGTTTTTCTATATAATGATCATTCTACCATAAGATATTTAGCTAATAAACCTATTACAAATGATTGAGTGACTCACTGGTTGTTACTTTTGCAAGAATTTGATATCACTATCAAAGATCACCTGGGGAAAGAAAACCCAGTTGTTGATTTTATGTCTTGGGTTCCAAAGATAAATGATCCACTGGAAGTAGATGACCAGTTTCTAGATGAACATTTGTTTGTCATCACAGATAAAATGCCATGGTATGTAGATGTAGCAAACTATCTGGCAGTAGGAAAGTTTCCCAGACACTTGACAACAAGGGAAAGGAAACAAATTGTCAAGCGCATCGCACGATTTTCTTGGATTGGCAGATACCTTTTTCATACAAGGTCTGATATATGTATATGCAGATGCATTCGTGAGGATGAAATTTACAACATCCTGCAGGCTTGCCATGATGAACCCTGCGAAGGACACTTCACAGATTGTATAACGGGACATAAGCTACTACAGATGGGATATTGTTGGCCCACTATTTTTAAAGACACTAAGAAATATGTCCAGACTTGTGATAGTTGTCAAAGGATGGGTCAACCTTGCCAATCTGATGAAATGTCGCTGCAACCCGAATTGGTAATAAAACCTTTCGAACGATGGGCATTGGATCTTGGCCCATTTCATCCACCATCAAACTAAAAGGCCTACATACTGGTTGCCACAGACTACAAAACAAAGTGGGTAGAAACAATAGATTTGCCAAGGGCTGCAAAAGAAGCTATAATTAATTTCCTTTTTGGGTTATTTGTGCGATATGGTTTACCTCTGGAAGTGATAACATATGGAGGAGGGAAATTTGTAGGACACAAAATTACAACCACTATAAGTAACCACCGCATCACACATAGAGTCACTTCCCTGTATCACCCACAAGCGAAAAGGTAGGTTGAAAGCACCAATAAGGTCATAGAAGCAATTCTGACCAAGATAGTTTTGACACATCGGTGGGACTAGGCCACTAAACTGCTAGAGGCCTTGTGGGCCTATCAGACAACTTGGCGAAATACTACTGGATATTCTCCGTACCAATTTGTATTTGGCAAAGAACCTATATTTCCTATTGAATTTGAAATAAAGACTCTCAGAACAACCCAGGAAGTGGGATTGGATCTGACAGAGGCCCAAACCAGACGACTTCAACAAATAAATGAATTAGATGAGGCTTGACTACTTTCTTTACAACACACCACAATTATTCAGCATCAAAGGGCGAAGTGGCATGATAGTCTTATTAAAAGGAAGACGTTTCTGAAAGGAGATTAGGCGCCTCTTTATGATTCCAGATTCCAAGAATTTCTGGGCAAGTTACAGACAAGGTGGCTTGGCCCTTATGAAATTAAAGAGGTGAATAACAATGTCACACTTACTTTGACTACCATTGATGAGTCCGTCCATTATTTCAAGGTGAATGGACATCGGGTGCATCTTTATCACAAACCACTCACCAAAGATTCTTTTGTCAATCGATATGTGATCATCCCACTATACAAATTTTAGCTACATGGAGTGATGACCCAACAGCTTTATTTTCATAAAAACGTATCTTTCTTCAACTATAAATAATGTATATATTGTCTTACGGTTGGTTGCAATTCAGTTTGGCATCACCATGTAGATATGAGGAGTTCTCTTTTTTTTTGGTGTGCTTAATAATTGTTGTTCAATCGATTGAGCAATTCTCGTTCAATCCATTGAACAACACCGATTTATTTATGTGTGTTTTGTTGTTCAATCAATTGAATGATTGTTGTTCAATCAATTGAACAGCATCGATTGCCCTTTTTTGTGTGTTTTGTTGTTCAATCGATTGAATGATTGTTGTTCAATCAATTGAACAACACCAATGTTTTATGTACATTCTATTGTTCAATCGACTGAACGATTGTTGTTCAATCAATTGAACATCAATGATTTACTTTGTGTGTTTTGTTATTCAATCGATTGAGAGATTGTTGTTCAATCAATTGAACAACACCGATTTCTCTTTCATGATGTGTTCAATTGATTGAACGATTGTTTTTCAATAAATTGAACATCACCGATTTCTCTTTCATGGTTTGTTACCCAATCGAATGATTGTTGTTCAATCGATTAAACGATTGTTGTTCAATCGATTGAACGATTGTTGTTCAATCGATTGAATGATTACTATTCAAATTTTTTTGTTCAATCAATTGAACAACCCTGATTTATTTTTGTGTGTTTGTTGTTCAAATGATTGAATGATTGTTGTTCAATCAATTGAATAGCCCTAATTTTTTTTGTATGTTTGTTGTTCACGTGATTGATTGATTGTTGTTCACTCAATTGAATAGCGCTAATTCTTTTTTTGTGTTTGTTTTCAATAAATTGAACAACACTAATTCTTTTTGTGTGTTTGATGTTCAATCAACCAAACAGTTGTTGTTCAATCGATTGAACAACCATTGTTCGATAGAATGAATAGCTTTGATTTCTTTTTGTTGTTCCATCACCAGTTATTCTTTTCTGCCATTTTCTTCTTCTTCCATGCTTTGAATAAAAACCATCTGATTGGATTGGAAATTTGTACCTGAGATAATGAAAAACAGTAATATTAATACCATTATGACTTATGAAACCTTTTGATGGTCATATTTATTCCAAATATGACATGGTGCATCTATACAATGATTGGTTGAATATCTTTTCTTTGGACACATCATGAAATGATTGATTATCTTATACCATGCTAGTTTATCTTTTACACTTTCAAATGGACAAATCCCTTTGATATGATGATATAGGGATAAAAGCATAACTTTCATTGGCATTTTTTTTACTTATTATGCAATACCTGACTCTTAAGGAGTAAATTATCCTCCCTCCCTTTACAATAAAAGCATGAAAATATGAAAATATGAAAATGCAACAAACATTGTCTTAAAGAGGATAGGGGGTCTTAGTACGAGCCAACCTACCATGATCATAAGGATGTAACAGGTTGCCTTCCATTATGGCCACCACATCAAGGTAATGATATTCTTGATAGATTAAAACTGTCAGAAGGACAGGGGGTCTCATCATGAGCCAACCTTATCACTTTGTTATATCCTAGTGAATGGCACTATGATTATCTGGTTACCATATTAGCATAGTGGTCTCTTTATAAAAAGGATAAGGAAAATCATCTAAATAACTAAAAGGAGGACTCTGGCTTATTCTCAGGGTTAAAAGCAACCTTGTCAAGGCTATGAACGCATGTTAGCAATAGTGGCTCTGCTTTTGGTATTGAAGTACTATGTTACACTGCCAAATATTCTCTATCCTATTACCACCTATGGATTCATTTCTAAAGGAGAATTTTCCATTTGAACAGCATTTCTAATTTAATTAACCAACATGCATGGTAACCTATATCTTATATGCATTATATCATTATTGTCTAATCACTTTACCGACAACCATTAATATTTATCGTTGGTCATGCGTTTGTCACCTTTCCACCTAAGGTAAATATCTATTTACATAATGATCTAAATCTCTATTTTATTCTTTTTACGGGAATTTCAAATCTTTTGACGTGTACTGCTTTGATTTCCTTTGTCATATTTTATGTCACTTTTATTTGATTGTTCACCTACATTTATGACTTATCGATGCTTTCTCCCTTTTTCCATGCTTGATAGGCATGGATGCCCTTTTCTAATTGGAGGAGGGATGGTCTGTGCTATGAACATCATGTGTGATGATTTATGAATAGCTTGTGTGATAATTATTAACTAATTTTTGGTTAAAGGACTTCATTATGAATGCGCGTGTGTAATAATTATCAAACCATTTCTGATTGGAGGGGGGAAGGCAACCATTATGGGTAGCATGCGAATTAATTATGATCCTGTACCAAATATTTCTAACGAGAGAAATAACATAATTGCCTTTGATATTAACTCTCAAAACAACGTCACTACTCTATCAATAGCTTTAACATTCTATGTTGTTGTTCCAAACTGTTAAAGTGTGAAAGGAGTGCATGCAAAATTGCAAATGAACCAGCCACTGAAAAATAGTAGCCATGGGAGGAAAATCCATTCGATGTGAACCCACAGTGCTCAAGGTATTAGACCAAGCTCGTGCGATTCTTGAGCACGCCAGCTAGCTACAATACTTGAACAGATTGCAAGGATTTCATGAGGAAATGACACTTGAATTTCTGCAGATTTTATAGAATGTCCTCATAAAGGTGAAAGGCAGGAACATAATAGTCTTTGAGGCAATCATAGATAAAGTCTCCAGACTTCCAGTAGAAGGAACGAGATGGACGGACAAACATTTTCTTCTACAGGACACAGTCACAGTGTTCTAAGACCCAGACGAATAATTGGTGTGAAAAGGAAAAGGGATTCACCCTACAGCTTTAAGACAGCCATGGAAGGAATTGGCAGCCATTTTGCAGAGGTATATCACATGTGACAGACGTCAGGACATGGTAAAACCTCGTCCACTTAAACTGTTAGCTATTTTGAAACATAAAATCACAGTATATTTTCCATTTTATTTAAATTTTGTATTGCATGACATTGCTCATCGAGTCAAAACGGAAAAGGACACACATCTAGTCATCAGCCATCATGGGCTAATCAAATTAATTATCATTCATGAACTGGCCCAACAACAGCTAACCTGGGATAACCTTGTAAATCCTACTTTGAACCCACCTGTAGAAAATCCAGAGATTAAATAGTAGGGGGTGAGAGTGACAGGTCCGAAAGGGACACAGAAAAGAAAGAATCTCTCTTTGGCCTCAGGCCCAGTAAAACGAAGACACTATGTGAGGGTGAAATCGCAGCGGCACACCCCAATTCAAATAGAAGGAGCAGGCCATCTCACATGCCCCCTCCAAGTCCACAATATGACCCTTTGCGGGATTATGAGGAAGAGGTTTCCGAGTACTGGAGAACATGGGAACATTCTATGAAGGAAGAGAGCTATCTAGAAATTCTAAAGGGAAAAATTATGCCCTTAACTAGTCTGCCCCTGCTGGAATTTATCGTCATGATGAAACCTTGCCATGTACTGATAATTTGGAGGGACAGAAGGAACCAATTCCTTCTATGGAGAAGCCCCTTGAATCAGAGGTTCATGCATAGGAAACCCTCAGGGAGGAAAATCAAACAGAAGCTACTGCTCCACTAGAACCCCCAGTAAAGGAAAACCCTACAGAAGAAACCCTGGAAGGTGAAAATCAACCAGGGGGACTATTTTTATGAAGTCCCCGGAGGACGATGCCCATATAGGAGAAGAAAGACCCTGAAAATGATAACTTCTCAGGAGACACCATTCCATTAGAGTCTCCTAAAAGGGAAGCTCATGAAGAAAGAGACCTAGAAGGTGAGAATTCATTGGGATACATGGTCCCATTAGAACCTCACCCTAATATTGGCACAATTCCACCTTAACCTGAAGTAAATATAGTGGTGCCACTACTAATTAAAGACCTCATGACAAAGAAAACATATAAGGATAGATTGAGGAAGGTGCTCAAAAAGTACAGGAAGTAGAAGAAGACAGTTAAGCAGCTGAGAGAGTGGTTGATGGAAGCAGTTAGGGTCGAGAAAGTGAAAACAAAATTGGAGACTGTAGGGACTCAAACAGAACACTTCTCTTGCAAAGATATTGAAACCCAGACCAAGACCCCTTTGGTTTGTTCAAAAGGAACCCAAACAGAGCAATGTCTTTTAAAGAGTAGTGAAATGCAGACAAAATATCCTTGCGTTTGCCAGCAGAAACCCAAACAGATTTCCCCACTACTGATGCTGCTATCCAAACCAATTATGCAGACAATATTCAAGAAGATTTCCATATGCACCAGGGAACCGCTGACATTTTTTTTCAAACTGATACTGAAGAAAACACCCAAGTTGATTTTTGTATGATCTAAGAAGTGGTAGAGGCTTCTATTCAAACTGACTTAATGGTAACACAAGATGATGAAGTTTAGATAGAGGAAACACCTGATTACATTCCTCTAGTAAGGGAAGAGGTCATTATAAAATTACAAAATGAACTAGCCAAGGCTCAGTAGGAGTTGGCTCGGCATAAAGAAAAAGTAGTGCCACTACAAGTCCACCAGGAATTCGAAAGAAATTTGAGGCACTTACTATCACAAAGGATGAGACTTACGCTAATTACAAGGATGAACAGAAGAAAGTCAAAGAAGTACAGGCCAAGCTGTAGAAGGCTAAGGAGAAAATGCAGACTGTTTGCTCTCTCTATTCATATGCCTTGTCATGCCAAGCACTTGCCACCGACTATGCACTATTTCTACTAGAAAGATACCTCTTATTGAAGGTTAAAGCCATTAAGGCTGGTAAGTCAATAGAAATAAAGACCACTCCAGATTTTGTCAAGTGTTTCAAAGAACAAAATGAAGAGTTATAGTGCCTTTTGCATGAATTGTACATGCATAATTTTTTCTTAGATGATGACTTATATAGTAATCCTAGCCTCTTCATAGGGGATATCCAATTTCAAGCTTTTCTTTCCTTTGCCACTAATCAGATTAAATGGGCTAAAGCCCATAATACTTTTCAAAAGAAGGAATATAGCATAGAATTATGGGTTAGGGGAGAGCCCACAAAACCTCTACACCTTTTTGTCCAACACAAATATTTCATGAAACGAATAGGTGTTGTGGGTCAATTAGGACCACTTCATATCGACATCATACAAGAAGAGAAGGAATACTTTCAGGAAATCAAAGAAGAAGATTTGTCTGCAGCCATACAAAGATGGGAAGCCTCTAGTAACAATGTCAGGAACAAAGAGCCATTTGGGTATAGAAATTTTGAAGCTGCCTCCACCCGCCTAAACAAATATTGTAATATGGTCCTAAGCATGGGTCCTGATTGAATAGGGTGCTGATACAGAAGTCTGATTATCTGGTATCCTCCTGATGGGTATCATAGTGATTATAATCTGCCATATCACCGAGTGAACCAGGCTTTTGCAGTGCTCAAACAAAAAAATGGTTTTAGGTTGTATAAGGAGGAAGTATATCCTACTTACTCCTTGACTCAACTACACCTCAACCATCTTATTGCATGAGGACATGCAAAAAGGTAAGCAGGGGAGTATGTTGGGCTGAGGAAAAGGTATGTTTTCTCCTCATAATAGATTTATTAAGCATTTTTCTTCATGTGTTTATCTTCGTTTTAGGAATAAATCTAGAAGAAACAATAGCAAAAGTTGGGTAAAATCGATTATTAACAAATTGGATAAATATGGCATGAAAAAATAACTTTCACTATCTTTTTATGTAGGGACGTGGATTGGACGATTGTTGTTCAAACAACAGAATAGCGGCAGTCAGGAAAGGAAAAGGACAGCGTCTTGAGTAGGAGGGACAGTGGAAGACCAGGAAGACCAATGCTATTTTGTGATGAAATCAGATCAAGGGTTGTGAAATCCTCAGGATCCCCTGATCCTGAGGATTCACTTCTATCCATTTATTTTTCCAAAATTTATATAAAGCCATGAGGCGAATTGAACAGCTAGTTAGGAATTTTGAGATTGTAACTATTCTTTTTGAACACAGATATTTTCATTACTATGATGTTGTAACTCTGTTATTAATTTTAATGAAGAAGATTGTGTTTCATCCATAATTGTATTCTGAATATCTCTCAGTGGGGACTTCTAGAGACTTGGGCCCAGTCAATAGGAGATTTACTACTTCAATTGTGTTATAATCATTTCTGTTTATTTTTATAATTGTTCATTACTGTTAGTCTGTAAAGTTAGTGTTATTCTGATTGATGTGAGGATTGATGATTCTGGTTTGTGTTGTTGTTCAGACGAGACTCTAGATTTAGTTGTGTGTTAAATTTGCATGATAATATTTATCGAATTGATTATGTTGATGTAGACATTTGATTGTTGTTCGTTATCACAGATCTCAAGATTATAGCTGATTGCTTTCCATGAGATGTTTACCTGGTTACTTGTTGATTCAATTGTTGTATTTTTCCTTCATATCAAATGAATTAGTGTCAATACCAATTATATTGATAAGAGTGATTCTTTCTACTTGCATTCCAATTCAGTTTCGTGTAGAATAGATTAGGTAGATTTGAGAATGTTCTAAAGGTTTCTTTCAGAATTATTTGGATTTAACTTAGAGAAATAGATATTAGTGATTGCAACTATTCCAATCATTTCATTATGGATTGACCTCTAAATTCACTGCATATACAATGCTGACACTCTTCAAATAAATAGACTTACCCTGGGTTGATGATTAATGTAGGTATTAAGATTGATTTTAATAAGACATATTAGTGCACCAACAAAGTCGATGGATGAGGTATCTGCGAGATACCCTGACATACCAACTATAGTGGACTTCGCAGTGTATTTAGAATAGTTCCTTCGTTGTCTCTTGAAGAGGATCTCAATAGTGGACTATATTCAGAGACCAATTCTCCATTCCTTCTGAAGGATTTTCCACTTTGCATAGTTCCAAACATCAAGGTGATGGCATAAGCCATTTTTCACACAAAAGCACCTTAATCCAAGTTTTCAGAGATTTTGAATGCTTACCTCGCGGTCCCTTGAAGAGATTTCACTCTACTTCTCTATAATTGATGGTCATATCAATCGTGAGCTCAGTGACGAATCCTCATATGATACAATCAATCGAGTGATCAAAAGCCGACGCGATGTTATTTTCTGAAGCTTGCAACCGCCTCACCAGCTCTTGTGTCCACATAATAGGACCATCAAGCCTCCACGTACCCTGACTCGCCACTAATCTAGACAGCCACTCGTGCAATTTGCAAGGGAAGAAACAAAAAGTTTTCACTTTCGTGTGAGTATAGGTATCTATTCAACCACTGTTCTTTGGAAAACTATGGGTTTCTATTCTCTTGATCTGTGAACGTGTGTTCCTTTCAATTGAGCCACTTCTCAATTTATTTCTTAGTAAGAAACCACTTATTTGACATCCCACATTCTTCATATTAATCCCAGTTCTGGCAACAGAACCATTTGTTGGATTAAGGGGGTTTGACCCAGGTTTCGAGCTATTCGCACCAGCCAACAAAACCCTAACTACTGGCCCTTTCAGTAACAACCTGCGTAGCATAGGCTGCAATCTCACCCGAAGTAGTATTGGGGGATGCTAGAACCAGGTTTCTGCATCCAGAGGCCTGTGTGATGGTTTCCTAAGGTTCTTAGGGGTTAGA
This sequence comes from Pinus tabuliformis, assembly GCA_031772625.1. NCBI lineage: Eukaryota > Viridiplantae > Streptophyta > Pinopsida > Pinales > Pinaceae > Pinus > Pinus tabuliformis. The sequence continues at coordinate 563,556,769 of CM062804.1, read as the reverse complement.
TCTACCTTCGCGCAAATCTATTACTTCCAACTGTCAACTACTACAACTCTATCAAAATGACCTTCATATCCTCGCAAAGGTGCTTAATTATACTTAGCATACATAAAGATTATAGATCTACCAATTTCATGCAGTAAATGTGTATTCTAAAGCCCTTCTGGAGTAGATCTTCCATTGCACAGATCTACCCTTTCCAAACAGCTAACTACAGCTCTCTATCTAACGAATTCTCGATCTTCATGAAGGTCTTAAATTGTTGTTAACATGCATAAAAGATACATATCCACTAATTTCGCGTAATAACAACCATTAATTCACATAAAACATATCATAGAGCGAAGATACATAATATTTAAAAAGAATTAAATAATAAGGCACAAATGCATCAGAATTGCTTCCCAAACAGTCTTTATTATGAATAATCATTCAATTACAGACATCTCTTCCCTACGCACTCAGCTGCAAGGGCCCATGAACTCAACTTGCTGACTTACCAAGGTCTCCGTGCACTCAGCTGCAGGAGCCTTCCCCTTTCTCCTAAGTAAAGGAAACAAGCTTTTCCTGCCTTAGCACCTTGCCCTTACAATGATTCTTCACAAAAAGTTGTCTTCTAAGACTCATTATGACTCAACTACTTATAGCATTTTCTTTGAATTTCCATGGTCCGCAAACCATGGGTGGGTCTCAAAACCATCCTATCACCTACCCATATAAGGGACTAATGCCCCTTTGACTCTTACTTATCTTCATGCTCTGCTTCCACATTTTGCGAAGACTTTACATTCTTTAACAAAAACTATTACAAAATTTGACTTAACTGAAAAAAATTGACCCCAGGGACCCCATCCCAACAACATACGCAACTTCTATGAACAAACATTGTGTAGATAATCTGAACCATGGAAATATGGATATTATCATGGTAATTTCCCATAGTAATTGTGGTGGCAATGTCTATTTGACCCCATCAACAAATACTAATGACATGACCAAAATATTTTCCTGTGGTATTGACTAAGGTAAAAGTTATATAAGGATATCGAGATCAAGGTGTTAAGTGTGCAATGAAATGAATCATTCATGTGTGATCTGATATGAAAACAGGTGTGCACCAGTGAGCAAGGAGATGACTCGGATCTGATAGATCTAACAATGCATTAGAGACTAAAGGATGTACTTGCTTGATATGTTTATGTTTGTGGTGATGGTATGATATGAATGTGTTTGCAGTGATATGTGACCTTTGACATTATGTGCACAGAGATCTGATTTTGACATGTGATTTGCAGTGAAGTTCTGTTTTAGTATTTTTAAATTTTATATGTAATTTTTGCTTTGTATTGTCATGGATATGCTTCGCAGTGGTAACGTATATATTTTGAAGTAATTTATTTTAGAATATTTCCTTATTTGGGTTTTCGTATTCAGTATGTTAAAATATATACGCGGATTTTATGCATTGTAAGCATGTATATACGCAAAGTTGGTTAAATACAGTTTCGTATACATTCTAAGTTGATCCTAATCAAAGTTTAAATTGTTGCTTGATGATGACATTTGATGGAGTATGTTTTATTTGTTGTTGTTTGTAAATGATGTCTTAATCAGAATAGTTGATATTTGAATGTATTGATGCTTGGTTATTGAGTAGTCACTTGGTTTGGTATGGCATGACAGTATTGACAATGTTGGTTAGATCTGGTTCAGTGATTGATCTACTCTAGTGACTTAGTTGATTCCATTCTCAAAGGCTCAAATTTTCAGTATTTTGTGAGTTAAGATTTGTACATGGGTATTATGCACTGGAAACACATATATACGTAGGTTTTTTTTGAACAGTTGCGTATACATTCCAAAGTTAATAATGATCATGGTTTGTTGTGACCGCACATCATTTTTGTGATAACTGACTAGTATCTAATAGTGTGATAAATTAGTGAAAGGTTGAATAGTTGATGTGTGATAGTATTATTTGGTATTGAATTTATTTGATCTAGTTCTGTTCATTGAGATTCATTTCATTTATTATTCAGTGGCTTGATTCTTTAGTGATTCAATTGGTTTATAGTGCTTCAGTGATTCAAATTTTATGATTCATTATTTTGGTTCAGGCTTATTGTTGGTGTGGGTCCAGTGTGAAAATTTGATGAAAGGTGGCCTGCATGTTTGATGGTTCATTGAGACAGGTGGATCTAGTATGAAATATTATGAAACATGGTCCACAAAGTGCTGAGGGTTGTAGCCTTCAGTGAGGGGGTAGGAGCTCCCTTTCAGTAGGAGCCAGTAAACGAGATCAAGGGGTTGTAGCTCCCTTCTAGTGGGTGTTGGAGAATGAGTGGAGTTTGTAGCCTCCTGCAGGTGGGTGACTGTGTATTGGTAAGAGTTTGCGCCATTACAAGATGTAACGACTATTTTCTTTATATAATAAGAAAGAAGACATAGATGACAACAGTGGTGGTTTTCTCCCACATTGGGTTTCCACCTAAAATCCTGGTGTCTGTATGTGTTGATATGTTTCTTTTGTGTTGATGATTTATCTTCTCTTTATTTCTCAAAGTTACTACTTAATAAATGGATAATGAAATAAAGATTCATTGGTTAAAGATAAACATTTGATGGAACATATGAAAAATTAGTTACGTAGATATATGTGGTTTGCATTCACTAGAGTTGCATACACACGTGAGTTACATGAAGAACAGTACCATACAAAATTCTAAATGTGAAATCAAAAGTTAAAGTGAATTAAAAATACCAATTCACCCCCGGTAATTTTCCTAACAACAACTAGAAACTCAAATTCTAATTGACCATCCCTAGGCCTTATTTGATGGGGTTGCATAGTTGCATAAGGAACCACCCCCCCCCCCCCCCACAAAAAGAGGGGCAAGGGGCACCTTTTCCTATTTGATACACACAAAATATCATTCTAAATTAGTATTGGACCATATATAAATAATTATGTTGAATTAATGGAATTATAGTTCCTTTTGTATTCAGCTCATGAATTCAACATTTCACTAGTGAATATATATCGAGACTCAAAATTGGTGACAAATTGGATGACAAGGGAAGGCTTCAAAATTATTCTCTTCAACCTCTCTTTCAAAACATACAACAAGTTTCTTCCAGCTTTACTAATATAATATATGATCACATTTACAGGAAAAAGAACCAATCAACAGATGATTTGTCCAAAGTTGGCCTAGAATTGGATCTCGTTGCTAGAAAAACAACAAAAAATGAAAGATGCCATGAAGAATATTTTCATGAATATTGAGCCCTACTAGGCCTGCCACATCATACATGATCAGGATTAAATGGGCATATATTTTTTGCTTCACTATATCATATCATCTACGTCTTTCTTTTGGATTTTATGATCACAATACAATGACACTTCATAGCGTTTATTTTATAGGATATTTATTATATATCTGTTTTTGGGACTGTCACCCCAATGAGGAACTATAACCATTTTCACTCTTTTTGTGGGGGGATAAATTACAAGGGCTCCTTATTAAAGCTAATTGTGAACATTTCCATATATATATATATATAGATATTACAATTTTTTTAATGGATTATATATGTGTATATTGAAAAATCCCTCAGTCGGGGTAAGCAATAGGGCAAGTGTGCAAAGGTCGATATGAATGATTCATCATCATCATTCCACACCAAGAGCAAGGAGATGGTGCTAGAGTGCCTTCCACCTAGAACCCTCCATTACCAAGATTTAATTGCCTCACCGCCCAAGGCGTGGATTATTATGAGGGGTTGGGACATTTCTCAAAGGCGATATTTGTTTATCTCTTCGATTATGCTTCTATTTATAGGCACTATTTATATACTAGCTTGTGAAATCAAGGATAGTCCAAGACCTCCTGACTTGGACTACTCCAGAAATTCACTAGATTTTTACCTTATTAGCTTATTGTTTCCTTCACCACATGTTGTTTCTTCCAAGATTGGCAGAGGCTTCTTCAATTGGAAGCATGGGATGACAGTAGTTGGATGATCCCAATAGTTAGCAAAGGAAAAGGTTCCACCTCCAAAAGCACACCAACAGCCCATATTGATCTCTCATCCTCCACCTAGCTTTCAGCAACTCTGCTCCATGGCAAGCTTTGCAATCTCTTTGCAAATTTTTTGTTGTCTTGAATCTGCTAGTTTAGCTTAATTGTTTTGTCTCTACCAAATTATATGGAGACGATGTCTGTAGTGTCAAATTTTGTACTCTATATGTTTTCTTTTGGACTTGGACTATATTGTTTCGATGTTGGTCTAGTTTCCTAAGCGGCAGACCGCAACAAAACTATGCTTGATTTATGTTTTCTTGATTGATCAATTGAAATTTAGTTTTCATTATATATATTATAGTAAAAAAAAAAAAAACAACAACAACAACAACATTAAAAACAATTTAATAAATAAATAAAAATTGAAAATATTGAAAATTGAAAAAACATTAAAATGACTTTTTCTTTCTCTTTTTTAACCATGGTTAATTGATAACTTATTGGAGTAATCTAGGCGAAGCCCAATATCAAACCTAGTGGTCCCTATAACACCAATAGTATATTCAACAGCCCCTAAACTAGATATACTAGTGATTTATAACTTAGAAAGAGTCGCCGACTCCATGAGAGTGGGGGAGCCTACATTAAAAAGACTATAACATGAAAAGAACACATTAGATAAAGGTCAAAATAGGTGAAGGAAAGATTATGGGATGATTCCTCTCTCCCAATAAAATCCTTTTAATGTGGATAGAGGCAAGATTATGGGGTGATTCCTCTCTCTCCAAGGCTTATAATGTGGGGAGAGGCACGATCACCCCTCTCTAATTGAAGGCTTAAAATGAGGAAGGGATTGTTTTGAAAATCGTTTTCCCTTTCTTAAATATATAAATGTTTTTATATGAAGCATTTCAATGTTTTTTATAGTTTTTTAATAATTTTATTTTTTTATATTGTGTTTTACAATTCGGTATGGGGGAGAAGTTCTCAAGAACAAACAAATAAATAAACATAATATTACATTAAAAAAAAATACAAGTCAGATTCATCTCTTTTTGTGTAAAGTTAAATTTTTCATTCATGTTAATAGAATTTTACATCAAATTATGTGTCAGTTTGCCACCAGGAAAAACACAAGTCGACTTCATATTAAATAACACAAAATTAAACTAAATAGAAAAAAAATAGCTACAAACATACATACATATTATATGCAACAATATTTAAAAAAAAAAAAAAAAAACTAGTTTATATGTGTCTTAAACACAAATCTATAAAGCACCTAAAGGGATTAAATTTATTAATGTGTACATGTTTTTAATATGAATGAATTAATACATAACATAGAATTAAATGATAAAAAAAATTATAAGAAATTCAATCCCTTATGGTGCTTGATAAATACGAATTTAATATGAATCCAAACGAGTTTAATTTTTTTAATTCACTTCTCATTTATTTTGTGTGTTTATTTTTATTTATTTTATTATGATTTTATTTTTTTTATTTTTTAATCATTTTTTGTTTTCTTTGTTTAATTCAATTTAAATTAATTTGTTGTGTTTTATTTTTTTAATATGTATTTACTCTATAATTTTATTTTATTTTTTTATTTTTTTATTAATTTTTTTAATATTTGTTTTCTTCATTGGTTTTTATTTTATTTTTTAATTTGTTTTAATTCATATATATATATATATATATATATATATATATATATATAGTTAAATTCTATTGCTAATTCAGAAAATTACAACTATCATAAGTTGTTATTTGTCTTTGGTCTACTACATCGGAAACCATACCAAAGATAGAATAATTGTTGTTCAATCAGAGTCCAAGAATAGGTTGCAAAGAATAACACCCAACGAACATGAAGTTTAGTTGTCCTTCCGAGGGGGAAATGAGCAAAAAGAAAACCAAAATGATAGACTAGAGTTTGAGAATGTATGCCAAAAAATAGCATCAGTTTTCTAAAAAGGAAATGTGTTCCATAAGTGGGAAAGCCAACCCAGAGAAATCCTACTAGAAAAGTCAAAACTCTAGACATAGTGAATATAACAACCATTAAAAAAACTGAGTCATGAAGACAGTAAGGTATCTCGATTGATGAGGCATTTTGCATCTTGTTGACGGTGTTGGAAATCCACCAACAAAGGTGGTGTCCCTAGTATGAAGTCTCAACTAGACCTCACTCCATTTGGAGTAGGATCCCCATCCAGATAATAAGCCCAACCACCATTATTACTAGGTATTTTCCTTGCTTGTAATTATCAACATAAAAGATTATGCAAACAACCTTTGAAACAAGTGAGTAAGTTAACACTGTGAGACATACAATTGCAATGTATATAAGGCACTTCCACGAAAGGGAAAAGTGAGAGTTATCCTCTAGAAGAAAAGTAATAGTACTATCCTAAAAGAGACACACAAAAGCATAGAAGGAATCGTTGATTAACCTGAAAAGTAGTTCACAAGATAACAACAATCATAAAAGCAAGTAAAAACACACAATATTCAACAATATTCATACCAAAGCCAATGAAATAGTTCATTTTTATTAGTATATATTAACATAAACATACACCGCAAACAATGAAAGAATAATCTCACAATTAGTCATGACATGTGCATGAGAGTGTGTCAGATCCAAGAGCTTCATATATTAAGTGAAAGTCCCAAGATACACGATTAAAATGATGCAACAAGCCCCAATAGTGGAACATTAAGTCACCACTTGCTCCTCCAAAGAATGATCTTCTCTCCTATACCAAGCTAGAGAAGCCAAGGTGAAAGTCCTTTTGCTTGAGATATGAGGGTGCATTTATAAAAATGAGGTGACTCTTCACCTCCCTTGTGACTTTTGACCTTCCCTCAAGACTCTAGAACTTCCATGTGACTTTCGAATTCCTTTGTGACCTTTAAGCTTCTACATGACTTTAGAAATTTCTAGTGACACTTCATGTTCCATGTGTGACCCTTGGGCTTCCACACATTTTACATTTTCTCTTTTTTGAAATTACATAATTGCATTACATAATTAATGTGGCAAAAATACATGGGACCAAACAACACTCTTGTGTTGACACTTTGAATGACCATAACTTGGTGAATCTTACATGGGACTTCATTGTGATGTATCAATGTGAAGTTCCTTCCTTCGTTGCTATGTCTTCAAATCTTGATTATTTATCTAGGATGTGATTCAAATTCACCCTACAAAGGGCCTGGATGAGTGTTGGAACCTTCTAAATGAATTTTTTTTCCGTCTCTCTATAGTGGTCCAAGATTCCTTTACTCATGCATGATGTCATTTTTATTCCTTGTTTCCATGAGTTTTCTTCTTGTAACCTCTTCTTGCTAACCTTCTTGAGCATCATCTTGCCATGATAGGGTGATAGCACTTGAAAATGAAGTTTACTCATGAAAAGACAACAACAACCCCAAAATCACCTATTCTATTTGTGTTTGTTCATGTATCATTTTGACTGTGATGGGGAAATGTGCAAGGGCTTTGAGAGAAAGAAACTAGCAATTGCACAGTTGAGCACTACAGGGACTAAGGGATGACCACATTGTCCTTTGGAAATGTGAAATGTGCAATTAGGGAAGGCTTATCAATGTATTGTGCAGTGGGAAAGTATAGGAGAGAAGGGTGACGAGCCTTCTCACTAAGGATGTGCAATGTGCAGTGTTCAAGGTAAAGAAAGCAGACATTGCATAGTAGAGCTCAATAGGGACTAAGGGATGACCCCGTTTTCGACTAGAACTGTGCAATGCGTAGTAGGAGGCAAGGCAGGATAAGGTATTGTACAGTAGGTAGATTTAGTCAACAATAATAGCAAGATTAGGCATTGTAACTGCGCAACGCACAGTGATTGAGGAGAATACTTCAACGATTGTGCAGTTGAGCTCAGGAGTGACCTAGAGATGGACCTATTGTCCACTAAAATTGTGCAATGAGCAACAGGAAGTAGACTTGGTGAAATTATTGTGCAGGGGACTGAGGTAAGAAGTAGAAGGTAAGGTCACTGTACCCTGGGGATGCCTACTGCACAATGTGCAATAGAGGGCAGAACTTATCAAGGCTTTGTGCAGTGAGGTAGTACTAGCAACAATGGTGCAGTGACTATGCTCTGAAGTTAAATGTGCAATAATGGGAGGTTTCCTCAAGAAAGGCTCAGTGTGTAAGTCCAAGAGGTAATACTTTCATCACTCAGGCATGTGAATGTGCAGTTCTCATCACCTGGTGGAGGATTAGTTCTTTTATAACTTGTGCCTGATGGGAGAATCAAGAAGAGTTCCAAAATGGCTAAGTGTGGGATCAATGGAACATGAGAGATAAAGACATCCAAACAAGTCCCAAAAAAATATCACGCACATGTATACCATCAAATACAACATGAAAATATATAAAATAGCCAACACCAACATTTATAACTTGAAATGATAGCAAAGCGACACTTATTTCTGAGTGTGATAGTTAAAACGTAAGATTATGACACTTGAAATACAAGTGACGACACAAGTGTCGACAGAAAAAAAAAAAAAGGTGTGCTATGCCATAGGAAACTGTCCAACCCAAATTCTAATGATGAATAACATTAACTAGCGCAAGATAATGCACTAGAGTTTCCTTTTGAAGGTGTGCCATGGTGCTCTTAAGATGTGTGAAAACAAGTGGGAGAAACAAGTGCAAGAGTGAAAATGACACTTGCAAACACAAAGAAAACACAAGTGACACATGCAAGAATGAAAGTAGGAAAAAGAAACAATTGTAAAAGATAGAGAAAGAAAAAATGATGCATGTAAGAGCAAAAGAAAGAAAAAGTGACACTTGTGAAAGAAAAAGTGACACTTGTGAATGCAAAAGCGACACTTGTGAAAGCAAAAGCGACACTTGCGAAAGCAAAAGTGACACATGAGTAACTCACCCAAATGATGGGGAATTTGCAACCATGGGTGAGAGAAAAATCCTTATACTCCAATAGTGCATAGAGCTCAAAATAAAAAGATGAACTCTGCACTGGACTATTTATACATGGAGATGATACATGCAATTAGAGTTAAGATTGGTGAGCACACTTAGTATACTCTCACTATCGAAAAAAAGTGTGTAGTCGTTGTCTACAAAGGATTCCCTCACACTGTCTCTTTCCATAACTATTTTGTAGTATCTTTATCTAGGGATTGTGCAAGCATTATCATGAATAACTACGTAGGTATTGTCCACAAAGATTGTGCAGTCTTTGTCACTAGGGACTATACATTCACTTCATCAGGTACTACGTAGTCACTATGATTAGGCATTACACAGTGCTTTACTTGCAAGGATACACATTAAATACTAGGCTTGCTCAGAAGAGGGTTGTTATGAAATCATCACAAGATAAGCATGTAAAAGAAGGTCACTTTGACACTTATAATTCCTAAAGGAATACTTGAACACTTAAGCAACATGGCTAAGTATGACATTAATGGCTTGAAATGAAGGATTGCATGATCATAAGGAGGCTCCAAAATTTGGAGGGTGTTTTTTGAAGTAACAACACATCCTTGAAATATGGTGTCACTACCAAGCCTAGAAGCATTCCTACATCAAGGTGAACCAAACATCTTTCCATGTCCAACAATAATAGATTCAAATCTTCCAACTTGTGCATGAGGTTATCCTGATCATCCCTTCGATCAACCATAACCTTCCCTAAAGGTAATTCAACATTTCAATAAAGATCAACGGTGTACAGATAGTGATTCTAACAGCCTCTATTGTTCCTAGTATCTTAAATCTAGGCCACAATTTGGTCCATCACTTCAGAGTCCAACATATTTTGACGTTCATGGCCCACTTCATCTTTATCTATGTTAATTTTTCCTGATATTTTTAGAGTATGAACCTAATAGATACAAGTAAAGCACTCATTTTAAAATTGATCTCGAGTGCCTCCAATGATCCCATGACCTCCACCACCTCGTTAGATATGGGCACAATATCATCTCATGGCAGCTAGGGGAAGAAAGAATCAGGAAGGACTAAAGAGGCTCTAAGTTAAAGGGTGAGTGAAGTGCACTCGAAACAAGATATTCATTATTTCCATGAGAACAAAGGTTGATTCTGTGATCACCTGTGCATGTCCTCTGTCATTCGTCGATGTCAAGAATGGTAGAAACAAAGCTAGAGAGAAGGTATTTGATAGAGAACTAGGAAAGAATAAGTTACACCCAAGAGTCATGGCGGAAAGGGGAAATAACTAGGAGGAGATAACTAGAACAAGAACTGGAAACATATCTATGATATTGGAGATAACACCCCCTATGAAGGTTGTGGAGGCACTAGCATGAGTGATATTATTGTTCTTCATCTCATAAGGAGGGTGGCATCTCTACCAAGGTCAAGTTAAATGCTCTCACAAATCAGTTGACATGTTGGTAGGGGCAGAGGCTGGGAGCCCTAGCTCGGCCTTGGTTCAATTATTAAATGTGATATTTTTAGCTCATAATTAGTACTTCTTGTAACTATCCTTATTATCTAAGCAGTCCCTCGAGGGCTGAAACATGTATATTCCTCATATGGAATATAAAGATATTTTTCATGGGATATATATATATATATATATATGGTTTTAAAAAATGGGAAAATTTATGGTGGAGTAGGTGCAACTATTGCAATTGCAATTGATAATTTTGAAAGCATTGGAATTTTAAGCTTGTAGTAAAAAATGGTGTTAATGCTCACAACTCTTTTTTATTCAAAATTTTATTCTAAGGTTTTGATTGTGATGGCACAAGTTTTTAAAACCGTGGCTACAAACATGATATAATTTTAACCTCAAAAGAAAGAGTGCTACTGGCAACACCACTTTCAATTCAATGGTTGATTTTAAGGATTTGGTTAGCAACATTAATGATCATGGTTTCAAAAGTTTGTAATTTTAAGTCTTCCAAAAAGCATGGTGCAAGAACTTTGGAGAGTTCTCATCAAGATGGTAGCTTTGATTTGGGACCTAGGACTTCTAATATGTTTCTCAAATGCAAGAGAAACTCATTTATTAGTAGCCAACATGGCATGGGAAGAAGTAATTTCATCAATATCATATTTTTTACCAACATTATCACCACTAAAAATGTCATCATAAGTATAATAAAAAACATTATGTGAAGCATAATCAATGTCAATATGTTATTAAGAAAGATTTAACACCTTCTTCCGAGCATCAAGTAATTGTTTTTTATCACAAAATTCATTAATGAGGTTTTGATAGAGATCATTATTTCCTTATAGACTCCATCTATGATGTGAAGCTCTCAACAAGATCAAAATACTTATTAAAAGAAAAAGTTTATAACATACTAATACAATATTTCAGCTTTACTTTCAGTGCTTCTTAACTCATTGACTTCTCGAACCATTTCGTAATTGAGGTATTCCAAGTATTTGATCATCTTTTCCTTCTCATCTACCTGAGAAAGAATGTGATCTTATTCTATCTTTAATTTTTTGTACTTGTTATATATACTCGTGGTACTTTGAAACCAAGCACCACCAACAATGTTTTAGGTGTAACACATTCTTTCATGTGCAATAAATTTGTGCTTCCACTCTTTTGCTACACATAGTTGACCCATTGTTTCTCAATGGTCACCACCTTGTAGCACCATGCTCATGGACCCATCTACTTTGATCTACATGCTAATATGCACTATATGCTTGTTCCCACCGCATCCTTTAAACTTCAACTATATCAAAATATTCTTCAATGTGTAGATAGAAAAGTCATGCTTTGTGCAAGTGATGGCTAGATTGGGAGAAAATACCTTAGGTTGAATACCTAGAAATTAATTGAAAATTTTACATGGCCCTTCATAAATCAATTAAATCCATGTTACAATAATTTGTAAACAACTAGGGAACCACATATTGTAGCTTATTTAGCACAAGAATTCCATTAAAATACTCCATGAGAAGATTCTATCGTTAACTCATTCTTGGAGCTATGGATGTTCACTTGAAAACAGATGGATATTTGTTCCATTTCAAGTGGACATCGTGCCCTTGAGTTTATTTTTACTATAGATATGAGATACAATAAATATTTCTAGATAGATGGTCATACTACTATGAGGAGGTGATATCTAAAAACAATTGAACAAAAGCTTCTTCTCCTCCTAATCTATTTCATATGTTAATTCACAATAATAATAATAATAATATAATTTTAAGGTCACAACCAAGCCCCCCCTTGTTTTTAGGATAAGGGACCATCCAAAAATTAATATCAACCCATATAAAATATGAATGGGGTACATAATTATGACATAAAACCCTAAAATTCAAGAACCCTAACCTTGTCATGATCAGGAGTAAATGGGAATACTGAACTAGACAAATCTAATTTATCCAAGAAAAAAAAGGAGTTGTAAACACCCACCTTAACCCCAGAGAGATGTTTACTTACTAATCTAATTTCCCTTATTCAGTTAGAGAGATGTAATAATTATTTTTTTTTGTCTTCAAATCTCGAAATGGATGTCACTGTTGTGTTCATCTTACCGAGACATTTCCAGTGATTTAAAATTCCACCCCAATCCAACCTTTGAATCAAGTTATGGCTGTTTGATTTCCATTGAATCAGAAGGTGATGTGTCATCATTTTTCCACGTGGCAACCACATAGTTGTCTCAGCCAGTCACTCAATGCCACAACATTACAACATTAGCTACTGACTCATTCACAAGTTGGGTTCCACAATTCCTCGCACTATGCATTAGTCCATAATATATGTATATATATTCCCTAAATCGAAGGGCCATCAATCGCTATCAAATTTACCATTAGCCTAGTCCATTACCCTAGCCCATCACACTATGTGTATTCACCTATAGCTTTAAGGTTACGTGTTAGCGGTCAATTGACAGTTCACTTATTGATGGAAACCTTTTTTATCTCCTGAGTTCTGTTACCCAACCTCTTCACATTTGCATGATAAACATTTGCTTTGGGGAAACCTTATGGGCTAACCTATAAGGTGGGTCTGCCCCTACTTCAACGGTTGAGCTCTCCAGCTCACATGTATGCCACCGAATTCTGGGCTTACATCATCCCTCTCCTTTTAAAAGTATGTCCCGCTTTGTACTCCTAGTGGATAGATTCCAAGCTTATGTGTTTTTGTGGGCCACTCCATTGTGCGACTAATACTCCTAATTTGTCCATTGCTTCCCTTCTTGCATAGTAGATCTGATGGCTCTACTCCACGTGTCACCTCACAATGGGTTGAGGCAACCACACAATCGGGTCCACTCCTGCCATGCCATCCTAGCATTGAGTCATCCTAGCCCTTCCTTAAGCATTATGCATGGTTACAACTATGAGGAGACAAACTTCAAGATGGAAATTTTTCTAACATTTGTCGTGATGGTTTCCCATTTAAGCGAGCTCATCACAAGCCATTGCATGTTGCAATAAACCTTTCACATGTGTGTTAGGCCCTTTCATGGCCCAATACAAAATCTCTCGCTCACCCTAGCCTTCTCCATGTCGCCAATTGTTCCACTCTAGCTCGATTCTCATTAACCCAAGTATTCCTTCCACACAACTTTTGTGAACTTTCGGGATCCTAGCCTCCGGGACATGTCACCCCAAGACAAACCCTCCCTTTTCAATGGTCATGGTTACATTTCTGGTCACAAGGGCATAGGGGACAGATCTTAATTAGTGTTAAGCTTCTTGTAAGGTGCCATCTGGCGTGCTATCTCACACTGTAATGAGATGAGTTTTGGTTGTGATAAGGTAAGGCAGGCCATATTTTGCACCCGCATAAGTATGCCAATCGAGGCCACGTTGATTCCGCCTGAAACTTGGGTTGTGTAAGTCATGATAACCCCCTTTTTTTATGATTTAGACCATGGCTCAATCATAATGGTTCTATAAGAGCTTGGACCTATGCTAGAGTCTGACTCTTGCCCTTGGGGTTTAATGAAGCACACGCAAGTGATATCCCTCCTAAGATTACAACAAGGATACCATATCAAGGTTCTTGGTGACATAAATACAAGGCATGGTTCAAGGACTTATCCATCTATGCTAGGGGCTTTTCCATTCAGGCTAAGAACTTGTCCATTCGGCCTGTCAGAGTTCGACAATCCCTTGGGTCCTCCATGTCTTCATAGAGACAGTTCAGTTTCTAATTAGACATTTGGAGGTCTCCTTTAAGGAACAAATAGGCATAATGAGCCTATCAAGGAACTAGACAGAATACGATGACAAGGAAACCACAAAGGGGTTAGGACCCCATGAGTACACAGGAAATTCCCCTATATAATTTGATTATAGGCATAATCCATATGGATAGGCACATGATTGATAATATTACAAGCCCACGAGAATTTGATTTTTATGGACTACAATTCCAAGCATGGGCCACATAGCTAGTCATCCAATATTCAATACTACGGGCCTAAAGCCACCAAGCAAGCATGTAATGCTCATATCACACACAGTGCTACCCAGTGGGAATTGCAACCATATTGGTGATTATCTATCTATCTATCTATCTATCTATATATATATATATATATATATATATATATATATATATATATATATATATATATATAGAGAGAGAGAGAGAGAGAGAGAGAGAGAGAGATATCCAGTCATTCAAACGGGAATTTACCATGTCATCTCTGCACCAAGACCACATACAAAATATGGCACTCAACCTTGAGAAATTCAACATCAACACATACATAGCAGAGATGAAACTTTGTGTGAAGTGTAGGGGCATAAAGTCAAGTCATCCATGTACATGAGTTCGTTCCTTACACAACATGGAATATATATCTATTGGACTGAGTCCTTGATAAAAGAGATTTGTAGACCCAACAACACGGTATGTATCATTGAAGGCTTAAAGGAGACACTCCAATACAATAGCAGGTCAATAAGGATAAAAGAGGAGAAAATCTTCAATATTACCACATTGCAGCATAAACAATGCTAATGAAAGCTTGTAATCAATGTATTCACCATGATGCAATAAGAATGGTTTCCCTTGCAAAAATATTGTGGTGACATAACCAATATTCTTACATCTTATCCTAGTGCCATTAAATATTAACGCAACACATTAAGCAATCATGTAATTAATACTAATAGAGTCATGTCTCATGCATTAATAACACCATTTCGAACTAGAAATACAATGCTCATTCATCATTATATAAAATACACGAGGAACATTTATCTTGTAAGTTTTTTGGCAACTGAGTATGGGACTATGACTCTCCACCCAACCATAGATAGTTGCAGCCAGTTCTCACTTGTAGCTATCACCCCCGAGGAAGATTCCAAAGACTGATGGGGTCCTTTGCTCAAGGGTTGAAACACAACCTTCAATTTCTCTAGGGACTCTAGAGATCTTTCCACCTCCACCCTCCAACTGAGTTGCAAGAAAAAATGCATAGGGAATCTAGATACTCATTGTCTCCACCCTTCAAAACTCAATATTGTGGTTCCAGCCAACTTGGGGACTCTAAAACCACGACAAAATCAAACATACAGCAAGAAAGCCATCCATAAACTATCCAGGAATTATTCCTCCACCTCAACCCTTAGGGATTTTCTTAGAATCACCATATCCACACTCTAACAAATGGGGACTTGAGAGGAAATTTCTTTCCCACCTAGAAATGTTTTCTTCTTGACTTCTTTCCAACCAAAAGTTGTGTCGTGATCCTTTGTCTTCTCTCTAAATTCTTCCCCTTCTAAGTTGCTCAAGCCTGCCTTTTTCTACTGCTTTCGAAGTTCAGTCTCCTCCACTATTCTTGTGCCTTTTCCCACAGCTCGAGTTTTCCTCCCCACTACTACATCATTCCCCCCAGTAGTTTGAATGTAATTTCCTTGTGAATATTTAGGTAGTGACCTTGCAAATGGAATCTTCTCATCAAATTACAAATTTGTCATGTCTCCTTGTCTATTAACTACAATTCAATGACCCACTCTTATCTTACGTGTTATGGGCATAACTACTCAATAGCATTGTCCTCTCTTGCTTACATTTTTCTCCAAGGAAGCATGGACCTTGTACTCTTCATCTTAATGGAATGCTCTAGCTCATTTAGAATGCACACCTACCAGCCCCCTTGGCATTCATAGCAATTAAAAAAAATCCCAAGTGATTACCCTTCTCAGTCTCTGGAATCCTTGTCCTATTACACAACCCGTTTATAAAAATATTTACATTGCAATACATGAATGCAACCAATTGGGGTTGTCATAGGAGCCTTTACAATATCATAATTTTTTGCTTATTTTTCCTTTATGGGTCTTTAGCTTATTGGAAAGAAAATTTTAAAAATGAGTGGGTTCCCTAGGTCTTGGTGTAATACCCCAAAAACCTAATGGGAAGTCCATGAATAATGAATCAAGAAAACAGGACTTTAGGAGCTAATATGTGGACCATTTTTATCCATCCTGTATGGCCACCCAAATCATTCCTCCCCCTTGATTAGCAATAATGTCCATTGCATCAATTTCTTGTACTATATGGGGGAACTTCTACTAGATCCAGCTCTTGATAAACCACTTTCCTTTGTGAAGATGTTTCCCTTTGAAGAAGTTGCATTAATTTGACAATATGATGAAGTTGTGTCTTGTATGTGTCATTGGAAAGTGCTTTTAAACTTGGTGTCCATGATCTAGTCAACTATAGTTTGATCAATTCAATCAAGGTTGAGATATGTAGTATCCAAGTGCTCTGAAACCTTTGATATATGGATGTAAGCCAAGGAAGGGTAGAAGATTCAATTCAAAATAGTTCTCACCCATGACCTTGGTGATATTATATGTCCCATATCGAAATGGTTTAAGTTTTATGTGGGACCTAAGATTTTTATTTTCACAAGGGAAGCTACACCTTGTCACCAACCTCAAACTTGTATGGAACCCAATGTTGATCCTTGTAATTAACTTTTGTTCTCTACATAATAGCATAAATTTTCACTAAATGTTTGTATTTGCTCAACAAATTTCATTACTTTATTTGCAATCATATAAGCATGGGGGGACTCTACTTGTGTCCATGCAAATAACAAAGCCACATCAATTGAGGCCAATGGTTAAAAACCCAAGCACATTAAAAAAAATTGTGACCAATAGAACTATGAAGCATTTTGTAGTGCATATGGATTTATAATGATAGTGTTCTTGTAAGGTGACAAAATTTTCATATTAGATAACATAGCCACAACCACAAAAACATAATCGTTACCATACTTACTTGAGGATAAGCTCGACATAAACACATTGATATTGAGTCCCAAGGCTTATCTAGAGTCTAAAAACAAGTGTACAACCCCTACTTTTCTATTGTAGGTTTAGTGGGCACATGCAGTCAAGATCTAATGTAACTATCATCATCCTTTCAAAGATTTGGCCTATTAAAGGCTAATGTCTTCATGTATTAACAAGAGAAAAAATTGAAAATAACATTTACATAAAAGGTTGAAACTAATTATGTTATCTTGTAAATTTGTAAAGCATTAGAATAATAAAGTGATATGACACAACATATGAGGATTGTTGTAGCGGCTACAACCACCCTCCAAAATTTTTCCTTAGCTTCATTTTGGAGCCTCCCTACCAACCTTCATAGCAGCATGCCTTGCTTCATCAAGTACACAAGCTCTAGTGTTTTTCTTGCAGAAAGATAGCTTTTCGATCAAATCTTGATTCATTTCCCTCACAGGCTATTCATCCAGACTTGGTCCAGCAGCAGGCTAAGCATCTCCTTCAAGAATTTGCGCAAATCTAGAGGGCAACTAGCCTTCCCTCCAGAAATTGCGTAATCCTGGTTGGCGGCTTGCTAGGCCCTAAAATTGTGCAATTCTGCTGAGCAAGCTTCACCCAAAAAATTACGCAATCCTTCCCAGCTAGGATGCTCAAGCCAAAATTTGTGCAAATTTGGGAAGCAATCAGCTAATTTGCCCAAAAATTGCACAAATCCTCTGAGCAACCAGCCCATCTCCCATCCAAAAATGTGCATTGTCTCCCAGCAGTTGAGCAGCCTCTTACATGTGCAACTGAGTTGACCGGTTCCCTATGGGACTAAGCAAAATGGACTTGCATGCATGGGCTACTTATCCCAAGGCAGTATGCAAAGGCATCCCTTGTTTCAGGGATCTATTTTTGGCAGTTGGAGGTTACATGCAAGGATCATTTCAGAAACCTCCCACCAAGTGTTTCTTTCCCTAGATTTGTGGCATGCACATCACAACCTCGATTTTATCAAAAATCATCAACCAGACGTTGCAGAGCTCATTCTTCACATCAACCTTACAGTTCTGACATCCCACATCGCATCTAGGAGCTATTGGCACATTCAGATCAGTTGTTTTAGGGTAAGCCTGCTTTCCATGATGTTTGTTGCATTTCTGGTGCTTTTTGTGTTTCACTTTGTATCAATGATGTTTGCTTGATTTCAATGAGCTCTTGCTGTCACTTTGATACATACTAGATTATACTAGCACCATTTCAGTTTTCATTAACATCTCACTGTTGTCGCATGCATGAAACTGTTTTTCACGAACGGTCGTCGATTCTGTGACTCGCCTCACCCACATGCATGTTGTTCCAATTTCTGAATCTGTCATTCACCGTTTGCATGCATGATGTCTCTCTTATGCTTACACTCGGTATTGCCATGCATTCACCTTCACATTTGCATTCAATTGCTCGTCGGCGAGTCTGGGCAACCTTGGCCCGGACTCCGCCTCACCAAGACAGCATTGCACAATCCTAAGAGGGAAGGCTCTGTCTTCCTCTCAGGAGATGCACATTTCTGCCCAATGACTATCCTCCAGTATTGCATTGCACAATTCTAAGGGACAGTGACTACTGGCCCAGAAAATTGTGCAACGGAATCATTGAGCCTTCAACCATTACCAGTTGAGATTACGCTTTCCGTAATTCTAGCAGTCAGCAGCCAAACTAGACTGTGCATTGCACAGTTCCAGCAATCATTCAGACTCCCAGTAGCCTAGACTGTGCCTTGCGCAGTCTTGGTAGTTAGTATACCGACCTCCGATCGAAAATTGCGCGACCTTCATGATCAATCACACAAGTATGTTGCAAGTCATTTCTCAAGTTCATTTTGGTTTTTCACTAAAATATTGCTTTCCATGAGTGTTGTCATGTCTCCAGGTATCACAGGTGTTCGTTTGCCTCTCAACAGCACAGGTACAATGGTTTCTGGGAGAGCAGAGTCGAAGACACCGTTTAGAGCACACTTGGGGATGCAGTCGACCAAGTGTCTATGAGCTTGCCTACTCACGAAGACATCAAGTTTTTCGTAAACAAGGACATCAACATGCGATGGCAGCAACATCATAGCGAGCAGCATCATGAAATAAAACTAAAGGCAGCATACTGGATGCAACGAATGCAAGAGGAAGGTTGTTGACAACATGGAGGCGGAACAAAGTTGCAAGCTCAAGCAGATCCACTAATGATGAAAGCAACTTTAGAGACTCAGGCTATGAGGTGACGACGCGATCGCTTGAAGACAGAGAATGGAACAACGAAGGAGTTGCATGTGTTGAAGCAGCAACTCAATTAAGAACATGAGCTGCATAGACAAGTGAATGAGTTGTAGTAGGAACAAGAACAACAGGGGGTGTAACATGCAATCATGGATGAAACTACGCTCGTACAACTTATAGATCCATCCCAACAGCTGGCATGGAGCAGACATGGTGAGCAGTGTTGTTGATCACATACAAGGGATTCAGCAGCATGCATGTCATTATGCACGTGCATGTGATCCAACCCATTCAGCACACTCACCAAGGCAAAGACAAGAAGAAAGTCTAACTGGAGTTGAGCATATAGTTGACAGTTGATGTGCGTGACCACTAGCACACACTGGAATATCAGTACAGACATTATGCATCAGTGTGTTGTTAGTTTAGTTGCACCAAGAAGACCATGTGCATGCTAGTAGATGAGTTGGATGAAGGAGCCACACCAATGCACCTGGATGCAATGGAGGCAAGAATTCGCTTCAGCAAGATGTTACCATGGGGTGCATGCACACCATCACGAACGACCAAGCTTGGCATCAGCTCACCACTGTCACCATCACAAGCATGTCAAAGGGTTGGTCTCACCACAATGGACCGAGTGCCAGTGATGTCCTGCATGGCTTGCTCAAGCCATTTTGTCTCATATGAGCACATGTGCATTGTAATGTAACTTCATGTCAAGTGGAAGTTCAAGTGTCAATAGTTGGATGTAACAATCGTAGAGTAGATGAAGAGTCATGAGGATAGATGAACTGCCACAAAGGGGAATGTCAAGGGTCACCCCACCCTTTTCTATAAATAGAACCACATAACTCATTGTAAAGGCTATCAGTCAACCAAGTTTCCATAAGACTATCTTGGAGAGAGTTTAGATAGTATTATAACAAGCCTTGGCTTCTCCACTGCACAGGGCTAGTACATTGTTGGGTGTGGAGCCTGATTATCTTCTTTATTCAGAGGTATCACCGCATTGGATCCCAGTTCATAATGTGATGGCAATGCCACCCGTAATATTTGCGCTTCAAGGGGGGTCCAGGGGGAGTGGATGCAATCTTTGGGAGCCCCCCCCCCTTGGCGGGGGATCAAGGGCAGCGCCCCTGAAGCTAAAAATAGATGTAAAATTGCCTTGTAAAATGTTGTAATTCCATAGTCAATCTGGGTCGTTCATTAGGCAGAGATCTGACGGTAGAAGTTATGTCTAATTTAGGGTTTTTTTCCCTAGAAGGAAACCCCTCGCTATATATATGAGGGAATTGTATTACGCCTATGTATATTTGTATTCTGAGTGAGAAAGAGAAAGGAGATTATGTGAGAGAGAAGAGGGAATTATGGTGGATCTATTGTAGGTTGTATCTCTTCATTTTGCTAGATAATATAAAAGGAAGGACTGACTGTTTCTCCGTGGATGTAGCCCAAATTGGGTGAACCACGTATATCTATGTCTCTCTTGTTTTATGTGTTTTCTGTGTTTATATTTCTACAATATATTTTATGTGTTCCATTGCTCTATAATATATAATTTTCTAACAACTGGTATCAGAGGTGAAGGTCTATTTGGCTGATAAACTCGTAGGAGAGAAGGGTTCGTGGTTTGAGTGGGAGCAATGGCGAAAGATGGTAGGTTTAGGGTCAAAAAATTTAACAACCAAAACTACCAGCTGTGGAAGATGCAAATGGAAGATTATTTGTACTAGAAAGATCTGTACCAACCATTGAGCAGAAAGGCAAAGAAGCCGATGAGTATGACAGACACAGAATGGGATATTCTCAATAGATAGGCACTTAGAACAATATGACTATGCCTAGCGGCATCAGTAGCCTTTCATATTTCAAGGGAAACAACAACAGAGGGTTTAATATCTGCATTGACCAAACTATATGAAAAAACCTCAGCCTCAAATAAGGTATTTCTTAGGAAGCGTTTATTTAATATGAAGATGTTAGAAGGTGGATTTGTTGCTAATCATTTAAATGAATTTAATACAGTTACTAGTGAGTCAAGTTTGTAGGGGTAAATTTTGATGATTCTATTATTTCTATGCTCATTGACAGAAAGTTGGAATGGTTTAGTTATGGCGTAACTCTGTCTCTGGATCTAGTACTTTAAAGTTTGTTGATGGTGCAATCCTTAGCAAGGAAATGCAATGAAAAAGCTTCAGTGAGACATCAGGTAATGCTTTGACTTCAGAGACTAGGGAAACAAAAATGGAAAGCGGAAAGAGCCCAGGATATCACAGTAAGTCGAGGAAAGGCAGATCCAAGACTAGATCAGGGACAGTGTGCTGGAAATGCGGGAAGAAAGAACACCAAAAGAAAGATTGCAAGTCTTTGAAGGGAAAATAAGGAGACACGCAGGAAGAAAACAATCATGAAGCGAATGTGATAGGTGATGTGTTGCAAGATGCTTTGATTCTTTCATTAGAAAATATTATTGATGCCTAGGTGATAGATTCAGGGGCCTCATTCCATGCCACACCTGATAGGAAACATTTTCATGATTATGTTCAGGCAGATTTTGGACAAGTTCGATTGGGTGATGATAAACCCTATAAAATCATTGGAATGGGTATAGTTTTCATAAAACAGCAGAACAAAAATCAATGGCTATTTACAGAGGTAAGGCATGTTCCAGATCTGAAGAAAAATCTGATTTCAACAAGGCAGTTGGGAGGTGAAGGTTGTGTGACTACTTTTACAAATAAAACCTGGAAGGTCACTAAAGGAGCCCTGGTAATAGAAAAAGGAGAAAAGGTTGGTACATTGTATTTATGCAATGGTATTTCTAATTCTATTAATTCTTTAACCTCTACATGAGAAGATACAACATTGTGGCATCATAGGCGTGGACACATGAGTGAGAAGGGGATGCAGATTCTTCACTCAAGAAATTTGTTGCTAGGTTTGAAGCATGTTGATTTAAAATTATGTGAAAATTGTGTTTATGGAAAACAAAAGAGAGTCAGATTCCTCAGAGTTGGGAAAGAAAAGAAGAGCGAAAAAATTGAGCTTGTGCATACAGATGTATGGGGACCTGCTCAAGTATCATCTCTTGGTGGCTCTCGTTATTATGTTATTTTTATTGATGATGCAACCAGAAAAATTTGGATTTATTGTATTCGAAATAAATCTGATGTATTTGATACTTTCAAGAAATGGAAAGCTTTGGTTGAAATTGAGACAGGAAAAAGGTTGAAGTGTCTCAGATCAGACAATGGAGGTGAATATTGCAGTAAATAGTTTGATAGGTACTGTTCATAGAATGGAATTCACAGGGAGAAGACAGTTCCAGGAACACCACAAGAAAATGGTGTGTCAGAAAGGATGAACAGGGCAATCATGGAGTGTGCAAGGTGCATGAGATTGCATGCAGGATTGCCTTTACAATTTTGGGCAGATGTTGTAGATATTGTTGTTTATCTAATCAAGTTCCTTGGATGGTGGTATTCCATAGGAGGCATGGACAGGTAAAATGGTAAACTACTCATTTTTAAAGACTTTTGGTTGTGAAGCCTTTGTCCACATTAATAAAGAAAATAGAACAAAGCTTGAGGAAAAATCAAAGAAATGTACCTTTATTGGATATGGTGTTAATGATTTTGGTTATCGCTTTTATGATTATGAAAAACACAAAATCATTAGAAGCGGAGATGTCATATTCAATGAAAAGGTTTTGTATAAGGATCAGCTGCAGGAAAAGAAATAGGAAAAAGAAAACAGAGAATACACAGTGCTTGATGAGATCACAGAAAAAGTGATGGTGCCTAAAAATCATAATGATCAACAACCACAACAACTACAAGCACCTCAAACACCTGAAAGTGGTGTTAGAAGATCTACCAGGATAAGCAGGCCCCCTGAACAATACTCTCCTTTATTATATTATGTATTGTTGATTGATTCTAGTGAACTAGAATGTTATGAAGAAAAAGTGCAGGTAGAAACTAGGAAGAAGTGGGAACAAGCCGTGAAACAAGAGATGGACTCCTTAGCACATAACCAGACATGGGACTTAGTCAGGTTGCCTACAGGTAAAACATCATTGCATAATAAATGATTTTACATGTTGAAGGAAGAAGATGGAGGTAGAAAAATGTATAAATCTAGACTTGTGGTGAAGGGGTTTGCACAGAAAAAGAGTATAAAATTCGATGAGATATTTTCTCCTGTTGTTAAAATGACTTCAATCAGAACTATTTTACATCTAGTAGTAGCTGAAGATTTGCATCTTGAGTAGTTAGATGTAAACACATCCTTTCTCCATGGGGATTTGGAGGAAGAGATATATATGCAGCAGCCACAAGAATATGAGGTAAAAGGGAAGGAGAAACTAGTGTGCAGGTTGAAGAAGAGCTTGTATGGCTTAAAACAGGCTCCAAGGTAGTGGTATCTAAAATTTGATAGGTTTATGTCTGAACAAGGTTATACTAGATGTCACTATGATCATTGTGTTTATCTCAAAAGGCAAAATGATGGCACCTATATTATATTGTTATTGTATGTAGATGACATGCTTGTTGCAGGTTCTAATTTGCAGGAAATAAATGTGCTCAAAATAAAATTGGCAAACTCATTTGCAATGAAGGATTTGGGTGCTGCGAAACAAATCCTTAGTATGAGAATAACTAGAGACAGGAAAAATTGAAAATTAACATTGTCTCAGAGTGAGTACATAGAAAATTTGTTGAAAATATTTAATATGTAGGATGAAAAACCAGTTAGTATACCTTTGGCTAGCCAAGTCAAACTAAGTAAGGAAATATGTCCCGAGACTAAGGAAGAAATGGATTATATGTCTAAATTTCCATATGCATCAGCAGTTGGAAGCTTAATGTATGCAATGGTCTGCACAAGGCTTGATATTGCACATGTAGTGGGAGTTGTAAGCAGGTAATGAAAAATCTAGGAAAAGAACATTCGAGGGCAGTGAAGTGGATTCTCAGGTATTTGAGAGGTACCACAAATCAAGCATTATGCTTTGGTGGTTCAAACATTGCTCTACTGGGAAATGTTAATGCAGATATGGTAGGTGATAGAGATAACAGGAGGAGGACAACAGGGTATGTGTTTACTGTAGGTGGAACAACTGTTAGTTGGGTTTCAAAACTGCAAAGCGTTGTTGCACTCTCAACAATGGAAGCAGAGTATGTTGTTGCTACAAAGGCTAGTAAAGAAATGATCTTGTTACAAGAGTTTCTGGATAAATTGGGTAAGAAGCAGGAGTTGGGTAGGTTATACAGTGACAGCTGGAATGCCATACATCTTGCAAAGGACTCTGCATTTTATTCCAAGACAAAACATATACAGCTCAAGTATTATTTCATACGATCAATGTTGGAAGATGGGCAGTTGAAGCTGGAAAAGATACACACTAGCTAGAATCCTACAGATATGTTAACAAAAGTTGTAACCAGGGAGAAACTAAGATTTTTCTTGTTTTCAATTGGTCTTCAAGTATGATGATGAAGATGAGAAATAGCCAGGTCCAAAGTGGAGTCATTGTCTAGCAAATGAAGCAGCGGTGGAGTTGCTATAATCAGTCTCCAAGTGGGAGATTATTGGGTGTGAAGCTTGATTATCTTCTTTATTCAGAGGTATCACTGCATTGGACCCCAATTCGTAATGTGGCGGCAACGCTGCCTGTAATATTTGTGCTCCAAGGGGGGTCCAGGGGAGGCGTCTATGATCTTTGGGAGCCCCCCCCCTGGCGGGGGATCGGGGGCAGCGCCCCCGAAGCTAAAAATAGATGTAAAATTGCCTTGTAAAATGTTGTAATTTCATAGTCAATCTAGGTCGTTCATTAGGCGGAGATCTAACGGTAGAAGTTATGTTTAATTTAGGTTTTTTCCCTAGAAGGCAAACCCTCGCTATATATGAGGGAATTGTATTATGTCTATGTAGATCTATATTCTGAGTGAGAAAGAGAGAGGAGATTGTGTGAGAGCGAAGACGGAATTATAGTGGATCTATTGTAGGTTGTATCTCTTTAGTTTGCTAGATAATATAAAAGGAAGGATTGAATGTTTCTCCGTGGACATAACCCAAATTGGGTGAACCACGTATATCTGTGTCTCTCTTGTTTTATGTGTTTTCTATGTTTATATTTATGCAATATACTTTATGTGTTCCGTTACTCTATAATATATAATTTTCTAACATACATCTCTTTGGAGGAGCAGGTGGTGTTGGTTGTAACATTTCACAATTGGAACTAGTGGTTGGACATGGATGTATTGTATGATCGGAACTTACACTTCTTAATATAACAAGATCCATCATGTTTCATGCATATGTTGTATTGTATTCTATGCTATCTGGTTTACTCGAAATGATATATGTATTCGATTTCTTACGCATACATGTATAGACTATTCTGTATAAGTATGTAAGAATCTTTCTCAAACGTGTTGTTGGTTTAACCATCACTTTGGATTGCTCACTAACTTTCCTTCCATGTTGTGTTGTATCTTTGCTCATGTGTTCCATTCCAAGTCGGGTGCTATCACAAGTTTCCAAGGGGTGCACTCACCTCACCCTCAGTGTGTTAGAACCTCTCATGCACCTTCCTTGTCTTACTACAGCTGCCACACCCTTGCTACCAAAAGAGACATCTTACTTGCCTCTGTGCGAAATCGTGATCAATGCATTACCATATGACTCACTGCTAGGACTTCTGCACAAAATAGTCTGAGGTCTAATTGGAACTTCTTACCGGGGAGATCCCCTTACATGTTGGAGAGTCCAACACCGTCAACATTTTGGCACTAGAAGGAGGGCCATATGACAATATGAGTCCTCACATATGTTTTGAATCTCTACATATCTATCATGACTAACTACCGAGTTGCTCTTCCAGAGTTCATGTCTTATGGAAATGACTTCATTATCTCAAAAAATCTCTCAGATAACTTGTCTCATAAAACATATTATGGTGGAGGCCATGTAGCCTTGGTTAGGCACGCGGTTAGCATTGTAGGCTCATGCAAAAGGCATAGATTGTTTGGAGAATACACGAGTTGTGCATTGTTCATCTACATGCTTCGAGGGCACCCAATGCACTGGTGTGCCATGCTACTTGAAAAATCTATTCATTCTCTTGCTCATCTGGTCATAGAGATAGACTGTACTTTCAATCACTTTGATTGTAAAGAACTCAACAAAGAAATTCTGAAATTACAAAAAGCACTCGATGAATCCATTGAAAAATTTCACACGTGCTTTTCTAATCTTGCATACCGAATCCCCGAAGATGATATTGATTGGGAATTTCTCGATGGGAGATTTGAGTTTCTTCTTTACATATCTGAAAATCCGTAATTCTTGAAATCACTCGAATCCCACTCATACTCCAGTGATGGAACTGCGCAATCACAAGCAGGAATAGTTGATGTCACAAGTGACTGTCCACCTTCACCTCATCAAATAGCTCCATTGTCCCGGAGTGATGTGGGAGATCATGCACATCCTCTGTTGAACTATCACATCCTCCCACCCTGTTATAGACATTTTTGTGCCTCGCAGCATGGAGCATGAAATGTCAATAATTACAGGGATCCTCAGTCCCTAAACATGTTGTTCTTACCCCTAGAAGAACAAGGTCAGCAAACCACAGCACTTCCCATCAATTCTCCACCTGAAAACACTCAAAAACAGGCTATTTTTGGATCATGTCAGCTGCTCCACTGAGCATCTGCGCTGGAATGCAACTGCTCCTCCTTGTACCTACGCTGAAAGTCAAATCTAATGAAGGCTACCTGCGCTGGGCGAGATTGGCCAAGTGGCACAGTCATTCTGCAAGGTGTCAATTGCCCAGGAAGCTTCCAAACTGACACTTGGTTCATGGGATTCGCCCTGTGATGAGTAAGAGGTACTTGATCTCCATGTGTAAGCAAGGATCTCCAAGTGGACTCAAGAACTGAAGTTTAACTGAAGAGGGAGGGGACACTAGTCAGCTTCGTGCCAGCCTCAAGCTGACTCATCCTCTCTTCTTCTCTCTTATATATAGAGCTCTTCTATGAGGTCTAAGGAGGCTGGAATTTTGTGCAAAGTAAGGAAGTGCTGTTGGTTTACAGTTAGAGCTATTGGGTGATTGCTTTTATAGAGGGGAAGAGGAGATTTCTTGCTGCTGGGGAGGTGCTGCTGGATTGGAGCCATTTATGGTTGTAACCTTCTCAGAACCTTTTTCTTCTATCAATAAAGCTTTGATGTTCTCCTATATACTTGTATTGCAATGATGTATTGTTTTTATCTGTATATTTGATTCATCCTAATCCATGCATCAGTTATGAGTACATGTTTCTTGTAGTTTCCCTCTCTTGTTTTTGCAGGATCTTTGTGTAGCTGGGCCGGCAAAGGGAGCAAGGAGCTGGGAACAAGAGGCAAAGATAGAAGACAGGATCGACAAAAGCGAAAGACATCGGTTGGTCAATCTTTTCTTCCTTCTCTGTACTTTCATAAAGGAAAAATATCAAAGCTTTACTTTCAGTTGTTGCTAAGGAACTATCACCCTTAGAGTAGGGATAGGGTCATTCCGAGTCGGATACTTTTCCCCACAACAAACTGGCGACTCCGCTGGGGAGAAACTAGTATCTTGTTGGTTTATTGTGTTTCTTGCTATTCATCTCATAAACAAGGAGAGCACCAAATCGAACTGCAATTGAGTCCTTCAATTGCAAAGTAGAGGGCAGCTGCTCTGGCTCAGTTTCTGAGCAAGTTTATGATTTGAAGAGCTGATCCACAATGACTCTTGTGCTCTTTGTGATAGCTTTTCATCCTCTTGATCATCCCTTAGCTTGTACTTGACCTATAGCTTTTTATTTCAGCAAAAACAGTGAATTTTTGAGCTTTTTATGACCCGGAAACCCTTGTAAACGCAACTCTCGTGTCTCAGTGCAGGCTGTCCAAAGGCAGTTTGCATTTCAGCGCAGGTACTCCCTTCGGGAACTGCGCTGAAATTCAGTTTGACAGACCAGAGCCTGCGCTGAACCAGTTAGCCAGTGTCTTGCTGAGGTTTCCTACTGAGTCTGGGCCCTGTTTTCACTGTTGTTTTGCTGCTGATTGCTTGTCTTTGTACTTGCTGTAAACCAACTTTCCTTGACATTATTCCGCCTCAGTTGTGTGATGAAACTGTGATTGTTCTTTCAGTATTTCTTGTTTCAGTTACAGTTTCCCATTGTGAAAAGCAAACCTGTATAGCTGTGGCCTCTTAGATCTTGAACTGTAAAAGTGTCGTCGTGATCTTAAGAGCTATTTTTATTACTGTTCATGGCTGTTTGAGTTTGTTTGTTTTTCATTTTGTGGTTTGAATCTATACATTTCCAGTGTCTAAACAAGTCAATCTTAAGGTGTCTTTTGATTTTGGACAAGCTTGTTTACTTCCGCTTGAAATTAGATTCAAAGTTATACAACAGCTTTCTTTTTGTAATCCATCCACATTAAGAAAGGGAAAAGAAAATACATGCATTGTGCATTTTGCATTTGACTGTGTGCTTGACGATTTAGGAAAGATTTGCATCTTAGTGTGTGCTCTATGATCTGTGTGAAAAGATTTGCCTTTCTTTTCCCTCAGTAGTTAAGGTTTTTCAAAGTTGAAAGATTGAAAAGTTTGCTTCTCATCTTAGACTGCATTCAGGAATTTGTTATATACATCTCGTGGTGATCCTTAAAGGCAAACTGATAAGCAAGATCAACATTAAAATAAATCCAATTTACATAACAACGCTTTGTAACATAACGCAAACACATAGAGGTCTAGGTAGAGACGTGTTCCGGCGTCGTTAAACGTAGTGACTGTCGATCTCTACGAAGGTGGGTGATTCCTCCTGAGAGTCGGTGGCACTAATACGGACTTGTGCTCCCACGTACCGTCGCGTATATATTGGGAGACCCCTATAGGAACAAAGCCTTTATCCATAGGAAGCCGTGTCGGCCGCCCTACTGATCGCAATGCAGTGAACACAGCATTCACGAAGATTGACCACACGTACCGTAAAACGTATTCCGTGGTTTTGCGAAAGGTTTGGCACACCCTCTGCCTAGATCTCCAGAGCAGTTTCTTTTGGCCTTTTTCAAACTCTATAACTGAAAAAGTCCATCCGAGCATTTGTCACTTCGGGCTCGTTAAAACATCGAAGGAGACTAGAGTCATCTTTAGCTTTTTCTCGACTCTTTAAAACTGAAAAAGCAAGTTGTGTCTAAAGCGTCGTTATAAAAATTATTTTAAGCGGAATAATCATCACCTTTCCCTCGTTGATCTTCGAAGTTAGTCCACCACAAGTGGAAGTTCCTGTAGAATCACTAAGAAATCTTTTGGATAGACTAGATATGTCAGAACAACCGTCGACATCTAGGACTGTGTCGTCCGACACAGCTGCAGCAGAGCCTCCTGCTGCTACTCCAACGATGTTCGCTGGTATACCATCTGTCCCGGCAAATTGTCAACAACAAGCCGGAGTCCCATCAGGGACAACGACATGGTTAGTTCCTATTTCTTCATCCGGATTATCATCTGGTATTTCTTATGTTGAAACTCGCCAAATTGATCCATTTGGAGGTCAATCTGGGCAATCGATCCCCTTGAGTTCCGGATTGATACCATATGGGGGGCAGTATGCCCTTTCATTACCTCCTCCGGGAGGATGCCCATCCGTGAGTTCACAACAAAGTTCAGGTCAAACTGGAATTACATCCAGCAGTTGGGTACCAATACTGCCTCAACAACCAGGAGTTGTATATTCTATGCAACCGGTCCACCCTGTGTCGAATTTTGCCACTATACCTGGTATGGTGATTGCGTCGCAAGTACAAGCGCTGCCTACTGTATGTCAACCCCAAGTTTCTCAGGTTGCCATACAACAGCCTCTTGTTTCGACATCTCAATCGCAACCTCAGGTCAGTGCCTCCTTATCTGGAGCGACTCAGGATCAAACAAGTACTGTGACTCCTCATCTTGGTCAATCATCTAGTATTGGGCATCAGCAAATGGTCCAACAACCAGAGCTGGTTCAAACTCAACAACCGCAATTCCAGCAATCATATCAAGGACCTGAGCAACAAGTCTTTGTAAGTAATGGGCAACCATACTATAATGGTTATACCCATCAACCTTGTCAAAGTTGCCAACATTATGCTGGTATGCAAAGACCCACTGCTCAGGCAATTCCATCTTATCCTGGATATGCTTCGCCTAACCTGAATCAACAGTTGCCCTTTGTAGCAACTCTAGAATTACCAGATCTAAACCGGCTGATGAATGATCCAATTGCTTATGCCCCTTGGTGGCCAGCGATTCCACACAAACTTCCATCAGACATTCCTAAATTTAATGGAAATCCAGGTGAAGACCCGTCGAATCACGTGATGACATTCCATCTATGGTGTTCATCAAACACCCTGAATGATGATTCGATAAGACTTCGCCTTTTTCAGAGGACGTTAACGGGTCCAGCGGCAAAATGGTATATTGAATTGCCTAGAGCTTCGTTCGACAACTTCAGTACCTTAGCTACAACCTTTTTAACCCATTTTCAATTACCGATAAGGTATGAAACGGGAACAGAACTCCTTACCAACTTCAAACAGACGACTGCCACCCACATATCTGATCATATACATGAGTGGCGTCGTCGTCGTAGGATGGTGAAAACATATGTTCCCGATCAGCTATTAGCTGAATGGTTTATAAAGTCGTTACTTCCGGCCATAACGGAAGATGTGGCCAAGGGGGGAGTCGTAACAGAAGAGCAAGTTATAGCTCGTGCGCAATATCTAGACTTGGTTTATACTCAGTCTGGCACGCTCTACGACAAAATACCTGACGCCCCTAGACCGGAATTTTCAATTCCTCCTCCTCCTAAATCAAACAATGACTCTCACGCCGGCGATGACGTGATTGGCAAGCACAAAATTTACAGTCAAAATGCAAATGAAAAACTTCTTGCCTCAGAAGTAAATGCCATGTCGACCGACAATGGCAAACAGCTGAAGCAACCAGGGGGCAAGAAGAAAAAGACAAGAAGAAAAAGGAAACCCCCGGCAGGGTGTCATATATGCGATGAGGATCATTGGACGAAATATTGTCCACATATAGCTGAAGTTAAGAAACTCTTCAAGAGTTCAAAAACCCCAGCAGTATTGACTGATCCGTTTCCTAATCCAAGTCAAAATCTGGTTGCTAATCAAAATGCTTCCGGATCCCAAGTGCTTATGTTGTCTACCTCGAAGCAACAGAATAATGCTTTGACAAGGAATAAAGATTACGGGAATCCAAAGCTGTCGAACAACAAGGTTAATGAACGACCTAGTAGTTCAACAACAACTTTGACCGAAGTTGTGCCACCCATCGTTCCTGTGCCAATGATAAAGTCGCCAAAGGGAGTAGTACACAAATCGACATTTAATCCTCGTGCCAAAGGAGCACAGAATTATAATATAGTAAAGGACCTGGCCCAATCGCCGTCCACTATGTCGACACTTGAAGTACCACAAAATTGCCCCTCCCAAGAGCAAGCTTTATTATCAGCAATAGGTGGGATTGGCCCAATGGATTCCAATCTTGTGGCCTTTGATCATAAAGGATATGACCCTCAGTTACCAGCTCAACTAGCTTTCCTTATTCAAGTGAAAGCCCTCAACAAAACTGTTCATCGAACAATTATTGATGAGGGGGCATCTACATGTCTTATGTCGATGAGTTGCTGGAAAGATTTAGGCTCACCACCCTTGTCGAAATCGTCAACGACGTTAAAAGCATTTGATGGACGATCATACACTCCATACGGGATTTTAAGTAACTTGCAAGTTGAACTGGGGGGCAAAACAGTAGGAATTGATGTTGAAGTAATTGATGGAAACCTCGATTACAACATCCTACTAGGAAGGCCCTGGATCTATGCCATGGCCGCGGTTGTGTCGACCTACTTCAGGAAGATTGCATTTCCCTTCCAAGAAGGAATTACAATCGTCGACCAACAAACTTTTCTCCCCAACAGTTCACAAGTTACAGGAAGCATTCCAATGATCCATGGAAGGAATCATTTGCTTCAAAATATCGGAATAGGTCTCCTAAAAGACCCTGCCTTAATGGGTACTTTCGCCCTACCGCCTCCAAGTAATCTAGCGGGAATGGCCACGGTAGAAACCTACAAAATGAAATCTAATCCAATCTTCTGGTTGGATTCGGAAGATTCCTAGATATTTTGTCGGCACCGAGGACGTTTCTAATCTCGTGTCAACCTCGTTAAAAAATGAAACAAGGAGTCATGAGGATAGTTCTTTGACTACGTCAACCTCATTAAAAAATGAAACAAATCCCCTTTTTAAAATTCAAAGGTAAACCTTCATTCCAACCACCAAGTTGAATGCAATGAAGCTTGGGGGGCACCCTCCTTTGACATGCGTCATTATGATGCTGGGGGCATGCATAATCGAGCAGTTTTAGCAATGTTCATGCTCGTTAAAAAATAAACGCAAGATTCGAGCAGTTTTACCACGGAATTTATGCTCGTTAAAAAATAGAAAAGTGTGAGCAAAAGTTTCCACCAGAGTTCAAGCTCATTAAAAAATGAACCTATCTCGGTAAATAACCATTGCGATCGTAAATTTATCAGCCTTAAAAGCCTTGGTCGTGTTTTCATCCATCACCTCCACTGTCATTTGGCCGGTCGTTCACCCCCATATGTGTGTTTACCCATTTTGAGGAGCATCTGCGAAGAGTGATTTCATCTAGCCATCCTTGTGACACTACCGTGATTGGAAAATTCCAATTTGTACCTGGAATCTGCTGCTATCCCTGTTTATCACTCGTTCCTCAAAAGACGAGTCTTCTTTGAGCTCTTTTCACTGACTCGTAAAATATGAAAAGTTTGCCGAGTTTTGGCCTTCCAGCTCGTTAAACGACCGGAACGCTATCCCTCCTCTAGATTTTAATCTTTTTGGACCTGAGGGATTATTGCACAAAAAGATCGAGCGCTTGTTTTGTTCGGCTCGTTAAAGCAATCGAAAACTCATCCCTTCTGTATTGTTTTATACTTTTTCGGACTTAAGGGATTAGATGACGAAAAAGGAATTATGGAGTTAACTTTCTGTACCTTTTCAAACTCTCTAAAAATGAAAAGGACCGAGTTTTCTTTGTCGTTAGACTCGTTAAAATGATTAAATAGCGACAAACTTGTCTTTAGACGAGAACGAGTTTCCCTATCGCTAAGCTCGTTAAATCTTAGCGATGGGCTTGCCCGAAGGGCAGGTTATAGAACAAGCATATGTTATCCTCCTCAAGCTTGACAAAAATAAAGAGGTACTGGTCAGAAATGACTGGGGAAAAATTGGGAGAACATCAAAGTTTAATGGTAGCAAGTCGCTCTTGAACATGACACTTTTCCTCCGTTCCACATCGGGTTGGGTTGTTTCATTCACCGGTCTCATCACCATGGTCTTCGCCAAACCATCCACATTTGGGGTAATGCTACCGATCCATCGCATCAGTGTCGTTATATGTTCAAGAGAGGTCATTCTGAAAGTATCAACCGTGTCCCATCCACTGCCATACATTATCCTTCATCCATTCATGATCGCCACCCTGAATCATATATCACAGTTTGTTTTCACCTCCACTAAAATCATTAGCTCCGTTCCGTGTCATTGATGTGGGATTCATCAAGGCCCTCCTTTGACGGATCGCTTCTTGTCGACTTCAGCTCATTATCCAAGAAGTTGGTCTAGGAACACCCCCATCAGTACTTTGAAGCTTGCATGCCTCAATGGCAAGTTTCTCACTTCCGGCGACAGGTATACATCAATGACCTTCGACCAGAAGATTTTGCGTGGCGTTCGACGCCAAGTCCTTTATTCACGCCACGTGAATTGTACTGCAGTACCTTGAGGGTCATTATCATTATCGGTGATTCCTCTTGCGCTTGTTAACGGTTTTCATCATTGACCGGTAATCAAGCGATGTCTTTCCATGTTCGACTTCAGCGAAATTCTCACATGGATCGACTTGTACTTAGAGTGAAGATCGAACGAGTTTGAAGACCCCGGATCTAGTTTCATCCATCCGGGCTGCGATACATATTCAGGAAATATAAAAGCATTTGTCATGTACATCATTGCAGCAGATGATCATCCTACTCAAAGGATGATAATTTCAGCAGAGAATTATCAGTCTACCATCAGACGATCGTCTGTTCTATGTACCAAAATGTATTTATAAAGCTGAGCATGGGAATGCCCGCCTCAGCTAGATCATGAAAACAAAATGAAAAATAATGTATTGTATTGTATTGTATTACAGGGCGCCTCCTCAGCACTGGAATGAACTTCGGACCCTCTAAATAAAGCATTTCACCCGATAAACGGCCTCATACTTTAGGGGGCAACTGTTATAGACATTTTTGTGCCTCGCAGCATGGAGCATGAAATGTCAATAATTACAGGGATCCTCAGTCCCTAAACATGTTGTTCTTACCCCTAGAAGAACAAGGTCAGCAAACCACAGCACTTCCCATCAGTTCTCCACCTGAAAACACTCAAAAACAGGCTATTTTTGGATCATGTCAGCTGCTCCACTGAGCATCTGCGCTGGAATGCAACTGCTCCTCCTTGTACCTGCGCTGAAAGTCAAATCTAATGAAGGCTACCTGCGCTGGGCGAGATTGGCCAAGTGGCACAGTCATTCTGCAAGGTGTCAATTGCCCAGGAAGCTTCCAAACTGACACTTGGTTCATGGGATTCGCCCTGTGATGAGTAAGAGGTACTTGATCTCCATGTGTAAGCAAGGATCTCCAAGTGGACTCAAGAACTAAAGTTTAACTGAAGAGGGAGGGGACACTAGTCAGCTTCATGCCAGCCTCAAGCTGACTCATCCTCTCTTCTTCTCTCCTATATATAGAGCTCTTCTATGAGGTCTAAGGAGGCTGGAATTTTGTGCAAAGTAAGGAAGTGCTGTTGGTTTACAGTTAGAGCTATTGGGTGATTGCTTTTATAGAGGGGAAGAGGAGATTTCTTGCTGCTGGGGAGGTGCTGCTGGATTGGAGCCATTTATGGTTGTAACCTTCTCAGAACCTTTTTCTTCTATCAATAAAGCTTTGATGTTCTCCTATATACTTGTATTGCAATGATGTATTGTTTTTATCTGTATATTTGATTCATCCTAATCCATGCATCAGTTATGAGTACATGTTTCTTGTAGTTTCCCTCTCTTGTTTTTGCAGGATCTTTGTGTAGCTGGGCCGGCAAAGGGAGCAAGGAGCTGGGAACAAGAGGCAAAGATAGAAGACAGGATCGACAAAAGCGAAAGACATCGGTTGGTCAATCTTTTCTTCCTTCTCTGTACTTTCATAAAGGAAAAATATCAAAGCTTTACTTTCAGTTGTTGCTAAGGAACTATCACCCTTAGAGTAGGGATAGGGTCATTCCGAGTCGGATACTTTTCCCCACAACACACCCCACATGCTCTTGATATCTACGCAGATTTGGCTTGCAAACCTATTGGTTTTCACGTGGATTCATTCCCTCAACCTTTGTCCTCGTGTTCTGTTGATCCTCTGGATTGTACTGTATTGTGTTCTTCCATTCTGAACTCCTCACCTGTTGTGAACGAGGATCAAGTTGTTGATGATTTGGTGTTATGCAGCCAACCTACACCATCATTCATGATGATTGTGTGCAATAATCTAAAGAAGAACCCGTGGTGAAGGATAACTCCCTTCCAATTGTGCCTCATCCGCTTTATCCTAACATCCCTTGTGATTTTTTCACTACTGATTTTCCCTTTGAAAACCCATTTCCGAATGTTTCTACTTCTGATCATTCACAGGACACTTTGCATGTCAATCTATCATCATAGCATAGAGAGGACACATCTTCCTCCAGAAATTCATCCAATCTATCATCTGTCACTTATGGAAACATAGAGGATGAACATCTTTGCTTCTCATCTAGCCCTCTACCTGATTCATCAAATCATAAGGATGTCGAAAAACATCCTAAATTTTCTAATCCGTGCTGTCATGATCTCTCTACTTCTTCATCTAATCATGATGTTGATTCAATTGTTGTTAATCTATCCAAGACGTTGGTCTACAATGATCTATCTGAAAACGAAGTCGAAACCCCACAAACTGTCGAGGCATTTTAGCCCGAGCTGATGGTTATGTCAAGCCCTCGCTCTCCTGAGGTTGGTTTCACTTACAGTCAGGAAATTGTTGAAATACTGAAGGCTCCTCATCATTCACTACTTTGCATTGAAGATCAACCAAACACCCAAATTTCACTTCCTCCACTTGAACTACACGATACCATCGTTCATGCATTGGAGGAATCTTACACAACAAGCACACATGCACAACATAAGTGGTCTACCTTTCTCATGTTTGCTTGCATGTCACAGTTAAGAGAATGCACACACTCAACATCTACATGTAGTGTAGCACAGCACCATGGCAACCCCACAGAGTGCATGTCATGCACTTTCACTCATCTCTGTTCTGTGGCTGCTTGTAAACTCAGAGTGTGTTTTTCTTCACTGTTATATCCTTCTTGTTTTCTAGTTTGCATAGTTGCCTTGTTCGCAAACCATGCCTTCACCAACATGGGTCAACCAATGTGTCGATGGCTGCATTGGAAGTATCACTTCAAGTGAGATGGCCCATGCACCGTTAACTTAGGAGTAGGAGTAGTGTTTTCCTTCAGTATGTTTTCTTGCATGCTTGTTTTCTTACTTGCTTTTTTGGTTTTTTCGCTTGCTTTCTTGTTTGCTTACTCACTTTTCTTTCTCTTTTGCTTCTGCTTCTACTTTGCTTTGTTGTTTGTTTGCTTGTTTTGTTCGTAGGTTAGTTTCACATGAAACCATGTATGACTCTTGAAACAAGTTGAGTAAAGTACGAGAGGACTTGTACAACTATCAATATTTGGTTATCTGTTGTCCACTCTCTTATGTAATAACTTGTTGTCTTCAGTCCATGATACATCAATGGAAAATATGTACTGTTCGAAGTGAAATTTGGTGAAAACACAATGCTTGCATGCTCACTAGTATCACCTAATCTAGTCATTTGTTTTTGGGCTAATCCTTGTCAACTTAGTCAAGTATAGTAAGGTGAGGGGGAAACCTTAACAGATACGTCAGAGGTATAATAAACTACTTCTCTATAGGAACAACCTATTCTTCACTCAATAAGTCAGGATCCCTCTTCCGCCTCTTAAATGAATAAGTGTTATGCACAATTATGAAGATGAAAAATGAAAAATGAAAAGGTGAAAAAAGTTTGAAAAAATGAAAAATTAATAAGGCGAAAGAAGAGAAAGGCTTCCTACACGGAGATGTGATGCAAGTAACTCTGTGGTGGTACTGACCAGGCTCGCTGGTAGCATCACCATTTCAACAAATGAAATTGATCGATACGAATTGATTATATGACATGATGTCAGTAGCTGATAAAATAGCTATTTCAATGTCTACAATAGCTATAACAAAGATTGAAGATCCATGCTTGTGTTCCTATGTGACTCTGTCGAGGTACTGTCCAGGCTTGCTAGCAATAGAGCAACACCAGAGATGAAATTAAGACTCTAACAACTATATTGCTTGTGCACCAATATATCCCTTAACCCCAATCAAAACAAATTTGTTTCCTTGACTTGGAATGTGTGTCAATTGACCAAGAGCTTGGTGGATGCTACATCTTACAACAAAGATAGCGTGAAACCAAGATGAACTAAGAACTGAACAATACTTCCAGAGGTGTTAGACTTGTTTTTCACGAACAAGATCCATTTAGAAAGCTGGATTTCTACTAGTGTGTTTCCAAGTGTTGTAGTGGCTACAACCACCCTCGAAAATTTTGCCTTATCTTCATTCTAGAGCCTCCCTACCAACCTTCACGGATGTATGCCTTGTTTCGTCAAGTACACAAGCTCTTATGTTTGTCTTGCAAAGAGATAGTTTGTCGATCAAACCCTGATGCATTTCCCTCACAGACTGTTCATCTAGACTTGGTCGAGCAGCAGTCTGAGCAACTCCTTCATGAATTTTCACAAATCTGGAGGGCAACCAGCCTTCCCTCCAGAAATTACGCAATCCTAGCTGGTAGCATGCTGGGCCCTAAAATTACGCAATTCCACTAAGCAAGCTTCACTCAGAAAATTGTGCAATCCTTCCCAGTTGGGCTACTTAGCCCAAAATTTTCACAAATCTAGGCAGCAGTGAGCTGCTCTGCCCAAAAATTGCACAAATCTTCTGAGCAACTAGCCCAGCTCCCAGCCAGAAATGCGCATTTTCTTCTAATAGTTGATCAGGCTCTTGCATGTGCAGTTGAGTTGACCAGTTCCCTCAAGGACCGAGAAAAATAGAATTGAATGCATGGGTTGCCTCTCCCAAGGCAGCATGCAAAGGTATCCCTTGTTTCAGGGATCTATTTTTGGCAGTTAGAGGTTAGATGCAAGGATCATTTCAGAAACCTCCCACCAAGTGTCGCTTTCCCTAGATTTGTGGCATGCGTGTCACAACCTCTATTTTATCAAAACTCATCAACCAGACATTGCAGATCTCATTCCTCAAATCAACCTCGCATCTCTAACATCCCTCATTGCATCTAGGAGTTGTCGGCACATTCAGCTCAGTTGTTTTGGGGTAAGCCCACTTTCCATGTTTTGTGTTGCATTTCTAGTGATTTTTGTGTTTCACTTTTTATGAACGTTATCTACTTGATTTCAGTGAGTGCTTGTTGTCACTTTGATACATACTAGCTTGTACTAGCATCGTTTCAGTTTTCATTAACATCTCATTGTTGTCACATACATGAAACTTTTTTTCACGAACAGTCGTCGATTCGACAACTCGCCTCACCCACATGTGTGTTGTTCTGTTTTCTAAATTTGTCATTCACTATTTGCATGCACGATCTTTCTCTTATGCTTACACTCAGTATTTCCATGCATTCACTTTCTTATTCGCATTCAGTTTCCCGTCAGCGAGTCTGGGCAGCCTTGGCTCGGACTCCGCCTCAACAAGACAGTATTGCACAATCCTGAGAGGGTAGGCTTTTTCTTCCTCTCAGGAAATGTGCATTTATGCCTAGTGACTGTCCTCCAGTCTTGCATTATGAAATTCTGAGGGACAGTGACTACTGGCCAAGAAAATTGTGCAATGCGGTCATTAAGCCTACAACCATTGCCAGCTGAGATTGCCCATTGTCCAATTCCAGCAGTTAGCAGTCAGCAGCCAGACTAGACTGTGCATTGCATATTTCTAGCAATCGTTCAGCCTCCCAACAACCCAAACTATGCCTTGCGCAGTCATGGCAGTCAGTCTATCGACCTCCTGGTGGAAATTACGTAACCTTCATGGTTAGTCACATAGGTATGTTGCAAGTCAGTTCTCAAGTTCATTTTGGTTTTCAACTGACAGATTGATTTCCATGAGTGTTTCCATGTCTCTAGGTATCGTAGGTGTTCATCTGCCTCTCAACAGCACACGTACAATGATTTCTAGGAGAGTAGAGTCGAAGACACAATTTAGAGCACCCTTGGGGATACAGTCAATCAAGTGTCTATGAGCTTGCCTACTCACGAAGACATCAAGTTGTTCATAGGAAAGGACATCAAGATATGACGGCAGCAGCATCACAACGAGCAGCATCATGAACAGCAACTGAAGGCAACATAATGGATGCAATGAATGCAAGAGGAAGGTTGTTGACAACACGGAGGAAGAACAAATTTGCAAGCTCAAGCAGATCCATTAATGATGAAAGCAACTTTGGAGACTTGGGCTATTAGGTGACAACATGATCGCACAAAGATAGAGAATGGAACAAAGAAGGTGTTGCATGTGCTGAAGCAGCAACTCAAGGAAGAACATGAGCTGCACATAGAAGCGAATGAGTTTCAGTAGGAACAGGAACAGCAGGGGGCGCAACATGCACTCACGGATGAAAATGTGCCCTACAAGTTATAGATCCATCCCAGCAGCTAGCATGGAGCAGACATGGTGAGCAGTGTTGTTGATCGCATGTAAGGGATTCAGCAACATGCATGTCATTGTGCAGACGCATGTGATCCAACCATTCAGCGCACTCACCAAGGTGAAGACAAGAAGAAAGTCTGATTGTCGCTAAGCATATAGTTGATAGTTGATGTGCACGACCACAAGCACACACTAGAAGATCGTCACAGACACTATGCATCAATGTGTTTCTGGTTCGGTTGCACCAAGAAGACCATGTGTATAATAGTAGACAAGTTGGATGAAACAGCCACACCAATGCACCCAAATGCAACGAAGGCAAGAGTTCACTTCAGAAAGATGTCACCATGGGGTGCATGCACACCATCACGGATGACAAAGCTTGGCATCATCTCACCACCATCACCATCACAAGCACGTCAAAGATTTGGTCTCACCACAATGAACCGAGTGTCAATGATGTCTTGCATGGCTTGCTCAAGCCATTTTGTCTCACATGAGCACATGTGCATTGTAATGTAACGTCGTGTCAAGTGGAAGTTCAAGTGTCAATAGTTGGATGTAATATTCATAGAGTAGATGAAGATTCATGAGGGTAGATGAACTGTCACAAAGGGGAATGTCAAGGGTCACAACACCCTTTTCTATAAATAGAACCTCATAACTCATTGTAAAGGCTTTTGTTCAGCCAAGCTTCTGATAAGACTATCTTGGAGAGAGCTTGGGTAGTATTTTAACGAGCCTTGGATTCTCCACTGCGCAGAGCTAGTACATCTCTTTGGAGGAGCAGGCGGTTGTGGCTGTAACGTTCCACTATTGGAACTAGTGGTTGGACATGGATGGATTGTATGACCGGAACTTACACTTATTAATATAACAAGAGCCAACACGTTTCATGCATATGTTTTATTGTATTCTATGTTATTGGGTTTACTCTAAATGATACATGTATTCGCTTTCTTATGCATGCATGTATAGACTATTATGTATAAGTATGTACGAATCTTTCTTAAATGTGTTGTTGGTTTAACCATCACTATGGATTGCTCGCTAACTTGCCTTCCATGTTGTGATGTATCTTTTCTCGTGTGTTCCCTTCCAAGTTGAGTGCTATCACAGGTTTCCAAGGGGCACACTCACCTCACCCTTAGTGTGTTAGAACCTCTCATGCACCTTCCTTCTCTTACTGCAGCTGACACACCCTTGCTACAAACAAAGACATC
Organism: Pinus tabuliformis; assembly: GCA_031772625.1. Lineage (NCBI taxonomy): Eukaryota > Viridiplantae > Streptophyta > Pinopsida > Pinales > Pinaceae > Pinus > Pinus tabuliformis. The sequence continues at coordinate 563,514,986 of CM062804.1, read as the reverse complement.
TTACTTGCCTCTATGCGAAATCGCGGTCAAGGCATTACCATACGACCCATTGTTGGGAGTCCTACACCAAACTGTCTGAGGTGTAATTGGGACTTATTACCATGGAGATCCCCTTACATGTTGGAGGGTCTATCACCATCAACAAGGAGTTATTACTTTTCATATTTGGATTTATTGTGTATTATTTGATAGGAGGCAATCAGTTTAAGAGGGACATTGGAAGATATTTTAATAAATAAGTGACAGGAGATATGGGTGAGACCATGTACATGATGAGTTTTATTTCCATGTTGAGCACATATAAGATTTACCATGTACATGAGGTTTAGGTAGAAGCAACTAATTTCCTCCTTGTTTGAGTGAGTTGTACTAGTCCACCCTCAAGAGGCCAACATTCACCTTGCAATAGATAAGTTTACATTTATAAAAGCACATTGTAATTGTTTTCATCTTCTTCGTAATATATCTAGTTAAATGATGGAACTAACATTTGGTATTAGAGCCTAAGTTTAAATTTCTCAATCTTAATATACCACCAGTACCAAAAAAATATGTTCTTAAACATTGTTATTAGATTTTACTTAACCCATTGATGAGTTTTTCTAGTAATATCCACTTGGCATTTATGAAATGTTAAAGAATATAAATTGTAATATTGTAATATTGATATGCATATAACCTTCTCAAAGTAAAATTGTATAAGTATTAAACTTCGAGGTGTGCTACACATGCTTGTAGGTGTCAAAAAAATGAGACAATGTTGAAATAATGACACATGTTCAAGAAGTCCAGATAGCATAGAAAATGTGATAGTGAATCTCCATGTACTTAATGGATTGAGTGATAACATTTGAATTAGGGATAAACGTTCAAATTATTTCACATGAAATAGATGAGCTAGTGGATGAGTTTCATGGCAGCGAAGGAGCGTTTGTGCTAGGGTTTCATGGCAGTGTGGGCCCTCATATGGTTTTATTATGGTGAATGTGCATCGTTGTCATACTTTTCAGTGGGGACTATAGGCACTCTATTCCCTATCATCTTTGTCTCTCAATCAATTTTTCATTAGAAAGACCTTATTTTATCCTTTTTTGGGGTGGCGGGGAGGTTTCTTCATTATGCCATTACTTTTCATTTGGGTGGAGGTTTTACCCTGTGGTGGAAGTTTTTTAGTGGTCCCCTCTTTGTTAGTTTCTTTGGTGGAGGTTTTCTTTCCAACCCCAGCATATTTTACTCACAGGTTTTGTGGAAGCATGTTGATAGAGTAGGATTTGTGTGGTGAACATGGTTGAAATCGACCAGATGGACTATGATTCAATGACTCTTCACCGAGGTTTCATTCTTTCACAACCTAGCGTATATGAACCTTTTAGTGAAGGGTGTAGTACTCACCTTGGAAATGTCAAGAAGGGTTTTCCTGTGTCTGGTAGCTTCATGTGGTCGGAGTACCATTCACAAAATAGGGTTCCTCTACCTTCATCTGCCAGCTTGTTATTTTCCGCTCCAATGGTTTCTGAGGGAAACCATTTTTTAGCTCCATCACATTTCTCTTAATGTGGTTTTGCAGTAGGTTTTCCTCCTTTGTTCCCACCTCCTCGTGGATCTAGTTTGTTGGGATTTTCTAGGTCATTTTCAATCAATTTTTGTGATATATGTGCCCCTTTTTCATCTTTCAGTGGAGGTGTGTCATCTTTTCTAGTTTGTTCCATTAGGGGTAGTATTCCCCTAGCACCGGAGGATATTTCGAATGCACCTATCAATATTGTTCCCTTACATTTTATGAGGATCATTTCTCCACAATGCTCTAGATGTTAGGAGGGTCTCACACATGCAAAGGATGGGTCATGCTCGGCAATTCTAGATGTGGTCATAGAAAGTCCTTGTCCACCTAATTCAAATGATAAAATGCTCAATATCGACAAGAAAAATAAGTTGAGGGTTTTGAAGCGAGACTCCTATCCAACCCCATACAATTTATGCCTTGGGAATGATGTGAAAACGTCCCATGTTGCAGATCTTGTTGTGAAATATCTGGTGGGTAGTGCTCATGGACGCAAGTTTTGTAAAGCAACCATTGTCGAGTGGTGGGATCATATGGTTTACATTAGGGTTTTAGAGGTTTTGGAGATCTTTATGCTAGAAAAATGATGGTTTCAACTTATATTCAAATCTCATGAGGTGGCTAAAATTATGGCTAAATATATTTGGTCCATAGATTATACCCCTATGATATTCAAATTTTGGTCACCTACCTTTGATTCCAGTAGGGAAAGACTTGATGTTGTACCTATTTGGGTAAGATTTCTAGGGTTACCTACTCACATGTGGAACCCCCGGAGATGTGAAAATCTGGGGAATAGTTTGGGATGTTTTCTGGAGGCATATTACTCATTTCAGGAGTCACAAGACATGTCAGTGGATCAGATTCTTGTCACTCTGGATCTTAGAACGAAACTACAAGACACGATAAACATTGGGATTGATGGGGTTTGGATTCAAAATCATGATTATGAATGGATTCCCTTCTTCTATTGGAGGTGCCATAAATATGGACATTTGGTTCAAATATGTAGGCTTCCCTTTAAAAATGGCTTGAGTTATGAACAAGGTTCCAAAAAATAGAGGACTGAGGTTGTGGTGGTGGATGTAGATGGGGGTTGTTATGATGAAGGGTTGGCAGAGGATCTTATGACATCATTGGGATTTGTGGTTCCCAGCTCTATGTTCATTGATCCATTGGTCTCCTACTCAGATGTTTTTTTGGTGGCTCCTATATCCATTGCCCACATGTCAAAGGCACAATCCCCAATTATGGGTACCACCGAACCTCTTCCTCTTGTCTCTTTACTTGTTAGTTCATTTTCAAATCTTGGAATGAATCATGATTATTCCTATGTGGCTATGTGTTTGGTTGTTCCTCTGAATTTGTTCACTCATTTTTCCCCTATAAATGTTACTTTCTCCATCCCTCCTAATTCTTTGGGATACTCTTCCCCTAGGGTGTCAATTTCCTCGGGGTTTTTTGGCATATTGGATGGTAGTGATATATTAGACAACCTCAGGTTGAGAACTATTCTATATATGTCTAAGGGTTTCTTGGGTGGGTTGGGACACATTTCAGGTTCTATCATTCAATCGAATGGGCAGGGGTGGAAGTCACACATTTCAAAGGCTAAAGCCAAGGCCTGTGAATAAATGGTTGCGGGTATACAATCTTCAATTAGTGGGATACTTAGAGAATTGTTTCACCATTTTGGGGTGCACAAATGAAGGTGTTATCATTTAATTTTGTGGGTTTCGAAATTAAACCCAAAAAACTTTCTTTGTGTTATTTGTTTCAAGTTGAACATCCTTATATCAATTCCCTGCAAAAAACTCTCGGGGATGGGGTGATAATCACCAATTATTTAGAATCCACTCTTCCTGCTTGGAAATTTTGTTTAGTTAATTTTCGTGTTCATTCTGGGGACCTATATTTGGTCAGGGACAGCAGGAAGTTCGAGGTCAAAATTTTTTGGAGTGTTCATTCTAGTTGCATATCAGGAGTTTCCATTGATATGGATTTTTCCTTCAACTTAATTAATATTTATGGGCCTCGTGAATATTGGGTGGCATTTTGGAATAGGTTTTCAACAAATATATTTTAAATATGGACAACCTGATCATGGGTAGCAATCTAAATTTTTCTATGGAAGCGACAGAATACTGAGGAAAACATGTCAGATCTAATCCATTGACTGATTTTTTCACAAACCTTATTGACTCTAAGAACCTTTCTAATTTAGTTCCTCATTGTATTTCGCCTACTTAAAGGAACATGTGGGTGGGGACTGAATATATTTCTAAAATTTTGGATTGGATTCTTGTTTCTAAACCTTTGATCCATAGATTTCCTCTTCTTTGTCAATGGGTGGGCTCCGGGGGTGTATCAGATCATGACCCTATTTTATTCAAAATCAAGGGTATTTCTCAAAATCCGGCTAGCCCTTTCAAGTTGAACTCTTGTTGGCTTTTTTATCAAAGTTTTTGTGACTTATTTAGAAACAATTAGTGCCCATTTGTGGAGGATTCAAGCCATTAGGTGGCCTCTCATTTCATGTCTAATCTAAAATTCATTAAATCCTTGTTAAAGGATTGGGCAACAAATATTAGAAAAGAGGAGGGTGGGGTGTTGGTGGGGATTGAACAATATATTAAGGCTTTCACTATCTCAAATGGGAAGGGTTTCAATTCGCAGGCCACTAGGGACCAATTCTTTTGTCTGAGTTCATGAAGGAATGATTATGGACTCTAGAGAGGCTACTTGGTGACTTAAGAATTGTGTTATTTGGCTTGAATTTGGTGATGAAAATATAAAATTATTTCATTCGTATGCAAAGGGGAGGAATATTACAAATACAATTTGGAGTATGGAGGAGCCTGAGGGTAATAAGGTTACATCTTTTGAAGGCCTGGCTTTGCTGGGTTTGGAACATTTCAAATCAACTTTTTCAAAACTGACGACTTCTACCATAGCAGAAGTGATTCAAGTGGTGTAGTTTTTTCTTAGGTTTGTAGAAGAGGAGGATAATAGGGATTTGATGGAGGAAAACTCAGTTAAGGAACTAAAAGTTGGTATCTCAAGTTTCCAAAAGGAAAAAATTTGGGGTCGGATGGTTGGGCTACTAAATTTCTCATTGCCTTTTATGACATATTGGGAATATACCTTATTAAGGTGATTAATGAAGCTAGAAATGAAGGATTTATTTATCCTACCTTCAACTCAAGCTATATGGCTTTGATTCCTAAAGTTGACAATCCTACTTCCTTCGAGGAGTGTCGACCTATTTTATTATGCAATTGTGTATACAAGGTTATTCCTTAGGTTATTGCATGGAGAATTAAGACTATTCTCTCAAAATTCATTTCTCAAGAACAATTTGGGCTCCTTAAGGGTAGTAAAATTCATGAAACTATAGGGGTGGCTCAAGAGTGTCTACACAATCTAAAATTTCTGAAGGAAAAAGGGGTGGTTATTAAGATTGACCTATCTAAGGTATACTACAAGGTTAATTGGCTCTTTCTTTTCCTCTTGCTAACACTTTTGGGGTTCGAGGTTCCATTCATCAACTGGATTATGAGTTGTGTGATGTATGTATCCTTCATTTCTCTTATCAATGATTTAGCATCCCCCTTATTTTCAACACAACGTGGCCTTAGAAAAGGGTGTTCTTTATCTTCGCTTCTCTTTTTGTTGGTTTCATAAGGCCTTAGTCATATGTTATCTGAGGCTAAAAACAGGGGTGAATTCAAAGGGGTGGAAATTGCACAACTTCTCATGATTACTCTCCTCTTTTTTGATGATATTCTTAACTTTTGAAATGAGGAGAGCTAAGATCTCACAAAACTTCAGGAAATTCTCCTTTTTTTAGCAAGGTCACAGGTATGGTCATAAATGAGCAGAAGTCCATGATATCTACTTTCAATTTAAATGCTTATGAAATTCCAAACATCAGTTTAAAGTTATCCATTGAGGTCTCGGACCTTGTGGATGAACTCAAATATTTGGGTTTCCATCTAAATCCAAACTGTTACAAGAAGGATGACTAGAAGTGGTTGATCTCAAAACTAGAGAAAAGGTTAAAATGTTGGAGTTTTCAAAGGTTGTCTAGGGTAGAAGGTTGGTTTTAGTCAAATATGTTCTAGAATCCATTCTAATATATTAGATGTCATTGTCATGGATTCCCAAAGGTGTGATGGAAGAGGCAAGGAGGATATGCTTCAAGTTTTTATCGGCGAGTTCACAAGAACAATTTGTTATTCCTTGGGTCAAATGGTCACGTCTTGTTGCGTCAAAGATTCCTGGGAGTTGGGGACTTAAAAATATCTTCATGTTTTCAAAGGATTTGGCTTCCAAATGTGGGTGATGACTCTTGTCTACTAATAGTTTTTGGATCAGGGTTATTCATCCAAAATATATTGTTCCTTATTTCTTGGATGCTTGGGTTCATCTCCCAGACAAACCAAGATAAAATATTTTGGTGGTGTGGCGAGTTGTATTAATTTTTTTTCACTTGATAACCTTTGGGATGGAATGGAATATTCCTAATGGGGCTAGGGTTTTCCTAGGCATGGATTTGTGACCTAGTAGTGGTATCAGTCACATGTTATCTCAAGTGCTCATTGACTAGCTCAGGGATCGGGGTATCTCAAGAATTGCCCACATTAACAACCCCATTTGAACTACTCTTTGGTGACAGTGTTGGATGTCTATGAAAAATTTAAATTTAAATGGTATTTTCAAAAGGGAGTGAGCCCACTACATAAATGCATTTTATTCTTCTCATATTTGCCTCACTAACTTTGAGGATGAACTAGTTTGGTCTGTGGCTCCAAACGGTGTCTACACACTAAAAGTTGGTTATATTCAGCTAAATACTATGGATGAGAATGTTGATTTGATCTAGTGGTGGTGTGTCCTTTTCAAAACAAAATTCCCATCAAAATATTGAATTTTTGCTTGGTGTATCATTGAAGGTATTGTTCTAACTTGGGATGTGATGCAATTTCATCACAAAATTGGCTTGGGTTGGTGCATTCTCTACAAGGGTAGCTCTGAAACAATTGATAATATATTTGTTTATTGTACTTTTTTTGAGCAATTTTTGGCAGCCTGTAGGGTTGTTCTGGGTAGCGTGTGCATCTAGGAAGGGGACACTTTCTTGGACATTTGGAAGACTTGGGTTGAAGACAAGGCCACCAGATCATTTCGAGCCCTTCGACTCATCGTATGTTGGGGTATATGGTTAGCTCATAACAAATCAATATTTCAAGATATTATATCAAATCCAGTCTGGGTAATTGTTGATGGTATTTTCATTTTAGCTCACTACTCTCAGTCTAGACTTGTTGCAAATGGTGGAATGTTTTGGTTGAGGCCCTAGATGTCAATTATCCTTAGGGATACTTCAATGGGACATCATAGGAGGAGTGTGTTATCTGTAGAGGGGGTTTTGTGCTACATATTTCAGAACATTATTACTTTCATGTCATAATGGGGATGGGAAGGAGATCCAACAATTGGGCAGAATTATCAGCTTGTAGAACTTTAATTGTCTTTGCTTTGGAAAAGGGATGTGAACAACTTCATATCTTTGGTGACTCATTATTGGTGGTGAATTGGGTCAATGTGACCCAAGTGTGTTAGTCCATTTCCCTTGCACATATTTTGATGGACATCATGCGTCTGAAATCTAGTTATATTACTTTATCATGTAATCATGTTTGCAAGGAATAGAACACGATTGTTGACAGACTCTCTAAAGAAGGCCAGCACATGGATAGGGGGCTTTGGCAGGTGATCAAAGTTTTAGGGACCAATCATTACTAGTTTTTTCATCGTCATTTCATGGATGAACCTATAGCATATGTTCAAGACTGATCTAGCGATCATTTTTTTTACTTTTTATGTATAGTTCATTTCTATTTATGGACGTTGCTTCATATATTTTATATTATCTATGTAGTTTACTTTTTTTCTTTTAATATTCTTGGTGCTTAATTGCATATTGATAGATATTTTTATGGGTTGATATGTTAACAAATATCACCACGGTCTTTCAAAAAGTGTTTGTAAAAACATACGGGTTTTAATTTTTTGGACACTCTAGCCACTTGTAGGATCTAGGAAAATCAGAGGGAATGCACTATATGTGCATATGCAAAATGTGTTTTATTTTATGAATATTAATGAAAATTTGGTTTGTTTTCCAAGAAAAAAAAAACATCTAAATGAGGGATGCATTTGATGGGGTATGTGTTATATTCTTTATATGACTATCCCCATGTGTGGTTCATTTCAGTGGGTGTGGCAAGGGGATGACAGCCCCCCATGTTTGGGGGGGTTCCCATCCTCCACGAAGGTTCAAGGATAGCACACCAAAAAACAATTGGTGGCCTTTGCATCCATTTTTGGTTGTTTTTTGGCACATCATATTTTCTTTCAATGGTTTTGTGGCACATGGTGGTTCATCCCATGGTTTTGTCATTACATTTAAGGAACTATACTTTTATTCTAATCCAAGGTAAATGTATTGGTGGTTTATGGATGTTGTGAGATATACATATTTTATCATAACAATATGAAGATATAATTTTTTCCAAGAGGAAAGAAATCAGACTCCCTCTTAGCCTGAGGGTCGTAAGGTTATCAATACTAGGCTAGCCCACATGTATACTCACTTAAGATTTTGCAAGGTTGAAAGCCAAAACAATAATATTCATAGGCACAAAGCCATTACAACAATATTTATCAAAGCATTATATCTCATTGTGTCACTGGTGGGATTTGAACCTGGGTGGGGATGATAACAACCATTTTGGCCAACCACCCGAGATAACCCCAATTGACAGAATATTCTAAAAACTATTTTTGGTTTCCCAATTTGGGTTTTCAAGTAAAATATTAGTGTTAATGTGTGTGTGCCATTACATCTTTTCTATTTTTTACTAAGAATGTGTTTGTAGTAAATAATTGTGTAGGGTTAAAACCTACAAAAATATGATGTATTATTATCTTTGTTTAAGCCAAAGATTATATAATTTGGGTATTTTTTCTCACATAATATACATATTATGTATATGGATGATTTCTTATTGTTATATCAACCTAGCATGGTAGTACATGTATTTTTTCTTGTTGTCATATCAACCATATATTGAATCACTATTAGAATGACAATTAACTATTGAATAAACAATTACTTCATAGTTCCTCAACAGCAGAGAAAATTAATGACCCCAATAATTATATGAAGGTTTGAAGTACATTACAAAAAGAATCACAAGTCTCCATATTCCAACCATAATATACATAAGGATTTTTCAATATCTAAAATAAGTTTATACATAAGCGATAACTACACAAAGGATAGATGTATACTACTAACATTATTATTTCTTTAATAGAAATTGGTAAATGTATATTATAAAAATTTGCAACTATGTTGAACAATGTGGTAGTAAAAAAAGGAGCTACTGTGGAATAAAACCAAAAATGTAGGAATATGCATTTGAACATAAAATTTCAGACCATATTGTGTTGCAGCTTCCAAAAAGTTACTACTAGTGTATACTATAAAAAGGTCCTAGTATAAGTATCATTTTACATAACATAAAAACCAATGAAATACATGTTTGATGTTTGCCTAATCTTGTCCAATGTTACTAGGACATGATTCTTGAATACCTAGGTCCAGGTCTTCCATCATTTGGTGTGTTGTTTCTTCTTCCTTAAGATCTTCATAGGTTGATTTTACTGGAATTCTATAGTTGGATGCAACTAAGTGTGAGCCTTTACTAAGATTGCAAATCATGTTCCTTAGCATGGAACACATAATCATATTCCTTACGTGGAACACATATCTTCCAAAAATTGGATTAATTTTTTATCTTGAACTAGAGTATCCATGACCAAGGCATTTTAAGAAATACATCGATATTCATTCTCATGAAATTTGGTGGTTACAGAGAAAATTGAAGTTATGTTCTTGTTAATAGATACATGTCATCAAGCAGTCTGTAAAGTTCTTGGAATTCCTTGTAGTCCACCTCCAGAGGATCTAAATGTTGCCAAACCAAGGAAGAATTAAAAGGAACCCAATAATACAATTCCTATAGAACAACCCCAATATTTTCTTGAGGCTGTTGTTGCAAACCCACTTAAATCATTGTCCCATGAAGGGGACCACACCAAGGGGGACATGACAAGGAAGGAGTCGACATGGAAATTCAATCACCCAAACAATGAATGAAACCTCTGAGCAACCTAAAATGGATTTGAGACCATATATACCCAGAACTAGAATAAAGCAAAAAAATTGAACACCCAAACAACAATCATTAACAAATCACCAAAATAAAACCACTTAACCCCACTATAATGAATAAAAAATCCAAATCATAGACTAGATACAATAAGGAATTCTTATCCAAAATACAATTAGGACCAAAGCTGACCCACCATGTGTTATCATTAGACCACCTATATAGTAATCCATTATTCCAATTGAGTATAACACACAATAAGTTTTGAATTGTTGACTAGGATTTCCACACTAGCATGTGTGATGTCAATGGAGAAGTGTTGTTGTTCATATTCCATCCCTCGCTTAATATCATTAGACATGTAGATTTCCTTAACTTGTGTTGATTAGTGAGGTTGTGGCATGCCTTTATGCTTGACAAATAAAAAAATTAACTTAGGGGATGGATTGAACATATAAACACTATTTTTTTAAGGACCCATTCATTAATTTTGCGGCTTTATTTGCAATACCATTATCTTATCGATTGAGGACCCTCGAGACCTAGAATAAGCCAACCTCCTAAAATTGGTGAGTCTCTTTTTGAATCCTTGTGATCAGGTGCTCAAGTTTATGCTCAAAAATCAAAGTTCATAGAATGGAATGGAAATTATATGGTTGGATATATCTCGACGATTCGAATCCAACGCAACTTGTTTCATCGAAAACAGAGTTCGGATGCTCCCAGAAATGAGTTCTGATTAGTTTGCTAAATAGGCAAAATAAGTGCACAGTCGACAAGTTCAAGTCTCTTCAGCCAATCAGGAGGCGCCAAGTTTCAATCTATCATTGGTCCTAAAAATTGGCCCACGCATAGCATCGACATAAGTTTTATGTTAAAAATCAGCCCCCGGTCTCGCCAAGATGTGATATGCGATATCACATGGATCGCATCGCAATAAGAAGTCTTGTTAAGAATCACCCTACCCGTTTTGATAGTGAAAAGTTGATGGAACCAAATGCAAAAGAGAAAAGGTTGCAAGGTATGTAATGTTTGGGTCTGACAATTCATCGCAGTTCACACTTCGCAGCGGCAAACGACAAGTTGTTAAGGAATTCCCTGGTCCCGCACCAATTACAACAAGCCGATATATAACGAACGTGAAACTATTAAGAACCATGGTGCATAAATCATTAATTCCGCCATCACAAATCGCTCATCGCAATTTCAAACATGTGGCATATTATGTGTGCCCATTTCTCCGCCGATAGTCGATTGCGATGTGTTCCGCCACCAATTGGTGATCGCAGTTTTTGAAAGGAGTTGTTCCATCCGTCTCTCCACCAACGTCAACTGAAACTTCCAAACCCACTGGGAAATATGGCTCCGGTGGCCGAAATGTGGCAAATTTGGAGTATTTCAGGCCGAATTTGATGGTTAGTGGACAGAAAAGGGGAATTTGTTGAGCAAATTATGGGAGACTAGGAAAGGTCATAAATTCTTCAGTTCTTATCCAAATTAGGAGCAAAAAAGAGTTATTCTAACAGTTTTGGCTATTATGAACTCATTGAGATAGGTTTCAGAGGCATTTGAGAATTGTAAACACATTTTTATTGTAATTTTGAGCATAATAGAGAGGCACAAGCATTGGAAGCTGGACCAAAAGAGACGTAGCCCAGGAGGGGTGAACTCCTCATCAAATCTTTGTGTTGTGTGTTATATTTTGATGTTCTTTGTTGTTATTTTGTTGTTGTTCAGCATATGTTTTATTTTAAATTATTTTTAACATTTACATAAGAAACTCTCATGGGAATTAGTTAATTAAGAAAAAATGGTGAATCCTTAAGCACTTGATAAGCAAATGATAAGCATCTTGGGTTTTATTCTGAATGGGGAATTAGCACAACATTACTAATCTGCTCCATTTAAGATCAATTTTGTATCATAGCACTGGTTTTTTATTACTAGATTTTATTGTGCAAAGAAGGAGTATTATTTGCTAGTTTAGTGTCATGCTAACAAGGTTAAAACTCAAAAGAGGTGAAATAAAGTTGGTTGGAAGCCCTGAAGTTGGGTCAAGGAGAAGAAGACCAAGGTTGCCACAATCTCCAACACTATTTCAGCCTCAAGTTGCAGTTGAGACTCCAGAGATCATGTCTCATGAAGGAGAACCTACAAACATGACAGAAGATGAGAAGACCTTCAAAAAGGATTTCTTTGATATGATAGAGATAGTGAAGGTCCTCTATGAAGAGAGGAATAGTAGGTTGCAAGGGGAAAGTTCCAAACCTCCCAAAGGAGAAGGCTCTTCAGGAGGAGGTAATGGGAATGGAGATAAACCTCCACCCTCTCCACCATATTCTTCATCTTCTTCTTCACAACCATCTTCACACTCTTCCACTAATACAACCCTTACTCATACTCATCATCATTCTTCAAAAGGAGCTGGAAAATCACCTCTACTTAAACTATATGTTAAATTCAAGTTACCCATGTATAATGGTGAAGTGAATGCGGAGAAGCTTGATAATTGGATTCGTCAATTGGAGGTGTATTTTAGAATTCAGAACCTTCAAGAGGGTGATATCAAAATTCAGTTAACTTCATTGAAAATGGAGGGTACAACACTCATTTGGTGGGAATCAAGGACTTAAGACGAGATCAAAAAACATGGTAAGATCTCTATTACTTGGTCTGATTTCATTGTTGCTATAAAAAAGACAATTCTACCCTTTAGGTCATATGGAAAAAGCTATCATGAATTGGCAAAATTTCAAACATTTAAAAGGTCAAAATGTCCAAGAGTATACTCAAGATTTTAGTGTTGGTATTATGATATAGGTGTTTTCCTTAATGGCAACTCACTCAGATGACAAATGACAGTGCAGCAGGTCAATAGCAAAGATTTAATGATCAAAGAGAGGTATACGCAGGTTAACCTTGACAGAGGAGCATATACACGTGGGTTAATATACCAAAGGTGTGTATAATGTACACACACAATTTCACAGAAGGAAAGGCGTGTACATGTTGGAAAACTAAGTTTTGGTCCATGGTATTTTGATTCATGGTATTGGTCCAAGGTATTGGTCCTAAGTGGTTTTGGACCATGGTATTCAAAAAGGCCTAACACTATATAAGGAGGAGAAGATCATTAGGCCAGAGTGTGCAAGTATTAAATATTTGATGAAGTGTGAGATCCAGTATCGAGGTTATGGGTTTGTGATGCTTTGCTTGATCTAAACTAAGGATGCACCTATGTGGATGATGATGAATGATGGATCGGGATCTTGAAGCTTGAATGTATTATCATTATGTGGTTTGATCCTTAATAGTCTAGATCTGAATTACTGACGCATGTTTATTCTATAAATGTTATGATCTGGGTGTGATTGATGTCTGGAATAGCTGCAAAGTTATAAGTTGGTCTTTGTAGATCTGTACGCAGGTTCACTATGGTAACAGTGAGTATACATCTATTCTATTTTACTGCACCTGTTTATTGTTTATATGGTTAATGAAGTTCTGATGCACTGATTGATGATCAGCATATGATGGATTAACTAAATCATAAGTTTACTGGATATACGCTAGTTGCATTAAACACAGTTGCATGTACATGCGGGTTCCCTTAACTGAAGTAGCGTATATGAATTAGAGTATGAAATGAAAAAGTTATATTGATTTGTTAATACTAATTCACCCCCCCACTCAGTATTATTTCCAACAATTGGTATCAGAGCTAGTCCTTTAGAAGAAGCTTGATCGCTTGAAGGGAGATCCATCAAAATGAATAATCAAGAGAGCATGGGATCCATCATACTGCCAATCTTCGATGGGAGCAATTTTGTTTACTGGAAAATAAGAACCACAACATATCTACAATCGCTTGGAACGAAGGTTTGGGAAATTGTGGAAAAAGGATATACATTTCCAACAGCAATTCCTACAGATACGGCGGGTAGAAAGGATTATGAAACCAATGCCAAAGTTGTCACTATTTTATTGGGAAGTTTGTCAAAATCAGAGTTTGTCAAGGTCATGCAACTCAAATCAGCCAAAGAAATATGGGACAAAATCGTTCTAAGCTACGAAGGAGACTCTCAGGTAAAACGTGCTAAGCTTCAAACTCTCAGAATTCAGTATGAAACTCTTAAGATGCATAGTGATGAAAGCATAGCTAGTTACTTCCTACATATAGATGAGGTTGTCAATTGTATGAAGAATCTGGGTGAAGAAATTAAGGAAGTTGTCTTAGTTGAGAAAGTTTTGAGATCCTTGTCTGCTAAATTTGAACCCAAAGTGTCTGCCATAGAAGAAAAACAGGATCTGCAGAATATCACTATGACGCAGCTTCACGGAATCTTAACTGCCTTTGAGATGAGAAAAGGAGGACCATCAGATAAGAGAGAAGCAGCATTTAAATCATTAGCAAAAGGAAAAGAAAAAATCTATGAATCAGGACACATCTCAAAAGAAGAAGATGAGATAAATTCTGGCAAGAAGCTTCAATGGCGTTCTGGAAAGTTCAAAGGTAAGCTACCTTTCAAATGTTTTTCTTGTGGAAGAGTTGATCATTACACTGCTAGATGCCCTCATAACAAAGGGAAGATGTCTAAAGAAGGTAATAGAAGTTATTATACTCATGATGATAGTGATGGCTTGCCCAATAGTGATGAAGATGATCAAGAAATTAGATTACTCATGGAATATGAAAATAATGATTCAGAAAAGGAAGATTTTCTTAAAGAAATCAGCCAACTTAAAATCAGTTTGGCAGAAAAGGATACAGTCATACACACAGTGACACATCAACTCACTAAAAAGGACAAACACAATGAAGTGTTAGAATGTGAAGTGGTAAGTCTAAGAAAAGAAATTGAAAAGACAAAGACTCTGAATCTTAGATTTGCTAAAGGATCAGAAACGTTAGATGAAATCCTCAAAGTTCAACGTTTGCCCATTATAAAGACTGGTCTTAGTTTTCATGAAGGTGAATTTAGTTCACAAGGTAAGGTAAGAAACTCCAATGAAAAATCTGAGATGCTAAACAGGGAAATAGAAAGTCAACCACATCAACAACCAAGGAAAGAGATTCTTCAAAGAAAATCTATTACTCCTAATTGTGGAAGTAATAGTTGGTTATTTCCTTCAAAGAATGATGTTGAATGTTTTATATGTCATAATTTTGGACATGTTGCAGCCAAATGCAGAAGAAGAATGGTTCAAGATCATCACATAGAAAAATCATCAAGTTCCAAGTACTTTAAGGGATATTGTTTTGCTTGCAATATGTTTGATCATAAAGCTATTGATTGCAATAAAAGGAATATGAAACATGTAAGATGTTATATGTGTAACAAGTTTGGACATAAAGTAAAGGAGTGCAGGAGCAAAATTCAGACACCAAACCAAAATAAGCATACATCATCTCAATCCCAGGTATTGAAGAAGATAGAATTATTATAAAAAAGATGTGGCATAGCTCAATTTGTAGACATGACAGACCCAGGGGAAGCTGAAAGTGTAAAACTTCAGTATTCCAATTTTTATATGCACTTATTTTGAAGAGAAGTCACGTGTATACACGAGTTAGACACTACACAGTCACGTATATGGTGTTATGATGAAAAAGCAGTGGTACAGAAGTTTGATATGGTTTAGTCACTTATCTGCTATGTTTGATGATGGTATGGCACAGGTTCAGGGGGAGCATATGCTTCGAATAATGCATTGTTGGCATTATGGTTAGAAGTATTTGGTGATGATGCTTATGTGATACATCTTTCTACTTATTATTGGTTGGTCAAGAGAATGGTATTACAGGTTACAGGTCTGGATGTTGTTGATAGATGCTTATAGTGCATGATAGTTGTTGATGACTATCATGGTCTTGTTTAGATTGTTGTTCTTTGTTATAAAAGTCATGTATATAATTTAATGTAAAGGTCATGAAAAGACCTAGTTTGTACCCCCACTATGCATGGGAAGGATGATGTAATAATTTATATTTCCAGTCATGTATAAACATTTGGTATATCCCCACTTGGTTGGGTGGATGAGTCAAAATGGTGTATCCCCACTTGGTTGGTAGATTGATGTATGTATGAGTCATTGGTGATAGGAAGTTCATACTCACTTAGTTGAGTTGTAAAGTCATGTTATTCTTTTGAAAATATGTTTGCAGACTCTGCATGTGCTCACGGGGAGCATGGACGGATTGGTACATCTTGCCATGTACAAAGGGGGAGCTCAATCAGAGATTTCAGCATGTACTAAGGGGGAGTATGGACAGCATAATGAATATCAAAGGGAGATAATATCTTGGTCCGCCCTTTGCCCTTGATGTCAAAGGGAGAGAGTGACTTGGTGTTGTTGTTGCCATCAAGTCCAAAGGGGGAGATTGTTGGCATTATGTTACAGGTGTTGTCCTTGATGGAAACTCACTCAGATGACAGATGACAGTTCAACAAGTCAATATCAAAGTTTTAATGATCAGAGAGAGGTATATGCAGGTTAACCTTGACAAAGGAGCGTATACACGTGGGTTAACAGACCAAAAGGTGCATATAACGTACACATGCAGTTTCACAAAAGGAAAGTCGCATACATGTTGGAAAACTAAGTTTTGGTCCGTGGTATTTGGCCCATGGTATTTTGATCCATGGTATTGGTCCAAGGTATCTATTCCGAAGTATTGATCCCAAGTATTTGGTCCAAGGTATTGGTCCTAAGTGGTTTTGGACCATGGTATTGAGAAAGGCCTAACACAATATAAGGAGGAGAAGATCATTAGGCCAAAGTGTGCAAGTATTGAATATCTGATGAAGTGTGAGATCCAGTATGCAGGTTATGGGTTTGTGATACTTTGCTTGATCTAAACTAAGGATGCACCTATGTGGATGATGATGAATGATGGATCGGGATCTTAAAGCTTGAATGTATTAGCATTATGTGGTTTGATCCTTGATAGTCTAGATCTGAATTACTGACGCAT
Organism: Pinus tabuliformis; assembly: GCA_031772625.1. Lineage (NCBI taxonomy): Eukaryota > Viridiplantae > Streptophyta > Pinopsida > Pinales > Pinaceae > Pinus > Pinus tabuliformis. The sequence continues at coordinate 563,498,206 of CM062804.1, read as the reverse complement.
GTTTATTCTATAAATGTTATGATCTGGGTATGATTGATGTATGGAATAGCTGCAAAGTTATAAGTTAGTATTTTCAGATCTATACACGGGTTCGCTTTGGAAAAAGCGTGTATACACGCTGGTTGGGTTCATCAAAGTAGTGTATACATAATAAAATATGATATTTGAATTTGCAAATGGTTCTGATGGTTGTTGCAAAGTTCTAGGTTCTGCTTTGTGTTCTGGTAACTGTGTTTTGATGGTTGGTCTTCAATGATTCAGTTGTGGGTGATTCAGAATTGAATGATTGGTTGATGCAATGGTTGTATTGCAGTTGTGATTGATTTTGAGCTTCAATGTTGTTGATGGGTCTAGTATGAAAATTGGATGAAACGTGGCCTTCATGTTATGGTGTTGTGATCCAAGTGTATCTAGTCTAAAAATTTATGAAACATGGTCCCTGGAGGTAGAGTGAAGGTTGGAGCCTTCAGTAGGCCGGCGCCTACGTACTGGTAAACATATCAGCCAATACAAGAGCCAGGGGGTTGGAGCTCTCTTCCAGTAGCAGCTGGAAAACGAGAGAGGGTTGTAGCCTTTTGTAGGTCGGTGCCTACGTACTAGTAAATATATCGGCTAGTACAAGAGCCAGGGGGTTGTAGCTCCCTTCCAGTAGTAGCTGGAGAATGAGAGAAGGTTGTAGCCTTCTGCAGGTGGGTGCCTGCATACTGGTATGAGTCTGCGCCAGTACAAGATTGTAAATAGGTTTTTCTTATATTAAAGGAAGACGACAACAGGTGGTTTTTGTCCCGCATTGGGTTTCCACCTTACATCACGGTGTTCATGTGTGTTTCTTATGTGTGATGATCTGTTCTATTTTAATGCACCTATTTACTATTTATATGGTTAATGAAGTTCTGATACACTAATTAATTATCAACGTATGATGGATTAACTGAATCATAAGTTTACTGGATATACGCTAGTTGCATTAAACACGGTTGCGTGTACACACGGGTTCCCTTAACTGAAGTAGTGTATATGAATCAGAGTATGAAATGAACAAGTTATATTGATTTGCTAATACTTACTCACCCCCCTCCCTCTAAGTATTATTTCCAACATTTAGGAGAAGAGATCTTATGCTAGGAGTAGACTTGCAGTCACAAGATACTTTGTTGAAATACATAGGGGGTTTCCATAGCTATATTTGCCACGCCATTCTTATGTTTAATCCCACGAATCTTGATGAGTTCTGTGTTCAAGCTACGCATCTCGAAGCAAGAGGGAAAAATGTAAAATAAGAAGGTAAGAAGAATCCATTCCAAAGTGGTGAAAAAGGAAAGAAATCTAAAGGAAAGCGGAAGAAAAATGCTTCTGTTAAGAAAGAAGGGGAGAAACTCGTGTGCAAGAATTGTTCCAAAGAGGGACATGATGAAGCGCATGGCTAGAAGCTTCATCCTAAATTAATATCAAAGAGATTTAACAATAAACGAAAACATAAGACAAACAATATTGTACAACAATACTTGGGTTCCGACTCAAGTGATGAAATAGAGATTGCAGCCACAGTCATTAAAGGAAAAGTCGTGGCAAAAATAAGAAAAGAGGAAGTCATGGCGAACACTAGCGTAGAAAATAACTCCAACAATGCTTCAAATGAAGAAAATAGAATTGATCTATTCCATATCAGATTTATTTCCAAACACACCAAGATCGATACGTTGTTTGACAGTGGATCCCAGGCAAATTTAATTTCGACATACTTGGTCAAGAAGTTGAATCTAGAAATCATGCCTCATCATTAAAACGTATCCACTGGGTTGGATAACCAAGGATGCAAATCTTCAGGTCACAAGGAAATTCGTTTTCAAGTTTGCTATTACTGCCAATTTCGTTGATGAAGTCAAATTCGATTTAGTGTCGCTAGATATTTCTGGAATTGTGTTGGAAAACCCATATTTGTATGACTAGAAATCCGTTTTCCATAGATTTGAGAAAAAATATCATTTGTTCAAAGATGGAGTGGAATATATTGTGAGATCCCATCGTAGAAATCTTAATATGTCTTTAGCAAGTGCAGGGAAAATGAAGCGACTGGTCAATTCCAGCAAGAATCTCGTGCTCCTTATGATCAAGTAGAAGAATGACACGAAGTGTGAGTCCCTTGCAGGTTGTGGCATGAAGTTGAAAATTGAATTGGTTGATGTTGTCAATCAATATGGAGATGTGTTTCAAGAACCAAAGGGATTGCCACCAAAAAGGGGAATTCAGCATGAAATTCAGCTACAGCAAGATTGTCCACTCCAAAATATTGGTATGTATCGAATGTCAATTCTGGAAAGTTTAGAAAATAAGAAACAAGTCTAGGAATTGTTAGATAAAGGTGTAATTCGTCCCTCTACTTCGCCATGTGGTTCACCAATTGTTTTGGTACCCAAGAAAGATGGAAAGTGGCGCATGTGTGTATTGAGATTTGAATAAAATTACCATAAAGAATCAATACCCACTGCCCAGAATAGATGATTTTCTAGATTAGTTGAAGAATGAAATATATTTCACTAAATTAGACATGAGAATTAGATATCATCAAGATATAATAGTTGAGGACGATATTTGGAAGGTTGATTTTAAAACCAAACAAGGATTGTTTGAGTGGCTGGTTATGCCTTTCGGTCTTTGCAACACTCCAACTACATTCATGAGAGTTATGAATGATGTTTTAAGATCCTTTCTTGATGAGTTTGTAATTTTCTATTTAGATGATATTTTTATATTCAGCAAATCACGAGAAGAGCATATCAAGCATGTGAGGAAAGTGTTGGATGTCTTGAAAAAATAATAGTTATTTCTAAATATGTCTAAATGTGAATTCGGGAAAACTTCCTTAGTGTATTTGGGCCACATAGTTGGAGGAGGTGAGCTGAAGATCTACCCCTCTAAAGTTTCAATCATTTTGAATTGGCCAATACCCAAATCAGTCATAGAATTAAGGAGTTTTCTGGGAGCAACAAGGTACTGGAGGAAGTTCATTGCCGATTTCTCTTCCATAGCAACTCGACTACATGCTTTGACCAGCATGAAGGTTGTCTTCCAATGGGGAGGAAAAAAACAAAACAAAAAATCAATGATTTAAAACAAAATATCAGTTCAGCCCCATTTTTAGCATTACCATATTTGAAACAACCATTTGAAATACAAACATATGCAAGTGACTACGCCATGGGTGCAATTATTTTACAGCATGGTAAGCCCATTTCATTTCATTCTGACATTTTTAATGGTGTTTTTATTAACTATCCTACATATTATAAAGAGATTTACACATTGGTTCAAAGTGTGAATAAATGGAAGCATTACTTAATGGGAAAAGGAACCATTATTCACACTGATCATCAACCTTTGCAATATTTTCAATCTCAAACAAAATTGTAGCAATCAAGGCACTTTCATTGGATGGGATTCTTACAGCGATTCCACTTGGTAATCAGGTACAAGAAGGTATTTATAACAAAGTTGCTGATATGATTTATAGATTGGTTGTTAATGTAGCCATTTTACTCAATAATCATTTTGTTTTTCCTGAAAGTTATGTTGAAAATTACACACATGATGTTGACTTTCAAGAGGTATATTCAAACTTGAGTCAAGGCCACCAAGTTGAGGAATTAGACTACCATGTACATGATAATATGTTGTATCAGTTGGGAAAACTTTGTGTTTCACGGGGAGAGAGAAAAATGTCACAAGGGAAACACACACTTCTCTTATTACTGGACATTTTGGTGTAAGTAAAACAGTGGAAAATATTTAGAGGTATTTTTACTGGCCTTGAATGCTTGAAAGTGTGTCACGTTTTATCGAAGGTTGTTCATTGTGTGCAGTCAGTAAGCCTAGTAATAAAAAACTAGGATTGTACACACCACTTCCAGTGCCTTCACGTCCATGGGAGAGAGTTTCTATGGATTTTGTAGGAGGTCTTCCTTTATCAAGAAAAGATCATGATTATTTGTATATAGTTGTGGATAGGTTCAGCAAAATGTGCATATTAATGCCTTGTAAAAAACAAATTATAGTTGAACAAACAACTCAACTTTTCTTTCAAAATGTATGGGTTCATTTTGGATTACCTACTTCTATTGTAAGTGATCGTGATTCCTGATTTGTTGGGAATTTTTGGTCAAATTTATGGAACTTGATGGACACCAAGCTGAATAAAAGTATAGCCTTCCATCTGCAAACAAATATTCAAACTAAAGTGGTTAACAGGATAGTTACTCATTTGCTAAGAGGATATTGCAACAAACATCCTAAGTTGTGGGATGAACAATTGCATTATATCCAGTATGCTTATAATCGAGCAAAAAACTCTTCTAATCTAACTTCGCCTTTTGAGGCATGTCCTGGTTATTTGCCTAAATTGCCTTTGCATTTCAACTTTGAGATAGATGTAGTTGTAGATGGACATAGTGACATAGACAGAGCAAAGAAATTCATTGAGAAAATTTAGTTGATTCACCAAACAGTTCAAGAACAATATAAAAGAGTCAAGGTAAGTATAAGGCAAGGCATGATAAGCATCGTATGGATCATTAGTTTCAAGTAGGTGATAAAGTTTGGCTTTACATTAGAAAGGAAAGGCTTCAAGGTGTAGGTAAAAAGATGAAACCAATTCGTTATGGTCCATTTAAAATTATGGAAAAGATTGGTAATAATGCTTTCAAGCTTGATTTGCCTTCATATATGAAAATTTATTATGTTGTTAATGTTGAAAAATTGAGATTGTATGAGCCTCCTTTGATTGAAGATCAAGGAGAAACTGCACAGATTCCATCAATTAAATCTTTTTCTCCATAATTTCTTGATGAGCTTCAACAAGACACCATACTTGATAGAAGAATGAGGTTATCAAAGAGGGTAAATGTTGATTAGCTTCGAGTGGGTCTCAAGGGTACAAATCCATCAAAGGCCAAATGGATTGAAGAGGGGAAGGTGAGGGAACAGTACCCTCATTTGTTCAATAACTAAATATAATCTTTTGGGGTCCAAAAGCTTCTAGTGGGGAGGAGTGATTAGGTGCTCAAGTTTATGCTCAAAAATAAAAGTTCATAGAATGGAATGGAAACTATACGGTTGGATATATCTCAGTGATCTAAATCTAATGCAACTTATGTCATCGAAAATGGAGTTCGGGTGCTCCCAGAAATGAGTTCTGATCAGTTTTCTAAATAAGAAAAATAAGTGCACAGTTAGCAAGTTCAATTCTCTTCAGCCAATTGGGAGGTGCCAAGTGTCACTCTATCGTTGGTCCTGCAAATTGGCCCATCACATCGCATCGGCATAAGTTTTCTATTAAAAATTGGCCCTCGGTCCCACCGAGATGCGATATGCGATATCACATGAATCGCATCGCAAAATTGCATCGCAGCAGGAAGTCTTGTTAAGAATCACCTTGTCCACATTGATAGCGAAAATTTGATGGAACTAGATGCAAAAAGAAAATAGGTTGCAATGTATGGAATGTTTGGGTCCGACAATTCATCATAGTTCGCACTTCGCAACAGAAAACAATAAGTTGTTAAGGAATTCCCAGGTGTTGCCGATTGCGACAAGCAGATATATGTCAGACACAAAATTGTTATGAACCGTGGTGCATAAATCATTAAGTCCTCCATCGCAAATCGCTCATCACAGTTTCAAAGTTGTGGTGTATTATGTGCGCTCATTTCTGATATTCGATTGCGATGTGTTCTGTCGCCGATCAGTAATCCCAATTTTTGAAAGTAGTTGTTTTGTCCATATCTCTGCCAACGTTGATTGCAACTTCCGAACCCGTTGGGAAGTATGGATACGGTGGCCGAAATGTGGAAAATTTGGTGGATTTCAGGCCGAATTTAATGGTTAGTGGCCAAAAAGGGGAATTTGTTAGGAAAATTGTGGGAGAACTGGGAGAGGTCATAACTTCTTCTGTTCTTATGCAAATTAGGTGAAAAAAAGAGTTATTCTAGCAGTTTTGCTATTTTGAACTCATTAAAACAAGTTTCAGAGGCATTTGAGAATTGTAAACACATTTTTGTTGTAATTTTGAGCATAATAGAGAGGCCCAAGCATTGGAAGTTGGACCAAGGAGATGTAGCCCGGGAGTGGTGAACTCCTCATCAAATCTTTGTGCTGTGTGTTGCATTTTGATGTTCTTTGTTGTTATTTTGTTGTTGTTCAGCATATGTTTTATGTTAAATTTGTTTATAACATTTACATAAGAAAATCTCATGGGAATTAGTTAATTAAGCAAAGATGTTGAATCCTTAAGCACTTAATAAGCAAATGCTAAGCATCTTGGGTTATATCTGAATGGGAAATTAACACAGCATTACTAATATGCTCCATTTCAAATCACCTTGTTATATGTGATGTTAGCTTTCCATTAGATGGAGTCTTCATATAACTCATTAGACTAATAATTTAGTCGAATCAGTAATCATGATCAAAGTCCTCACTCTATTTTCCATTCACTAATAGTAGTCTCTAAAGAAGGACATATGTCTCTTGTGATTATTTGTGGTTGTTGTTATGGGAGAATTTCACCTGAGAAAGAATATTATTTTTAACCGAGTAGATAAAAGGATGATCTACCCATATGTCAGCGTGTGATGGTGAAAAGAGATCAAGAGGTCTTTACCTTATTCCTTCCTGCACAAGCAAACACATTCTAAACTCATACAAGCTGCTACAAAAGAAGGCTTGGATGATTAGTACTCATCGCCCTCGTAGATTGGTGTAGCCTAGAATCCAATGTAGAGAAAAAATCACTTCCACTAAAGATCTTGCTTCCTCTTGAAATTAGAAATACTTTTTGCACTTGCACCACTAAACAAACCCACAATAGGCTTTTGTAGAGGGCTAATTAGTCCAAAAATAACATGCACAGGTACAAAACAAAATTTTGATCATAGATATAAGAAAGAAACATATATATATATATTAATCAAATATGATAATATAAATAAAGTATACCTCCAAACAAGAGAGTCCTCTCCTAAAGCTCGCATCATGATCTCCTCCTCTAAGTGAAAAAATATCTATGTTCACCTAGAGCACAATATTTTAGATCTAAAGAAGAATTATCCTCTCAATCTCTCCAAGGCTCAAAACTCAGCATTACTAACTAGCATGACCCTTTAGAATCACTAGTATAAATAGCCTTAGAGGCTTCTTGATGAGCCCCAGAAATGGGTAACTATATGGGCTCATTCTGATTATTATTTTCATTTAATCCACCATTCACCATAGTTTTGTGCATGTTTTTGAATATATTAATGTCAATAGAGTGAATGGGGATAGTCACTTTGCCACATAGTCTAATGAGTGTTTATTGCATATTTTTGGACATTTTTGGATAAAGACCAGGAAATTATGAGCAGATTAACAGCCAAACTCGAGGAAACAGGGTTGAGGACTTATAGGAGGGGTGTCTCCTTCATTAATGACCCCTTACTCAAGTTCTCCATCAACAGCTCGGAGTACAAAGGCCCACAATGATGATTCCAAGGGGCAGTCGAGCTAGTCTAGTAAAGTTGTTATCTTCAGTTTTAGGTAGCCGAGTTCCTTAAGTTTAGGAGGAATGTTGGGAATCCCCACTTGTATAAATAAGAATACTTCAAGCCTCAGTAGGTTAGCCATTTCATAGTATATTTTCACACTTTTGTGCAGCCTTGTACTCAGCTCATTTTCGAGCTCTTTTTTAAGATAGTTTTGTGATGTAACTGCTATTTTCTAATAAATGAAGATGAATCCAGTTTTGAAAGAGCATTTATATTTCCTAGAGGGCTAAAGCTCTTGGGTTAGGGCCCAACCCAAGTTTCCCAACACCTCATTTGTGTATTTATATGCCTTTTCTTGCATTCATGAGATAATTTATGTTGTTTAGGTTAAACCTTGCTTTGTTAATTAGGTTGCTTTTGATGGTTAGAATAATTGTTCCTACTTCAGGTTGATTAGATAGTTTTCTGCAGTAACAAAAAAATATCCAAAAGGATACCAAGCAGGCCTTGATCTCCTTTCTCCCTCCTTGGGACCATGATTTGAGATCAAGGCACTATTGCTGCCACCAAAAACAATGTTCTTGCTTTCCAATGTAATTTGCGAGCATGAGATTTCGAGTTGGAGAAGTTGATATCAGTTGGATTCACATGCCTAGATCCTTTCTTGTTCATTTACCATGGATTTCTCACATAATTTTCTATCCATAAAGTTTTGTTAAGCATTTCTCTGGTTTTAGGCCAGATTTTAGGTCAAAATATGCAAAACTCTGTTTTTCGGTTCTTGCTTGGGTCAGTTTTGAAAAGTAAGTGTGCATCTCACTCGTAGAACACCCCAGCTTATCATTCCTCCATAACACAGCCTGTACTAGTTCATCTCTTAAGATTTCCCCACTCATTCGCCTCATTTCGCCAAACTGCCCTAATTCCTGCATTTTTCCACAAAGTTGCTTTCTTGACCTTTGAACAAATCCAACCATCTCCTTCATTCCTGATCTTCATTGACAAAGTCCTAGACCCCTCAACACCTCCATCCAGCCTTCATTCTCCTTTTCCCATCAATTTTCCACCTTCAAACCTCCAAAAACCACTTTCAGCCTCCTCCTGTAGATCCCCTGCAGCCTCCTGTAGAAGTTCATGCGAGTGATTTTTCGAAGTCTTATTACAACAAAAGTCTCCAGAAGGGTATTAGGGACTTCTTAGGACCTCTCCACACCTTCCTCACCTCCTGCAAAAGCTAAATCCATCTCTCTTCGCCCCCAAACCTCTGCACAGTCACAACTAGTTAAAACACAAGCATAATAATTCCACATAAAATTGCTCAAAAGTACAAAAAGATGAATTCTTCTCATTTCTCTTTAGAAGTAGCTTGAATACATTCATTTTACCTTTTTAGTAGTCAATGGCATCCATCTCAGTAGTTTCCATCTCTTTTCTCACAAAAGTAGGGTTAGTAGGTAAAACTAGGGTTTTCTAGGGTTTGCGTTTCATTTCAGTTTTCATTCTCTTTCTGCAAGCAGAATAGCCTCTTTCGAGTTAGCTTTCTTTCATCACAATTAAAAGCTTCTTCTGAGAACTCATAGAAGTTGGCTTAAGCTCCTAGCGAACTTGTGCCAGCTGATCAAGTGACAGCCTGCAGTAAGAGCTAGTACTTGTGCATACAGCACCGTCGCTTCCAAGTTTGTTACGAACTACCGGGTTGATAAAAGTAAAGTAGGGAGCCCCAGGAGTTGCAACATTATTGTTGCAATATTGGAGCTCACCATATTTTTTGCGTCGTTACCAGGGAAGTGTCAGAGTATTTTGTGATTACTGCTTTTCTTCTATTTTCGACTACAACATTCTGCTAAATAGTTTATTTTAGCAAGAGTAAAGTAGATGTTTCATTTCAATTCTGCAAATTCATTTCAGCAAGCATAGATTAGACATTTCCTGCTTTCATTTCAATTCTGTAATTTCATTTCAGAAAGCGTAGATTAGGCATTTCCTGCTTTCATTTCAATTCTGCAATTTCATTTCAGCAAAATAGATTAGTCATTTCCTACTTTCATTTCAATTTTGCAATTTCATTTCAGCAAAATAGATTAGTCATTTCCTACTTTCATTTCAATTCTGCAATTTCATTTTATAAAAATAGATTAGTCATTTCTTGCTTTCATTTCAATTCTGCAATTTTCATTTCAACAAGGTTTATTATAGTTAGTTGCAATTTGATGCTCGATCCATTTCAGTTTTTGTAGGTACAAGCAGAAAAAGAAACACAAAAATCACCCAAAAATATATTTCCTTTCATGCCTCGTAGGAACAGAGACAATTCAGGAAAATTCCTACCCAACACCCCCACCACATCACTAAGTCACCCTTCTCTCTTCTTTGGTGGTAGTGATCCACAAGAACCTATAGGTGAACCTCCAAAGATATACGAAGATCCTATAAAAGAAGAAGAGCAAGAAACCATTCCTCCTGAGACCATGGCTGAAAACATAAATGTTAGAGGAAATGGGGAAAGAATAGAAGGTTCCTTTCCTATTCGAGAGACCAATGGATACACAAAGATGAAAAAAATAAGTCCCTCAGCCTTACCTCACTTCCATGGATTGACCACCGAAGACCCTGATACCTTCCTGTTTGAGTTTATTGTTCTCTGTCAAACCTATGACTATGCAGAACACGAGCAGAAGTTGAAACTCTTTCCCTCTACCCTCAAGGATGTAGAATTACGCTGGTTCATGGGGTTACCTGGAAATAGTATCACAACTTGGGCTCAGATGCAGTAAGCCTTTAACAACAAGTACCGGGACTACTGTAGGTCAAAGGATACCAAGGAAGAAATCTTCTGAATGACCATGGGAAGTGATGAATCTTTAGAAGACTGTGAAGAGAGGTTTCAACTCAGTTATAAAAGGGTCAGGAGCACACTTGACCCTGAATCTCTGAAGTTGGTTCTGCTTAGAGGAGTCCCTGAAGACCTTCTAGATACCCTCCATTCACTGGCTGGGGGAGACATCTACCAGCTATCTCATGATGACATAAAGACTGTGTTTAGAAACCATTCTAAGGCAGCCAGAAAGAGAGGTAGGGGAAGTCAACCTTTAGCCAGTACCCCCTTATCCAGTTCATCCCTTAAAAATGAACTTGCAAATCAGATGGAATATTTCAAAAGCGAGATGAGAAAGACTATTGCCATGCAAATGGATACCTTGTGAATCCAAAGGAAGCAAGAGGAAGTCGAGAGGGCTTTGGCCATCTTTTGTACCAGGTGCACTAGAAAGCATCCTAGGAATGAATGTCCATTGCACTCTGTAGAAGTGTGTTTTGTCTGTGAAGAATGCCATCCTACAAATCAGTGCCTTTCCTTACTCGGATTCAAAGCTATGTACCAAGGAGCTGAAGGAGCCATTGAACCACTCTATTTCATGAACCAAAGGAGGACACATGGACCCAGACCTTACCAACAGGGAATGCAAGGGACATCCCAGGCTCATTACAATCCCAATCAAACCACTTCCATGCCTTCTTGGGGTCCCCCTGCTCATCCTTCCTGGTCCACACCCCCTCCTTGGTCGTACCCATCTCAATATCATACTCAACCAGCTGCTCATTTGTTTCACTCCTATTCTCAGCCACAACCCTAGTGGAATGCACCTCATCAGGGGTGGAGGCCCCAATACAACTCTCCTCCCGCTCTTTTGCCTCCACCACCTACTCAACCACAACCATTACCTCCTGCTCCTCCAAGAAAACCCCAAATACCTACTCAACTGAACCTGAACCCCAATAACAAACAGGCCCAGCAGGTATATACTGGAGAAACAACATGTCCTACCTATGCTGTGGAGATTCAGGAGATCAACCTACGATCTGGGAAGGTTCTCCCAGATAGCCAACCTCCTCCTAAGGAGGATGAGGAAGAGAAATAGGAAAGTGAACCAAAAACCATTCCACCCTTTCCTGAGAGACTAACTGGAACCACACAACCAACCCCAGAAGAAACTGAACTTCTGGGAGAACTAAAACAATTATGTGTAAAAATACCACTTCTCCAAGCCATAAAAGATGTACCAATCTACAAGAAGTTAATCAAGGAGAAGTGCTTTAGGCACCAAGGCAGGTGCAAGAGAGATGCCCCAACTATCAATGCCATAGGACAACTGTCCGACCTAATGTTGGGGCAGGTAATTTGTCTGAAATATCTAGAACTGGGAGTCCTGTAGTCGATGTCCACATCAATGACACCATAATTCCCCACACCTTGATTGATCTAGGGGCTGTCATTAACGTGATGACCAGGGACACTATTCTCAAACTCAACCATCAGGGTTCCCTAAGAAAGACCTCAACAATACTGCAGTTGGCAGACCGCTCCACTGTGACCCCTGAGGGGATTGTGGAAGATGTAATGGTCTCTATTGACTCCTGGGAGTACCTTGCTGAATTCGTGGTTCTTTAGCCAAAGGAAAAGCTCACTGGGTATCCTCTCATCTTGGGAAGACCTTAGTTAGCTACTGTAGATGCTTACATCAGTTGTCGAGCTGGGAGCATGACCATCAAGAATGGGCATATGTCCAAACAGCTAGTCTTATATCCTCCTGCCCAACCTCTGCTAGAACATGACTTACCTCTTTGGTTGGAAGAGGAAGATGAGGATGAAGTCTACTCCGCACCATTGTGCACAGTAGAAGCTACCATGGGGGGTCCACAAACTGAGGATGATCTTATTGAGAACTTGATTCAGAATCCACCCCCCAGCGTATTGCCATTAGAAGAGTTGGTGGAAGAAACCCAAGCCAATGCTTTAGTTGATCTCTATGTGGCTGATCCAACCTCTCTCCAAGTTAAGAATGTGGAATTCGGTCCAGAAAAAAACCTTGAAGATCAACTCATCCCTATCCACCTCTCAGGAAAAAGAACTATGTAGCTTGTTGAACAACCACTTGGATGCTTTTGCTTGGAGCTATAAGGAGATGAAGGGAGTCCACCCTTCAGTTTGTACTCATCACATTTACATTAAGGAAGATTGTAAACCAGTCAAGCAGCCTCAAAGGAGGATGAATCCAGCCCTTAAGGACATTGTCAAAGAAGAACTGCAAAAGTTTCTAGATGCAGGATTCATCTACCCCATCTTTGACAGCAAATGGGTTTCTCCTTTGGTGTTAGTTCCAAAGAAAAACGGGAAGTGGAGAATCTGTGTAGATTATCGGGAACTAAAAAAAGCCACCAAGAAGGACCATTTCCCTTTTCCTTTCATAGATCAAATGTTAGATGGCCTGGGAGGGAAGAAGTTCTTTTCCTTCCTAGATGGATTTAACAGGTACAACCAGATCCAAATCAGCCCGGAAGACCAAGATAAGACAACTTTCACTTGTCCATGGGGTACCTTTGCCTACCAGGTCCTTCCCTTTGGGTTGTGCAATGCTCCTGCCACTTTCCAGAGAGTAGTACTGAGCATATTTGCTGAACTGGTTCATGATTCAGTGGAAATCTATATGGATGACTTTACCCCTTATGGTTCTAACTTCCAGGAAGCTTTGACTAACCTGAGGAAAGTTTTAGCCAAGTGTATTGAAATGAACCTGTCCCTCAATCCTAAAAAATGTGAATTCCTGATGACTAAAGGGACCATGCTAGGTCATACAATTTCTCAGCAAGGATTACAGGTGGATCCCAACAAGATTGCTATCATCCAAAGGGTCCCACCTCCTCAAAAGGTAAGAGATGTTCGGAGTTTTCTAGGCTTAGCAGGGTATTATAGAAGATTCATTAATGATTTTAGTAAGCTAGCCTCTCCATTGTTTGGCCTTTTGGGAAAATATAATGAGTTCATATGGACTGACAACTGGAAAGAGGCTCTGGATGCCTTGAAAGGTAAGTTGGTAACTGCCCCAATCTTGAGAGGTCCAAATTGGGCCCTACCTTTCCACATTCACACAAATCCCTCAAACAAAGCTATAGGAATAGCCTTAGGGCAGGTTGAAGAGAAGTTTTCGTATGCCATATATTTTGTTAGTAAAAAATTGTCCAAGGAAAAATTAAACTACAATGTAACCGAAAAAGAGCTCCTAGCTATAGTCCATTCCCTAAACAAGTTCAGACACTACAGCATTGGCTATCAAACATTCGTACACACTGATCATGCTTCAATTAGGTATTGGATAAATAAACCTGATGTAAATGCTCATATCATTGAATGGTTACTTTTATTGCAACAATTTGATTTGACCATTATTGATAAGCCAGGTAAGGAAAATGTTGTTGCTGATTTTCTATCTAGACTAGATCTACCTGTAGGTGAAGAAGGAATGGTGGATGATCAAATGCTAGATAAACACCTATTTGCTATTTCAGTACTCTCTCCATGGTTTGCTGATATAGAAAATTATTTGGTTTCAGCACAGTTCCCACCACACCTGTCCTCAAAAGAGAAGAGCAAGATTGTGAGGAAAAGTGCCCCATTCACCTAGATTGGGGGCAATCCTTTTAAACTTGGTCTAGATCAGATTTTGAGGTGATGCGTTAGGGAGGAGGAAGTTTTTGACATCCTCCTAACCTGTCATGATGGGCCCTATGGAGGCCACTTTGCAGCAAAGAGAACTGCCTTCAAGATTCTGCAGGTAGGTTACTATTGGCCCACTCTTCATCAATATGTCAAGAGATACATCAGCCAATGAGACCGATGCCAAAGGATGGGGAAACCTACTCCAAGGGATGAGATTCCCCTACAACCTCAAGTGACTTTCGAGCCATTTGAGAGGTGGGGCATGGACTTTGTGGGTCCTATCAACCCTCCTTCAAAACAGAAATCTCACATCATTGTGTGCATGGATTACCTGAAAAAATGGGCAGAAACAAAGGCAATCAAGGCAGCAACATAAGAAAAAGTAGTTGAGTTTTTGGAGGAAAATATCTTCTACAAGTTTGGCTATCCAAGAGAATTAGTCACAGACCAAGGAAGTTAGTTTACCTCCAATCTGATTGAAGACCTGCTCACACATCACAAGATTAAGCACAGAACTTCCACCTCTTATAATCCACAAGCAAATGGACAAGTGGAAGTCACTAACAGAGCTTTGGAAGGGATTTTGACTAAGGTAGTGAGCAGCAGCAGAAAAGATTGTGCAAATCGATTGGTTGAGGCCACCTGGGCCTATAACACTACTTGGAAAACCACGACAGGTTTCACACCCTATGAGCTGGTCTATGGGAAGAAAGCTTTGCTATCCATAGAATTTGAATATAATACATTAAGGATGGCAACTCAGTTGGACCTAGACCTCAGCCATGCACAAAAAGAAAGATTGCTTCAACTAAATGGATTGGATGAACAAATATTACAGGCCCTTCTCCACTTAGAGGTAGTCCAACTTCAAAGAAAAATATGGCATGACAGACACCTCAAAGAAAAACAATTCTGGCAAGGAGATTGGATGTTGTTGTATGAATCGAGATATAAAGATTTCAAGGGCAAACTGAGGACAAGATGGCCAGGACCATACACAGTAGAAAAATGCAATGAAAATGGTTCGGTCTTTATCCATACCATTGATGAAGAAGCCATCCCCATTCTCATCAATGGGCATAGATTGAAGATCTACAGGAAGCCCCTTTCCAAGCAAGAGTTCATTGAGAATCTGGATAAATCAGTGTTGGTAGTGGAGCAGGTCCCTGTCTCCACTCCACCCACACCTTGAGCAAACAAAAAAAAAAACAGAAAAAACAAGAAGGAATAAAGATCCTTGAGTGAAAACCTCTTGGAGGCGCCCAGGGCAGGCAGTAAGGGTGAAAACCTCTTGGAGGCACCCCAGCTATCTCAAAAAAAAAGAGAGAGAAAAAAAAAAAAAAAACCTAACTTCTTTTGAATAAATTGCAAGTTGCAGGAGGGTCACACAAGAAGAAAAATACATAGCCAGGCTGCATACACCCTTCATAGTCCATCCCTCCATTATTTTATCCTTTCTCAAGCCTTGGTCTCAGTTGTTCTAAAAATTTTGCATCCTACAGGAAACTTCATGTATTCTACAGGGGGATCCAGTAGAAACTACAGAAAGGCCAAAATCAATTTCAGAGAAGGACCCAAGGATTGGAAATTTGTCTATGAGGCCTGTGAACCTCCCTGCCACCATCCATCCGCTTAGCTCTCCATTTCATCCCTGCATACCCACATTTCCACTCGTTTTTTTCTTTCCCTGCATAAGCAAATATAGAAATTTTGTTTCTTTCACTCTGTAAACACAAAAAATGATGACAAATAAAGTAGCAATGTTCTTACTTATTCCTACCTGATACCTTCCAGCTATTATTTCTCTCCATTCGAGACCTTCTTTGGCAGTTTTTTAGCCCTGCTCAAGCATCAGCCTGAATTTCAAAAGGAGAATCAACTACAGGAAATCCTACAGGATTCCTGTAGTAGCTGATCCCTTTGAAAAACATACTCCAGAGACAGGGTAAGTGCCTAAACCTATTCCTCAATTGCATAAATATTATTTCAAAACTGCATGAACTATGGGAACGGTCATGATTAAACGGAATCAGTGTCCAGCTAACTGGCCACCCTCGTTCAGTTCACACACCCTCGTGGAATTCAAATGAGCCTCGTCAAATTCAAATTGTCGATCAGATACGCAGTCAGCACGTGTGGCATGTCAACTCGGGAAGAAAACATTCGGAACTGGTAGTGGTGGCGGCGTATAACAGGAGTAAGGGAGGTGATGGTGGTCAGGCAACATGCAGAACCATTATGACACTGGCATAGTACCAACGGTCTAGATGGGGATAACGTACCCTTTCAGCCACCACACCTCCTCATCACAGATTATACCATCAGTTATGTACTGTGCGGCCTAAGCCTCCACCACCCTTTTGTTTCATTTCCATTTACGAAGTTCTCGACTGCAGTACTCACCTACCACCTTTGAAACAGTGAACCAGTCGTCTTCTGCCAGTTTTCTACTAGTTTTGCAAAACCCTCCCACCTATCGGGCTCTACAGGAGCACTGCTGCATTCTACAGGAGCCAGAACACTGTCTACAGGAAGATTTCTACAGGAAGGGCAGAGAGCAGCTCTGCAGAAGGAAAACCCAAGATTTTTGTCAAAATTTGAGCTTGAAAAGAGGTAGGCTCAGGAAACTGCTCTGCATATGATATATTTATATAAGGTGGTGGATTAAAAAACACAGTATTGGGTTGAAAGAACGGAAAGTGAAGCTTAAAAGTCTGCCTGTATTTTTTTTCTGAGTTCTACATAGTTTCTCCGTTTTCTTCTCTACATTCAAAGTCTATCTTCTTCTTCCTCACATTCTACTATAAAGAAAAAGGATGCAACCATAGGAACCATCCTATGAAAAAACCAAATTTGCAAGTCTGTCTACTCTCTAAAAAAAACAATGTGTTATTTATTCTCTGTTTTGTCAAAAAAATCGATTTTTTCCAAAAAATGAGAATCAAATTCAGGATAAAAGTAGTTTGAAACAAGGGAAATATTGTAAATTGATTTTGTGAAGAGAAATCACACGGAAAATTCCATCTCTGGTCAGAAAAAGACAAAACTCAGTTGTCCCTCTGTTTCTGGTTTTGGAAATTAGTGCCTCCTTCCTCACCTGAGCATCTTCAGAAACCACTAAAAACACCAATCCAAGAGGTTTTATGAGAAAGAAGCCTTTGAACTCCAACAAATTGCATGAGTGCCCCGAGGTGGTGGCCCTTTTCACCAGGGCAAACTGGATGTCTTTCTTTGAGAGAATTCATGGACATGATGAGGAGGTGACTGAAGAATTTTTGATGTCCTTAAGACCCCATTTGAAAACACATACTATAGTCAGTTTCAGGGGTCTGACCCTAGATCTTACACTTGATTTTATCAGCAGAATCACAGGTCTTCCACTTGGGCTTCCTTGGAGCAAGGAGGAAAAAACATTGGGACAAGTTGCTAAGAAGACATTTTTTTAGCTTGAGGAGCATCTTGTAGAGGATAAAAATGGAGTTAGAAGGACAAGATTACCTCCTCCACGGAGTGAATTCAGCTACCAGATAATGAAATATATCACTTGTGAAGGGAGGTTTAGTATAATTTATGGTTAGCACTTCAAGTTATTGCATGAATTGAGATATGGGATGGACCTACCTGCAGCTAGAAAACTCATTCTCCCATATTTCCTCCTCCAGTCTTTGATAGAATGTGACACCAAGCTAAATGCAGGGGTCCCAGACCAGCTGGCCCACCATGGGCTCATCAAACTGTTGGTAGAAGATGCCCTACACACATACACCATCCCCATAGCTTGGGAAATTTTTAGGAATATGTCCAGAGAAGATGACATCAAAACTTTGACTGAGGACATCAACCCATCTAGCAGTGAAGAGGGGGAGCAGAAAGAGGAAACTGAGAAGGAAATTCATGAGGAGGCACAAGATATTCAAACAGAAGGAAAAACAGAGGAGAAACAGACAGAAGAGGAGAAACTTGACAAAACCATTGTTGAACCTGAGGCAGAAAAGAAGAGAGCCTCAAAAACAGAGAAAAGGAAAAAGACAAAGGCTGAGAAGAAAGAGCCCAAGAAAGCCCAGAAAAAGACTACCACAAGCAAGGCAAGGACTCAACAAGAAAAGGAGAAAACACCACCAGAGGCAGTAGAGGAAAAAGCAAAAACAACAGACACAGGAAAAATTACAGGAGATGAAGGAGAGGAACAGTAGGAAGAAACATCCCTTGAAACACTGGCAAGGGAAGCAGCAGTTGTGCTGGCTACATTAAGCACTCCAACAAAACAAAAGAAGAAAAAGGCAAACCTCTATGTATTTCAAAGCCAAAAGGAGCACCAAGATTAAGGTGGGCAAGCCCGAGCCACCATCAAAAGAACCAATTATCATTGAGGATGCACCTACTAAGAAGAAGGAGGAATCTCCCTCCAAGATCTCTATCAGCTGTGAGAGAGGGAGTCTCAAAACCTCCACCTGGAAGGAAAGAATCAAATTGATGGACTCCAAAACAGTCCTACAAGAAGCTCAAACCTCTCTATAGGAGACACTGGCTAAGCTGAAAGAAACTGAAAAATTAGAAGAGAAGGCAGCAGAATAGTCACAAGAGGAAGGCAAGGCCAAAGAAATACTTGAACCAAGCCCTCAGCCTAATTTAGGCTCATATTACAATCTTCTAGAAGGTGGGAAGATCATCCCACAAAAATTCATTGTGCCTCTTTTCTTTGAATTAGAAAAAGAGGGTCAGAACCCACACCTGGATGCAGATTGCTAAATCTAAAGGAGTTGAAGACATAGGGCACATGGAAGACAATTTGAAAGAGTTGAGAGGGGAGTTGGCCATGGTAAGGCACATGAGGGCATTAGAAGAACCCAATAATAGGAAGAAAATGAACTGCTGAAAAAGGAGTTACAGCACCGGGAAACTCAAGGGGGAGACAAGTTGTTAATCTTGGAAGGGCAGCAACAGCAAGAAGGTCCACTAGTGGATAATGAAGCAGCAGAGGAACAGCAACACGAGGAATAGCCACAAACTGATGTTGAAATTCTAATGAAACGGCTGCAAGAAAAAGAGTCTCAGGCAGAAACTAAAGTGCATATTTTGAAACAGCAGTTGCAAGAAAAGGAAGCCCAGATGGCCTGCATGGCCAGCTAGGCAATGGAGGCCTTGCAATGCAGACAACCAGCTAGATCCTATGCATTGTATCTCAAATACCAATGGCTCCAATTCCAGATTAAAACATTGGCCCAAAGGGGCACAATCCCATTCCAAAATTATAATCAGTTTATGCATTTATGTGATAGTAGTTCAGCTGAGGATAAGGCCAAGCTAGCAGAATTCTACCTACACAACCTGGCACTTCCTGACATGAATTTATGGGATCCAAATGCTGCATTGGGAGACCTACAGCTCATGGCTATGGCTTCTTGGTTGAGCCATGAAGAAAAGAGAGCAGTGGAAATTCAGAAGATCATGACAAAGGAGCTAAGTGAGCCCCTCATGATAAGGGTAGAACCATTGGATCTCATATATGCCCACCAGCACATTGCAAGCAATCCTCAGGTTGCCCCTGACTATGTTGAAAGGCAAGCAAAGGCTATTTCTCACTTTAAAGATATGGAGAGACTGTTTGGCAATAACTGCCTTCATGCTTGCACAAGAAGATGGAATACATTGTCCCATAGCCTAAAGATCAGGGAGCATCACTCCCCAACCAGAATGAGGGAAGCTATGAGGAGAGTGCCCTTATATAAACAATCAATGCAAAACTTGAAAGCCAACTAGATTGGTCTAAAATACAGTCCTCCACTGTTGCTAGGACTGTTGGAAGGAGTTAAGGTGGAGGAAGAACTAAAAAAATGGGAGGAAGTGGAGGAAAAGCAGGTTTTCATGAAATAGAAGAAAACATCGCATCAGAAGCTTGGTGTTACAGGGAAAAGTGTCTATGCAGAACTGCTAATCCCACTAAGGGTGGTAGCTACCTTAGAAACAAACAAAGTAAAACTACTTTCGTTTTCCTTTATGAAAGATAGATGAGAGAAGAATAAAGGAGACCAACCTCTGTCTTGCACTTGGTTCCTTGCTCGATTCCTCTCTCTTCTGATAGTCCTTTGCTGCTTGCTTTCTTGTAAACCCAGCTTCACAGAGTACCTGTAGAATCAAAGCATCATAACACTATACGAGAACATGGATCTATTATCATAAACAATCTAGGATCAGATGTAAATTGACCATACAAATGCATAAAACATAAATCACACAAGAGTATGGAGGAAAACTTGAATGGCTTTATTGATAATCAAGAAAGAGCCAAGAGAGTTACAACCAATTTTTCTAACCCAGCATCATCCTCTCAGCAAGTGAACCCCTCTTCACCTCATGAAAAGCTTAGATCACCCAACACTTATGATGTTGCCTCAAGAAACCAATAGCAATTCCTTACAAGATGCAAAATTCGAGCCTTTGGATCTCTCGAATGAGGGATCCATATATAGATGTCTGCAAGGGAGATGAGTTAGCCTGTGATTTGATTAGTGTCTTCCCTAAGATAGTTCTTGCTTCCACTTGGAGATTGATGATCTCTTACAAATCCCTGGTCGAATTCAGAGAGGCAAGTGTCACAGGAGAAGTTTCTGGAAGATTCCATGCTTCTCCACCTCGCGGATTGACACTGCCATTTGTCCCTTCTCGCCCATCGCACCCCATAGAAGGGATTTTTGAAATGCAATGCACCCACTGTGTGTATTCAGGTGAGATGCAACTCACTTTGCCTATGGAGTAGGTGAAATGGTCCAGTTTTGACCAATTCTGAGCATTTTTTCATGGAGAACTTCTGGGAGAAGCTGTAATCAGTTGACCTTGTTCTTTTAGGGGTTGGCACAACACTTTTAGGGAATTAGGAGCCCTTAGTTTATGGACATTTATGCTTGGGGTTGCAGTGCCCAAAAATGTCTATAACAGTTGCCCCCTAAAGCATGAGGTTGTTAATCTTTTTTGATGTCGGGTGAAATGCTTTATCATGAGGATCCGAAGTTCTTTCAAGCTGGAAGGAGACCTGTAATAAGATACAATACAATACATTATCTTCATAATATTTTCATGATCTAGCTAAGGCGGGAATTCCCATGCTCAGCTTTATAAATTCATTTTCATGTACATAGGACAGACAATCGTCTGAGTGTAGACTGATGATTCTGGTAGAGCCATCATCCCTTAGATTGGATGATTATCTGTGCAGCAACGATGTACATTTGATGTCTTTATTTCCTGAATATATATCGTAGCCCGGATGGATGAAACTAGATCCGGGGTCTTCAATCTCATTCGATCTTCACTCAAAGTACAAGTCGATCCATGTGAGAGATGTTCTAGAGTCGAACATGGAAAGACATCGCCTGATTACCAGCCAATGATGTAAGCTGTTAACAGGCGCGAGAGGAATCACCGATAATGATAATGATCCTCAAGGTACTGCAGTAAAATTCACGTGGTGTGAATAAAGGACTTGGCGTCGAACACCACGCAAAATCTTTCGGTCGAAGGTCGTTGATGTAAACCTGTCGCCGGAAGTGAGAAACTTGCCATTGAGGCATGCAAGCTTCAAATTACTGAAAGGGGTGTTCCTAGATCGACTTCTTGGATAATGAGCTGATGTCGACAAGAAGCGATCCGTCATAGGAGGGCCTTAATGAATCCCACATCAATGACACGGAACGGAGTAAATGATTTTAATGGAGGTGAAAACGATCTGGTGATATAAGGTTCAGGGTGGCGGTCATGAAAGAATGGAGCGTAAATGTATTGCAGCGGGTGAGACATAGGCGAATTCTCTGACTGACTTCTCTTGAACATATCGGCGACACTGACATGATGGATTGGTAGCATTAACCCCAAATGTGGATGGTGTGATGTGACCATGGTGATGTGACCGGTGAATGAAACAACCAACCCGACTTGGATGCGGAGTGAAAGTGTCATGTTCAAGAGCGACTTGCTACCAACAAAGTTTCTTCAAGTTTTCTTCCCAATTTTCCCCAGTCATTGCTGACCAGTACCTCTTTATTTTTGTCAAGCTTGAGGAGGATAACATATGCTTGTTCTCTAATTTTCCCTTCGGGCAAACCCATCGCTATGTTTTAACGAGCCTAGCGATAGTGAAACTCGTTCTTGTCTGTTATGGACAAGTTTGTCGCTATTAGGTTTTAACAAGTTTAACGACAAAGATAACTCGGTCCTTTTCAATTTTAGAGAGTCTGAAAAGGGACGTAAAGGAAACTCCAAAAATCCTTTTTCGTCATCTAATCCCTTAAGTCCGAAAAAGTATAAAACAATACAGAAGGGATTAATTTTCGGTACTTTTAACGAGCCGAACAAAACAAGCGCTCGATCTTTTTGTGTAATAATCCCTCCGGTCCAAAAATATTAAAATCTAAAGGAGGGATAGCACTTCCGGTCACTTTAACGAGCTGGAGAGGCCAATGGCTCGGCAATCTTTTCATATTTTATGAGTCCGTTGAAAAGAGCTTAAAGGAGACTCGTCTTTGAGGAAAGAGTGATAAATTTGGGTAGCAGTTGATTCCAGGTACGGTTTGGAATTTCCCAATCACGGCAGTGTTACAAGGATGGCTAACAGAATCACTCTTCGCAGCTGTTCCTCAAAAGGGGTAAACAATCAAATGGAGGTGAATGATCAGCCAATACAGAGTGGAGGTCATGCTGAGAACACGACTAAGGCTTCAAAGGCTGAAGTACTACATTCACGACAGTCATTTACCGGAAATTGGTTCATTTTTTATTGAGCTTAAACGCTGGGGGAAACATTTGCTCATTGCTTATGTTTATTTTTTAACGAGCACGAAGTCCACGTTAAAACTGCTCGATATATCCAGTCGCATAATAAGGATATCTCATATATAAAAACGACAATTTTTCAAATATTTTCCCCACATCCTTTCTTTATGCAAGTTAGGAAACGACCAATCCTACGAGTTTAAAGGGTTAGACCTACAAATTTAAAAAAAAAATGGTCGCTCTTCACTTGCACGCCAAAAGGTTTGCATGCCCCCCAGTATAAAATAGAGTTTCAAGGTCACCTCTCAATCTACCGACAAAACATTTGTTTCATCGGGAAAGGCTTACCTCTTTCAAGTTACCAAAGATTGTTCTATCTGCACCGCAAACAAAACACTTCTTCGGCGATGCCTACCGAAATAGACAAAGGTGAGTGGTGCAGACGCCTCCACTCACATAACTTTGACAAGGGAATATTATTCCAGTCTAACCCCCTTTTCCAATCACGGACGGGAGTGTCAGACTAGTCATATATCTCTCGCGGAAACCTATCCTATATCTGAAGTTTTCCTGCCAAAGCAGACCAAGGTGCATGCCCCCTGGGTTTCAGTCATGTCCCCCGAATCACTCGCGCTCATCAGGTGGACGGACTGGGGATTGATGACACATTCCTTGCGTGAAAAGATCATTCAGGGATGGTATATGACTATTTTCCATGTGTGAACTGGGAAATGAAAGCTGGTCTACGAGCTTGACCACTCTTCCTTCGTGCGGAAAACACATTACTCTAAAGAGTGATGAGACAATGGCTCCCATGCAATAAATATAGTCTTGTCCAAGGAGTAGATTATAATCCAGGGGTCCTTGGACTACCATTACGTTCATTTGAACGGTTTTCCCTCTCAATGTTATGGGCACATTGGGAAGGATCCCTAACGGTCGATTGGTTCCTTTATCGAAGCCTGTTAGATTTCTCATCTTAGGCAAAAGCAATGGCGAACCAAGCGCTTTCCAAGCAGTCGAGGAAAGGATACTCACAGAAGCCCCTTCATCTATGATGGTACCGGCCATAACCATTCTATATACTTGAGCAATGATTCGGAATGGTACACTAGCCTGTAAACGGGGCCTGCCTAGCTGATTCCAGTCGAAGGAAACAACTAGGTTGCTTGAAGGTGGGACCGAATAGACAGCCGGGTAGGACTCTGACGAACTTCCTTCCTGCAGTAAAGGAATGGGTAAATTGCCCCCATGTTCATCGGAGTCTGTGTTTACGAAAAGAATTTGGATGGTGTCATCCTTGTTCTCTTCGATGACTGTATCATCTGAAGATGGAACCTCTGAAGGCAAGACCGGGTCAACTGCCGCCTCGACCTTTTGACTTTCTTCTGGTATGGGTTCAGATGGTTTATCTTCAATGATAGACGCTTCGGCCGACCACCTGGGCGGGTCAGCCGGATTTTCAACTAGCAACGGACTCGGCAAGATTTTCTTATATCCAGGAGGAAGTCGTAACGGTGAAACCGGACGATCATCCAAAACTCTTTTAGCCTTGTCTAAGAAGGGACAATGGTGGATGGCATGATCACCTTCACACATTTTACAAGGAAATTTTCACTTTCCTTTTTGTCCAGGGGCTTCACTTTCACTAGTCGATGGTGTTTTTTCAACATGATCATCAAAGGTTGACGACACCGGGTTGTGCAAACGAGGAGACCAGTCCCTTAAGATCCGTGGAATGCAAGGACAATCTCTATGATAGTGGTCTCCTTTGCAAATGACACATGGCAATTTAGGCCTGGTCAGTGCAGTGTGTGGATTTTCGCTAGACGCTGCTTGGTTACCCCTTTTCGCCTTTGGCTCCTTCTACTTCTTCTCTTTCTTCTTCTTTTCCTTCTTCTTCTCAGGTACTTGATTTTCAGCTTTACCAGCTTCATCAAGCGAAGAGGAAGGAGGAGAGGAAGAATTGGATGAAGTAGAGGGTTGGGGGTAACTCTGGAATCGTCTAGTTGCTGACTCGATTGTTCAGGAATTGCGGTGTTCTGAACGACAGAGGTTGAGAAAAGCCATACGGGAAAGCCGATTGTCAATCCTGGAAGCGACAATGTGGCCATATGGGGTGCACCAACATCTCCCCAAGAGAAGGGACTAGGATTTCCTCCAAGGGGAATTCCTTGGTTGGTGGACTCCATTTTCTCAACCTAAGGCCAACCTAGGAAAGGTGATGATTATTCCATTTAAAATAAATTTTAGACGCTTTGACACAACTTGTTTTTTCAATTTTTAAGAGTCGAGAAAAAACAAAAGATGACTCTAGTTGCCTTCGATTTTTAATGAGCCTAAAGTGACAAGTGCTCAGATGGACCTTTTCCATTAAGGAGTCTGAAAAGGAACGAAAGGGACTGCTCTGGAAATCTAGGCAGAGGGATTACCAAACCAATCGCAAAACTGCAGAATACTTTTTACGGTATGGCAATCAATCTTCCCGAATGATGTGTTCAGTGCATTGCGATCAATAGGGCGGCAGACACGGCTTCCTATGGATAAAGGATTAAGCCTATTGTGGTCTCCCAAAATATACTCGACGGTACGTGGGAGCACAAGTCCGTACTGGCACTTATCATCTCAAAGTGGAGGAATCACCCAACCAACAGTGAGAACAACAGTTACCAGGCTTTACGATGCCGGAATACGTCTCTAGCCTAGACTTCTAGATGTTGTGCGTTAGGTTCCAAAGCGTTGTTAGATTTATTAAATTTATTTTATAGTTGATCTTGCTTAAGAAATTTTCCTTTCAGGTTCACCGTGTGATGTAGATGTACAATTCCTAAAATGCAATCTAAGATGATAAACAGTCGTTTTATCTTATTTGTGCAATGAAAATCCTAGCTACTAAGGAAAGAGAGACAGTATTCTTTCAGCAAAGAGAATAGAGCACACACTATATGCACTGTCCTAAATCAAACCAATCAAACAGTCTAAATGCAAATGCACATGCATGTATTTGTTTTCAGCCTTCTTAATATGTGAATGATAAAAAGAAAGCTAATGCGCAAATCTGAATTATCTTTCAAAGCGACAATTACTAACGAGTTTCTTTTCAAAATCAAAATGAAGACAATGACAACACTTTGCGATTTGGAAATGAAAACTTGCTTTCGACACTAGAAAAAATACTAATTTAGATCAAATACAATAGTAATAGGGTAATCGACTATCAAGAGCAATCAGACTCTCTTCTATGACTGAAAACGACACTTGCAACACTTTCAAATCAAGAAACGACAGGACAATTACGTTACTTCTTTGTAAGGGAGAACTGAAAATGACTCAACAAATACATAAAAACATTTACAGTTCTTTGCACAATGGAGGCAGAATAACAGCAAGGAAAGGGGTTTCAAACAGAGGTGTACTGACTACAGGCAGCAAAACTCCTGAATAGATCTGAAAAGAGTGAACACAGAAACCAAAATTCAGGAACAAGGCCTTGTCTGATTAGCGCACCTGTAACACAGTGAATTTGAAATGCAGCGCACCTACTACACTCGGGAAGTGCGCTGAATTTGAGATTCACATAACAGACAGTGCGCTGGACCAGGGACGAGACTTTGATTGGGTTCTAAGTCACAGTTTGCAGTTCAGTTCAGGGATTTTGGCTGAGCAAGTGGTAATCAGTAAATCAATCACAGGGGTAGATCTAAGGAGGTTACTAGAGCCACCACAAGGGCAATTAGAGAGTTTGTAAATCAATTGTTTAATTCATAAACAAAACCTAGAGATTGACTGAAGCGGCATTTATCTACTTTGCATTTGCATAGAAAATGCAATTCGAAGGCTACATGGCTCAACTTCAGGCTCCGTCTGTAAGTTTATAAAGTAAACAAATGTAGATAAACAATCAATCTAGTCGCTCCCCAATGGAGTCGCCATTTTGTTACAGGGAAAAGTGTCTATGCAGAACTGCTAATCCCACTAAGGGTGGTAGCTACCTTAGAAACAAACAAATTAAAACTACTTTCGTTTTCCTTTATGAAATATAGATGAGAGAAGAATAAAGGAGACCAACCTTTGTCTTGCACTTGGTTCCTTGCTCGATTCCTCTCTCTTCTGATAGTCCTTTGCTGCTTGCTTTCTTGTAAACCCAGCTTCACAGAGTACCTGTAGAATCAAAGAAGCATAACACTATAGGAGAACATGGATATATTATCATAAACAATCTAGGATCAGATGTAAATTGACCACACAAATGCATAAAACATAAATCACACAAGAGTATGGAGGAAAAATTGAATAGCTTTATTGATAATCAAGAAAGAGCCAAGAGAGTTACAACCAATTGTTCTGACCCAGCATCATCCTCTCAGCAAGTGAGCCCCTCTTCACCTCATGAAAATCTTAGATCACCCAACACTTATGATGTTGCCTCAAGAAACCAACAGCAATTCCTTACAAGATGCAAAATTTCAGCCTCTGGATCTCTGGGATGAGGGATCCATATATAGATGTCTGCAAGGGAGATGAATCAGCCTGTGATTTGATTAGTGTCTTCCCTCTAATAGTTCTTTCTTCCACTTGGAGATTGATGATCTCTTACTCATCCCTGGTCGAATTTAGAGAGGCAAGTGTCACAGGAGAAATTTCTAGAAGATTCCATGCTTCTCCACCTCGCGGATTGACACTGCCATTTGTCTTTTCTCGCCCATCGCACCCCATAGAAGGGCTTTTTGAAATGCAATGCACCCACTGTGTGTATTCAGGTGAGATGCAACGCACTTTGCCTATGGAGTAGGTGAAATGGTCCAGTTTTGACCAGTTCTGAGAAGTTTTTCATGGAGAACTTCTGGGAGAAGTTGTAATCAGTTGACCTTGTTCTTTTAGGGGTTGGCACAACACTTTTAGGGACTTAGGAGCCCTTATTTTATGGACATTTATGCTTGGGGTTGTAGTGCCCAAAAATGTCTATAACACTTGGGACGTCAAGGAAGTTGTTAAAGCTATTAAAGATGAAGAACTGGATTAGTTGCTCAAAGGATGAGCAACCCATTCAGCAGGGGGGTGATGATGAGCCCCAGAAATGGGTAACTATATGGGCTCATTCTACCTATTATTTTCATTTAATCCACCATTCACCATAGTTTTGTGCATGTTTCTAAATATATTTATGTCAATAGAGTGAATGGGGATAGTCACTTTGCCACATAGTCTAATGAGTGTTTATTGCAGATTTTTAGACATTTTTGGACAAAGACCAGGCATTTATGAACAGATTGGCAGCCAAACTAGAGGAAATAGGGATGAGGACTTATAATAGGGGTGTCTCCTTCATTAATGACCCCTTCCTCGAGTTCTCCATCAGTAGCTCGAAGTACAAAGGCCCACAATGATGATTCCAAGGGGCAGCCGAGCTAGTCTAGTAAAGTTGTTGTTATCTTCAGTTTTAGGCAATCGAGTTCCTTAAGTTTAGGAGGACTGTTGGGAGTCCCCACTTGTATAAATAAGAAGGCTTCAAGCCTCAGTAGGTTAGCCATTTCATAGTAGATTTTCGCACTTTTGTGTAGCCTTGTACTCAACTCATTTTCGAGCTCTTTTTGAAGACAGTTTTGTGATGTAACTGCTATTTTCTGATAAATGAAGATGAATCCAGTTTTGAACCAGCATTGATCTTTCCTAGAGGGCTGAAGCTCTTGGGTTAGGGCCCAACCCAAGTTTCCCAGCACCTCCTTTGTGTATTTATATGCTTTTTCTTGCATTCATGAGATAATTTTTGTTGTTTAGGTTAAATCTTGCTTTGTTAATTAGGTTGCTTTTGATGGTTAGAATAATTGTTCTCACTTCAGGTTGATTAGATAGTTTGCTGCAGTAACAGAAAAAGATCCAAAAAGGCTACCAAGCAGGCCTTGATCTCCTTTCTCCCTCCTTGGGACCATGATTTGAGATCAAGGCACTATTGCTGCCACCAAAAACACTGTTCTTGCTTTCCAATGCAATTGCTAGTGTGAGATTTCGAGTTGGAGAAGTTGATATCAGTTGGATTCACATGCTTAGATCCTTTCTTGTTCATTTACCATGGCTTTCTCACATAATTTTCTGTCCATAAAGTTTTGTTCAGCATTTCTCTGGTTTTAGGTTAGATTTTAGGTCAAAGTATGAAAAACTATGTTTTTTCGGTTCTTGCTTGGGTCAATTTTGAAAAGTAAGTGTGCATCTCACTCGTAGAACACCCCAGCTTATCATTCCTCTATAACACAGCCTATAATATTTCATATCTTAAGATTTTGCCACTCATTTGCCTCATTTCACCAAACTGCCCTAATTCCTGCATTTTTCCACAAAGTTGCTTTCTTGACCTTTGAACAAATCCAACCATCTCCTTCATTCCTGATCTTCATTGACAGAGTCCTAGACCCCTCAACACCTCCATCCAGCCTTCATTCTCCTTTTCCCATCGATTTTCCACCTTCAAACCTCCAAAAACCACTTTCGGCCTCCTCTGTAGATCCTCCTGTAGAACCTCCTGTAGATCCCCTGCAGCCTCCTGTAGAAGTTCATGCGAGTGATTTTTCAAAGTCAGATTTCAAAAAAAGTCTCCAAAAGGGTACTAGCGACTTCTTAGGACCTCTCCACACCTTCCTCACCTCTTGCAAAAGCTAAATCCATCTCTCTTTGCCACCAAACCTCTGCACAGTCACAACTAGTTAAAACACAAGCATAATAATTCCACATAAAATTGCTCAAAAGTACAAAAAGATGAATTCTTCTCATTTCTCTTCAGAAGTAGCTTGAATACATGAATTTTACCTTTTTAGTAGTCAATGGCATCCATCTCAGTAGTTTCCATCTCTTTTCTCGCAAAAGTAGGGTTAATAGGTAAAACTAGGGTTTGCTAGGGTTTGTGTTTCATTTCAGTTTTCATTCTCTTTTTGCAAGCAGAATAGCCTCTTTCAAGTTAGCTTTATTTCATCACAGTTAAAAGCTTCTTCTGAGAACTCATAGAAGTTGTCTTAAGCTCCTAGAAAACTTGTGCTAGTTGATCAAGTGACAGCCTGTAGTAAGAGCTAGTACTTTTGCATACAGCATCGTCGCTTCCAAGTTTGTTACGAACTACCGAGTTGATAAAAGTAAAGTAGGGAGCCCTAGGAGTTGCAGCATTATTGTTGCAATAATAGAGCTTACCACTTCTCTAAGAGGCTGAATCTAGAAACTTGGGATGAATATAAGTAGGAATCTTTTGTAATAATACACCCAAGACAACTCGAATTCATGAACCTCTAATCTGATCTCACAGGGAAGATAAAATTCTAGAAGCTCAGTCATCTTTCTTAGGATAGAACAAAGAAATGTGAATGGTTTTCGCTAGGATAACAAGTCTTCCCAATGAAGATGCCTATCTTCGCTCTGATTAGAACTAGGTCCCAGGGAAGATGCATAAAAATGATTAAAAACAAGGGTCAAGCATCAACAAAAATGTCACCAGTATATGATCATATATATTTATTCTGAGGAAATTAGGCTGATAACATATGACCCCTAATTCATGAGGTCAAAATAGTAACCAATGGATAAAATGAATTACAAAGTTTCTCATAGGTCAAAATAGGAGGAAGGAGCCATGACTGTGAAGCTTAATCGGAGGAACTCAAATCTTGGAGTCTCAACTCTGTCGATAACATCCCTA
This sequence comes from Pinus tabuliformis, assembly GCA_031772625.1. Classification (NCBI taxonomy): domain Eukaryota; kingdom Viridiplantae; phylum Streptophyta; class Pinopsida; order Pinales; family Pinaceae; genus Pinus; species Pinus tabuliformis. Next base: position 563,467,752 of record CM062804.1, on the reverse strand, counting down.
AGGTGGGTATAACCATGCTCTGTCATAAAGAGAAAGTGAACATAGTTTCCAAACATACATTATGGATCAATGACATGAAATTCTAAGACATGGCTACGAACAATACACATTGGATCCATGTGACACATCCGAAATATCATCACCACCAGCAAAAACAATGTGGATCTATGTCACAGTGTACATCAGTTGGACTATGGACACATAACAGATAGGAGGTGTCCTAGATTATTCCTCAAAGTACATAAATGATAAAGAAATCCAATTCAGTATGAGGAGAGTTCCATATAAGAGTGAGATGTCCCTGACCCAGGGTCTTCTACATAACCCTCATGGTACGAGTCTACATCATGTGAATAGATGTGTCAATGTCGAGCATGGTAGAAATCATTTGATTACTGGTCAATGATGTGTACCATTAACCAACATGAGGGGACCCACCAAAGATGAAAATGGACCCCAAGGTACCTAGCACAATCCACTAAGTGTGAATAGAGGAGCTTACATCAAACACTTGTAGACTCGACCAATCAGGAGTCAATGAAGAAAACCCATTATCGATCACGAGGAAGCCTACCACTGAGGAATGGAACATCCAAGGTACTATTGGCTCCTAGATAAAGCTATTGGATAATGATCTAAATTCGATAGGAGAAGATCTATCGAAGGAGGGCCTTGATGTTTCCCCCATCATTCAACACAGAACAGACTGAGAGATGATGTGAATGGATGAAGTCATGAGGTGATGAATTATGACTAACATGAGGATGGTTGACACAAAATGATCAATGAGGATTGCAGATGGACGACACAGGCTAAGACGTCCCTTGAACACATAACGGCACGACACAAAAGTGACTTGGCAGCATGACTAATGAGCACCACATGATATCGTATAACAACACAGGAGGCATTGAAGCACGCTCCATAATGACTGAAAGACTAACCAGCCAGAGGAGTAAATATACTCATATGTATGGTACGGCGCCTAAGCAAGCTAAAACCCTATTGTAAGATGATGACGCAGACAAGTGCCATGTTCAAGGGTGACAAGACTAATGTTGCCATTTTGATGACTCACTTAAATAAATGTTCCCTTCCCATTTTCTCTTTTTAGTCTCCTTCATTGTTTAATGAGCACAACAGGGAATATAATTATTATCAATAGGTTCCTTTTCGTGAATTTTAATGAGGCCGAAAAAATATATAAAAGTACACTTGTGTCCTTCACATGGTTTAACAAGCTTGAGAATGGAAAAGAGTGTGCTTGTTGACTTTCAATTTAGTTAACAAGCAGGAAAAGACAAAAAGAACTTGGCATTTTCATATATGTTTTACGAGCATGAAAAGATGGAAAGAGAAGATCTGGATTTTCACCATTTTAACAAGTCATGAAAATAAAACCAAATGAACTCATTAGTTTCATTGATTAACGAGGATGAAAACAAGGCTAAAAGGACCTCGATGCCTTTCAAGGTTTAACGAGCATAAGAAGGGCACAAAGGAAGCTTGTCTTAGAAGAAAGAGTTGTATAAAGGTAGAAACTAGTTCTAGTATGATGGAACTAATCATAGCATAAAGAGGAAGAGATGATGGAAAAGGAAACCACTCATCACAGTGGTTCCTCCAAGAATGGGTAAAACACCAAGTGAAAGAAAATAGTGGGCCAAGCAGAGGATGATAGCAATGGTGAAATGAAACCAAGGCTGCAAAAGTAGGGTAATAAAATAATGTGATCATGAGGGATACAGTGTGGAATCCTCCTGGTGTAAGGCCAGAAGGTGATAAAGAAGAGTAGATGAGGCTAAGATTCTAAGTCATGGCAGGTCAAAAGGTGGAATTCCAAAAGAGAGTAAATGAGACACTGCATGGACACCAACATGACAAAGAGGTTCTAAACTAGGGAATCAATGTACAGGTAAGTTTTACTGCCAAGTTATGACATGCATAAAAGAGAGAGTTTAATGTCATAACATGATGGGGTTGGACCTAAGGCATAATAAAAGTGGCATATATGGTCAAAAATGCAACGAATAATGGAAATATGATACCCTTGTATGCCAAGTTTAGAGAAATGTACCTATAGTCATGGATGTCATAATGAAAATGCCACCCTATCCTGTAAAAACCATCCATAAATCACATAATGAAAGAAATAGAACATGGATTAGGCAAAAACAAGACCATATCTTTTTTATTTTGTAGTTTTATAATTATTTTTAGATTTTTTGGTATATATGATGTACTAGAAAAGTTCTCAAATAACACATCAAACCAAGAAGAGACAAAAACATCACACATACTCCTATGTACAATATGTCCAAGAGAAATTTGACTTAGTATGTTAGTCAAGGTGTGCCCACTGCCCAGCACAGACCAAGGATTCCCATACATAAACTCATGGAGGAGTGGTGGTACCATATGGTGCACCATCATGGGGCCATGCCATAGAAAATTTAACTACCTGATTCCTAAAGGTTGATAACACTATGGAAAACCTAGAACCATATGTTTATCAAGAACGACTTGAGGACATAAAAAGTGAGCGGTATTGGGAGCTCGTGCAACTCCTTGACAAGGATTGTCAAGACATAAAGGGGGTATAAAAAACTTGTCAACAGGTGTGTTAGAGTCGATCTGGTTATCCCTCCGTCAGAGATCAAAACTCTTTTTTGCATTTCATGTTTAGGTGTCTCATCAGTTTCGATCAGTTGCATTTCGTTAGAAGCATGCCATAAATCTGACGGAGAGGTTTGTGTCACTCATTCCCCTTGTGCTTGGCACTACTGGCTCAGGTCTATTCTTAAAAATCAAGTCTTGAAAAGTCATTTGCAGTCCTGTTTCAGTCTCTAGGTCATAATAGTTTTTTCGGTCATTAGGTCTAGGGTTAAGTCGATGGGTCTTTGACAAAGTTTAATAAAGCCAGCAGGCCAGAGGGAGGTCCTTGTTAGATTGTTATCTCAGAGATTTTTATCATTATATGGATAGATTATGACTTCTCTTCAAAACTCTGTTTTGAAGATAAGTCGACATTTCATTTTTGTAATAAATTTTCAAAAATTTCAGTTCTTGAAATGTCCAGGCGCAGCCCTGGTCTCCTTTGCCAGATCATATCATAGCTATCCCTGCAAAAAATTGTCAAAGAAAATCATTATTTCAACCAAATTTAAGGAGGAAACAAAAAGGTCAAAATTCTATTAATCCTGAAAAAGTGTCAATTGCAAAACATAACAAAGTGGGTTATGGAAGAGGAAAAAATCAAATTGGTGTCTATATAAAGGTTTTTCAATGAAGTTTCAAGTCATTGTGCATGCCAAAGGTGGAGAAAATCATTACAAGTCGTGTTTGTGCATTTTGGAGAGGATTGGTCCCCATTTCACCTGCGCGGCGCATATAACAGTCTGTGCGGCACATATAACTTGCGCGGCGCACACAGGACTTCAGGCCAGTGCAAAATATAACCAGCGCGACGCATATAACTTGCGCGGCGCACTGGGTAAGGAGCGCGGCGCTTACAGTTTGGAGCCCGTAACTTGTTTGAAAACTCATCAAATCGCCTCCTCTTCACATCAATTTGTCAGGTAGGCTCGCCTCCATTGCCTTTGCTTTGTTTTTAATGGTGAATGTGATGGGTTCATGGATGATTGCTGTTGAGACAAGATTTTGAAAGCCTCCCTTTGTCAATATAAAAAGTGTTGTAGGGTTTGAAAACAGTTTTGTTACCAAGGTTGTGTCTTTCCCCATTTCCCTTTGTTCCTCATTCCCAAATTCACTCATCAAATTTCCTCATTAATTCCCTCATTAATCCTACACTACAATCCCTGAAATCCTAATCCCCCACCTCTATAAAAACTCCTTAATCCTATTTAATATCCCAAACCCTAAAGCCCTAATCCCATATCTACATTTCCCCTCCTTTCCCTAATTACATTTTATTTCAAAATTCCCTAATTCCCTGATATTTTCCCTTTCCTAATATTCCCTTGTACATTGTTTCCCCTTGGTCATAGCATTGTTTAGATCAAAAGAACAGTCCATATTCAGTTGCACACAGCGGGTTTCACTTATCAGCATTCATTTGTGGCAGTTTGTATATCAGCAGTGATGTCATCTGGTCACTCATCTGAATATGAGGCAGAAACCCAAAGTGATTCTCCCATGAGGCCTCGTAAAAGTGGCAAACATGTCAGGGAAGAACCAATCAACCTTAGAGAATTGCATGCTTGTCCTCTTGCTATGTAGTGCTTTGAGCATCAGTCATGCTATGAGTTTTGTCAAAAGGTAGCTGAGGTCCAGTTTCATTATGAGTTGGCTCATCTTTTTGTCTTGCATTTGCATGGAGACCAAGCTACCTTGGCTGGGGTCACCTTTACACTTACACCAAAAACTGTTTCGCTAGCAACAGGTATACCAAATATTGGTGAACTATGGCATAAAAAACAACAAATTGATAAGCAGCATTATGAGCCATATATCAAACCCAATTGCTTGAGGCAGCTCAAAAGAGTGTTCCCGTTCAGGTACCTAAAGATGAGTATGCTCCACTCATGAGATTGATCATGAAATATTTCAGCTATGAGGGACGATTCCCTCGTCTTTATGCTTATCACATCAGGTTACTTATGCATTTCACCTAGGTGCGGATGATGAACATCCCGTATTTCATCTACCGGAATATAGAGAGGATGACAACCTTTATACAGCATAGAACCCCTCAGCAGCAACTCAACAGTGTATATCATTTTGCGCTTATAAAGATTTTGGTGGTTCATCAGCTTGGTTCGCAGGGCATCACTTGGGATGACTTTATCTCACGTGATTTCTTCAGAGCTTCACGAGAAGTATCAGAGGTGAAACACCAGGGTGAACCTTCTCAGCAGTATGAGTGTCATGAGACCAGGACTATTTTCATTACATATCAGAGAGGCTATCCGAAAGGTACCAGACCTTTGTTTGCAGCAGCAAAGCGAGTGTTATCTCCACTTGGCGTGGAAGGGGCCTCGCTTCCGACATCAACACCACAGGCACAGGTACAGGACAAGGGTAAGAATCCCATGCATGAGAAAGGGCCTTCAGGTGAGCCATCAGGTTTCGTTATCATTCCTAATGTTGAGACAACTACGGATTTAGAGAAGTCTAGATATAGAATGATGATTGAGGAGCAAGAAACAGACATTCAAGCCTTGGAAATCCAGTTGGAGATGGCCAAATGGAACATCAGGTATCTAGAACAAAGAAATAAGCAGCTTGAAGATCAGCATGCGATCATGGAGCTACAGAACATCCGTGAGAATCGCCAAGCTGCCCGACATAGGAGGATTCAGTTCACTTCTCTAGAGCGACAGGTCAATGAGGATCGAGAGTCTAATCTCGAAAGGGTCAACATTTACTTGGAGAAGCGGCTGAGCAAGGCCAATAGAGATAATGCATTGTTGAGACATATGGCTGTTCACTACAGGGCACGGAACCAAGTTTGCAAGGCTCAGATAAGAAATCTAAAGGCAAAATTGAAGAAGGCAATCCGCAAGCAAAAGAAACAAAGGGAGCTCAATCGTCTTCAGATTTTGCCAAGGCCTCTTTAGCTCATCATCACACTTGATAAGGGAACTCCAGCCCAAATTTCAAGAGATTTGGGGCATTTTTGGTCATTTTGAAATTTTTGCACTTAAAAAACAGGTTTTTTCCCTATATGCGTCGCACACCTTGCGCGACACAGATGATTGGGAGCTCCAAATCACAAATGGCTTGCAGTTTTGGATTTTTCATGAAAAATCATGAATTTTGGTACTTGGACAAGAAATTTGGGTGAGTTATGGGTCCCCAAAAGGTCAAAAAACATGCAAAAAATGACCTCACTACCCCTATTTTGACACACAGGAAGCAGTCTTGGGAGAATGCACTTTTGGAGGGGCAAATGGACACCAATTTTGAAAATTCCACTTGGGTTGGATAGTAGACAGGCAGGGATTTCCAAAAAGCCAATATGAGCTGAATTTGGACTCCTACAGGTACCTCAAAATCAGCAGCAAAGTAGAGCGGCACATATAGAAATCAGCGCGGTGCATATAGATTTTTTGCCTTATTTTTCATCTTTCAACTCAGAAACTCGGCAAGTTTGACCAATTTTGATGTGTGATGTAATTTTTCACTTTTCTTGATGTAATTAATTGAACATGATGTAACTTTGACACCTAGTTACTTGTTCTAGAAGATTCATTCACCAAAGAGTGAAAATTTAATGAATGAATCAGTTTCCTACCTTATAGAGGCAAGTTGTTTTGACTGCCTAGATTGTAGTGCTTTGTTTAGAATTGGTTGAAACAGCTCCTAGAATGATGAGCTCGACCCCTAGAGGCAAGGGAAGAGGTTGTCTTGCCTATATTATGTAATTTATAAGTCATTTTCAGGGTTGGACTCTGGGGAAAAGCTTGACACTCTATTGTACATTCATTCTACATTTTTGGCAAAGGAAAGACTAGGGTTTTGCAGCACTGGGATTTTGGGATCCTGTTGTGGGTTTGATGGTTTGATTGTTGATTATGTGTTTTTTTTTTTTTTTTTTAATTTGTTAATTGAACAAATGTGTTTTGATAGGTTGTGTATGTTGTGTGTATGAAGTTGTTATTAGAGTTTGTTATTAGATTGTTTTGTTTGTTTGTTTTGATTGAATTAGTTTGTTTGTAAGCTTTTAGTTTCTAGCTCTTCTTGATAGCTTCTCATCTCATTAGATTCTATTAGCCATTCATTATTTTAAAGCATCAAGACAATCTCCTACCTTTCCCCAAGTAGACCTCTGCAAAAACTGTGTCTCATCCCCGCACCCAAAATTGCCTTTTCCTTTGATTCAACAAAAACCTCAAAAATCAACCTCAAACTCCTTGTACTTCATACCTATCCTAAGATTAATTTAAAATATAGCCATCTCGAGTCTCATCGATTACCTTTTGCCGAGATTGACCCGGAGAGAGCCCTCTCCTATCCTCGTAGGGCTAGCTACGAGGTTGAGCGTGGTTTGATGTGGACTTAGAACCTTGTCTTTTCAGCCTGAGACAAATCTAGGCTCTAACATAGTGGCGACCATACTGGGGAAGAAAATGGTTTGTTTGTTAATTTCATTTGTTTTATAAGCTACAGACGGAGCCTGAAGATTAGCCAAGTAGCCTTCGAAATGCTTTTGCTTTGCATTAGCGCAAGTAGATAAACGCTACTTCAGTCAATCTCCGGTCTAGCTTGTAATTATGACACTTGAAACACCCCAGTACATCTGCAAATTCTAAACTCCTGGATGATAAGTTTAGGGTTTGACAGGCTGAAAAAGTTGTTTATGTTCCTTTTATTTCTTGAAAATAACATGATGGCTTCAAAGAGATATACCAGAGCTAATCCAGATCCTAATCCTCCTCCTGTTTACGAAAATCCCAATTTGATTCCAAAACTCCTTCGTCAAGAGAGCTCTGTCACACCCGTGTTTAAATCCCACTCATGTCCTGCAATTTTTAATTATCTTGAAGAACTTGATTTTGACGAAAAGTTTGAATTGTCGCTGTTTAAAACCAAATCTGAAAGTGCACTTGATTCTCTAGTTCCAAATCCTGACTTTGCTGCGGCCCTTGAAGTTGAAAGAAACAATAAGTTGATTGAAAATTTTATCTTGCGATGCCTTCAGAGAGACATTCAGTTTTCAAGTCTTGCTGATTTCCTAGAAGCTGCATCTGCAAACATTGGATCTTTTATCACGGCTTCTGCCTCAAAAGTTCCCACCGAACCCCCTTTCATTCCCACTGTTCCCCTGCAACCTATAATCACTTATCCAAAGTCTACAGCAAATTCTCCTTCTTCATCCCACGTGGCTTCTCCTCTGCATACACCTCCTCACACTCCTCATACTTCAGCTACATCCACTCCTCCAACAACTCCCAGACCAAATCCTCCAAGAGCAATGGCTGCTCGGTGCTCTTCCTCAAGTTTTAAGTGACATGCCTGCAGATTATCAAAGTAAAATTCCTTTGTTCGATGGCACACCTCAGAATATCACAGCTCAACAGCATGTCAACAAAATGGCGGATTTCTTTGATCTCCATGAGATTGATGAAGAAAATGTGACCATGAGGCTATTCATGCAGACTTTTGGTGGAGAGGTAAGGTTTAGAGCTTTTCCGGCCAAAAGTGTTCCTACATTAGAAGATCTGAAGAGACAGTTTTTAAAACGTTGGGAAGTAAAGAAAGATCTGTTGCAAATCAAATCTGAATATACTAAGATCAAACGAAATGTTGGAGAGTCCGTTCAAGACTATTGCATTAGATCCAATGCAGTATATAATGCAATTCCAGATGATTTAAAACCAACTAGAAAATCAGCGTTGCTCAAGTTCCCGGATGGTTTTGATCCGGACATGGCTTATCAACTAAGGGAGAGAGATCCGGCTACCTTAGAAGAAATGCAGAAAATTGTTGTTAGTGTTGAGGAAAATTTGAATGATAAGCGAGCAAGAATGAAAGCCGAGAAGAAAGTCTCAATAAAAGAAGAAGCCTCTACATCAGATCAAGTTCTCCGCAAGGTAGAAAAGATGATTGAAAGGCTAGCTCTTGATAAGCCTGAACCGCAGATTCAGAATCCTAATTTTCGTGGTCAACAACAGCCACAATTTAGGATCAAACTGTGTGAGCAGCGAGCACAAGACACGGCATCACAACAGCAGCAGGTAAAGACACCTTCAGCAGAATTTTGTTGGTCCCGAGTCAAATGATGAAGATAATGTAGTTGGAGAATAAAATCACTTCTTTACTCCAGATGATATGCCCACATTTATCACTGAAGACGATGAAAAGGCAACAAGTTCAGCAGTACAATATGATGCAGATTTTATCTTGGCAAATGATATAGTTTTGGAGGAAGAGTCGGATGAGTATCAGAGAGGTTACATGCATGCTTTGTCCACCCAACAGCGTCAGTATTCACTTAGAAGCAGAATTTTTCCCATCAATCCAGTTCAAAAAATAAAAGAAGTTCCAGCATCTAAAGATGAAACATCGGCTGCATCAAAGAAAGGAAAAGAGAGTGCTGACCCTATGACTAGCAAGCCTCCACCAGCAAATGAAAAGGTAAATCAACCCATTGTATCAAAGGATAAACCTGAAAAGAAAGATGTTCCAGCCAAAGAAGTGGACAAGACTTCTACTTTTAGTTTAGAAAATGAAATTTCTAAATTGAAGGTATCTAATCCTTTGACTGAGCTCATGAAGAACAGTAGCTATAGAGGTCAAGTCTCCAAAATTCTGAATTTTGACCCAATGTCTGATATGGTGAGTGTAGAAGATGATCAACCGGAATTAATATTTGGACCAGCATTGAGTGGTGAGTCTGAAGTACCTCCTTTTTATATCAGTTTGAGAGTGCATGAGTTTGTGTTTCATAATGCTATGTTTGATACCGGCGCCTCCCACAATCTTATGCCGAAGGCTATCATGGAGAAGTTGGGTTTGGACATCACCAGGAAATATCATGATCTTTATTCCTTTGATTCTAGCAGGGTGAGATGTATTGGGCTAATTAAAGACTTGGTTGTAAGTTTGGATCAGATCCCTGCAAAGAATGTCTTGATGGATGTTGTCGTGGCTGACATTCCTCCCCGCTTTGGTATGCTCCTTTCCAGATCTTGGGTGCAAAATTACAAGGAACAATACAGCTTGATTTCTCCTATGCAACGATTCCCGTGTTTGGCCAAATGAGAAAGTTGTACCGGGAACAGAAAATGAAATACATGATCACCAGCAAGGAGAAACCAATTAATCATCCCATCAGTTATGTACATACAGATCTAGAGTCTTTTGTTTTGTATTCAGATAGTTTCAATGATATTGATAGTCAGTTAGTTGTAGTAGATGATATTCCAGAAATAGCAGAGAATTTCAGAGAAGTTTTGAAGAAAGAACGACAAGAACAGAAAAACATCATTGAGCAATCAACTGGAGGTAATGGACAGCAAGCAGAAAACTCACAGCAAACAACTTTTCAGCACTTGGTAGAAGAGGAAGATGGTTTGTGGACCATGGATTTTGATGGAGCAGTGGGCAATGATGGTGCTGGGATTGGTATTTGGGTACGTAGTCCTTTTTCTGCTTCAGACAAAGTGCCTAGTAATGTGCGGGTATGTTCTTACAAGCTTGCTTTTGATTGTTCGAACAATGAAGCTGAATATGAAGCTTTGATCGCTGGTCTGAAAATTCTAAGAAAGCTAAATGCTAAGAGGATTGCAGTATATGGTGATTCTGAATTAGTGATCAAGCAAGTTAAGGGTGAATATCAAACAAAACACCCACGGATGCGGGCATACCGGAATGTTGTTTTGGATATCTTGAAAGTGTTTTCAGATTATACATTGACATGTGTGCCTCGTATTCAAAATAGCATTGCAGATGCACTTGCTAAGGCAGCCAGCAATTTGAAGATTCCTATGAACTCCAGCAATAAATTTGAAATCCATGTGAAGCATCGTCCGACCGTTCCGGACAATCAAAGACATTGGCAAGTTTTCCAAGATGATGAGGAGATCAATGATTTTCTACAAAGCAAAGGTAAGTTCAAGGATACTTCAATGGATGTAGAACATGATGATGGTAGCAATGATGTACGAATAAATCAAATGGAAGTGTTGCAGCTCAAGGATAATGTGATTCCTAAAGGCTTGATACCTTTAGAGGAGCTCTTTGATCATGATGACGTAGCCCGCAAACCAACATTGCAGCCAACAGAAAAGGGAGTTGAAGACGTGAATCTTGGAACAGCTGAGCATCCGAAGATGGTAAAGATCTCCAAAACATTGCCACCGGAGGTAAAAGCCAAATATATCAACTTGTTGTCATCTTTTGTCAATGTGTTTGCTTGGGACTATTCTGATTTGAAGACATATGATACAAATATAATTCAGCATACCATTCCTATTAAGCCTAATCAAAAACCTTTCAGACAGAAGTTAAGAAGGCTTAATCCAAAATTGCTGCCATCAATTGAGAAAGAGATAAATAGGTTGTACAAATCAGGAATCATTGTTCCCATCCGCTTTTCTGATTGAATATCAAATTTGGTGCATGTGCATAAGAAAACTGGTAAGATTCGTTTGTGCAATGATTTCTGAAACCTCAACAAAGTTTCATTGAAGGATAATTATCCGCTGCCCAAAATGGATCACATACTACAGTGAGTAGTTGGAGCATCCCGCATGTCCCTACTCGATGGTTATTCCGGATATAACCAAATTTTAGTCCATGAAGATGACAGAGACAAAACAGCCTTCACCACTCCGTGGGGAACCTTTCATTATGCGAAAATGCCTTTCGGTTTGAAGAATGCAGGTGCTACTTTTCAGCGGGCAATGGACTTGGCTTTCGCTAATGAGAAAGATGTATTCTTAGTGGTGTACCTTGATGATCTGACCGTGTTTTCCAAATCAGATGATGAACACTTGCATCATTTGAAAATTGTCTTTGAAAAGTGCAGAAAATATGGTGTGTCGCTGAATCCCAAGAAGAGTTTATTTGCCATGGATGAAGGTAAACTCCTTGGGCACATTATCTCCAAGGATGGCATTCGTATTGATCCAACACATGTGGAAGCGATTCAGCAAATTGACTTGCCCAGGAATAAAAAGGAGATCCAATCGTTCAATGGTAAGATGAATTTTTTGTGCCCTTTTGTTCCTAATCTTGCAAAGCACCTTAGGAGATTACAAAATGCTTAAGAAGGACAACCAAGTGTCATGGACGGAAGAGGCGGTGAAATCTTTCAATTTAGTTAAATTGATTCTTTCTTCAGCTCCGGTTCTAATCAGCCCAGATTATACTCAGGATTTTATATTGTTTTCTTTTGCTTCGGAGCACACTATGGCAGGTGTGTTAATGCAGAAAAAAGAAGAGCATGAAAGACCCATTGCTTTCTTCAGCCGAACCATAAGAGATGCTACTTTGAAATACAACATTATTGAGAAACAAGCCCTTACACTTGTAAAAGCACTGAAAGATTTCCGTGTGTATATTCTGCATTCTCATATTTTAGCTTATGTTCCTAATGCTGCTGTCAAATATTTTTTGGTTCAGACCGACCCGCAAGGAAGACGTGGCAAATGGATAGCAGCCTTGCTGGAGTATGATGTGGAGATAAGGCCTACCAAGCTTGTTAAAGGTCGGGGATTGGCAAAATTGATGGCTGAATCAAATCTGCGCCTCTTAGACATCAATTTGATCACTGCCTTGTCCGATGAAAATGATGAAAGCTCTTCACTTCAGGTATCAGAAATGTTTATTCTTTCTCCATGGTATTTAGATATCATATATGTTCTTCAAAATTTGTCTGCACCGCCTGGGATGGCTAGAAACAAAGCAAGAACTCTTAAGTTGAAGGCTGCTAAGTTTTGTGTTTTAGATTCTGCACTTTATTGGAAAGATCCCGGTGGCATTTTGTTAAATTGTTTGGTGGAAGAAGAAGCGAAACAGGTCATAGAAGATTTCCATAAAGGCGATTGTGGCAGTCACCTTTTTTGGAAAACAATGGCAAATAAAATTTTGAGGGCTGGATACTATTGGCCGACATTATTTGTTGATGTGTTTAAGGCTGTCAAGGGCTATCATAATTGCCAGATTTTTGAAGGGAAACAAAGATTACAGCCATTGCCGCTTAAGCCCATTGAGGTGAGTGCCCCTTTTCAGCAGTGGGGGCTGGATTTTATTGGCGAAATTCATCCTTCTTCCTCAGGTCAACATAGATGGATCCTCACGGGTACGGATTACTTCACAAAATGGATCGAAGCAATTCCCACCAGGCAAGCTACGGATGCGGTAATAGTTTCATTTCTTGAGAATAATATTTTGTCTCATTTTGGTTGCTCGAGTAAGATAATCACTGATAATGCAGCAGCTTTTAAGTCAAAAAAGATGGTTGAGTTTTGTAATAAATATCATATTACTTTGGGACACTCAACCACCTATCATCCGCAAGGAAATGGATTGGCGGAGTCTTCAAATAAATCTTTGGTTAATATCATTAAGAAAATGCTAGAAATGAACAAGAAAAGTTGGCATAAGAAGCTGGTCCATGCACTCTGGGCAGATTGAGTGAGTCAAAAGAAATCCATTGGCATGTCCCCCTTTGAATTAGTTTATGGAGTCGATACAGTGTTCCCTACCTCTCTTGCAGCTCCGGTAGTGAAACTTCTTCAAGAGGCTGGTAGTGAAGAGGATCCAATGCAGTGAAGGCTAAATCAAATGATCCACTTGCAGCAGACACGGGAAGATGTTTTTCAGAACACCTGTAAGTTGCAGGAGCGAATTAAAAGGATTTTTGACAGAAAAGCAAAGGCGGATACATTTTAGTTGGATGATGTGGTGTTAAAGTGCGATGCAAGAAATGAATAAAAGGGAAAGCACGGCAAGTTTGAAAATCTATGGAAAGGTCCTTTTAAGATTGCAGCATTTCGAGGTCATAACGCTTTTATTCTTAAGGAAATGAACGGGGAAGATTGTCCAGGAGGGCCAGTCAATGGTCGGCTGCTCAAGCGGTACATTTTCTGAGTTTTTCTGTTGTCCTATTAGCATTGTAAATACAATTTCATTTCAGTTTCGATGCAAGTGTGTGCTGTGATCATTTCTTCAGTCTGGGGCCCGAAGTGAAGGCTATAATTCTGAGGAAATATTTCAGTTTGTCGAGTCAGTTTGTTAGTCATATTCTTGAGTCATTTTCAAGTTAATTTTCAGTCAAATAAATTGGGTCAACATCTTGAATTGTTTGTCGAAGTAATGACTCCATAGCCCAATGGATGAAGGCACTGTCTAGCTCTTACAGAGATCTACTGTTCTTGGCACCTCCGAGGAGCTACCATCCCCATTGGAGCCAATGTTAGAGTTGGTCTGGTTATCCCTCCATCAGAGATCAAAACTCTTTTTTGCATTTCATGTTTAGGTGTTGGCACTGCTGGCTCAGGTCTATTCTTAAAAATAAAGTCTTGAAAAGTCATTTGCAGTCCTGTTTCAGTCTCTAGGTCATAATAGTTTTTTCGGTTATTAGGTCTAGGGTTAAGTCGATGGGTCTTTGACAAAGTTTAATAAAGGCAGCAGGCTAGAGGGAGGTCCTTGTTAGATTGTTATCTCAGAGAATTTTATCATTATACGGATAGATTATGACTTCTCTTCAAAACTCTGTTTTGAAGATAAGTCGACATTTCATTTTAGTAAAAAAATTTCAACAATTTCAGTTCTTGAAATGTCCAGGCGCAGCCCTGGTCTCCTTTTCCAGATCATATCGTAGCTATCCCTACAAAAAATTGTCAAAGAAAATCATTATTTCAACCAAATTTAAGGAGGAAACAAAAAGGTCAAAATTCTATTAATCATGAAAAAGTGTCAATTGCAAAACATAACAAAGTGGGTTATGGAAGAGGCAAAAATAAAATTGGTGTCTATATAAAGGTTTTTCAATGAAGTTTCAATTCATTGTGCATGCCAAAGGTGGAGAAAATCATTACAAGTCGTGTTTGTGCGTTTTGGAGAGGATTGGTCCCCATTTCACCTGCGCGGCACATATAACAGTCTGCGCAGCCCATATAACTTGCGCGGCGCACTGGGTAAGGAGCGCGGCGCTTACAGTTTGGAGCCCGTAACTTGTTTGAAAACTCATCAAATCACCTCCTCTTCACATCAATTTGTCAGGTAGGATCACCTCCATTGCCTTTGCTTTGTTTTTAATGGTGAATGTGATGGGTTCATGGATGATTGCCGTTAAGACAAGATTTTGAAAGCCTCCCTTTGTCAATATAAAAAGTGTTGTAGGGTTTAAAAATAGTTTTGTTACCAAGGTTGTGTCTTTTCCCGATTTCCCTTTGTTCCTCATTCCCAAATTCACTCATCAAATTTCCTCATTAATTCCCTCATTAATCCTACACTACAATCCCTGAAATCCTAATTCCCCACCTCTATAAAAACTCCTTAATCCTATTTAATATCCCAAACCCTAATCCCATATCTACATTTCCCCTCCTTTCCCTAATTACATTTTATTTCAAAATTCCCTAATTCCCTGATATTTTCCCTTTCCTAATATTCCCTTGTACATTGTTTCCCCTTGGTCACAGCATTGTTTAGATCAAAAGAACAGTCCATATTCAGTTGCACACAGCAGTTTCACTTATCAGCATTCATTTGAGGCAGTTTGTATATCAGCAGTGATGTCATCTGGTCACTCATCTGAATATGAGGCAGAAACCCAAAGTGATTCTCCCGTGAGGCCTCGTAAAAGTGGCAAACATGTCAGGGAAGAACCAATCAACCTTAGAGAATTGCATGCTTGTCCTCTTGCTATGCAGTGCTTTGAGCATCAGTCATGCTATGAGTTTTGTCAAAAGGTAGCTGAGGTCTAGTTTCATTATGAGTTGGCTCATCTTTTTGTCTTGCATTTGCACGGAGACCAATCTACCTTGGTTGGGGTCACCTTTACACTTACACCAGAAACTGTTTCGCTAGCAACAGGTATACCAAATATTGGTGAACTATGGCATAAAAAACAACAGATTGATAAGCATCATTATGAGCCATATATCAAACCCAATTGCTTGAGGCAGCTCAAAAGAGTGTTCCCGTTCAGGTACCTGAAAGATGAGTATGCTCCACTCATGAGATTGATCATGAAATATTTCAGCTGTGAGGGACGATTCTCTCGTCTTTATGCTTATCACATCAGGTTACCTATGCATTTCACTAGGGTGCAGATGATGAACATTCTGTATTTCATCTGCCAGAATATAGAGAGGATGACAACCTTTATACAGCATAGAACCCCTCAGCAGCAACTCAACAGTGTATATCATTTTGCGCTTATAAAGATTTTGGTGGTTCATTAGCTTGGTTCGCAGGGCATCACTTGGGATGACTTTATCTCACGTGATTTCTTCAGAGCTTCACGAGAAGTATCAGAGGTGAAACACGAGGGTGAACCTTCTCAATAGTATGAGCGTCATGAGACCAGGCCTATTTTCATTACATATCAGAGAGGCTATCCGAAAGGTACCAGGCCTTTGTTTGCAGCAGCAAAGTGAGTGTTATCTCCACCTGGCGTGGAAGGGGCCTCGCTTCCGACATCAGTACCATAGGCACAAGTACAGGACAAGGGAAAGAAGCCCATGCATGAGAAAGGGCCTTCAGGTGAGCCATCAAGTTTCGTTATCATTCCTGATGTTGAGACAGCTACGGATTTAGAGAAGTCTAGATATAGAGTGATGATTGAGGAGCAAGAAACAGACATTCAAGCCTTGGAAATCCAGTTGGAGATGGCAAAATGGAACATCAGGTATCTAGAATAGATAAATAAGCAGCTTGAAGATCAGCATGCGATCATGGAGCTACATAACATCCGTGAGAATCGCCAAGCTGCCCGACATAGGAGGATTCAGTTCACTTCTCTAGAGCGACAGGTCAATGAGGATCGAGAGTCTAATCTCGAAAGGGTCAACATTTACTTGGAGAAGCGGCTGAGCAAGGCCAATAGAGATAATGCATTTTTGAGACATATGGCTGTTCACTACAGGGCACGGAACCAAGTTTGCAAGGCTCGGATAAGAAATCTAAAGGCAAAATTGAAGAAGGCAATCTGCAAGCAAAAGAAACAAAGGGAGCTCGATCGTCTTCAGATTTTGGCCAAGGCCTCTTTAGCTCATCATCACACTTGATAAGGGAACTCCAGCCCAAATTTCAAGAGATTTGGGGCATTTTTGGTCATTTTGAAATTTTTGCACTTAAAAAACAGGTTTTTTCCCTATATGCGTCGTGCACCTTGCGCGACGCATAGGATTGGGAGCTCCAAATCACAAATGGCTTGCAGTTTTGGATTTGTCATGAAAAATCACGAATTTTGGTACTTGTACAAGAAATTTGGGTGAGTTATGGGTCCCCAAAAGGTCAAAAAATATGCAAAAAATGACCTCACTGCCCCTATTTTGACACACAGGAAGCAGTCTTGGGAGAATGCACTTTTGGAGGGGCAAATGGACACCAATTTTGAAAATTCCACTTGGGTTGGATAGTAGACAGGCAGGGATTTCCAACAAGCCAATCTGAGCTCAATTTGGACTCCTTCAGGTACCTCAAAATCAGCAGCAAATTAGCACAGCGCATATAGATTTTTTGCCTTATTTTTCATCTTTCAGCTCAGAAACTCGGCTAGTTTGACCAGTTTTGATGTGTGATGTAATTTTTCACTTTTCATGATGTAATTAATTGAACATGATGTAATTTTGACACCTATTTACTTTTTATAGAAGATTCATTCACCAAAGAGTGAAAATTTAATGAATGAATCAGTTTCCTACCTTATAGAGGCAAGTTGTTTTGACTGCCTAGATTGTAGTGCTTTGTTTAGAATTGGTTGAAACAGCTCCTAGAATGATGATCTCAACCCCTAGAGGCAATGGAAGAGGTTGGCTTGCCTATATTATGTAATTTCTAAGTCATTTTCAGGGTTGGACTCTGGGGAAAAGCTTGACACTCTATTGTACATTCATTTCTGCATTTTTGGCAAAGGAAAGACTAGGGTTTTGCAGCACTGTTTGGGATCCTTGTGGCTTTGTGTGTTGATGGTGTGCTTCTTTCAGTAATTGTAAGTTGTTAATGTGTATCATTTTCATTCTTTCATCTTCTGCAATTGAACAAATGAAGTGTTAAGGTAGAACCCATAGATTGTTATGCTCTTCCTTTAAGTTTGTTTGATTTTCGGTGTTTTCGTCTGTTTAAGGAGAATCCTTGAAAGCTTCTTGCTCTCCTTAGATTCTCATCAATTAGATCTAGCCATTCATTATCTTTAAAGCATCAAGACAATCGCCTACCTTGCCCCAAGTAGACCTCTGCAAAAACTGTGTCTCATCCCCGCACCCAAAATTGCCTTTTCCTTTGATTCAACAAAAACCTCAAAAATCAACCTCAAACTCCTTGTACTTCATACCTAGCCTAAGATTAATTGCAAATATATCCATCTCGAGTCTCATCGATTACCTTTTGCCGAGATTGACCCGGAGAGAGCCCTCTCCTGTCCTCGTAGGGCTAGCTACGAGGTTGAGCGTGGTTTGATGTGGACCTAGAACCTTGTCTTTTCAGCCTGAGACAAATCTAGGCTCTAACCAGGTGGATAAGAGGTGGACAATTCACTGGCAATTTTAGCATTAGAAACCCAACACTTAACTCGATCCATGGTTAGAACTTCCAAAGATGGTTGAGGAGATTCCCTGGGTTGATTCAAGATTTTGTTTTCCAATCTTTACATTTTCCAATTCAAGCAGGCTAGAGGCATTAAGAGGCATAATCTCCCTAGGATTATCAATAGGTGAATCCATGACTTCCAAGATGACTTGTTAAGAAGAAGACTTGTTATTGAGGGACTCACATGAAAGAGGAAGACTGGTAGTCCGTGTGGGAAAAGGAGCATGGTCTTATTCCATATTGGGATGGAGTTTCTTACCAGCATTAGGAGGTACTGACGAGACTACTGGAGAGGCAGTATATTCCACAAATGTTGACACATGCTCACCATGTTGATCTACACTTATGGAAGAAGACACCACACAAGGGTCAGGAGACCCATGGGGTCCACAAGCGATAGAAGATACCATGTCCATAGGATCAGTGGCAGAAGAAGGAATGTCAGGAGGGGGTAAAGGAAAAAATCCAATAAGAGATTAATTTTGAAACAATCCCACCCTAACACTCTCATAGGATCCAAGGTTATCTCCAATAAATGGTACATTATTAATCCTAAAAATAAGCTTGGTCGATAATATGCAATAATAAAGTTGATCAATCGTGACAATCTTACCTTCATGGGGAAAGTGAAGCACAAGAAATGTCAACACAATAGAACACATGGCATAAAACCAACTATTACTAAGGAGCATATTATAATCTAAGCAAGCATATACATTTTCAACATCGACATAGGTAGTCTTTCCCCCTAGCACAATGGAAAACTTTGGAACAACCCCTTAGGGACAAAATGGTGTTCGTCAAAGGCTTGTAGATTAGTACTAAGCTTCGCAAGTGTTGGAGACCCGAGATATTTCCAGCATGATGCTGACATAACACAAGTGGAAGACTCTTCATCCACCAAAGTTTGATATATATAGATAGATAGATATATATATATATATATATATATATATATATATATATATATATATATATATATATATATATATATTATATATATATATATATAAATATATATATATATATATATATATATATATATTATATATATATATATTATATATATATATATATACATATATATATATAATATATATATATATATATACATATATATATATCTTGATTAAATATGTGCACCATGATCTGAAAGAAAACCTGATTGGAGAGTTTATGAAGAGGACCATCAACATCAAAAGTGATCAGACTAGACTTTGAGGGATCCACCCCTCCGATGGCAGTCAACAAATCCTTGCGTTGTTGAGGGTATCTCTATAAAGCCTCCAGGGAAAACATGGCACATGGTGCTTGGGCAAGTTCCTCAACAATATTGTAGTGTTAAGCAACCTGTGCATTGGGGTTGTGTGTTAACTTTTGGACTACACCCTTAGGTGGGTGATATACTGGTTCTATAGGCTTATCTAACGTGAGAGGTCCAAGAGAAGCAGCAGGGGTGGTTAATTCCTTAGAAGCAGAACTTGACTCAGGAAGGTCATAGGATTTTGCTCGTGTGGTCACATTAACCTCTTCCTAACACATAAGGATAGGTGCATTAGTTCTAGCAGGATAAAATTGTGCCCCCCCCCCCATTGCCCCTTATGGAGGTTGAGGAGCCTGTGCAACCATTTGTTGTTGTGGTTGGGCAAGGAATGGATGAGTCAATACAGCTAGCTATTGGATCGTTATTGGTGGTGCAAGAAGATGATGGACTTCATCCATACATGGGCACTCGTGATTTAAATTTTCACCTTGACAAATATTGGAAGGCAACTTGATCTTACAACGTCGTTCACTAGTGCCCCACCCTGAGTAGGTTGGTTTCGTTGATTCTCCTAAGCAGGTTTGTACTTTTTCTTATTCTTTTTATTTTTTTCCTACTAGGTTGTTGAGTATTTTTACATGGCGTGGACTTCATCGTAAGAACCTCGTCATACTAGTCATAAGAAGTGGGTGCTTGTTAAGCACCAAGGGCACTTGTTAAGGCTTTAGAAGTGACCACCATTTTCCCTAGTTTAGAAGCTAACTAGCTCATAGTGTCATAGGAAATAGAATCGATCACTCTGTTTCCAGGAAAAATAGTGTCTTTTTTATCTGCTAGTCCCACTAGGATTGGTAGCTATCCTAGAAACAAACAATCAAAGCAATTTGTGATTTCCTTTATGTATGATATGTTAACACCCAGGTTGTTCCCTATGACTCCCAAGGGAATACGGCCGGGGTAACCACTAACCAATCTTTGGGTTACAGTTCCTAGCCCAACTGCAACCAGAGAGGGCTCTCTCTTTATGATTTATCTTTGTTATAGTTGTGTTTTAGGCTAGCTATGATGCTCAGGTTTTGTTTATGTTTTGGTTGAAGGATCTCTTTCAGGTCTTATGATGTAATACTTTGATGGTGAGTTTCCATTGGGCAATGGAGTCTAGATGCTGTGAGATGATCTTAAATGTTGAGTAGTGTTCTAACTGCAAGGCCTGATGTGTATCTAACAGACAAATTTAAACTTGAGTGATGATATGTGTCAACCAGCAGAAATCTGTTAAGAATTTTCTGTTATGTTGGTGAAATGAAAATGAACGCTGAGCACAGGGGCAAAGTTTGAATTCCTGTGACAGTGGCCAATATGAAAGATGTATTCTGAAAGTGCAGCAGCTTAAGAATCACACTTTATATAGATTACACCTGAAGAAAACATTTATAAACAACACAGACTGAACTCAGGGTGCTCAGTGAGCAAATCCTGGGAGTTATTCTTTTTCTCTGTTGCTTAATATCGGAAATCAGATAGCGTATATGGATTTATAATAAAACAAACTAAACATGGAAAAGGTTACAGAGACTTATTGCATGGTAAGAATACGCAGGGATCCAGCAGTCATGAACAGGAACAGAACATCTTCAACACATCAAACATCTATGAAATTCCATTGCTTTCCTTTATTGACTTTCAGAAAACAATTACAGCATAAGAGCCTCTTCAGGAGAAATTCACAACAACCTTGCTATCTCATGCGAAGGGGTTTATATAGAAATATGTATACAAAATATCTCAGGTATTGAGTCATCTGAGAGAGAGAAAATATCTTCAGTAGTGTTCAGAAAGTAGGCAAGAAGTTATTACAATGTTAAATGCAGCGTAAATGCCCTTTATGTCTGTCAGAGGATTGTCTTGACTTTTAAGAGTCACTGAGTCGGTTGCATTACTCTGTATTAATTCTGGAGATACGCATTTACTTTTGCCTGCGCAGTGCATTCTCGGGTTTGCCAGCTGTGGTTCCCTTTTCTGCTTTGTTGGCCGCTACATCTGCTGAGTTGGCTCAGCTTTGATTTTATGATGCCTGCTGACTTTGTTGACTTTTCTTTTCATCAAAATTTGTAGGAAAAACAGAAGTTGGTGCATGAGTTACTGTTTATAAAATTATCTGGATTGCATCTGTCCACCATTCCTGTGTAGGGAGCTGGTGCTTGAGGATGGCCTCCATTGTCTCTTCAGCTTCTGTGTATTTGAAAAAATTTGGGGCTACATCAAACAAGTGATTAATTTCATTCATTATAAAAAGTAGATTTTCTATCTTACTATAGAAAATCTGTCCTGTAATAGGCCCTGTGTCTTCTGAAGTGCTGGCCTTCTCATTGACCTGTGCTGAGGCAAAAACATTTACTCTTTTAGCATACTGTTCATGGGTGAATAATTTCCCTCCGCTGTTCAGTAAGCTAGGGAGTCCTCTACTCTGCAACACCTGAAACTTCTCCATGAACTTATTTACCTCTGTCTGCATATCCTGGGTTCTCCTGTCCAATGTCTGCACTAGACTTCTGAGAGTAAGAACCCTCTTGATCATTTGAATAGTCTCAGTTCTGTTTGTGATTCCAATGGTGGCTAACTGAGAACTTGTTTTGTGATTGAGCACATTGATCATTCTTGTAGCAACTTCAGGCATATTTCCCAATAAGGCCCTTGATGTTCGGATTTCCCTCTGTGCCTTTGGAATGAGCTCTAGTTGCTCATGGATTGTCTCGATGTATGGCCATTGGTTGTTGATGGATTTACCAATATTGGACCATATCATTACTCTGATCTCAGCTATGATTTTATCTAGCTTGAGCTCATTCTCAAGCTCCTTGATTCTGTCTTTAAGAGCTTTGATTTCCTTGGCCTTTTCTCCCACTTCTCTCTTTGTCTTATCATGCCTTTCATTTACCTTGGCCAGCTTTTCCTTAGTTTCATTCAGCTCTGTCATCTGGGCTTCCAAAATTTGTATTTCATTCTTTAGCTTCTGCATATCTAGGCTCTGATCTGTGCTGATGGGTGCTGCTGAAGTAGATGTGGCCGTTTGTTCAGCCTGCTGAGGTGGAGGCACAGTAGTAGGAACAGTCTCCTCAAGATTGATGACTTGAGGAGGGGGCTGAGATGTCTGCCCTTCTTGTGCTTGTTTTGATGATGCTTGTAGAGGTGCTTGTGCAGCTTCATATTGCCCCAATTTTTCTTGTGCCTTCACAAGCTCTTTGTAAATGGAAATTAGCAGGTCAGTAGAATCCTACTCATACCTTTGCTTAGCTACCTCATCAGTCTGTGGATGGATAGTGGCTGGAATTTTGATCTTCTTTCTCAGTGCAGCCATGTCAGCATCTCTGAGTTTCAGGATCTCTTGTATCCCTTTGATGTCATTGGGATTGTGCCCAATTTCTACAATGATTTCCTCCAGGGCTCTTATCCTGTTGTCTTTGGCCTGAGAAGAGGCCCTCTCCAGTTCTAGCTGGGAAGCTGTGGCATTCAGACTGCTGGTTAGTTTGTAATTATCCAAAGTCTTGTCGGCCAATGAAGCATACACCATTTCTCCAGTTTGCTTATGCAGCTCAATTTTGTCCATAGGGTGTATGTCTTTGGCAAGTACCTCTAGGTTGGTCCTAAGGTAGTCAGCAGTGGATTGTGGCCGGAGTGCTGTAGGCATAAAGTGACTCATTGTCAATTTGCCTTCACTTACATCAAAAGCAGACATAAGTCTCTGCTGATTGGAAGGAGCCATGTTTAGCAGGTGATTGTACAATTGTACCTTGATAGGGTCACTCCTCCTCTTGATGTCTATAAAATTGCTGCTTGATGCTTACTTGTCCCTCTTTCTGCTGGCTGGAGGAGCTGACCTCCCCTCCCATGGTCCTGTCTTGTTCCTGCTGGAAGGAACTTGCTGAAGTTTCTCTGCTGGGTGGGCCCATGCCCAATGCCTCTCTTATTGCTATATCCTCCTCTGGAAAATCATTGAGTCTCTGCCTTTTCTCTCCCTGGTCTACAGAGGATGTCAGGGGAGTCTCTCTGTCTCTTTTTCTAAAGACAAATGTATCCTCCTTTTGAGGGGTTTGGAGGACCGAGGCATCAAAGGTAGTGTCTTGTCTTGTAGGCCCCGTTTTTTCAGTGGTCTGAGGAGTCTCCACTGTTTCCTTTTGCTGGGCAGACTGCTCCTGCCTTTGTTCTTCTTGATGTTGTTGCTCTTGTTGTTCTGGTTCTTCTTGCTACCCTTGCTGCAGCCCTTCTGCTTGCTGCTGTTGTTTTTGTTGCTGTTCCTGCTGTTCCTGCTGTTCCTGCTCCATCTCTTTGCCTTTGCCCTTTTCTGAGATATTTTCACTAGTTCTTGTAGCTTGATGTTGGGCAGTTGAGGAAGACGCTGCTGCTCCAATTTGTGTGCCTGGCAGTGAGGTGACCTGTGAATAAAACTCAAGGTCAGCCATTTTCTTGAGGTTTCTTAGAGCTCTTTGATTAAGCTCTTCTTGAGTCACATCTTCTTCTAAAGTTCCTCTTCTCCACTTGCTTTGGTTGGCATATTTTTCTAAGTTAGGAAGGCTATAATGACCATAAGCAGATAATTTGTATTTGAGCCTCCTCATTGTAATGAAGTTATTGGGGTCATAGGGTTTCCATACGAAGCTGTATTTGAGACCAAGGCACCCAAGTATTCTATCTGCCTCTCTCCACCCTTCATCCCTTTCATTGAGAAGTAAATGGCCAAGTTGATTTCTGATTTTTAACTGTGCCTTCTTACCTTTTCCTGAAAAGTGGAGCATATCCACATAACCAAACTGCCTGAAGTATTCCAAGGCAAGTAACCTCATAGGCACAAATCTAGGTAGTTTAAATGGGGGCAACTCACACCCATATAGTCTGATAACGGTGTGGTGTTGGTAGAAATACCAATCCCCAATACTGTATGCTTTTGATAAATGCAGGAGTCTTTGCATTTCATCTGTCAATCTGGGAGGTGGTAAACCCAACAGTAGAGTCAAGGCTGGATGGATGAAAAGATCAATAAATTCGCAGTAGGTGTATGGGGAACAGCTCACTATGTGAAAAACGGATGTCCAATACACAACTGATCTCAGATTGCCCTGTGCATCTACTCTCTTCTTTGGGAAGGAGAACTTATCATGCTGGAAGTAAAGGAGCAGATGATATAGGTAGGAGGTGTATCTAAATACCCTTTCTCTTGATAAATTTATCAATTGATCATGCATCTTATCTGATATGTATGTGGCATAATCATAGTGGATTGGCTTCTTTCCTGGGGAAAACATAAGCATCATTTGTAGAACAGTTTCATCCACATACTCACTGAATCATATCCCAGGATGGGACTGATCATGTCAACAAGGTCTAAGCCCAACTGGTTGAGGTAGAGATAATGGATGGGAGGAATTTGCACAGTATCAGCTTTGATGAAAATCTGATTAAGCTTTGTGATTTGTGCCTCTGTTATCCTGGCTCCCTGTACTATTAAATCAGCTAATGATAGAGGAACCAACTTTTGATCTGTCTGGAACTGCAACATCTCCCTGATGGCTTCAGGGGTAATGAGGAACAGAATTGAGCCTGAAGAGTCCAGCACTGCCCTCTGGGATGCATCATAGTGGTCAGCAACTAAGTGTACAAGCTCAGGGAATTGATTAACCTGAGGAAGCTTGAATATTGGAAGGAATGAATCCCAAATTCCCAGGATGTCTGTCCCCCTCTCATGTTTGATCTTTATCTCATTTAGGATTTGCAAATGGAACCTGCTTCTGCTCAACATCTCCTCTGATATCTTGTAGTCCAAGTCTGCTAATGCCCTGGTGTCCAATGTTCTATTAGGGACATTCAGGGGAACCACATTGAGGGCTATAGGAGCTACAGGGGGGTCCATGGCTCTCCTTTAGGATTTCTGTTCACCCAAGGACTGTGTTACTATGCAGAGTAACACCAACAAGGTTTCTTTGCAGAGAATGTTGGTTTTGTAAGTGAAAGGTGGAAGTAAGGCTGCAGCAGTTGAAATACTGCCTCTGTGTGATTAGGTGGGTGGCGGAAATGTTCAGAGGATGCTCTTTTGTGGTGTATTTATCTCCTGCCGGTGACGGGTTCACGATTGCGCGAACCAGTGACAGTTTTGTTTCGAATTGCCTACAATTGGCTTGACTGTAGCTTAGTGACGGCTCTGGTTCAATTTAAATGTCAACTTGATGGTATTTAACGGTGAAATTGGAGTCTTACGGTTTGTTACTCATTGACATGCGAAATGCAGTGAAAATGGAGTTTCAGAGCTCAAATGAGGAATACCTGTAGATTTGGGTCGGTCAGAGCTTGTTGGCGCTGAGGAAATTGACGTTCCGGTGGTTAGGAAACTCTTTTCCGCGGCTGGTGCAGGTTTAAACGTAGTTTTGCATGCAGAACACAACAACGACGAATGCACAAAAATGGTAAAAAACACGAATTTTTGGCTAAAATAGACCTTTTGGTGCTTTTGGCGCGAATCGGTGCTGACGTCAGCATGACGTCATTGGTGGGGTCAAGGTCGGATGACGTCATGCTGACGTCATCGGGTGACGTGGCGGGGTCTGGTTGGTCCACAGGGGCAGTGAGATGGCAGGACAGGTGGACCAATGGCAGGGCAAGAGGCTGACGGGACAGCGTACCTGGGTGACGGAGCGATGACATGTTGCTGACGCGGCGAGGATGTAAGCGAGCGGGATGAGGAAACCGGAAACCCGGCAGTGGTTTCGTATCGCACCGCTTCCGGTACGGGGGCGGTATTTGCAGTTGTACCTCCGACGCATTGTGGTGAGGGGCGCGTGGCAGCGGAGTGACGTACTCAAAATACGGACGTCGGGAGATAAGTTTCGGGCAACGGATGAGCTCCGACGTCATGGTGACCGTTAGATCTGCAGAGGTTAATCGGACGGTGGTCGGATGACTGACGTGACAGGGGGATAGTACATATAACTGTCGGACGTCGGAAGGACTCCGACACATTCAAGGCCGTCGGATCTGGAGGGCCTGATCTAACGGTCATCGGGGAGGTGACATGGGCAGTGTATACGGAAGCGGGCGGAGGCAATAAAAACATGTTTTTGAACGATTTTCCAATGTATTTCCAAAAAACAAATTATGTGCGCCAACCTTGGTTATAGAGCGGAAAGAGGGTTTTATAGTTTTTTGCTCTTTGAAGCGGGTAAAGGTGGAATTTAAGCCCTTTAGGGGTTTTTATGTGCAAAAGGGGTAAAAATAGAGGAATCAGCTCATGAAGGGGAAGGGGTAGTTGGCATAGGTTCATCAACATGACCTGGTGTCATTTGATCCCTGACTCGAAACTTTATTGGCTATAATGCCAAGGGGGTGGGTATTTATAAGATTTTGGGGTTTATACACCTTGGTGTTAGTAATATTAGGGGAAAAGGTGATATAAGGGATTTATATAATAGGGTTAGTGTTAGCATGGAGTAGGGGGTAAGTGGAGGAGGAAACCATTAAGTTTATGTGAAACAAACTTGGTTTTAAGAGTAGATCAAAATGAAAAGATTTTTAGACAAGAAATGTGGCTTCTAAAGATTAAGAACCACCATGAAACCTTAGTCTTTTCCATGAATCTAAGCTGATGGGGGAATGTTAGAAATGAAATTGGAGGGGAAATGAGGGAAATTAGTCATGCTTCCTGCTGTAACCTTTTGCTTTGATGCCCACCATCACTGTTCTTGTAATGATGGGGATAACCTTTCTGCAACCCCAACTACCTACCCGGCTACTTACCTAGCATTTTATTTCTTCTTGGAGGGTGCACTTGGACTTGCAGACCCTTTATTTGCCTTTTCTTTTCTTTGGCTTTTTCTTTTGCTTTCTCTATCTACTTCTACCCTTATCTCTTCCAAGGTCCCAGATTAAGCTGTTGGGAACCTTTTCTTCTCTACCTAAACTAGCTTGTCTGCCAAGATTCAGCTGTTTGGACAGACTTCTTTCTCTATTCTATAGCATAAAATTGAACACATGGCATGATCCAGATTAAACTGTTGGATCATCCATCAAAAATTTGAAAATAAGGTCATCAACATTGAAACACTTTACACACTTTCTTGTTCTCTCGGAAATATGGGATCTTTGTGAACTCAAAGCAGAGCATATTTGGACTTTCTCTTGCCAATCATGAGATATGAAACCTATTGGTATAGGTATCCAACATGATAGATAAGAGAGAAGCAAAGGGACCAACCTGGATCTTCCGCTTGACTCCTTGCTTGATTCCTCTCTCCCTTGATAGAGTTTTCACCTCCTCTCCTACTTATCCCACTTAGTGAATACCTATAGAGACAAATTAACAAAACACCATCAAAGCATCTCGATCTATTATATCATAAACAATGCAGAATCAGAAATACATTGAACATACAATGGCATTCACAAATAACAACATTCACAAATACACGATTGTATGGAGGAAAACTCAAAGAACTTTATTAATAGTAGAAGGGAGAATTACAACCCAGCTGTTTGATCTAGCATCATCCTCCCAGCATCAAAGCCCTCTTCACCTCATGAAAAGCAAGATCACCCAACAATACAATGTCTTCTCTCAAAGATAAACTATCAGCACTTCCTTACAAATTACAAAATTCCAGCCTCTAGATCTCTCAGATGAGGGATCCATTTATAGATGTCTGCAAGGGTGTGAGTCATCTTTGGGTTTTTTATTAGTGTCATTCCACTTGTAGTTCTTGGTTACACTTGGAGATTTCTTGGATCTCTTACTCATCCCTGGGCAGATTCAGAGAGGCAAGTGTCACAGGAGAAGTTTCTGGAAGATTCCATGAGCATCCACTTAGCAAACTGTCTCAGACATTTGTCCATCCTCTCTCATCACACCCTACAGAAGGCCTCTTTAGTACGCATCACACCTGGCTAGTGTAGGAGTCAGTAAGCATCGCACCTTGACAGTGGGGCAGTCAGTATGGTCCAGTTTTGGCCAGTTCTGAGTGGTTTTTCAGGTGGAACTTTTGGGGAATGATGTAGTCAGTTGAATATGATCCTTTAGGGTATGAAATAACACCTTTAGGGGTTAAAGAGCTCTTGGCTTATCGACATATAATATTGGGGTTGCAATGCCCAAATATGTCTATAACAGTTGCCCCCTAAAGCATGAAGTCGTAAATCTTTTGATGTCGAGTGAAATGCTTTATCATGAGGATCCGAGGTATTTGAACTGGAAGGTGACCTGTATAAGATACAATACAATACATCATCATCATCATCATAATATTTTCATGATCTAGCTGAGGCCGGCATTCCCTTGCTCAGCTTTATAAATCCATTTTCATGTACATAGGACAGATAATTGTCCGCAGTTACAGACTGGTGATTCTTCATACGAAGGGTCATCTTCCCTGGCTTAGATGACTATCTATGCAGCTTCTGTGTAGATTTGATGTCTTTATATCCCTAAATATATCACAGCCCAAATGGATGAAACTAGATCCGGGGTCTTCAAAACTCGTTCAATCTTCGCCTGATGTACAAGTTGATCCATGTGAAAAGATGTTCTGAAGTCGAACATGGAAAGACATTGCCTGATTACCAGCCAATAATGTAAGTTGTTAATAGGCGTGAGAGGAATCACCGATAATGATAATGACCCTCAAGGTACTACAGTACAATTCACGTGGTGTGAATATATGATTTGATGTCGAACACCACGCAAAATCTTTTGGTCGAAGGCCATTGATGTAAACCTGTTGCCGGAAGTGAGAAACTTGCCATTGAGGCATGCAAGCTTCAAAGTACTGAAAGGGTTGTTTCTAAGTCAACTTCTTGGATAATGAGCTAATGTCGACAAGAAGTGACCCATCGTAGGAGGGCCTTAATGTATCCCACATCTACGACATGAAACGAAGCAAATGATTTTCTGGAGGTGAAAACGATCTGATGATACAAGGTTCAGGAATGGTGGTCATGAAAAATGGAGGGTGAAGGTATTGCAGTGGATGAGGCATTAACTAGATGGTGAATTCTTTGAATGAATTCTCTTGAACATATCGGCGACACTGAGATGGATTGGTAGCGTTAACCCCAAAAGATGGATGGTATGGAGGACCAATGGCGATATGACCGCTGAATGGAATGACCCAACCCGACTCAATCATGGTGATGGAGTGAAAGTGTCATGTTCAAGAGCGACCTGCTACCATAAAATTCTTCAAGTTTTCTTCCCTTATTCCCTAGTCATTGCTGACCAGTACCTCTTTATTTTTGTCAAGCTTAAGGAGGATAATATATGCTTGTTCTATAATTTTCCCTTCGGGCAAACCTGTCGCTATGTTTTAGCGAGTCTACCGATAGTGAAACTTGTTCTTGTCTGGGTGGACAAGTTTGTCCTATTGTTTTAACGAGTTTAACGACAAAGACAACTCGGTCCTTTTCATGTTTAATGATTTTGAAAAGGAACGAAAAGAAAACTCCAATAGTTCTTTTTCGTAGCATAATCCCTTAGGTCCAGAAAAGATTAAAATAATACAAAATGGATGACTTTTCGATCACTTTAGCGAGTCGAAAAGACAAGCGCTCAAACTTTTTCATGAGATAATCCCTCAAGTCTGAAAAGTTTAAAATACGCAGGAGGGATGACACTTCCAATCACTTTAGCAAGCTGGAGAGGCCAATTGCTTGACAATCTTTTCATATTTAGCGAGTCTGAAAAGGGTTTAAAGTGGACTCGTTTTTTGAGGAATGAGTGGTGTCCGAGGTAGCAACTGGTTCCGGGTAATCTTGGAACTTCTCAAAACATGGTGTTGTGAAGAGGGTGGCTAACAAGACCACTCGTCATGGCTGTTTCTCAAAATGGTAAACAATCAAGTGGAAGCGTATGATCGGCCAAACGAATGGAGGTGATGGAGGGAACGCAACCAAGGTTTGAAATGTTGATATAATTTGTGATCAGAAGGGTTATTTACCAAAGGTGGGTTCATTTTTTAATGAGCTTGAACTCTAGGGGAACATATGCTCATTGGTAGGTTTATTTTTTAACGAGCTTGAACCATACGATAAAATTTCTCATATTGGTGGTTAGAAACATTCAATTCATCGTTTAGTGCATTAGATTCTTTCATAGGTTGTTCAACCTACTCCATCACTCCATCAAATTGATTAGAAATACATATATATGCATGATAAATGAATGAAAGCTAACATTTTACTTGAAGTACGTGAATAGCAAACATAAAAAGTAGCTTTACCTTTCATTTTCATTATTTCATTTCAAATTTTGGATTTTGGAGCTCTGGAGTGGTTTCCCCCCTCAAATTTCACCAGCTGATTTCAGGAGATCCAATGGACAATTCTCCGTGTCGTCAGGACCAGGTAGGAGCTAACCCTGAGCTCTTCATTTTCATTCCATCCTTTTCTGATTTTGAGCAAGTTTTCCCATTCTTCTGGGCCTCTTGGGTTTTAATAACTCATTCTCCCATCATCACACCTATCCCATATCGAAAGGAGCGATGCATACTGAGTTGTACATTGGTCAGTCAGTATGCATCTCACCTTGTTCAAAGGCAGGGTGTGATGGGCACAAAAGGGAAACTTTGCATAGTGATTTCTCATGAAATTTTTGCCTGTTTTTGCTCAAAATTGGATCCTAACTTATCTTTGTCTTTGTTTTAGATATTTGTTGGATCAAGATGGTTGTTACATGGCGTGAACATGAACATGAAGAAGAGGACATGATTGCCTTACATGATCAGGGCACAGTTACTGCATTACGAAACTGTGGTTTGCTCAAATTCTTCTGCATATCCAGCATGAGGCAACAAATCAATTTGTTGCAATATTTTCTCGATGCTTGGGATCCAATTGACCAGGTATTCTAGATTAGAGGCAAATCTATTCCATTGAAAATTGAGGATATTTACTTTCTGACAGGGTTATCAAGACGAGGTGCCCCTCTTTCACTATCAGGATCCGCCTGTGGGGGTGAATCTGTGAGAGATTATATCTGTCAGTTTTGTAGAGATGGATCTCAGCCCAGCAGAGATGGCAAGATCAATATCTGTGATGTCACTGATCAGCCTTTGAGGACCATATTATTTACCTTTTCTAGATTGGTTGGTAGCGTGGCTCTTCATTTGGCAAACAGATCTTACATGCAGTACGCCCTGAAATACCTGAAACCAAAGGTGTTCAACTGGTGTGAGGTGGTACTTCCTGTTATAAAAGAACAGCTCTCCAAGGTAAAGAATGGAAGATCTAATAATTTTGGCTACGGTTCCATATTGACTGCTTTTGCCTTGGAGAGGATTCCATTGATGCAGCCTCAGTATATTTCACTAGGATTGCTAGCACCGAGGGAACCATGGATGCAAAGATGGATCAATGTCACGGCCAGACATGCTGGTTAGTCACAGATTTCTTTCTCTGATGCCTTCTTTGAGTGGTTCGACCATCAAGAGATGGTATTTGCAGAGTATCCATATGTCAGGATGGATTTCTGAGGCGACCCGGATTTGGTGCTACCAGCTGGCGAGCAGTGGAGTGCGATAGGTAAAATGATTCGACCATATCTTTGTTTATCAGTTTTATAATGCTTTTGTGCTTTAAAATGTTATCAAGACTAATCAAACTCATATGTGTGTGCAGATATTGGGCCAGTGCGACTAGTGGCATGCCCACGGGCGGCAGCTGACGCTCCAGTAGGAGAGGTTGTAGGGAGGGCCGTCCTTCGAGATCTGGACATATCGGAGACCCTGGCAGTGTTGCAAGATCAAGTCGAGGGCCTTACTCTTGGTATTCAGGATGTTAGGACCGATGAGTTACCCCTGAGGTTACAGCGCCACACTACTGGTGTGCCGAGTCGATGGACCCGACTCTTGCGCATGATTGCATAGGCGGTGACATGTTATCACCAGCATCATTAGTCTGTGATGTTTTTCTACATTCATTTTGAGTTTCTTGGTCACATGAATGATTTTGTCTTGGACACAAAACATTTTGTAAGACTATAAATAGTTATATATTTTTTATTTTCGGAGTTTTATTCTAGTTAAGTTATGCAATCCTGATGCAAATATTAATGGAAAATGTTTTCTTTACAAATGCTGCAAATGTCTATCTAACACATAGTTTGCTAATGAATCAGTTAATGTGTTTAAATTTCTGGAAATATGTTGATATTGAATGGAATCAAACTGCCTTTCCAAAATCTTAACTCTTAGGAACATGCGATAAATAGCTGGGTTCGGAACAGAATACACACCAG
This sequence comes from Pinus tabuliformis, assembly GCA_031772625.1. Taxonomy (NCBI): domain Eukaryota; kingdom Viridiplantae; phylum Streptophyta; class Pinopsida; order Pinales; family Pinaceae; genus Pinus; species Pinus tabuliformis. The sequence continues at coordinate 563,434,993 of CM062804.1, read as the reverse complement.
TAAGTTGTAGAATGATGAGTTGTGAATCTAGCCTGACAAAGAGTTGGCGTATACCACATGAAATGGAATCAGAGAGAAGTTCAATCAACGCGCTATATTTAGCGATGTTGTTCATCAACCAACCAACACATATCCCTCTGAAACTCACTAACTCACCGCTTGGAGTGAAAATGGCCCAGGCTACAGAAGATAGATTCTGCGTACTATGACTAGCTCCATCAGCATACCCAACAAATGTTTCTGAAATGTCTGACATCTGTAATCAAATGCAAATTGGATTACCTAACCAGAATGACAACTCTAAAAGAAAACAAAAATGTAACAAAAGTATATATACAAAGAGTGTACTACACTTAATCAAGCATAGTAACACTTAAGATACAACCCGTTTTGGGGCTGCGACAGTGGAATCCCATCATAATCAACTAGCTTGTAGGCTCCTTTTGTCAATACTTGTTTAACAATGTAGGGGGCCATCCATAATGGTTCGAATTTACCTGCTCCTAATTTGTCAAAGCCCTGATTGTAAAGCAAGACCAGGTCACCTTCTAAGAAGACACGAGGCTTGACATTTTTGTCAAATTGCGCCTTGACATGTTTCTTATTACTTCGTTAGCCAGTGTGGCATCACGACGGGTTTCATCCAAGTGGATTAGTTCCAAGAAACGAGCCTCTTCCTCCAAAGTTTCGGGGAGCAGATCAATTACGAGCTTGAGAGATGAAATTTCGCACTGAATTGGCAAGACAGCTTCCAGACCATACACCAACTGAAAAGGCGTAAATCTAGTCACATTTCTCACCGAAGTCCTCTATGCCCACAGAGCTGAGTACAAGATTAAATGCCAATTTTGTTTGTGGACTCCAATCATTCTCTACAGCATGCACTTGAGGACTTTGTTGATCGCCTCAACCTGTCAGTTAGCCTGCGGATAGTATGGAGTAGAACTATCGTGGGACAGTCCTAATTTGGTAGTCAATTCAACCATCATGTGATTGCGAAAATGCGATCCATGATCTGTGATTATAGCCTGTGGAACACTGAACCTAGAGACTACATGATTGAAAAAGAAAAGAGCAATCATTTTGCCGCTGTTGTTTAATGTAGGCATCGCCTTAGCCCATTTTGTAAAATAGTCGATAGCGACTATAATATACCCATGCCCCCTGGCCGAGGTGGGGTTACATGTAATAAAATCAATGCCCCATTTAGCGAATGGCCCAACAGCAACTACTAGATGCAGTGGTGCAGGTGTTAATCTGGTTTTGCGATCAAAAATCTAACAAGCATGGCAACTTCTGACTGCAATTATGCAATCTTTGAATATAGTGGGCCAGAAGTAACTAGCTCATAAGATCTTTTGTGTTGTAGCGTAACCAAATAGGTGCCCCCCACATGCACCTGAATGACATTCATTCAGAACTTTTTCGGCCTCCTCATGCATGAGGCACCTTCGCAGAACTATATCAACACCACGACAATAAAGTGTATCACCGACGATCATGTTTTCTTTTGCTTGGTATCAAAATCGTCGTTGTTCTGAGCAAGATGTGTTTAGCCTAAAAGTTTGGGTTTGGAGATAGATCAGTATATCTCCATACCTCGGATCACTTGACAATATCAGAAACAGAGTTTCATCCACAATTGATGCTTTAGATGTTAAATCGTTGGATGATAATGGAAGGTCACAAATTAACTCCGCAAAGACGAGAGACTTCTTTGATTTGGATTTGGTGAATTCCAAATCAAACTCTTGCAAAATGGCTATCCATTTGGAATATTTGTCCCCTAGTAATTGACGCGACGGGATGTAAGTCATAGGGTTGCAATCTGACACAATGGTAGTTTTGCGAAAGAGTATATAGTGTCGAAATCTCTGTACTGCTTGAACAACTGCTAAAGCCAGCTTTTCAACATAGGAGTATTTTCTTTCTGTATCATTTAAGTTTCGATTTAAATAATATATAGGATGTTCTATTCCATCATTTTCTTGCACTAAAACCATAGCAATGGATGTATCTGCGGCGGCAAGATAAAGGTTAAAGTATTTTTGATAGTTGAGAGCATAGATTAATGATGCCTTTATCAGGGAATCTTTTAAAGCATCAAAGGAAGATTGCGCAACCTAATCCCAGTTGAACGGTACTTATTTTTTCAAAATATGCGTATAACCTTGAGCAAGTTCGGCTTAATGTGGAATGAACCTCCTCAGAAAGTTTTCTTTCCCTTGGAGTTTTTGAATCTGAAGCAAATTTGAAGGTGGAGGCATGTCAAGGATTGCCTGAACCTTACATGGGTCGAGTTGAATTCTGTCCTTAGAAACTACAAAACCAAGTAATCGATCGGAACCAACACAAAACACACACTTGTGCATATTGAGTCGTATCTTGTAGTGTCAGCAACGTAGAAATATGGCTCTCAAATGTTGTGGATGATCAATCCACTTTCACGAATGAGCCGGTAAATCATCAAGATATGGTTGAACAATGTGCTTGATGTCATGGAAGGCATAGTTCATTGCCCTCTGAAAATTTTCCCCTGCGTTCTTCAAATAGAAAGGTAATTTGCAGTATGCGAATGTGACCCATGGACATATAAATGCAGTCTTTGACTAGTCCTATGGGCAGATATTGATTTGATTGTATCCAGAAAATCCATCCATAAATGAAAAGATTTTGCATCCGGCACATTCATCAATTATCTAGTCGATGAAGGGTGTAGGATAATTGTCTTTTGGACAAGCTTGATTTACATCCCTATAATCGACGCACACTCTAATTTTTCCTTGTTTTTTCATTACAAGAATAATGTTTGATACCCAATCAGTGAGAGGAATAGGGTAAATGAAACTAGCATGCAAAAGTTTTTCAACTTCTACCTTAATGGCAGTGGCTTTCTTCGGGTGCACCAGTCGAAGCCGTTGTCATACTGGTTTGACATCTGGATACATCTTGATCTCATGTTCAATGATGCTTGAGTCAATGCCTAGAATTTCTTCGTATGACCATGCAAAGACATCTCTGAATTCACGAAAGAGAGCGCAGTAAATTTCCAGTTCTGATGAAGAACATGATTTTCCAACATGAATATTCTCTACAACATTAGGTTTGGTCGAGATATTAATGGCTATAGTTTCTTCAATATTGGACAGATTTCACTCAGAATCCACTATATTTACAGTATTTGATAGAAAATCAAAGACTGAAGGATGTTTAAGGTCGCTTGAATAATCTTCATTGTTCTCTTGAAGGTGGGAACGATGGTGGTAATCTTCCCACGGCGTCTCTCCTATCATCATAGACTGAATGATTCCTTTGTCTGTAGAATGTATATGAGACCAAGGATCAGAAGAGGTACCATACTCTAGAGACCTATCTATCCAAACACTCACTGAGTGTTGATTTGGGTTCGCCGCCCAGGCCCAGAAAATTGATTGCTACAAAGATTCTATGGGGCTTGGGGGCAACACCTCGCAATGATCCACACTATCAAAATGGTCAGAGTTCTTCTTAATCTTTGATGATGTAGAAGATATCATATGACAAGTTTCCACTATGGCCACTTCCGCCAGATTACTTGGAGGCGGGAGGGAAAAAGTACCCATTAAGGAAGGGTCTTTTAGGAGACCTACTCTGACATGTTGAAGCAATTGAGAATTTCCATGGATCAATGGAATGCTTCTAGTAGCTTGTGAATTGTTGGGGAAAAAGGTTAGTTGGTCAACAATTGTAATTCCACCTTGGAAGGGAAATGCAATCTTTCTAAAATATGTTGACACAACAGCGGCCATAGCATAAATCCAGGGCCTTCCTAGCAAGATATTGTAGTCAAGGTTTCCATCAATGCCCTCGACTTCAATTTCTATTGTCTTGTCCCCTAGTTCAACTTGAAAGTTACTTAATACCCCATACGGCGTGTATGTTCTTCCATCGAATGCTTTTAATGTCATTGATGATCGTGACAAGGGTGGTGAGACTAAAGTTTTCCAGCAACTCATTGACATAATACAGGTATATGCCCCCTCATCAATGATTGTTTGATGAATAGTTTTATTGAGGGATTTTACCTGTATAAGGAAAGCGAGTTGGGTTGGTAACTGAGGTTCATATCCTTTATGGTTGAAGGCCACAAGATTGGAATCCGCTGGGTCAATCCCACCTATTGTTGATAACAAAGCCTGCTTTTGGAAGGGGCATTTTGCAGTATTTCAAGTGTCGACATAGCAGATGGTGATTGAGCCAAATCCTCCACTATATTATAATTATGTGCTACTCGAGCATGAGGATTAAATTTCGATTTATGTACTACTCCCTTTGGCGGCTTTATAGTTAATTCAGGAATGATGGGCGGAACAACTTCAGGCGAACTACTGGGTTGATTTGTAGCCTTGTTGTTCGACGACTGTGGATTCCCATAATCTTTATTCCTTGTCAATATCAGAGCATCATTTTGCTGTTTCGAGATGGATAGCATAAGCACTTGGGATGGGGAAGCATGATCGATAGCAACCAAATTGGTTTCTGGGCTCGAAAACAGATCAGTCAACACCGCTGAGGTACTTGAAGTTTTTAAAAATTTCATAACCTCAGCTTTATGTGGACAATCTTTCGTCCAATGCTCGTCATCGCATATGAAACATGGTTGATGAGGTTTCTTTTGCCTAGTAGGGTTTTCAGAATATTTTTCAGGAGATGAACTTTCCTGTTTCTTCTTATTATTTTTCCCTTTCTTCTTGCCCCCTAGTTGCTTTGGATTTTTGCCCTTGTCAGATGACATGGCATTAATCTCCGAGGCAAGAGGTTCTTCATTTGCTTTTTTACTAGAAACTGCAAGGGATTTTTTAGATGGAGCCTTTGTGGTTTTTGTGCTTGTGGTACCGATCACACCATCACCGGCATGAGAGTCCTTGTTTTATTTAGGAGGGGTAGGAACGAAAAATTATGGTCTAGGAGTGTCAGGAATTTTGTCGTAGAGCATGCCATACTGAGTATAGATCAAGTCTAAATATTGTGCACAAGCAGTGACTTGCTCTTCAGTGACAACTCCTCCCTTAGCCACATCCTTTGTAATAGAGGGCATGACTTAATAAACCATTCAGCTAAAATTTGATCAGGAACATACGTCTTTACCATTTGACGATGACACTACCACTCATGAATATGATCAGATATATGAGTGGTTGTTGTCTATTTAAAATTGGTAAGGAGTTCTGTCCCTGTTTTGTACCTTATGGGTAACTGAAAATGGGTTAAAAAGGTAGTGGCAAGGGTGCCGAAGTTATCGAACGAAGCTCTAGGCAACTAAATATACCATTTTGTTGTCGAAACAGTGAGCGTTCTCTGAAAAAGGTGAAGCCTAATCAAATCATCATTTAGGGTGTTAGATGAGCACCACAAATGAAAGGTCATTACGTGATTCGATGGGTCTTCACCTGGATTTCCATTGAATTTAGGAATATCGAAGGGAAGTTTATGAGGAATCGCTGGCCACCAAGGGGCGTAAGCAATTGGATCATTTGTCAGCCGGCTCAAATCTAGTAGTTCTAGAGTTGCCACAAAAGGCAATTGTTGATTCAGGTTTGGCGTAGCATACCCAAGATAAGATGGAATCGCCTGAGCAATAGGTCTTTACATACCAACATAGTGTATCTGATGCTGGTAATTTTGATAAGGTTGTTGGACATAACCATTATGGTATGGTTGTTGATAACCGTTTTGAAAATGTGGTTGTCCATTACCTACAAAGCCTTGTTGCTTATGTCCTTGGTAGGTTTGCTGGAATTGTGGTTGTTGGTATTGCACCAGCCATGGTTGTTGGACCATTTGTTGTTGCCCAATACTGGAAGATTGACCAAGATGCGGAGTGATCATACCCATTTGGGCCTGAGTCGTTCCAGGTAATGAAGCACTAACCTGAGGTTGTGATTGAGCCATAGAGACAAGAGGCTATTGTATTGCAACCTGAGAGACTTGAGGTTGACATACAACGGGCAGTGCTTGTACTTGCGACACAGTCACAATAGCAGGTGTAGTGGGAATATTCGACATAGGTTGGGTTGGTTGCATTGAATATACAACCATTGGTTGTTGAGGCAGTATTGATACCCAACCGCTGGATGTAATTCCAGTTTGACCTGAATTTTGTTGTAAACTCTCATACGGTTGTTCTCCAGGAGGGAACAATGAAAAAGCATACTGCCCTCCATATGGCAGCAGTCTAGTGTTCAAAGGATATATCAGTCCTTGAATACTGGTCTGCCCAAATTGATACTGGCATTCAGGATCAATTTTTTGAGTTTCAACATAAGAAATACCAGATGGGATTTTGGATGAAGAAATAGGAACAGACCATGTTGTCGAAACAATCCCTAAATGGACTCCAGCTAGTGATTGGTAACTAGCCGGGACAGATGGTATACCAGCAAACATTGTAGGAATGGCAATAGGAAGCTCTACTATATCTGTATCAGATGATACAGTCCTGGATGTTGATGGTTGTTCAGACATATTTAGTCTATCCAAAAGATTTTCTAGCAATTCGACAAGAACTTGCGATGAAGGATGATTAAAAGAACTAACTTTAGGATTAGAAGGATATAAGTGAATCCCAGTTCCAAAATGCAATGGGTTACTGGATGGAAGATCCTCTACTATTTCTTCTATTGAAATCAGTCCAAGTGGAAGAGGTAGACCGTCAGGTCCGTAAAATACTTCTGGAGCCAAAGAAGGTATTGCTTTCTGCAGTGACAGATACCAGAGGGGTGACACCTTCTGAATTCTGGAAATCAACTTCCAGATGTTCAGGTAAGTGAACTTCAATTTCTGGATTAGCTCTATCCGGAGCTATTTCAGGTATAGAAGTGTCTACCGTTACACTAGGATCAATTCTAATGTCCTCTTGTAACTACGGAATTCCTTCTCCAAAGGCATATGTACCAGAAATTATCAGAGTAACTGTAGTCTATGATGATGTTGAAACACAAGTTTCAAATAAATCAGGTGAATTGGACTCAATTAAATGAGACCGTTTTTCCCAGAATGGTTTCGTTTCTGGAGTCAAAGATAGTTGAATCGCTAGTCTCCGCGAATGACGAGGTTTTGATTGACTTTCCTCCATGATTGCAGATTACTAGATCAACTCAAAATTTAAGGGGAAAAATATTATTCCGAATTTAAATAAATTTTAATGACGCTATGACAAAACTTTTTCTTTTTCAATTTTTAAGAGTCAAGAAAAAGCTAAAGATGACTCTAGTCCCCTTTGATTTTTAATGAGCCTGAAGTGACAAGTGCTCAAATGGACCTTTTCTTTAAGGAGTCGAAAAGGAACGAAAGTGACTACTCTGGAAATCTAGACAGAGGGATTACCAAACTAATCGCAAAACTGCAAAATACACCTTGGTGATAAATTAAAGAGAAATTACCAAGGACTTATGTATGGCAATCAATCTTCCCGAATGCTGTGTTTAGTGCATTGTGATCGATAGGGCGGCAGACAATGCTTCCTATGGATAAACAATATCAGCCTATTGTGGTCTCCCAATATATACTCGACGGTATGGGGAGCACAAGTCCATGCTAGCACTTGTCGTATCAAAGAGGAGGAATCACCCAACCTTCGATGAAAACGATAGTTACTAGATTTTACGACGTCGAAACACGTCTCTAGCCTAGACCTCTAGATGTGTTGTGTTAGGTTCCAAAGCATTGTTAAGTTCATCGAAATTTATTTTAGATTTGATCTTGCTTAGAAGTTTGTCTTTCAAGGTTCACTGTGTGATGTAGATGTAAAATTCCTAAATATGCAATCTAAAATGATAAAAAATCATTGTTTATTTTTTTTAGCAATGAAAATCCTAGCTACTAAGGAAAGAAGGTTACGATTCTTTCAAACAAAGAGCAATGAGCACACACTAAATGCACTTTTCCTAAATCATTTTTCACACAGTCAAAATGCAAATGCAAATGCATGTATTTGTTTTTCGTTCCCTTTAATGTGAAGAATTCCAAAAGGAAAACTAAAGTATAGATCTGAAATATTCTCTTTAAAGTGACATTTTGACAATTTATATTCAAAATGAAAGGAAGACTAAACGACACTTTTCGATTTCGAATAGAAAATGTTTTCGACACTTCAAAATTTCAACAAATCAAATCAAATACATGACAAAAAGTCCAATCGACTATCTGAAGAAGGAAGACTCAATGACACTTCTCTTTTTGATACAAAACGACAGTTCGATTAAGCTACTTTTTGACAAAGGATCATAAATGATGGACAAATACATAAAAACATTTACTAATCCTAATCAATGGAGGCTGAATTATGTAAAGGAAGGAGGCTTCAGCAATGAGATACTGATCATAAGCAAAAAAACAATTTTATAGAGCTGAAAACAAGGACAAAAACCCCAAATTTCAAGGAGAGAAATAGGATTACTCAGTCATCGCACCTGTGCTTGAAAAAAACAGGCATGCACCTCACCTGCTACACTCAGGAGGTGCAATGCATACTGGTTTCCAGTGGTAGACAATGCGATGGGCCAGGGAGCGCAACTGAGGTGGGTTTTAGCTCAAATTTGCAGCTGAATTCAGTGAGTTAATCCAAGCTATTATGAACAGTAAAGAAAAAAGTACAGGGGTATGATCTTGGAAGGTTATTGAGCTACTAACAGGGCATCTAGAATGTTTATAAGTCAGATGTTCAAATCATAAACTAAACCAGAGATTGACTGAAGCAGCATTCATCTACTTCGCAATTGCAGAGCAAAAGCGGTTCGAAGGCTATCTGGATAACTTCGAGCTCCATCTATAGTTTATAAAACAAACAATCAACAACAAAGAAACAAAATATTCGATCCCCAGTGGAGTCACCATTTTGTTTCTGGGAAAACTAGTGTCTTTTCAATCTGCTAGTCCCACTAGGATTGGTAGCTATCCTAGAAACAAACAATCAAAGCAATTTGCGATTTCCTTTATGTATGATAGATAAGAGAGAAGCAAAGGGACCAACCTGGATCTTTTGCTTGACTCCTTGCTTGATTCCTCTCTCCCATGATAGAGTTTACACCTCTTCTCCTACTTATCCCGCTCAGTGAATACCTGTAGAGACAAAGTAACAAAACACCATCAAAGCATCTCGATCTATTATATCATAAACAATGTAGAATCAGAAATACATTGAACATACAATGGCATTCACAAATAACAACATTCACAAATACACGATTGTATGGAGGAAAACTCAAAGAACTTTATTAATAGTAGAAGGGAGAATTACAACCCAGTTGTCTGATCCAGCATCATCCTCCCAGAATCAAAGCCCTCTTCACCTCATGAAAAGCAAGATCACCCAACAATACAATGTCTTCTCTCAAAGATAAACTATCAGCACTTCCTTACAAATTACAAAATTCCAGCCTCTAGATCTGTCAGATGAGGGATCCATTTATAGATGTTTGCAAGGGTGTGAGTCATCTCTAGGTTTTTTATTAGTGTCATTCCACTTGTAGTTCTTGGTTCCACTTGGAGATTTCTTGGATCTCTTACTCATCCCTGGGCGAATTCAGAGAGGCAAGTGTCACAGGAGAAGTTTCTGGAAGATTCCATGAGCATCCACTTAGAAAATTGTCTTGGACATTTGTCCATCCTCGCTCATCACACCCTACAGAAGGCCTCTTCAGTATGCATCGCACCTGGCTAGTGTAGGAGTCAGTATGCATCGCACCTTGACAGTGGGGCAGTCAGTATGGTCCAGTTTTGGCCAGTTCTGAGTGGTTTTTTAGGTGGAACTTTTGGGGAATGATGTAATTAGTTGACTATGATCCTTTAGGGTATGAAACAACACTTTTAGGGGTTAAAGAGCCCTTGGTTTATTGACATATAAGATTGGGGTTGCAGTGCCCAAATATGTCTATAACACACTTTGTCGGAGTGTTGTCCTGGTTTGTTTCGTTGAAGGTATGTTGAAGGGCGAGGAGCATTAGAAAGAATATTGTATAATGTGCCCGCCTGAGAATAAATCAATACAAGATGTTGAGCACATAAAATGGAATGCTCCTCTGTAGTTGTCCCAATCATAGCGATATATTGGGTTATTTGAGGGTGAAGGGAGTGGGTGAACTTGTCTCTAAGAACATCATCAAGGAGCCTAGTCCACACTAAACTCTTGTGTCTTTTCCACTCATGGATGTGATTAGAGGTGTGGGTGGCATCATCTTGTTTAAATTTTGGCAAAAGGTTAGTCTCAATATCTTGCCTTATAGGTAGCTAAAAATGGTTCAGGAAAGTTCTAGCCAAGGAAGCAAAGTCACTATAGGATGCCCAATCTATTTCGATGTACAATTTAGAGACATATCCTATTTGGGCTCATTGGAAAAGTCTCAACTTCATAGAATCATCCACTAAATAATTAGATGAACACCATAAATGGAAGGTGGTGATGTGTGTTGAAGGATTCTCTTGAGGTTTCCCTTCAAACTTAGGAATATCATATGGTAACTTGGCCAGCATAGGTGGCCACCTAGGATCATGATGGATGGGATCATTGGTCAATTTATCCAAATCAGGTAAATCAAGAGGTGTGATAAAAGGAATTTGTAAATAACAATATGGATCATAATGGTGATAACCCCTTAACAGAACATAAGGTTCCCCATACTGTAGTGAGAGGCAGAAGAATTAGGACCAAGGTTATAGTTCATCCTAGAATACTAATATCCTAGGCCAATGGATGATTTGTAATGATTATGCACCATAGGATAACTACCCCCAAAGAAAAAAGGACCCCCATAGGCTTGGCTACCCATAGGAATGTACCTAACACCATAGAAAATACCTCCTCGTGTAGAAGCAGTACCATAAGCATGAGAACTCATAGGCATAGTGGTACTAATGGGGACAGTTCCCCCAAGTGTACTCACCCCCCTATAGCAAAAGGAAGCTTCAGATAAAGGCATCCTTCCAAACATAGAACTTGAACTAGGTTGAGAATTACTTCCATAAGAAAAGTTTCCCCCAGGTTGACTAGAGTCAATGAACGATCCTCCCATCATGTTTCCTAAAGTAAAAATTCCCATACCCAAGTTAGGAACCATAGGTTGAGATGAGATAGGAATGAAGATCCCAGCCCCCATGGGTTGACTAGTGCTTGTCCCCACTCCAAACTTGAAGCTATAGAAAGGAAACGGCTTAGAAAAAAATGCAAAAAATGATGAGGTCACAGACATGACTAGTGGAATTCCCCAAGAAGATGTGAGAGGTGCAGAAGGAGGTATAGATCCTACCACACTGAGTGGTGGTAAGGATGACATGGCAGCAGAAATTGTTTCTTCAGAAGGTAAAGTGGGACGTGCCCCCCCCCCGCAAAAAAAGAAGTGTTTTCACTATCCATGAAAGGAACTTGCATGTAATAAGGTTCACTAACATCAGTTCAATTGCACTAAAATTGGGTTGAGAGCATCAGTCAAAGGTGGATTAAAGTGTGGCAAAGGACTATCATCAGTTACTTCGACAGTGAAATAGTCTTCCTTCCTAGGACCAAGATTATTCCCCCCAACCTGAGCATGGTCTAAGTTTTCCAATGTCAAAATAAACCTACATCTATGTGGTGGTGGACCCTCCTCTTCAGGAGAAAGGGATAACAATCTACTAGAATCATGGTTGCTTCATTAAACCATAATGAATATATGGTTATTATCTAGTTAAGTCAGTTAAGACACCGCTATGTCCAAACTATGACTCAAACCAAACAACACACAAACCAAGAGATAGAGAAGGGATCTTCCCACTGTCAGAGCATGCTTGATCAGGGTACATGTCAATAGTTAAGATGTGGTTGGGATAGTTACAACAGGGACCTGCTTAATGACCCTTTTAAACCTGGTTCAAGTACCCTTCTTAGTCATGGGGTACCCTCCAAGAGGATCAAGTGATTTTGCTTGAAATTTTTTCTTGGGTATAGAGAGTATGAACCCCTCCCCATCACCCTATGTAAAATATTATAAAGAAACGCCATTATGGTTACCACCAATAATAACACATCCTAGGGGGACAATTGTCTACCATATTCACACACGAGGATAGTAAAATAATGTATGAAAACCCCTTGAGAGATCCCTCAAATCGAGGTTTACTCCTCTTAAGTGGCCCCCAAGTGCTAGATACAAAATGCTAATAAAACCTTTTGTAATACGTGAAAATTATGTGATCCGTGCCACCAAGTCTAACGAAACTAGTTATGTCACTCTTCTAGCCTCAAGTGTGACCTCGTGATTAACCCTTGTGTTAGAAGGGATTCCCAGACCATATCACTGAAAATGGATTTACCCTTCCTATGCAAGATGCTAAGTTTGTTTCCTGGTCTTGGAACAGTTTACCTCGCGCTCTTAGTCCAAGACCCTAGCCTAGACTAATGTTGGTGTACTGTCAGTGAAAAGAAAAGACGAGTGAAATCAATTTTATTAAAGAATTAATTATTCGAGGTTATTTTTTACTCAATAGGGAAATGATGTGAAACTTGAATGGTGTGATTAGACTCTTGTTAGTAACACCCTAATGTAGCGATATGTCAATGCACAATTTTCTTTCCAATTCGATGAAAGCTAACTACAGGAGGGTGAAGAGTCTTTTTTCATTTTATAGTAAAAACAAATTCTTAAAAACACTCTCAATAACTTTTTATGAAATTCACTAAATTTATAGTAACACATACCCAAAAAAAAATCCAAAGAAAATCACTCAAAGATAGTGAAAATTAAACCCCCAAGCAAGAACACAAGACACTCAAAATATCAAGACTTGTGATTTTGCAAGTGGATGTCCAAGCAGAAAAAACTATTAAAATGTGTGGCACAAAAAGGATTTCCAAGAAGATTTCGAAGGATGTGGTTGTGAAGAGGCTAGCTATCTTGGACATGGTATCGGGTATGGGCATATCCCTCCCTTTCCTTTCATGTAATTCATAATACGTTTCATTGCCTCGTCCTCTTTCTTCCCCTCCATTACCAAAGAAAACATGCCATCTTTCGGCTCTTGTAAATCTCTCCCCACCCCCCACCCCAAAAAAAACCCTACCTTCCCACTCTACTCCCAATCCCCGCTGTCCAATACAACCTCCCCATATCAAATATGGTACTTAAACCCTACCCTGCTCCACCTCAACCCTTCCCAGCAACCTCCCATACTTACTATCTCATATCAACGAGCAATATCCCATATTTTGATGGCATATCTCAAAAGTTTTTTAAACCATAACCTGGTGGGGGTTTGGGGTTTCTAGGGGACCACCTCCCGCTCACCTCTAGCCAAAGAAGGAAATATTTCCTCTCCCTCATAAAGATACAAGCTTCTTCAAAAATAAAAATGGGAAAATAGAAACCTATCAATGGGGCACTTAGAGTTTCAACCCTTGTGGATGTTTCATAATGAAATTTCTTTCTTGGAACATCAGGGGTCTAGCCAACCCCAATAAGATGAGGGCCCTAAAAATATTAAATGTCTCACACTCTCCTCAAGTGATTTTCATCCACAAAACCATGTTAGATGGTCACAAAGTGGAACAAATCCTCTCTATCCTTCTTCCAAACTAGTCCTTTGACTACTCAGATGCTTTGATCAAATCCGGTAGTCTCATCTTAGGATGGTAGGACTCCATTTTGTGTTGTAATGATGCTTGGGTTTCCCATTCATGCTTAGAAATATCCCTAATTGAAAGGAATAGTGTTCTTTGTTTCTATGGGCTCAACATATATGGTCCATACTCTGATAGGAAGGCCTTCTGGCAGAATATTTTCAGACTACCCTATTTCATTTTTGGCCATGTATGTATCAGCAGGGATCTAAATTTCATTACAGGCCAATTAGAACTGTGGGGGTAAAAGTCCCATGTTGATGCACTTACATATTTCTTTGTGGATTGTATTGATTTTGGAGGGAAGTTACACATTCTTCTCGCCAAAATCATTCCCACTTGGACAATAAATAGAACAGGGAGTGAATATATTGCAAAAAGATTAAACAATTTTTTTATATATGAAAACCCCTTAGAAGAAAATTTGTAAATCAAACAATGACATCCCCAGGTGGAGAGTCAGATCACAATTTTATTTTTTTTGACATGAGCATTAGCCTAGAAAATCCCAGTGGTCCTTTCAAGATGAACCCTGGTTGGTTGGAGAACCCCGCCTTAAGGGAAAAATTAAAGGCCTCTTGGGCTTCATATGATCTGAATCAAAATTCATCGCCCCCCATTCAGTTCCAAGAGAACATTAAGAGAGAAATAAATATTATTTATGGGTGGGCGAAGGAAAAATGAGCTCAAGATGAGAGGTTACTGGCTGAAGTAGAAAATGGTTTACACAACATCCTCTCTACCTCGGACCATTCCACCTTCATATATGACTAGAAAAAAATCCAAAAATGTTGGAAGAGAAAGAAAAAAAAAAGATCATGTTGTTAGACAGAAAGAAAAGGAATGGCACCTAAAAATCAGAGCATTATGGCTCCATGCGGGGTACGAAAACACGAAATACTTCCATAGGGTGGAAAATAATAGGAAATATATCATACTATCTAGGAAATAAAGAGAGATGATGGTTCAATGATGTCCACTTTTAAAGATATAGCAGTGAAAGGATGTTCATATTTCAAGGAAATTTTTAAAAGGAACGAAAGGGAAAATATAGATGATGTCATTCAAATGGAAAATTTATTTCCTAAAATTTTCAACGAAGATGAAAACATGGAACTTATAAGAGAGGTCACAAAAGAGAGCTTGAAATGGTCCTTAAGAGATTTCATAAAGACAAAAGCCTTGGTCTGATGGGCTAACTATTGAATTGTACTTGGCCTGCTTCAACTTCATTAGAGAAGATCTAATGGGGGTCATTAAATACTCTAAACAAAATGGAAGAGTTATGGCCCCATTTAATTCCACCTTCCTGGATCTAATCCCTAAATCAAATTCTACATATTATTTTGACAAGGTCAAGCCTATTTCATTATGAAATATAATATACAATATCATATCAAAGACTATTGCTCTTTGAATAAAGCCCATTCTCTCAAAACACATCTCCAAGGAACAATTTGGGTTCTTAAGAGATCATGAAATTCATGAGGCTATTGGGCTAGCTCAAGAATGTCTTCACTCCATTCCCCTACAAAATAAAAATGCCCTGATCTACAAAGTGGACTTATCAAAGGCCTTCAATAGGGTGGAATAGTTATACATCAAATTGTTGCTCATTCACTTAATCTTCAATACTCGCTTTGCAGATTAGGTCTACATATGTATCAGCTCCATGGCTCTTTTAATGAATGTTGCAACCTCCCCTTTCTTCAATTTGCAATGTGGCTTAGATAGGGCTTCCTACTCCCCCCTCCTCCTTCTTCTAGTGATGTAATCCCTGAGTAGGACTATTTAAAATTTAAGAAGAATACACTCTCTAAAAGGTATTTCTATCACAAATAAATACTCCCTATCGCACTTACTTTTATGGATGACATATTAATCTTTATTGCTATGGACATTTGAAGGATGCAAGCCCTAAATCAGATCTTGGACACTTTCTCTATTTCAACTGGAATGGAAATCAATTACGGAAAATCTACCCCTATTGTAAATGCTCTTGATCAGGAGGACTTGACTCTAGTAAATGAGATCCTCTCAAAGCCTCCCTAACCTCTTGAGGGCTCTCTGAAATACTTGGGTTTTAAGTTGAAGCCTAATAATTATAAGAAATCATACTAGGTCTATTTTATAGTGAAAATTGAATTAAAATTAGGAGATAGTGTAATAGGTGTCTCTCTAGTGCTAGGAGGTGGGTATTCTATAGATTTGTTTTCAAATCCATCCCAGTCTATTGGGAATCTTTGGCATGGATTCTAAAGGTTACCCTCAATAAATAAATAAACTCTCTTTGAGATACTTATGGGCTAGTAAATAAGATAAAAAAACCCTTATCCCTTACTACTTGGTAATTTATTGCTTTTCCCAAGGCTCTAGATGGTTGGGGCTTAAAAAACCTCCATTAGTTCTCAAAGGATCTTGCAGTTAAAGGTGCTTGAATGTTGGTAAATGGATCAAGTGTCTAGGCACATATTATGGAACAGAAATATATCTCCCCTACCTCGGTGCTTAATTGGCTAAGATCCCCTAGGAAACAGACAAGAAATGGATTGGTAATCTAAAGAGCTATTGTCAATTCTATAAAACTCATTTTCTCCATACTCAGATGGAAGGTGGTAAATGGAAAAATTATTCTCATTGGAAAACACCAATGTATCGGTAGCAGGGATTCATGCATACTATTTGAGCAACCAATCCAGGCCTTAAACTCTCAAGGGATATATTATCTACATCAGGAATCCAACAAAATTGGCTACATGGGAGCACAAGTCTGGAAGGATGTGATTGATCTTCCCTTGGAGGATCAATTTTCATTGGAATGGGCCCAATATACAACATCTCTTCAACAAGGGCACATTTCCCTCTCCCAGCAGAGGACTTGTTGGTATGGTCATTAGCTTCTTCAGTTCGATATAGCCCAAAATATGGTTATCTTTCTCTTGCTAAAGAGAAAATAGAACCCCCCCTGGTGGTCTAAAAAAATGTGGAAATTCTCATACCCCCCCATAAATCAAAGATTTTTGTGTCGTTGATTCTAAAAAATAAAGTCTCCACTTGAGATGTGCTCCAGAAATGTTATGGGCCTCCAAATTAGACACAAATTAAGCCCCATCTAACCTTTATTAGGCACATAAAGGCTATATTAAATCTCTCCTTCTACACTTAATAATGATTTTTTTAGCTTTAATATGTTCTTAGGAATGTTTAAAGATAGTTGCAGATTATGTGTCTAATATTATTTTCTTCTGTAGAATATTGTGAGAATATTGGGCAGATAATGAAGACTTGGAGGATGAGATAATCAAGGGAATTGCTCATTGCTACAGGGTGCGACAACATTGGATAATAAATGAACAATATATTATGAAATTATTGCATAAATTCTGGAGCTCTAGTGATTAAGAAAATCTAGGAATGTGTTCCCTGTCATTTAATGAAAATTCCTAGTGTTGGGAACTAGATCCACTTTTTAAGGGATTTTGGAGGGGAAAGTTGTCTCATTTCAAGGAGAATGCTTCTTTGTCACTTTGTATAAGTGCCAATTCTAATTTTCCTCTAGGGGCATGTATTTCTTAGTCTTCTTTTGGAGAAAACGTGTTATTTAATAGCTCTACTTTCATTTCTAGCAGGGGTGTACTTGGATTTATTCAAATAATGAAGGTTGGTGCCATTTTTAGTTTCTAAATATTGGTTTCCTTCATAGGTTTTGAGTATCCTTGGGCTTGGCCATACAAGGAGCCTCAAAGCCCTCTTGTACAATTTCTTTATTTTCTTTGAATTTCATTTTCATTTGCATCTCGTATTTATACATTTAGTGTTCATGCCTCTTTTGTTGTAGATTACATTGGTTAAATTATTGAAGTCAATTGTTTTGTAGGTTATTTATAGAGTCACAAGAATTTTGAATCCTTAGAACATCTTTGAAAACTCATATTCATCATTGAGCTACTTGCACTGGTTTACTAGTTCACAAATTTAGAATTTTTGGAAGTCTCTTGTAGCAAAATAGTAGTAATTTTCTGCTATTTTTTAAAACATGTTAATTAGCTTCATTTGAGTTTATTCTACATGTGTTGAGTCATAAAAACATCGAAGTTAATAACAAAATATACCCCATAGAATTTTCACTTGATTAGGTTAGGCATTTGGTAGGTTAATTAGCTCACTAGTTCTAGAATTCCAGTTTTTAGAATAGTAATTTTCTGTTATTTTTTAGCACATGTTAACATGGGTATTCTTGAGTGATTCCACTTGGAATGAAATCCTAGGATATACTACTTTATAAAAAAATTGTGCCATCTCATTTTCATTTAATTTTCTTGGGAATTCGGCAAGTTATCTCGAGGAGTAGCACTTATGTAGCAATCTTGTCACTCCTATAGCACTCCTTTAGCAGTCCTGTAGCAATGTGTTTTCGAGATCTTCCTTGCCCAAATTCACTCCAAATTAATTATAGAAGTAGATTTATAACATATGAATTCTTTGAGGCCACTTTGGTTGATTTGAGGCTTAGTTAGGTCGCCATTTAGCTCTTAAATTGCTTGCTTCTTGAATGTTGATTTTTGCAATTAGTCTACATTTCTTTTCTGCAATTTACTTCAAGCAAAGTGTGCTTTACTTCTTGAAAAAGTAATCTAGGATTTTTCTTTCTTGCAAAATAGAATAGGTTTTCTTTAATGCCATTTATTTTCTCACAAGATACATTATATTTTCTTAGTTGTCATTATGCTTTACGAATAGATTTCTTTCATGCCATTTACTTTCCATGTAGAATAGATTTTCTTATTGGTATTTACCTTTTGCAACTTAGGATTGTGTCTTACCTAATATCTTTGATCATTTGAAGTTGTTTCATTGCCTTCTTTCACTTGCATCAAAGGAAATCGAACTAGGAAGAGGAAGGTGTATGTTGCACATACAATGCCCACCCTTAAGTTTGTATGAACCTCGGGTTGATAATTTAAGTCGATAGTCTCAGGAGTTGCAAAATTCTTGTTGCAATAATGGGGTTCATCACTTTTTGGCATTGTTGCTAGGGAGGGTGTCAAATAAAGCACTCTCTTTTTCTTGGAATGATTCCTTCCTTCTTTCTTGCATTCATATTTTCTGCAAAAACAAAAAAACAAAAAAAAACAAAAAAAAAATTAGGCATCTCTCATTGCATTAGCATTCTCATTCAAGTTTTTTTATAAAAACAAAAAAAATACATTTGATATCACAAACCCCCCCACCTAGTTATGTGCAGGTAGAATAAGGTGTGGCAGAGAAATTAGAAGGAGGCATGGAGCAGCCCTAATATTTCGACTCATATCAGTAAGATATGAACTACCCCTCCTCTTTCAATACAAGTTGCAATGCACAATTTCAACCTTGGTATCCACCTAGCACCTCACCTTGGTCTCAATAGTATCATACCTCCCAATGGGGTGATTCATATTCATGGTATTATCCTCCTTAATATTTCATTCCTCCTTTTCATCCATATCAACACCAACCTCCTCAATGGGGTGATCCATATTTCACTAAATATCCTCCATACCAAACTCAATGTTATCCATCCCATCCACCTCCACCACAACCACATCCTCAATCACAACCATTTCAATGACCCACTCCCACTCAACTACCTACACAACCATTTCCAAACCCAAACAATAAAGTATCTCATCCCACTTATAATGTTGAGATACAAAATCTTCAAACAAATCCTCTTGATCCAAATGATATTCATCTTGGGTCAAGAAGAGTATTGCAAAGAAGAGATTACCTTGCTCATATTGAAAAAAAACATCCAAAAGAAGAAGATCCAGAGGATACTAAAGAATCATGGACCACATTTGATAGAGAGAAGCCATTGGAGCCTAAGATTGAAGAACTTCTAAAATTCTTATCATCATACCCTTTATGTGTTCAAGGGATAATCAAGAAATAGTATAAGACTTGAATGGCATGGACGAAGAAGACATACAAAATGAGCTAATTGATCAAGTGAACTAGGGGCTGTTAAACACACACATGGCAGAAAGAGTATGAAAGATAAAACATGAGAATACATTTATTATTAACAAATGATATACATTTATAGTACATTGTGTTACCATTGGGTTCCACATCCCAAGGTCTCTTGGACTTCCTTAGTCTATTCGGCTTCCACACTAACCCATAAAGGATTAGGTGTCCAATGTTCCCCCCCTAATCTGAAGGGTTATGTATGAGTCCAAGAAGAGAGTTGTAATACAAAATGTGAAAAAATGCATGGCAACACTAGGCTGAATGTGCTCTCTTAAATGTTGGTATAAAGGGCGGTGGTTTAAGGATGACCATCAACACTCGAATGCTTAATGCAATTTCTAGAACTCTTCCAAAACTAGCAAGAAGTTGAAGTCTTCTGCTAGAGGAACTACTCCTATTGTTTTGAAGAGGGAAACCTTCAACCATGAAAGGGAGGTCTCACCCCTCATAAAAAGGGAGAACTTCAACCTGAAAAGGGAAGTCTCAACCTGTGATGGTTTAAGGATGACCAACAACTCTGGAATGCTTAATGCCATTCCTGGAACTCTTCCAAAACTGGCAAGAAGATGAAGTCTTCTGCTAGAGGAAGTGTCCTCAATTTTGTTCCTAGAACTCTTCCGAAACTGGCAAGAAGTTGAAGTCTTCTGCTAGAGGAAGTGTCCCAAATTCTTTGAAGAGGCATTACCAACTGAAGGCATGCTCAGGGGCATCTTTGTCTCTAGCTACAACTCTGAAACTAGTGTGGTAGGTTCTAGCTCAGTGTCACTTGATGGGGCTTTGAAGCTTGTAGATGACCATCATTTCCCCCCTGCAGATACAAGGTGAGATGATGGAGAAAATTAAACTGTAAGACTGTTCAATACTCTAGAACAAGTTCTGACATGTGACTGGAATATCTTCTTGGCTGATGATGCCCATTGCCAAGAAGTGATCCATCCAAGATGAATCTTTGTTCTTGCAGGAGGTTTATTTTTGAAGAATATGTTTGAAGAATGGTTGGTTTTATGACAGTGCTTACATGGATGAAGATCAAAACAGTGATCTTTCAGATGGCCAACTTGGTCGCAGTGTTGGCATTTCACAATCTATTGTTGTGGAAGAGGAGCAGAATTTGGAACAGCTGGAGGTGAACTGTCATGCGGAGCATGTGAAGATGAACCGTCCTGAAGAAATCGAGCACTTTTAAATTGGATTGGTTTGGAGTAGTATGGAATATGAAAGGACACATCCTTGTCATATCCAAGACCAGTTCTATGCTTGTTGTGGAAAGCTCTTCCCAACGTCTGATGACGGGCTTGGGAAGTGCAAGCTGAGCTTCTGCATCTGCATGTAACTTTGCTAATTTATTGGGCACTCGATCTGATTCAACTTCACTCTTACTAATTTCATCACTTGCTGGTTTTTGATGGGTGTTTGTTTTAACCTTGAACAACATATAGTTTTGAGCATAAAACAATTTAGAATGACAAATCTGTTGAAGCTCATCTTGTTGGAACTGAGATTCTAGTTGCAAAAAATCAATATTTTCCTGTGCATTATGAAGGCAGGTCTGAATCTCATAGAGAGTGTCTTTGCTGACATTTACCATCCCACCAATAGTGGAATGTATTAGTGTATTTAGTAACTCTAATGCATCATCAAATCTAGCCATTTTCTCCAACTATACTATTAATACCTTAGGCTATAATTTACACAAAACTGGTTGATTAAATGATAATTTGCAAGTTTGCAGACCAAATGGACTATAACTACAATCACTATAACCTCCTTCTTTTTTTTGAATGATAACTTGAAATAGGTAATGCAATTCAAATCGCCATAGTGTAGATCTCTCTCTTTCTAAGGATGAGAAGGATTAGAACCATTGTTACATGTGTTCTCCCATTTTGTCTGAAAAGGAAAATAGCCTTGTAGAACCTTGATTATGAAATGGATTGAAATATGCAAAGTAGTTAAAACAAAGAAAAGGCAGATGTCACTCTTTATAAGCAGATGGAGAAGAATTAGGTTACAGGCACTCTTTTGTCCTCCACCACCGGCACTTTTGCAGCATGAAAAAGTTTGCAACCCTATATTTTGATTTTGAGCTAGAACTTAATTAGGTAGCCATAGACTCACGGTGGCTTGGGAGGTCCATTGATGAATTTTAAATCATCAAAGGCCTTGTCGTGCACTTGCAGTGAATAGAATCCAAACAACCGGGAATAATATGCCTTTCCCTTCCTTCTATTCCTGGGTTTAGCTTCTCTGGAGATCAAATGGGTCGCATCTCAATGGATGGTCTATCTGGAATGAGGGCCTGCAGAGACGCATCACCATAATCACTCTAACTATGAAGTCAGAGACGTGGTCATTCAGGCAGAAATGCAAACAGAACGACAGCGGTTGGTACTTTTAGACACTTCAAAGTCACCCGTTAAATCCATAAGAGCAGGGGGACGCTATGATTTCATAATAGAACACGACATTAAAGAATTAGGAGCACACACAATGGTTTGTATGGCGGTGTACACTAATGCAAATGGAGAGCGGAAGCATCTTCCTCAGTTTTTCAAATTTGTGGTGGCTAATCCACTTTCAGTGAGAACAAAGGTGTGCTCTATCAAGGAAAGCACATTTTGGAAGCTTGCATTGAAAATCACACAAATTGACATATTTACATGGATCAGGTCCAATTTGAGCCTGTTCAACCTTGGACTGCAACTGCTTTGACAGATGATGGTGATACTTCTATATCAATTAAGACAGCTTTTGTTGACTCTAGATTAGTGGAAGTTGAAGGAAGCAACAGCCTTGGCAAGCTTCAACTCAGATGGAGGACAAATTTGGGTGAACCAGGCCGCCTGCAGACATAGAAAATGGCCACTTTTGTCCACCTCAGATAGTTGGGTATGTCGCCATTAATCCCCACAAGTGCCAAGAGTATCCAAGTCTCAAATGTTGGTCACGTATCCATCCGCTTATCTTCTATTTCCTTCTTTACTCGGACGCAGCTTAAACATGAGAAATTTATAGGAAAATGAGCCCATGCATCTGTAAGTTATTCAAACTTGGTATCTATGTTGGTCAATTGAGGGCGATGCTCAAACCTTTATCTCTTTCGGTCTTTCAACCGTAAAATGGATGACCACAGATACAATAGACAAATGGGCAGGTAAATAAATGCTCAAGCAACATGTAGTTAAGTAGTCAAGTGGTTGGAAGAGTAAAGAGGCTATGGAGAATGTTCAAAAATCATGAAATTTTGGAGGGGCGTTATATAGTATGGAGCAGCGTTCAGCGTGATAGAGGGAGGAGGATGTTCACAATCCAAAGGATAGCGTTACAACCTGATAGTGTTACAAGGAACGAGATTCATTGAATGCATATTATCATATGGTGGTATACCGCACAGAGATATGACCGAGTGCAGCTATATTCAAGGTTTTAATGCGGTTCCTGCTTAGTGCATACTCCATCCCTATCAACCTTTGCAAGAAGTCTTTCGATGATGAGCTCGTTACGGATTCTGGCAAGACAAATCAAGGTTTTATTGGTGTTATAGAATACCAACAGAGCTGTGACAATAGAGCCGTCATGTGGAAGCACAGCGAAGGGGGGGTATACCAGAGGTATGAAAATTTATAAAATGGCCTGCGTGTTGGCTACAGTGTACATTAATGTTTGCGCAAAGGCGATGGTAATCAATTCTTCAACAGTAGAATAAAATGCACAGAGGATGATGGCAGAGATGAGTAGATGACTGACCATAGCAGTGCAGACCATTACCCTAAATCGAAGGTATGAGAGAGGAGCGCTATTAGCCCACCCCAATGCAATATTCTTGCCAGGAGAGCCAGAGAGCAGCACTATTAGACTATCAGAACTAGGAGGAGCAGTGCTTTTATGAAAGGCAGAACATAGGAAGAATAGGGAGTTACAAACTGAGGGAGGCCAAAAATGACGTTGGAGAAATGACATAGGTTGCAGCTAGAATTTAGCTGAGAAAATATTCATGAAATGCAGAACTGATGGCAGAAATGACCTGCATAGAAAGGCCATAAAACAAATGGCTCAAAGTAATTATGCAGGGCAGGAATACGCCTGCTCTGATACCATGTTAAACACACACATGGCAGAAAGAGTATGAAAGATAAAACATGAGAGTACGTTTATTATTAACAAATGATATACATTTATAGTACATTGTCTGACCGTTTGGTTCCACATCCCAAGGTCTCTTGGACTTCCTTAGTCTATTCGGCTTCCACACTAAACCATACAGGATTAGGTGTCCAACAGGGGCATCATAGCTATATTGAATTTTGTTTCCAAACAATCATTAAGCAAGAGCACCACCCTCTTCAACAGTGCTTGATATCATCAAAGCCAAAGCATTTGGTCTATAAACATTCAGGTACATGTCAAAGCATATGTTTCGAACCTACACATGAATTTATTTTTCATCCTTTTGTGCACATGGCTCCATTAGAAGTATTCATATACTTGAAAGAGATTTTTTTTTTTTTTCAAGTAGAGGAGGATAGAAAAAAGAAATAAAAAAGAGGAAAATAAGAGGAAAAGAATAAGATTTGAGGTGAAAACCTCTTTTGAGGCATTTGAGATTGGCTTACTAATTGAAAACCTCCTTGATGCAGTCAGTGGATGGAAATATGTATATATATATATATATATAATATATTTATATATATAGTATAATTTATATATATATATATATATATATATATATATATATATATTTATATATATAAATCCTAGGTGAAAACCTCCTTTGAGGCGCCTAGGCAAACCTACTAGTTGAAAACCTCATTGAGGCAGCTAGTAGGCCTAAACAATAAAATAAAAAAACAGGAAGAAAAAAAATCCAGTTGCATATATGTGCTTTCATGCAGGTACTCCTCCACCTACATAAGGAAAAGAAACAGGCTAGCGCCACAAAAAGAGAAAAAGAAAGAAATGAGCAATGAGGCAAGAAAAAATGTAAAAAAAAATCAACCTTGGGCTTCTTACCTTTTGTGAAAGCTGCTCAAGAAGGACCAAAGACATGCCAATCCATCACCCTCATCCATTTCCAACATCCACCCATCATTCCCAAGCCTTTCCCATTTATTTTCCTCATTGTCCTAAAGTGCTACAGGAAGGTTTTGTTTTGCTATAGGACTGTCAAAATACACAGGGAAGAAATTATTTTTACCATATCTCTAAAATCATGCATCCATTGGCCAAGTTGTTTCATGAGGAGATACATATGGATGATGGTAACATGCTTAAGAAATTTCAGTAAATTCCAGTGCACAGTTTTTGAGAAATTGGCCTCAATCACCTATAGCCATTTTTTTTTCTCGAGATTTGTGCATACATTTGCTAAGAATTTTTATGGGGAGATGCATAAGGATGATGGAAACATGATTTTAAAAAAATAGGTCAATCTACTCTACCATTTGAGAGATATGGATAAAACAATTTTGCTACAGGCCTGTCCAGAATTGCTACAGGATTGTGATCGGCATAGAAAAAATGGTTTAGATTTTATGTTTTTCATCTAGGAACAAGAGGAGGGGTCCACCATAGCCTCATCATTCATTTTCCACACCACTTAACCTATTCTCCACTCTCATTTCCACCTCTATACATCAAAAATACCACTTTTCACCCCTTCTTCCATCTCTTCTACCACGGAAAAGACCTTTGATCCTTGTCAACGTATTACTCATCAATTATCAGCATTTCTGAAGGCAGAACATGAGGGAAATTGTGATATTAGTAGGGTCTATGTGGCTACTACAGGAAGACACACAGTCCTATAGCCATATGCACATCCCCTGCCAAACCATATCTAGAGTACCAGATCCAGAAGTCAGCCACAATGGAGAATTTGGAAGTGATAACTCTGATCCTAAAGCAGTTACAAGACCTTCTATTAGTTGCTACAAGATTCTTGATCACTCTGCAAATAGAAACATCTAATCCAAAGAGCATCTGCATGAAGGACAAACTTGCACCATCAAGCATCAGTAAGCAAGAGAACATAAAAAATACATATATTTCTCAAGAAATTGCAGAAGACATGCACAACAACCTTACCTCTATTTAGAAATGACATATGATCAGCTACAACACTCACATCAAGAGCATCTCAGGAGAATAGCAACAGCAAGAAAAACCTAGAGGACCTCCAACAGATTATCACATGCAGCTTCAAGATCATCAAAGGAAGCCTCCACAACTATAGCAACATCCTACACAAAAAAAAAAACACTCACAGTAAGGCACAGGTATGCAACTCTATAACCTCACCCTTCGAACCTATTCTAGCTTGAGAAAACATTAAAAGTGTGAGAAGGAAAGATCTTTTATAGCCAAACTTAATAGCATGAGATCCTGATCTTATCTAGCAAGTCACTTAACTTTTCTCCAAAGGACAACCACACATGTGGGAGATAAATGAGACAAAAGTGAAAAAAGACTTAAGAAAGTGGGATGTTATCATGGAGTTCAAAAAGTAGTTGGAGGCCAACTCAGTTAACTCAAAGCACTTTGAGTTTATTTTGCATGCAATGAAAAAAGAGAAAAAAAATAATGAAAAATGAAAAAATCAATAAAAAATAAAAATAAAATAATAAAAAGGTCAACCCACCACCTCTTGGCATGCAAATAATAGCTGCTACGAGATTTGGGTTCGTTGCTACAAGATTACAAGAAGTGCTAAAGGAGTACCAACAATTCTACAAGAGGTAGTGCTATAGGAAGAACAAAGTTGCTACAAGAAGGGACATAACTGCTACAGGGAGCTAACATAGTGTTATAGGAAGGAAAATTTTGCCCAGAACAACCACTAAGAGCCTTGGGAAGCAAGGAAATATTCAAAGGAAATAACAAGGGTGCAAACAAAGAGGCTACAAGAAGGAACATAACTACTACATAAAACTTTCTTTTGCTACAGGGGTGGGTCTGAAATCTTTCTGAGGGAAAGGAAGGTGTTTTGAAGGTGGAGGAAGGTGGATGAGGGTGGATGAATTATCTGTGAGGCCTTTTGCCAAGCTTAGCACCCCTCAAAGGCCCATCTTGCAAAAAAAGGCATGCCCTAGGTGTCCTTGATTAACCTTGAAAATATTATCTCAATGGCAGAGCTTGAGAGCATTATGGGGTGTCCAAGAGGAGGATAATAATGATAAAGTGGATGTATATGAGTGTGCCAACCTCTGAAAGTCATTGGAAACTCTTGCAAACTAGCAATCAAGGACACACAACACAGTAAGAAGATGGATGGGTTACTCAAAGGATGAACAATAGTTTCAGTAGGGGGTATGATGGGCCTTAAAATTAGACACAAATTAAGGCCCATATAACCTTTCGTAGGCACATAAAGGATATATTAAATCTCTCCTTATACACTTAATAATGTTTTTTTAACTTTAATATGTTCTTAGGAAGGTTTAGAGATAATTACATATTATGTGTCTAATATTATTTACTTTTGTAGAATATTGTGAGAATATTGGGCATATTATGAAGACTTGGAGGATGAGATAATCTAGGGGATTTCTCTCTACTATATTATGGGCCAATATTGGATAATAAATGAACAATATATTATGAAATTATTGCACAAATTTTGGAGCTCCAGTGATTGATAAAATCTAGGGATGTGTTCCATGTCATTTAATGCAAATTCCTAATGTTGGGAACTAGATCCACTTTTTGAGGGATTTTGGAGGGGAAAGTTGCCTCCTTTCAAGGAGAATGCTTTCTCATCACTTTTTATAAGTGCCAATTCGAATTTTCCTCTAGGGGCATGTATTTATTAGTCTTCTTGTGGAGAAAAATTGTTATTTAGTAGCTCCACTTTCATTTTTAGCAGGGATGTACTTGGATTGATTCAAATAATGAAGTTTGGTGCCATTTTTAGCTTCTAAAGCTTAGTTTGCTTCATAGGACTCTGAGTATCCTTGGGCTTGGCCATCCTAGGATCCTTAGAGCCGTCTTGTACAATTTCCTTATTTTCTTTGAATGACTTTTTCACTTACATCTGTTATTTCTACATTTAGTGTTCATGTATCTTTTGTTGTAGGTTACATTGGTTAAATGATTGAAGTGAGTTATTTCATAGGTTATTTATAGATTCACAAGCATGATGCATCTTTAGAACAACTTTTAAAAGTCATATTCGTCATTGAGCTACTTGGATTGGTTTACTAGTTCACAAATCTAG
The DNA here is from genome assembly GCA_031772625.1 of Pinus tabuliformis. Classification (NCBI taxonomy): domain Eukaryota; kingdom Viridiplantae; phylum Streptophyta; class Pinopsida; order Pinales; family Pinaceae; genus Pinus; species Pinus tabuliformis. Next base: position 563,407,142 of record CM062804.1, on the reverse strand, counting down.
AATTTATGGAAGTCTCTTATAGCAAAATAGTAGTAATTTTATTCTATTTTTTAGAACGTGTTAATGAAATTCATTTGAGTTGATTCAACTTGTTTTGAGTCATAAAAACATCCAATTTAATAACAAAATTTACCCCATAGCATTTTCACTTGATTAGGTTAGACATTTGGTAGGTTAACTAGCTCACTAGTTCTAGAATTTCTGGTTTTTAGAGTAGTAATTTTCTGCTATTTTTTAGCACATGTTAACAGGGGTATTTTTGAGTGATTTCACTTGGAATGGAGTCCTAGGACATCCTAATTTATAATAAAAAATGTCTCGTCTCATTTTCATTTGATTTTCTTTGGCATTCGGCAATTTATCTCGAGGAGTAGCACTCCTTTAGTAATCTTGTCACTCCTGTAGCAATCCCGTAGCAATGTGTTTTTGAGATCTTCCTTGCCCAAATTCACTCCAAATTCATTATAGAAGTATATTTATAGCCTATGAACGCTCTGATGCCACTTTGGTTGAGCTGAGGCTTAGTTAGGTCACCATTTAGCTCTTACATTGCTTGCTTCTTAAATGTTGATTTCTGCAATTAGTCTAGATTTCCTTTCTATAATTTACTTCAAGCAAAGTGTGCTTTCCTTCTTACAAAAGTAAGCTAGGACTTTTTTTTCTTGCAAAATAAAATAGGTTTCCTTTAATGCCATTTATTTTCCCACAAGATAGATTAGATTTTCTTAGTTGTCATTATGCTTTACGGATAGATTTATTTCATGCCATTTACTCTCCAAGCATAAAAGATTTGCTTATTGTTATTTACCTTTTACAGCTTAGGATTGGTAGCTTACCTAAGATCTTTGCTCATTTGAATTTGTTTCATTACCTTCTTTCACTTGCATCAAATAGAATCAGACTAGGAAGAGGAAGGCGTATGTTGCACATATAGTGCCTACCCCGCTTAAGTTTGTACGAGTCCCGGGTTGATAATTTAAGTCGATAGCCTCAGGAATTGCAACATTCTTGTTGCAATAATGGGGCTCATAAAAATGTTTCTATGTTGGGCCCATCATATGCACATTATGTTTATAGGCTTAATAATCCATCACACGTCTCTTCATTTTTTTCCATTTTACTTAGCAAGTCTAGAAGGAAACCAAACATTCAGAGGGTGATGATTACTCTTGGAATGATCTCAGTATGGAGGATTTTCTGCTATCTTGGAAAAATAGGAAGCCAAATGAAACTTTAAAAGCAATTCCTCTTGTGGTTTGTTGAGGCATTTGGTTAGAGATAAATGCTTATATTTTTTAAGATCGAGGAAATTCATATATTAGATCAGTTTGCAATAGCTTAGCCATACTAGACTCCTTGCCAAAGAAGCTACAAATCCCTTCTAGACATCAGCACTCTGTCACTCCCATCCAAAAGGATAAGCCTTGGGGTTTTTTCGATGGCATTGCAACCTCCTCCACCTCACTGGGAGGGGTCGGGGGCATTATTTATATATCTGATCAACTCTACTACTCTTTTTAAGGTTGTACAAGCCCTACTACAATAAAATATGCATAATTATTTAATTTAAAGCTTCTTTTACAATAAGCCATTTTCATAAACATCTAGGAAATAAACATATATGGTCTCTTTGGATGCAATCAATTGGATAAATGGGAAGAATCGGATGCAAAATCAGACACTCCTTCCATTATTCCAAAGCATAGAAACCAAGTCAAGGAATCCCTTGCATATTACTTTCTCTCATGTTTACAGGGACAGGAACCAAGAAGTATATTTTCTTTCTAAAGGGGGACTAGCACTGGTTAAAGGCCAGTGGGAAATAAACAAAAATAATGAAGGTTTTCTCAACCTTCTCCAGCTCTATCCCTGGGATTAATTAACACTATCATAGTTGTTTCAATAAATATCTCTATTTTTTTATCTCTATCAACCTGACATTATGTTATATAGTATATGATGAAGGCAGTTTCTATGTTTTGTGATCCTAGTTTCTCTTCAAAATTATAGGATCCCCCTATATATCCCACTTGATTCAGATACACACTCGGGTTTCTTATGTACATATTCTATTTGAGGGAACTTTCATCATGTGGGCGTCGGCAACAAATTTGTATCTAATCAACATCTATAGGGCGTCACTCATTCATTGCTTTCTTTTTTTATTCTTATTATGAAAAGTAGATATATTTATATTTCCTTTTTAGACTGATAAAAGTAACAAATATGATTCATAAAGTGAAGCAGATCCATCCCTTTCATGTTGATCATTGATATGAGGAGAAGATATGTAAAAGGAAATATGAACTGTGGGTTCCTTGTATTTTTGTCATTATCTCTTTCTTCTATATGCACGAGTTGCCTAGGTACACTCAAACTCATGGAATGCCCTAGGAATCTGCATGGGCATTTCTTTTCTAGGGCTCTGTCTTTCACAGGTTGTCGCAGGGCAGATTTTTCTGGTCGCCATAGTTTCTCTTTTTTCCCTATCCCAATTTTTTGCTTGACTTTCCATCTCACACTTCTTGTACCTACTATAATATGTCACACAAGTGTGTAGGTATCCTTACTTTGCAATAATAAACAAGTTTCCTTTGAATTTTGGCAAGGATGGGCTATGTGGTGGACCCATTTATACATCCCAAGAAGAAATTAATAGCAGGGGTTTTCCACCATCAACCCTCCCTCCTCATGATCAGACCTCCTCGTCAGCACCTTGTTCACATAAGGAATCATTCATTTCTCCCCCAATGAAATATGGGGCCATTCATTCACCAAATATATAACCTTCTTCATTTTCCTAACCTATTTATCTTCCTACTCCTACATGATTTATCCCTAGCCTCGGATATTTTCTGAAACATCCTCTGAAACCTCATCGAGACAAAGTAAAAATGGTGGTAGGTAAAAATATTCCTCTCTCTCAACACTTTCATTCTTCAGGAAAGAGCTTCAGTTGGATGATTTGTTGGAAAGATTATAAGCGCCCCCCGCCCCCGCACCCTTGGGCATTGGATAGACCAACATTGGCTTCCTATTTTTGGGTTTCTCACCTCCATTCCATGTCTTGGTTCATGGGTGGTTTTGCACAATCCTAAATTCCTCAAAAGAAGTTGAAAAGGTGTTAGAGCAAGACTTATCATGGGGGTTATCAGCATCAACCCTTCAATAGTGGCATTTTGATTTTGATGCAATCTATTAACCTATGTGTATGCAGAAGCTATGGGATCTTCTTCTAACATTGACTTTAATTTTCTATAATTTGCATATCCTTGAATAAATTGGGAATTGAATCGTCCATTTTGTATGTTTGGAGGAATGTTGTTTTACTAAACCTGATCATAGGGTCACCTAGGTGTAGGTAATTAGACCTAAGATACGATCTCCTCAAAGAAATGGAGTTAGCTTATTGTAACACCCTCCTCCCACATCTACTCAAGCAATCGACCAGTGGGGGTAAACATGCAACGAGAGGCCACTATGATATGATTTGACCTCCTAAGTCACATTAAGGAAGTGGAACCGACGGAAACACACCATACAGGCATCCAACATCATCAACGGGACCCTCAAAGGATAAGTCAGCCACTCAGATGACCTATCCCTGGGCCCCACTGTTGTTTTAGGTCTCTTGGGCCATAGTCACTCTCATGCTATTGGCAAGGGGGGTCGGATAGCAACCTAAAGTCACTCTCAGAGGCCTTCCTACCAGCGACTGTGGACCAAAATTACCATTGTTTTGCCAGTGACCTTGAGATTCAAGCCACTTTTTCAGACTCAAAGCCCAAGTCACTGCCCAAAATTGGTCCATCTCTTCAAATCAGTAAGATAACATGGAAATGATAGTACTAAAGAAAATACTTGTTGAAGACCTTGACTTGACCCCTACTAGCCATGACAAGCATTTCGTCAAACATGTTGCAAATGTCTAATCTACAGGTGTAATTCATAGTTCTGAGCATAGGGGTCTCATACTTAGCTGAGAATAGCTAAGAACTATTGATGCCTCAACACATCAGCTACCATTCCATCCATTAGGTCATATATACATTGATCATTCAATTATAAGTAAAAACATGATGAGAGCCACACATGGTTGTTGTCATAAAACACAAACATAACCAGCATAATAGCAGCATAAAATAATTTGAAAGTACAGTCATATAGACCACATATAATACATCAAAATGCTCATAGAAATACACGGAGAAATAAAGTTTCATTAATGATGCAAAATCCAAACCCGGGATGGGACTTCCATGTTCCACCTGACCATAGAATGGCTGAGCCAAATCTCTCTTCAGTCATTCACCCTCGTGCCATATTCCAAGCATGAATCTAGGATCTCATAGAACACATCAATCAAAACTCGTCCAAGGCTTCCAGAGGCCATCCACCTAAACCCATCAAATAGTGATTCCACCTCACAGTCGGACATCACAAAACCATCATCAGATTGGTCTCCATTCAAGCCTTCCAGGGCTTCCAAAGAGTTTGTTCCAACCAAGGCTTCCAGGACTAGTAACTCAACCCATAGTTGTCGTCGGGCTTCCAGACCATTTGTCCAACCAAGGCTTCCAGGACTAGTGACTTAACCCACCAAGGGCTTCCAGAGAATTTTTCCAACTAAGGCTTCCAGGACAAGTAACTCAACCCAAGTTGTTACAGGGATTCCAGAGCATTTTTCGAACTAGGGATTCCAAGAACTAATAACTCAACCCAAGCTAAGGAAACATGAGAACCAACCAAAAAAAAATCGTTATCAATCCAAGCAATCCTCCATTCCAATGACAAATCAAAACCAAGAAACCATATGCATGTGCCATGCATGCCAAAACTAGTGAAGAAATAATACATGCAACTCGGTACCTGCAAGAAAATCTGACGTAGATGTTGCTCCCGATGCCTCCTTGCGCTTTCCTTATTTTCCTTTGCTTCCTTGCCCCAAAAATCCAAGTATGCCACACCCTCCAAGGGTGCTCCAAGAAAAATCTAAGTGTCCAAGAGTATGAGAGAGAGAAAAATGAGAGAGAGCTTCAACACTGAACTAAAAAAAGGTTACCAACTGATCCTCAGAAACCTTTTTATGGATGAGGCCTCTATTTTCTTCATTTTCCTCCTCACATGCAACGTGTGACCTTTCACCTCCCTTTTCTCCTAATTTCCATTATTTTTATAAATAAATGTGCCAAAAATGCCATTTTTCCTTTCCAAAGACTTAGCCATAAACAACCAAATGAACACCCCCCTAGGATGTCTTTCCCAACATTCAGCTTGGAATAAGTGTCCCATTGACCATGGTTATTGTTTTTTAACTTTTATTACATGGAATTTTCACCAGGGCTGTTATAGTACCCTCCCCCTTAGGGGACACTGTCCTCGGTGTTCAATCACACATATACTTCAACAACCTGCTGAAGAAGACATACGACTCATGGAGCTTTATAACACAACTCGATGTAGTATTTACAATGAAAGATCTGCTCAAAACAAAACATCATGACAACATGATAACATACCGCATAGTGGAGCTTCATATCACAGCTCATTACAGTATTTACAATTATCATCATGTTGAGTGTCGACTCATATAACATCATAACATCATGGTAACATAACCACATGATAGCATAATAACATGAAACCCATACCACATAGCTCATTACATTATTTACATCCTTACACATGTGTATATATAGCAACATCATCAAAATATAGATACCAAAACATATGCCAAATCATATACCAAAGCATTATCATAACATATACTAAACACCATGTCTAAGCATATATCAAAACATCATATAGCATATATAAAACCATCATAAAGCCAATATCGACCATCATAAAGCAAATACCAAACCATCATAAAACATATACCAAACCACCACAAAGCAACTACCACACCACCATAAGCAAATACCAAACCACCATAAGCAAATACCTAGCCACCATATCAAGTTGCTTTGCCTCAACTTGCAAACAAGGAAGGATACATGGCCCGCATATGATCTGCCATCTCCCATGTAGCTTCATTGGGCCCAAAGTGCTTCCACTGCACTTTAACTTTCTCTATTGCTCACTTCCGGAGCATGCGCACATTTTTCTACAATATACGCTAAGGCTCTGGCTAGAATTCTCGATCTGGTTCCACCTACAATATAGACCAGTCAACTACATGATCAAAATCTTTTAACATACTCCTTAAGAAATGAGACATGGAAAACATCATGGCCTTTCACAATCGAAGGCAATGCAAGTCAATAGGCTATTGGCCCAATCCTCTCACCAATACTAAAGGGTCCACAAAATCGTGGTGCCAGCTTGGCACATGAGCCAATCTGCAAGGATCTCTTCTGCGGTCTGATACAATCTTCTTTGAAACACCATGTAGTCTAACCACATCTTTGATTAATACCTATTCCACATCACTTGCTAAGAACGTAGACTTCACCAAAATGAAGTGTGCAAGCTTTTTCAACATGTCCACAATGACCATGATGGAATCATGTTGCTTCACTTCCTTTGGCAACCTTGTGATGAATTCCATGTAAATGACCTCCCATTTCCATTTCGGAATCACAATCAGTTGTAGCAGTCCACATGGATGCTTACACTCTTCTTTCACTTGTTGACAATCAAAACATCTAGCCACAAAATTTTCTACATCCTTCTTCAATTTCGGCCAATAGTAAGATATCTTCATTGTTGACAGTGTCTTCTGGTAACCTAGGTGACCTGAATACGGTTTCGCATGAAACTCCCATATATCATGTTCCATGTCTCATTTCTTAAGAAGTATGTTAAAGGTTTTGATCATGTAATTGACTAATATATCCTGAAACTCCGATTCCGATCATGAAACTCCCATATATCCTGTCTCAAAACCTGACTAATCCATCTGCTATAAGACGATAGTCCAAGTCCTATGCACCTGTACATGTACATGTACATATACCTATGCCATCGCTTGTACTTGTACCTGTATCATCACATGTACATGTACCTGTACCTGTACTCTGCTGTAACCTGTTCACAATTTCCATATATTTGACATCCTATTGTCCTACCTGCAAGATCCTATCTTGTAAATGTGTCCCATAAAAGCTCATAGTTGTTAAGTGATTCATTTGTACCCGCCTGCTAAGAGCATCGGCCACTTTGTTCTCTTTATCTTTGATGTATCTGATTTCAAAGTCGAACTCACTGATTGTGGCCAACCATCAAGCTTGCATACCATTCATATTCAGTTGGTCAAATAGATACCGCAAACCACTGTGAACACTCATCAATGTCAACCTCCTGCCCAGAAGATAGTGTCTCCACATCTTCAGTGCATGTATAATTGCTACCAACTCAAGATCATGTGTGGGATAGTTATGCTTGTGCTCATTCAGTTTCTGCGACTCATAGCATACTACATGTCCATCCTGCATAAGGACTCCACCAAGTCCTCTCTTGCACACATCTGTGCACACAACAAACTCTTTGTCCAAGTCTGCAATATTCAACATTAGTGCATGTGTTAACAACTGCTTGAGCTGCTCAAAACTAGCCTCACATTCCTTTGTCCATTCAAACTTCTTACCTTTTCTTTGCAAATATGTGATAGGATAAGCAATCTGCGAGAAGTTCCTGATGAACCTCCTGTAGTAACCTGCCAAACCCATGAAGGATCTCACCTCATCCACATTCTTAGGAGCTACCCACTCCATGATGGCTCTTATCTTTTCTAGATCTACTGCAATGCCTTCCTTGGAGACGACATGCCCCAAGTAATGTACCTTCGTCTGAAAGAAACTACATTTTCTAAGCTTAGCATACAACTGATGCTCTCTCAACAATTTCAACATTGTTGCTAGATGCTCGGCATGCTCTTTTTCATTTTTAGAATATACCAATATATCATCAATGAACACAATAACAAACTTATCCAAATATGGACACAATACATTATTCATCAAGCACATGAATGTAGTTGGAGCATTAGTTAAGCCAAATGGAACTACAACAAACTCATAATGCCCATACCTGGTCCTGAACACAGTCTTGTAAATGTCTTCTTCCTTGATGCATACTTGATGATATCCGGATCTCAATTCAATCTTTGAGAACATTGTTGCTCCCTTCAGCTGATCGAACAAGTCATCAATCCTTGGCAAAGGGTACCTGTTCTTGATAGTCACTTTTTTCAACTGCCTGTAATCAATGCACTTGGGAGTACCATCTTTCTTCCTCACAAACATGGTGACACTTGGCCTAATTTATCCTTTGTCCAAAATTTCCTTCAGTTCTACCAACTGAGGTGTGGTCATCCTATAAGGTGCTTTTGATGTTGGAGTTGCCCCTAGCACTAACTCAATATAAAAATCTACCTCCCTATGAGGTGGCAACTTTGTAATTTCCTCAGTAAATACATCCCTGAACTGCTGTAAAATGGGTACTTGTTCAACACATCCGCATTCTCAACTTCCTTACCCTTATCACTAGAAATGTGCACTACGAATAGCTTGCACCCTCTCCTGTGGCTAAGCTTTGCTTGCATTGTTGTCACCATCCTAACTGGTGTGGTCTTCTTCTTACCTTATAAGACTCTTGGTTCTCCATTTTCATCAACACAGTCAATAGCTTTGTCATAGTAGTCAACATTGGTTCTATGTAGATATAACCAATCCACGCCCAATAACATATTGTACAAACCCAATGGTAATACATTTAAATGTATTGTTGTAGGCATACTATTTAAATCAAATGTGTAAGCTCTTACCCAATGATGCACTTACTTATTTGTACCTGTATCTAGCTGCACTAACCAAGACTCTGCATGCAACTCCTTATTCAAACCACACTTATCCACCAAGTCAGGACTAACATATCTATAATTAGATCAAGGGTCAATCAAAATAGAAATAACTTGATCACAAAGCTTACCGTCCATCTCGATGACATATGTTGGATGTTCTACCTATTTGTTATCCAAGGTTGCATAGATACATGGAATACTCTGACCAACGTCTCCAACAGTCTGCACCTCTTGTGCACTTTATATCTGAGGTATACCACCCTAATTCTATAGACAATCTCTCTTGCGATGATCTTTGCCACAAGTCCAACACTCTATAGGCTTCCAGCCTCCATCCTTATTCTTTTCTTCAGATTGATGTCCCTGTCCTCTATCTGATGCATTGAACCTCTTAGGTGGTGCAACATTCTCCTTGTTACCCGAATCTTGTGGTCTTGCTCACTTCTTGTCTCATTTTCCTTTGTTCTTTACATTACCTCTCCATCTTAGCTTAGTTTCAGTGTTGCGCTTCGATTGTTCATAGCAATGCTTTAGCTTTTGAATGGCCTCCTCCAAATATCTAGGCTCATCGAACTCAATCCTATCTTTAAATGCAACTGGTAACCCACTAATGAACCTCTAAATCTTGGCCTTCTCCTCTGTGAGGTAAGGAACATATCTCAGTAACTCCAAACACTTACTAGTGTACTCATCATCTCTCATGGAACCCATCTTTAGTTCATAATTTGTTTTTCCATGTCATCAAAGTACCTTTCTGACAAGTAATTCTTCTTAAATAGCCACTCAAACTCACTCCAAGACAAATCTTCTTCATGAATACACCTAACATTCTTCACATCTTCCCACCAAATGCCCGCTTTACCTTTGAGATTGAAGGTAGCTAGACTAGCTTTCATGTTCTCTGAATAATCATGCAACCTGAAGAACTTCCTCATGCCAAGCAACCATGCCTCTGCATCCTATGGTTTCTTCATTTCCCCATCAAAAGTAAGTAGCTCTGTTTTCTTAAATTCATTCGTCAAGTATCCCCTATCACTCCTCCTGTAAGGATGATACCGATGATGACCATAGTGCTTATCTGAATCAGAATTAGAATCATACATGTGTTTGTCCCTTCTCCTCTCCGGAGTGTCCAACAATCTACCATCTTAGATTGTGTCCTCTCTATCTGATCGGTGACTACCATGCGATCTACTACCATATGCCCCATTAGTTTTGTTATCCTACTCATGAATGATCCGAAGAGGCCCATGTCACTACAAATCTAACAAGATCTGAAGTATGATGGGATTTACCTCTACTAGCTTTTCCTGTGACTGTATGATTATGCTATTATCTTCCTTACAACCCCTTATCTCTTCCTTTAAGCTTCTCAGTGTCACTGTCGAATCGAAAGAGTTCCCAACACCATACTACTCTTTGGTTCATAGTGAGAGTCTATGTAGTCAATCATATTGCTATCCATTTAATGTTTCTTCTTGTAAGGTATATCATGTCAGCTAAACCAAATTACAAAAAACCAACATACCTTAGTATAGCTCGAGGAGGATACCTTGTATGCAAGATCAACAGATCAACATGATACATGCATAACATAATCACAACAATATATAAAAATAGTACCTAAGCATATAACCATGCAACTGCCATTCTAGCTAGGGTCCAGTCATCAATGCATGACCTTAACACGTCAAACACTAAAACCTCATGCATGACAACATCCACAACATCACAGTACACTTGACAACATGCAAGAATGACAATGCATAAGCATTACATAACGATACATACCATGACCTTATGCATGATGACATAAATCGTACCATTGTATGTGGAACATTCACAACCACAATGTAGACAATACACCAGCCTACATGCGGATAGCACGAGTACGGGACATTCCCACACATAACGCGTATAATCAAGCATAAATGAACAACACTCGTATGTAGAATCATGTAACCCAATACACAAGAATGATACATATGACCAAACATACAAGAATGTAAACAAGCAACCACATGATACATGTAAGTGATATATTACAACACACAACCAGTGATATACTCATAGTGATGCATCCCACAAAGGCATGCTAAGTTCCACATGACGACATCACCACAACAATGATTAACACCATGCAATTGTAACAATATATGGAATGCAAGTGTGAGAGACACACATGCAACCGACATGCATGCATGACCAACACATAGCCCATCCAGTCTGAGAAGTGAACCATGCTCTGATACCACTCTATAACACCCCCCTCCCACATCTACCCAAGCAACCATCCAGCCGGGATAAACATGTGACAAGAGGCCACTATGATATGATTACACCTCCTAAGTCACATTAAGGAAGTGGAACCGGCGGAAACACACCATACAGACATCCAACATCATCAACAGGACCCTCAGAGGACAAGTCAGCCACTCAAACAGTCCCTGGGCCCCACTGTTGTTTTAGGTCTCTTGGGTGATATTCTTTCTCATGCTATGGGAAAGGGAGAGACTAGCAACCTAAAGTCGAACTCACAAGCTTGCCTGCTAGCGACTATGGACCATAATTGCCAGTGTTTTTTCAGGCTCAAAGCCCAGGTCACTACCTAGAATTGATCCATCTCTTCAAATCAGTAAGATAACATGGAAATGACAGTATTAAAGAAAATACTTATTCAAGACCTTGACTGGACCCCTACTAGCCATGACAGGCATTTCGTCAAACATATTACAAATGTCTAATATACAGGTGTAATTCATAGTTCTGAGCATATGGGTCTCAAGAATCGCTAAGAACCATTGATGCCTCAACGCATCAACTGCCATTCCATCCATTATGTTATAGATACATTGATCATTCAATTATAAGTAAAAACATGATGAGAGCCACATGTGGCTTCTGTCATAAAACACATACATATCCAACATAATAGCAACAGAAAATACTCATGAAAGTACAGTCATATAGACCACATATAATCCATCAAAATTCTCATAGAAATACAAGGAGAAATAACCTTTCATTAATGATGCAAAATGTAACATCCCTGGGGAAAATTCCAAGTAATAAAAGTTAAAAACAATAACCACAGATGAATGGGACACTTATTCCAAGTTGAATGTTGGGCAGGACATCCTAGGGGGTGTTCATTTGGTTGTTTATGGCTAAGGAAATTGACAAAGGCAATGGCTAAGGTTTTGGAAAGGCAAAATTGAAATTTTGGCACAATTATTTATTAACATAATGGAAATTAGGATAAAAAGGAGGTGAAAGGTCACAGGTTGCATGTGAGGAGGAAAATGAAGGAAAATAATGGAAAATGAAGAAAATAGAGGCCTCATTCATTAAAAGGCTTTTGAGGACTAGTTGGTAACCTTTTGTTGGTTTAGTTTTAGATATCTTTCATTACTCTCTCTCTCTCTTGGACACTTAGACTTTTCTTGGAGCACTTTGGCATTGGAGCAAGAAAGGCAAAGAAGGCAAAAGGAAGCAAAGATCAAGTAGGGAAAGGCAGGATCAAGTAGCTACATCAAGCTTCATTGTAGGTATTGACTTGCATGTGTATTTTCCTTGCTATATTTTTCATGCATGGATTGCATGTTTTTCTTTTCTACCATGGAATGGGTTTTTCCGGGTGTGACACTCAAATTCCTCACGGTGTAGGTGGATAACTCTGGTGGCATCCACATTGATTGGTGTTTTTGATGTGTTCTATGAGTCCCACATTCATGCTTGGAATATGGCACAGGGGTGATTGGCTGAAGAGAGACTTGGCTCAACCAATATATGGTTGGGTGGAATGTGGTAGTCCAATCTTTGGTTGGTTCATTGCATTGATTAATGAGAAATTCATTCCATTTATTTTCATGTGTAAATTGACTGGTGTACATATGGATTTTGATGGATGATATGTTTATTATATTTATGTTCCTATTATGTTGGTTATATTTTGTCTCTCAGCATGTTTTTACTTGTATTTGAATGGATAATGTATCTATTACCTAATGCATGATAAGGCAACAAATGACATGAGGAAATAATGGTTCATGGCAATTCTTAGATAAGTATGAGATCCCTACACTTAATTCTGTTATTTACACCTGTAGGTTACATGTTGATGATATGATTCACGAAATGCCTGTCGTGGCTAGTAGGGGTATGGCTAAGGTCTTGATCAACTATTTACTTTTGCAGCATTGTTTCCCTATACTTTACTTGATTCTGAGCTTTCATTCCATTCTCGGCAATGGCTTGAGCTCTGGGAATGAAAAAGTGGCTTAAATCCCAGGGTCGCTAACACAAAACTGGCAACTTTAGTCCACAGTTGTTGGCAGGTAGGTCTATGAGAGCGACTTTGGGTTTATGGTCACTCCCTTGCCCATAGCATGAGAGCAGCTATGTCCTCAAAGGTCCAAAACAATAGTGGGACTCAGGGACCAGGGAAAATTTTAAGGATGGAAATTTATATTAAAGTTTAGAAACCTTGGTGAATCTTACTAGTCCTTAACATGCAAACTATAAAATGTTTAGCGATATGTTTGTAAAATTAGTCAAATTTATAATGATTTTTTATAGACTCTATAAAAATTTGACGATTTTTAAGGTAAAATAATTTTATGATATAAAAATTCGGCGAATCATTTTTAGGAAAAATGGAAATTGGAGAATCTTTTTTTCGAAAAAACATAGAAAATTAGCCCACCTACGAATATTAGCCCCTAACATTTTCCCTTCCAGGGACATGTTGTCTTAGTGGCTGACTTGTCTCCTGATGGTTTTGTTGATGATGTTGGATGACTGTGTGTGATGTTCTGTCAATTCCAATTCCTTAAGGTTACCTAGGAGGTTGAATCTGATCATAGTAGCCTCTCATCTCATGTTTACCCTGGTTGGTATGGTTACTTCAGTGGATGTGGGAGAAGGGTGTTATAGAGTGGTATTAGAGCATGGTTCAACTCTCAGATTGGATGGGTTGAATGTGTTGGTCATGCATGCATGTCAGTTACATGTGTGTCTCTTACACTTATATACTTGTTGCATTTTCTTGATGTTGGATTAAGGGTTGTAGTATGGTTATCATGGAGAATTTGATGTTGGTTTCATGAAGAGTATTTGACATGAGTATGTGACTGACTGTATATGGTTATTTGTCACTTACATGTTGATTTTATGTCGCTTACTTACATCCTTGTATGTTAGGTTAAATTTTGAATATTTTTATTGCATGCATTAGTCTTGTAGGTTGATTGCAGATTTTATCGCTTATGTTCGACTGCATGCATTTATGCGTAGGTGTAGTTGATTTTCCATTGCTTATGCATGTTGTTGGTTGCATGTGGCAATGTGTATAGTGAAGTAATGGTTGTTGTCATGCATGAGGTCATAGCATGCATTGTTGATATGGCCTTGCATTGATGACTGGATCCTAGTTAGAGTGATGTTTATGTGTTGATATATTTATTTTTGTATGTCTATATGCTCTTATGATTATGTTATACATGTATCATGCTAGTTTGGTGATATGGCAGACAAGGTATCCTCCCCAAGCTATACTAAGGTATGTTGGTTTATTGTGATTTGGTTTATTTAACATATTATGCATTGCAGGAAGAGAAAGATCAAATGGCTAGCAAGGTGCTAGACTACATAGAATTTCCCTATGCATCAGATGAGCAACATGGTGTGGGGCATACTTCTGATTTGGCTAATACAATGAGAAGTTTGAAGGAAGAGTTAAGGAGTTGTAAGGAAAATAATGATCGGATCATACAAGCACAAGAGAAGCAAGAAGAGGTCAATGATATACTTCTTTAGAGTTTGTCAGAACTATAGCGACAAGGTCCGCTTCGGATTAGCCATGCACATGAGGATGGGACTAATGGAGCATATGGTAGTAGATCTCCTGGTAGAAACAAGTTGGATAGATCTGATACAGTGAGAGATGGTAGGTTGTTAGACACTCCAGAAAGGAGGGGTGATGAGTACAGGTATTATTCTAGTTCTGGTTCTGATAGACATCATGATCATCATTGTTGTCATCCTTATAGGAGGAATGATAAGGGATACTTACCAGATGAATTCAGGAAAGCAAAACCACCTACCTTTGATGGAGATGTGAAGAAGTTGGAAGATGCAAAGGCTTGGATACTTGGAATGAACAAATTCTTTGGGTTGCATGAGTATACAGATAACATGAAGGCTAGAATATCTATCTGAAGCTTGAAAGATAAAGTAGACATCTGGTGGGAAGATGTTAAGTTGGTTAGATACATCAGGATTGATGACTTGAGTTGGTGGTAATTCAAGAGGCTTTTCAGGAAGAAGTACTTGTCAGAAAGGTACTATGACAGTAAGGCAAAAGAATTCTATGAGTTAAAGATGTGATCAATGACAGACGAAGAGTACATAACCAAGTTTCTAGAACTATTGAGGTATGTATAGTATCTTACTAATGAGAAGGCTAAAGTTCAATGGTTTGTGAGTTGTTTTTCATTAGTATTTAGATATCGGATTAAGTATGATGAGCCTCGATCACTTGAGGAAGTTATTGGGAAATTGAAGCATTGTTATGAGAAATTAAAGCATAAGAATGAATCTCATCATGGATGGAAGGGAAAAGACAAAGGTAGAGGTAAATGGAAGCCTAAGAGGACAAGGCCTCAACATGTAGATGGGAAAGAAAATGTGGCTTCGCAAAAGAGATTTAATGTAGCTAGACAGGGACATGGGTCACAGCAGTAGCAACAGCATAGAGGTGAGGGCACTGGTCAGTTGGAGTGTTCGACATGTGGTAAGGAACACCTTAGGAGAGATTATCCACAGCATCAGGGTGGAAGGCCTAAGATATATAGTGCATAGGAGGCACAGACTATTGGGGATGTTGGCCAGAGTATTCCACGTATATGTTCAGTAGTAGGCAACGGGCAAGCAGATTACCAGGAATCTATCATTGAGATGGACGGTAAGCTTTTTGATCAATTTATTTCTATTTTGATTGACCCTAGATCTAATTATAGCTATGTTAGTTCTGACTTGGTGGATAAGTGTGGTTTGAATAAGGAATTGCATGTAGAGTCTTGGTTAGTGCAGTTGGCTATAGGTATAAAGAAGCAAGTTCATCATTGGGTAAGAGATTGCGCATTTGACTTAAATGGTACGCCTACAGTAGCACATTTGAATGTGTTACCGTTTGGGATCATACAACATGTTATTGGGAATGGATTGGTTGTATCTACATAGATCCAAGGTTGACTGCTATGAAAAAACTATTGAGTGTGTTGATAACAATGGAGAACCAAGAGTTTTGCAAGGTAAAAAAATGCCACATCAGTTAGTATGGTGATAGCTATCCAAGCAAAGATTAGCCTCATGAAAAGGTGCAATCTATTCGCAATGCACATTTCTAGTGATAAGGGTAAGGAGGTTGAGAATGCAAATGTATTGAACAAGTGCTTGGTTTTACAGTAGTTTATGGATGTATTTCTTGAGGACATTATAGAGTTTCCACCTCACAAGGGGGTAGACTTTTCTATTGAGTTAGTGTTAGGGGAAGCTTCAGCATCAAAAGCACCTTACAGGATGAGCACACCTAAGTTGGTCGAGTTAAAATTATAGTTGAAGGAAATGTTGGACAAAGGATACATTAGGTCAAGTGTAACACCTTAGGGCACAGTGGCCTTGTTTGTGAAGAAGAAAGATGGTACTCTCAAATTATGCATTGACTACAGGCAGTTGAACAAAGTGACTATCAAGAATAGGTACCCTTTGTCGAGGATTAATGACTTGTTCGATCAACTGAAGGGAGTAGCAGTGTTCTCAAAGATTGACTTGAGATCTGGATACCATCAGGTACGCATCAAAGAGGAGGACATTTACAAGACTATGTTCAGGACCAGGTATGGGAATTATGAGTTTGTTGTTGTTCCATTTGGCTTAACTAATGCTCCAGCTACATTCATGTGCTTGATGAATAGTGTGTTGCATCCATATTTGGATAAGTTTGTTATTGTGTTCATTGATGATATATTGGTATATTCTAAAAATGAGGAAGAGCATGTCGAGCATTTAGCAACAATGTTGAGATGTTGAGGGAGCATCAGTTGTATGCTAAGTTGTAGTTTCTTTCAGACTGAGGTACACTACTTGGGGCATGTGGTCCCCAAGGAGGGAATTGCAGTAAATCCAAAGAAGATAAGGGCCATCATAGAGTGGGTAGCTCCTAAGAGTGTGGATGAGGTGAGATCTTTCATGGGTTTGGCAATCTATTATTGGAGGTTCTAGGAACTTCTCACAGATTTATTATCATATTACATCATTGCAAAGGAAAGGTAAGAAGTTCGAATGGACTGAGGAGTGCGAGGCTAGATTTGAGCAGCTTAAGCAATTGTTGATGTAGGCACCAGTACTACAAATTGCAGATCTGGATAAAGAGTTTGTGGTATGTACAAATGCTTTTAAGAGAGGGATTGGTGGAGTCCTTATGCAAGATGGAAAGGTGGTATGTTATGAGTCCCGAAAACTAAAGTAGCATGAGCAAAACTACTATCTTGAGTTAGTAGTGATTATACATGCACTGAAGATGTGGAGGCATTATCTTCTTGGCAGGCAGTTTGTACTTATGAGTGATCACATTGAGTTGAGATATTTGTTTGACTAACCGAATCTGAACACCAAGCAGGCTATATGGTCGGCCACGATCAGCGAGTTTGATTTCAAGATCAAATATATCAAAGGTAAAGAGAACATGTGGTAGATGCTCTCAATAGATGGGTACAAGTACATCACTTAGTAGCTACGAGCTCCTATGGGACAGATTCATAAGATAGGATCTTATAGGCAGGATAGCAAGATGTCAGGTATATGGAGATTGTGCATAGGTTGAAGAAGGGTGATAGTACAGGTACAAGTACAAATACAGGTGCACAGGGCATGGATTATTATCTTATAGCAGATGGATTGGTCAAGTTCCCAGACAAGATATATGCACCAAATAGCAGTGAGATTAAGAAGGTGATCTTGAGGGAGTTTCATGTGAAACCATATTCGAGTCACCCAAGTTATCAGAAGACATTGACTACAGTGAAGAGATATTACTATTGGCAAAACCTGAAGATGGGTGTAGAAGAATTTGTGGCAAGATACTTTGATTGTCAGGGAGTGAAGGTAGAGTGTAAACATCCAGGTGGTCTGCTATAGCCGATTGCGATTCCGAAATGGAAATGGGAGGTCATTTCCATGGAATTCATTACAGGGTTGCCGAAGACAGTGAAGAAACATGATTCCATCATGGTCCTTGTGGACAGGTTGACAAAGGTTGCACACTTCATTCCGGTGAAGTCGTACTCATCTAGTGATGTGGCACAGGTGTTCATCATATATGTGGTTAGACTGCATGGTGTCCTGAAGAATATTGTGTCTGACGGGGATGAAAAGTTCACTTCCAAGTTTTTGAAGGAGTTATTTGCAAGTTTGGGCATAGAGTTGGCCTTCAGCACAGCTTATCATCCACAGATAGATGGAAAAATAGAGAGGTTATATTGGAGGACATGTTGAGGATGTATGTGATGAATTAGCAGTGAAAATGGGAAGATTATGTCCCTTTCGTCGAGTTTGCATACAACAACGGTTATCAGGAGTCATTGAGGATGAGTCCTTTTGAGGCATTTTCTGGGTGGAGTTGTAACACTCTTTTTAGTTGGAGTGATCGATTAGCAGGTTATTGATCAAACCAGATATGTTGGCAGACATGGAACAGGAAATGCAGGTGAACAAGAAGAATTTAAAGGCAGCACAGGATAGGCAGAACAGTTATGAAAATAGTAATAGGTTGTTCAAGGAGTTCCAGGTTGGAGAATACGTGTACTTGCGCATCAAACCGAAGAAGAGATCCTTGCGATTGGATCATGTGCCAAGATGGCACCACAGCTTTGTGGACCTTTTCATCATTATTGAGAGAATTGTGCTATTAGCCTATCGACTTGCATTGCCTCGAATAGTGAAAGTCCATGATGTTTTCCATGTCTCATTTCTTAAGAAGTATGTTAAAGATGATGATCATGTGATTGACTGGTCTGTATTACAAGTGGAACTAGATGGAGAATTCCAACAGGAGCCTCAGTGTATATTGCAAAAAAATGTGCTCATGCTCTGGAACCAAGCAATCGAGAAAGTTAAAGTGAAATGGAAGCACTTTGGGCCCAATGAAGCTACATGGGAGATGGCGGATCAGATGCGACCCATGTATCCTTCCTTGCTTGTCGGTTGAGGCAAAGCAGCTTTGATATGGTTGTTTGGTGATTGCTTATGGTGGTTTGGTAGTTGCTTATGGTGGTTTGGTAGTTGCTTATGATGGTTTGGTATTTGCTTTATGGTGGTTTTTTTATATGCTTTATTATGGTTTGGTATTTGCTTTATGATGGTTTCATATATGCTATATGATGTTTTGATATATGCTTAGACATGGTGTTTAGTATATGTTTTGATATATGCTTTGGTATATGATTTGGCATATGGTTGGGTATCTATATCTTTGATGATGTTGAATATGTACCCATGTGTATGGATGTAAATACCGTAACAAGTTGTGTTATAAAGCTCCACTATGTGATATGGGTTTCATTTCATTATGGTTACGTTATCATGTTGATATGATATCATGTGGTTATGTTATCATGATGTTATATGAGTTGGCACTTAGTAGGATGATCATTGTAAATAGCAGAATGAGTTGTGATATAAAGCTCCACTATGCGGTATGTTGCCATGTTGTCATGATGTTTTTCTCTTGAGTAGATTTTTCATTGTAAATATTGCATAGAGATGTGTTATAAAGCTCCATGAACAATATGTGTTCTTTCAGCAGGTTGTTGAGGTATATGTGTGATTGAACACCGAGGATGGTGTCCCCAAAGGGGGAGGGTTCTGTAATAGCCCTGGTGAAAATTCCATGTAATAAAAATTAAATACAACAACTACAAATGAATGGGACACTTATTCCAAGTTGAACGTTGGGCAGGACATCCTAGGGGGTGTTCATTTGGTTGTTTATGGCTAAGGAAACTAGCAAAGGCAATGGCTAAGGCTTTGGAAAGGCAAAATGGAATTTTCGGCACAATTATTTATTAAAGTAATGGAAATTATGAGAAAAAGGAGGTGAAAGGCCACAGGTTGCATGTGAGGAGGAAAATGAAGGAAAATAATGGGAAATGAAGAAAATAGAGGCCTCATTCATAAAAAGGCTTCCGAGGATCAGTTGGTAACCTTTTGTCACTTTAGCTTTGGATCTCTTTCATTATTCTCTCTCTCTCTCTCATTTAGAGTTTTCTTGGAGCACTTTTGCATTGGAGAAAGAAAGGCAAAGAAGGCAAGAAGAAGAAAATATCAAGGAGGGAAAGGTAGGATCAAGCAGCTACAGTAGCCTTCATTGCAGGTATCGACTTGCATGTGTATTTTCCTTACTAGATTTGGCATGCATGGGATTGCATGTGTTTCTTTTCTACCATAGCATGGGTTTTTCCAGGTGTGACAGTGTTTTCATCCTAGCCTTGCCATTTCCTGAGAGCTTTGATGGGATGGGTTCTCTCATTCTATTTATGTGGGATGGTCAAATTGGATTCAAATTTGAATGGGTGGATATCCGAATTGACAAACACATGGTGTAGTGGTCCCTGAACCAGACTGAGGATGCATGAAGTCGTTGGCCTAGTAACCCTTGAATCGAACTGTGGGTTGTGGTAAAGCCAGATTGTGTGCCTCAGTGGGCCTAGGAATCCTCACTGGTGAATGGCAGGATATACAGTAAATCCAAGTGGTGGATTTTCTCTCCGTGGGTCTAGTCATTCTGGGATGGAATGCATAGTAAATCCTGGAGATTATGTCTCATTTTAGGGTCTAATGATCCCTGGATCAGACTGTAGATGCACGGTAAAGCCTGAGAGACTAGGAGGCACTCAAATTCCTCGCGGTGTAGGTGGATAACTCTAGTGGCATCCACATTGATTGGTGTTTTTTATGTGTTCTATGAGTCCCACATTCATGCTTGGAATATGGCACGGGGGTGATTGGCTGAAGAGAGACTTGGCTTAGCCAATCTATGGTTGGGTGGAATGTGGTAGTCCCATCTCCGGTTGGTTCATTGCATTGATTAATGAGAAATTCATTCCATTGATTTTGATGTGTAAATTTACTGGTGTACATATGGATTATGATGGCTTATATTTTTATTATATTTATGTTCCTATTATGTTGGTTATATTCACATTTTATGACAGCAACTATGTTTGGCTCTCAGCATGTTTTTACTTGTATTTGAATGGAGAATGTATCTATGACCTAATACATGATAAGGCAGAAAATTACATGAGGAAACAATGGTTCATGGCAATTCTCAGATAAGTATGAGATCTCTACACTTAATTCTGTTATTTAGACATGTTTACATGTTGATGATATGATTGACCAAATGCCTGTCATGGCTACCAGGGGTCTGGTTAAGGTCTTGATCAACTATTTACTTTTGCAGCATTGTTTACTTTTGCAGCATTGTTTCCCTATACGTTACTTGATTCTAAGCTTCCATTCCATTATGGGAAATGGCCTGGGCTCTGGGCATGAAAAAGTGGCTTAAATCCCAGGGTTGCTAGCACAAAACTAGTAAATTTAGTCCACGATCACTGGCAGGAAAGCCTATGAGAATGACTTTGGGTTTGTGGTCGCTCCCTTGCCCATAGCATGAGAGTGACTATGGCCTCAGAGATCCAGAATAATAGTGGGACCCAGGGACAAGTTGTCTGAGTGGTTGACTTGTCTCTTCAGGGTTTTGTTGATGATGTTGGATGATTGTGTATGATGTTCTATCGATTCCACTTCCTTAATATTACCTAGGAGGTTAAATCTGATCATAGTAGCCTTTCATCTCATGTTTACTCCAATTGGCATGGTTACTTGGTTGGAAGTGGGAGGAGGGTGTTACACAAAATCCAAATCTGGGATGGGATTTCCATGTTCCACCTGACTATAGAATGGCTGAGCCAAATCTCTCTTCAACCATTCACCCTCATGCCATATTCCAAGCATGAATGTGGGATCTCATAGAAAAAATCAATCAAAACTCATCCAGGGCTTCGAGAGGCCATCCACCTCAACCCATCAAATAGTGATTCCACCTCAAAGACGGACATCAAAAAACCATCATCAAATTGGTCTCCATCCAAGCCTTCCAGGGCTTCCAATGTGTTTTGATACGGATCTTGGGGGGAGGCCCCCAAGATTTGAAAAATTGCAATGTCAGAAAGAAAATAAGAGAACACGCAGTAAATAAAACCACAAAGAAACTTTTTATTAAAATGGATAATAACTGTAAAAGCTACATTGTGGTGGACCATCTGTCATTTTACAAAATGTGACTTGTTACTTATAGCCATTTTTTGTTACATTACCACAAGTAAATTCCATGGGTGGATAAATACCATGGGTTGATGTCACATACAATACCATGGGCAAATACCATGGGTGAATGAATACCATGAGTGGATGTCACTTACAATACCATGGGTAAATTCGATGGGTAGATGCCATTTTCCATTCGGATCATGTTTGTTCCAACCAAGGCTTCCAGGACTAGTAACTCAACCCACAATTGTCGTCGAGCTTCCAGAGCGTTTGTCCAACCAAGGCTTCCAAGACTAGTAACTGAACCCACCAAGGGCTTCCAGAGAGTTTGTCCAACCAAGGCTTCCAGGACTAGTAACTCAACCCACAAAGGGCTTCCAAATCATTTGTCCCACCAAAGCTTCTAGGAATAGTAACTCAACCCAAGTTGTTACAGGGCTTCCAGAGCGTTTGTCCAACCAGGGCTTCTAGGAACTAATAACTCAACCCAAGCTAAGGAAACATGAGAACCACCAAAAACAAATAATGAAAAATAAACCCACAATCACCATGGCTATCTAGGAAATGGAAAGGCTAGGCAATCCTCCATGCCAATGACAAATCACAACCAAGAAACCACATGCATGTGCCATGCACGCCAAAACTAGTGAAGAAACCATACATGCAACTCGATACCTGCAAGAAAATATGATGTAGTTATTGATCCCGGTGCCTCCTTGCACTTTCCTACTTTTTCTTTGCTTCCTTGCCCCAAAAATCCAAGTATGCCACAACCTCCAAGGGTGTTCCAAGAAAACTCTAAGTGTCCAAGAGTATGGGAGAGAGCTCCAACACTGAACTGACAAAAGGTTACCAACTGATCCTCAGAAGCCTTTTTATGGATGAGGCCTCTCTTTTCTTCATTTTCCATTATTTTTCTTCATTTTCTGTAGAAATTTTGAATAATATAACACTTATTCACAGAGATTATCCTGATTATACACTATTTTCGGAATACATGCATAATACATAACCTCCTCTACGTTGATCATCAATTTGTGGAATTAAAAACAATCGCATGCGCACATTGAAACAGCAATCACACATATCAACACAGTATGTAATGGGGAAAGCATACAGATGAAAACCCCCAACTATTTGTATATTATGATGATAGAGAACATGTAACAATACATAGTACAATACTCCTCACAAGTAATCAGTACTATCTCCACCTGCTACACACAAACTAGCTCAAATCTGA
Source organism: Pinus tabuliformis (assembly GCA_031772625.1). Lineage (NCBI taxonomy): Eukaryota > Viridiplantae > Streptophyta > Pinopsida > Pinales > Pinaceae > Pinus > Pinus tabuliformis. Next base: position 563,383,704 of record CM062804.1, on the reverse strand, counting down.
ATCAAGTCACAGGTTCAAATCTCCTCCACTGTTTGCCTGCCTCTATTGCGCAATCCAAGTTGAGAATAGATCTGATCCAAGTTCGAAATCCCTTGGCTTGTACTGTGCAATCCTCATTGGCAATCTCAATCAATGATTGTGCAAATCTCATGCACAGCTATAGTCACAACTGATAGTAGTCTCACCCTTTCACCCACCTCTAACACTTGTCTCCACTGAACTGTCCATGCACTGAGTTAACTGATGTATTCTTTAGTTGATTTATGAATTAATAATTAGCGAATTAATTAATAATTAATTCTCATCACTCATCACTAGTGTATTTGGCAGTTAGACTAAATACAACTAGTTCAACTAAGTCAAACTGAATACAACTTCATCAACTCCTCAATCAACTCCACCAAACTCAATCACTTGAGTTCTAACTAAAGTCCATCATGCAATAGCTCAACTAACCCATAGGAAAAGCGCATTTCCTTCTGGCAGTTGCATGTGCCACATCCGTAGCTCGAACTGAAGTGCTGCAAGAGGATAAGATAATGTTTATAGTCCAAATATTATTAAGAGCTAATAATATTCGACTGTTCTATTTTTAGACTAGCGGTCTAAAAATAGACTCCGCCCATATGTCTAAAAATAGAAGTCCATCTATTTTTACCAACATGACCAATCATCCATAAATAGCATCCTGCAACTCATAGACCATGATCCATATGTCTAAAAAATAGACATAGTCTAAAAATAGACTTTGCGCCAAAAATAGCCTGTGGGCCCACTTAGTGAAGGCGACTTCTTTTCACTAAGCTCCATCATCTTGTTGCATTTTCAACACTCCCTCTCAACAAGATATGGATTATTTGCAACCCCTATCCTGCCTCTGTGGTATTTGAATTTTCTCCTGGTGAGCGCCTTCATCAAGATATCAGCATCCTGATCCTCCGTGGGAATATATGAAAGTAACATGATTCTCCGCTGCACACAATCTATGATATGATGGTACCTGATGTCGATGTACTTGTCCATTGAGCTCCCTGCCCAATCTGCATCTGTGAAGCCACATAGCTTCACCTCATCCTCCTGTCTGTACCACAATCCATATCCCAATGTGCCTCTGAGATAACGCAATACGTGCTTGTTGAACTTCTCCAGTATCTCCTGGGCATACTTACCTGAGAAACAAATAGTCCATCACTGCGCTGCCAAATTTCCAATCCCGGGAAATAATGAAGGAGGCCCAAGTCCTTCATCTCAAACTCTCTAGCAAGATCCTCCTTGCATGAAAGTATCAACAGCTCATCTCCCGTCAAAATCAAATCATCTACATAAAGTACAATGATCAGCAACTTACCCTCCACCACAATCTGGTATAGGTTAGGATCCACCTCACTCTTGGAGAATCCAAGTCTGGTGAAATAACTGTCTATCCATGTGTACCAAGCACGAGGTGCTTGTTTCAACCCATACAGCGCTCTCTTGAGCCTGCACACATGCGACTCGTTGCTGAAGATCTCGAAACCTTCGGGTTGCTCTATGTACACCTCCTCCTCAATGACTCTGTTGAGGAACGTAGTCTTCACATCCATCTGATGAATGTGCCACCCCATCTGCGCTGAGAGAGCAAGAATCGTCCATATGGAAGAATACCTTGCAACAAGTGCAAAGGTCTCCTCATAATCGATCCCCTCTATCTGTGAGAAGCCTCGGGCAACAAATCTTGCCTTGTACTTCTCCACACTCCCATCAGCTGCCTGCTTCACTTTGTAGATCCATCTCGAACCCACCACTGATTTCCCCTCTGGTCTTGGGACAATCTCCCATGCACTATTTCTGACAATCGAATCATACTCTTCCACCATGGCATCTACCCATGCGGAATCCTCCACAGCTTCCTCGAAAGAGGATGGCTTAGTCACGACACATTTTCTCACAAGAGCCATGTATCCAGTCTACCGATCAGGTGACTGTCTCTATCTTCACTGCGCTGTAGGTGGTCCTACAACCTTCTCTGCATCTTGAGCCAGTCGCTCAGCTTCTGTAGTGTGCTTTCGCCCTCTGATGGTTGGCGCTGAATGAGTGGTCTCTTCCACTCCATGAACTTCATCTTGTGGCTAATCCACGTCCTGAAGCTCATCCTTAGGAACTAATAGCTCCTCATCTGCATGTAAGTGTGGCTCCCTCTCAAGCGAACACTTCATGGCTTTCTCCTCCTGAAATTTGATATCTCGTCGCATAACAGTCTTGTGACTGTCTGGAAAATACACACGATAGTTGTGGGGCATATCAGTGTACCCCACAAATATCCCAACCTCTGCGGTCGGCTCCAGCTTCTTCCTGGCATCCTTCGTCACATGCATGTAAACAAGAGAACCAAAAATCCTCAAATGGGAAATATTAGGCCTCTTACCAGAATAAGCCTCCACGGGTGTACTCATGCCAAGTATCTTGTGAGGACAACGGTTCTGCACATATACTACAGTATTGTATTCCTCCGCCCACAAGTGAAGGGGTAGACCCTGATCATGCAACATCGCCCGTGCAGCACCCACAATCATTCCGTTCTTCTGCTCAGCAACCCCGTTTTGCTATGGGTTATGGGGAGTTATGAGCTCTCTTCGAATCCCTTTTGCACTGCAGAAGTCCTTGAACTCGCCAGAGATGAATTCACCACCATTGTCGCTCCTAAGAGCCTTCACCTTCTTCCCCAATTCCTTCTTGACCAGTGCTTTGAACTCACAAAACTTTGAGTATGTCTCGCTCTTCTTCTGCATGAAGAAGATCCAGCACTTTCAAGAGAAATCATCAAAAAATATCACATAGTACTTGTGCTTTGCTATCGAAGCTACTGAGAAAGGTCCACACACGTCTGTGTGAATTCTCTCAAGGATCGTCATGGCGCAACTATCCTTCTCGTGAAAGGTGGCTTTCACAAATTTTCCCAAAGTACACCCCTTGCACTGATCTGACTGCGCAAGAGTGCCTTTAGGAAGCCCAGTACAAATCTGTTGTAGTATCTTCAAGGCTCCATGGTGAAGGTGGCCCAATCTCTGGTGCCACAGCTCACCATCATCCCAACTCACCAATCCTTCTACCTTGCATGCCATTGATGCGCAGCCATCTACATGCAATTGATAAAGGTTCTTGACTCGAACCCCTATCTTTCGGGTTTCTCTAGTTGTCTTACTGCGCAGGAAATCCTTTCCCTCGCTGAAGAAAACATCATATCCCTTGTCTTCTAACATCGCCACAGAGATAAGATTCTTCTTCAATCCTAGAACATGCATCACTTCCTTCAATAGGAAGGGTTTACCAGACTCCCTCTCAAAGGAAATGGTACCGATACCGGTCGCACTGTATCTACCATCATCGCCCATCTCAATGTGCACTCCAAGATCTTTCTCATCGAGATCAGAAAACAAATCTCGATCTCTTGTCATGTGAAAAGGTGCACCACTGTCCAAGAACCATACCGATCCCATCACACTTGATACCAAGCATGCGATCAACAAAAAATCCAGCTCAAACTGTGAGGCTAAGGCCTCTCCTGCTGCAAATCTGGCAGCTTGCTTATTTTTCTTCTTCTGTGGACAATTTGTGGCATAATGTCTGTGCTGGTGATAGTGAAAGCACTTCACCTTGGACATGTCCTGCTTCTTGCCTTTCGCACTAGAATGAGAAGCTTTCTTGTTCTTCCACTTCTTTGCTTTGGCAGCCAAAGCGCAATTTTCTTCATCAGATGCCTTTGATGAAGATCTATCCTTGGTATTCCGCCTGATCTCCTCTTGCACAAGATCCGACCAAAGTCTCTCCCATCCTAGCAATTTCTCCCAACCATTGACAGAGTACTGATAGGAATGCCAACTCTTCGGAAGACCAAGGAGAGCCAAGCTCACCAAGTCCTCATCATCGACAGTCACCCCCACACTTCCCAGCTCATCCCGGCATTGGGTGAACTTCGTGAGATACTTGGGCATACTGTCTCCTTTCTCACACTTAATGTTTCTGAGTTTATCCTTGAGCGCCAACTTCCTCTGTTCGCTCTTGCTTTGGAATAAATTTGTCAACGCTTTCCACATCAAGTATGGAGAATCCTTTCCGTGCAAGCTGGATAGAATGTGATCCTTCACGCCCTCCAACAAAATCCTTTGACATTTTGTTGTCTTCTTTTGCCAAGCATCAACGTGAGCAGCATCAGTAGGCTTTAGAACCTCAGCATCTATGAACTCCTTCAACCCATTGTCATCTAACACCGCCTCCGTCCTGTCTTTCCATGCAATATAATTCAAGTTGCCTTCACAGGCATACTCCAATCGCAATCCATTGAAAGACATTTCAACTTCGACACCAAGAAAACGTTGCTGCAAATTCGAATTCCACCAGCTCAAAACTCAACTGCTTCTGATCTAACCTCCTCTATGTTGATCATCAATTTGCAGAATTAAAAACAATCGCATGATCACATTGAAACATCAATCACACATATCAACACAGTATGTAATGGGGAAAGCATACAGCTGAAAACTCCCAACTATCTGTATATTATGATGATAGAGAACATGTAACCATACATAGTACAATACTCCTCGCAAGTACTCAGTACTATCTCCACCTGCTACACACAAACTAGCTCAGATCTGAATCAAGTCACAGGTTCAAATCTCCTCCACTGTTTGCCTGCCTCTACTGCGCAATCCAAGTTGAGAATAGATCTTATCCAAGTTCGAAATCCCTTGGCTTATACTGTGCAATCCTCATTGGCAATCTCAATCAATGATTGTGCAAATCTCATGCACAGCTATAGTCACAACTGATAGTAATCTCACCCTTTCACCCACCTCTAACACTTGTCTCCACTGAACTGGCCATGCACTGAGTTAACTGATGTATTCTTTAGTTGATTTATGAGTTAATAATTAGTGAATTAATTAATAATTAATTCACATCACTCATCACTAGTGTATTTGGCAATTAGACTAAATACAACTAGTTCAACTAGTTCAACTAAGTCAAACTGAACACAACTCCATCAACTCCTCAATCAACTCCACCAAACTCAATCACTTGAGTTCTAACTGAAGTCCATCATGCAATAGCTCAACTAACCCATAGGAAAAGCGTATTTCCTTCTGGCAGTTGCATGTGCCACATTTGTAGCTCGAACTGAAGTGTTGCAATAGGATAAGATAATGTTTATAGTCCAAATATTATTAAGAGCTAATAATATTCGATTGTTCTATTTTTAGACTGGCAGTCTAAAAATAGACTCCGCCCATATGTCTAAAAATAAAATTCCATCTGTTTTTATCAACATGACCAATCATCCATAAATAGCATCCTGCAACTCATAGACGATGATCCATATGTCTAAAAAATAGACATAGTCTAAAAATAGACTTTGCGCCAAAAATAGCCTGCGGGCCCACTTAGTGAAGGCGACTTCTTTTCACTAAGCTCCATCATCTTGTTGCATTTTCAACATTTTCCTCCTCACATGTAATCTGTGACCTTTCACCTCCCTTTTCTCTTAATTTCCATTATTTTCATAAATAAATGTGCCAAAAATGCCATTTTGCCTTTCCAAAGCCTTAGTTGTTGCCTTTGCTAATTTCCTTAGCCATAAACAACCAAATGAACACCCCCTAGGATGTCTTGCCTAACATTCAACTTGGAATAAGTGTCCCATCAACCATGCTTATTTTTTTTAACTTTTATTACATGGAATTTTCACCAGGGTTGTTACACCTATAAAAATTGAAAATATAATCAAACAATTGACTATTGGAGACTACCTTTCAGTTGTTTTGCAGGTCATAAGGTAGGATACCTAATTGATTCCTATGAAAGAAAATGCAATCTTTAGTCTTGTAAGAAAAACTTGGATTAAAAGTCCTCCTTCAGTGGCTTTGTAGTCATTTTTTCCAAGGGTGCAATTCGGTCAAAGGTTCACTGTCATTCAATTCACTAGGAAGATAGGAAGATAGTAGATGTAGAGCCTTAATTTCATCATGTTTTCTAGACTGCGAAACTAGTTAACATTCCTCCTTATGTTCCCTCCTCCTCAATCCTAAATGATGACATGCATAAAAAAGATGAAAATTGAATGATGAATTCCATATAATTGGAAATATTTTGAATGTAAATCTTGAAGGGACATCAAATCTCTCTACTGTTACCCCTATCATGGGCATGGCATTCATTTCCTCTGACACGATTTTTGTCAAGTCTTCCTCCCTGGTGGCCCCTTTACCCTTAGTTAATTACTATGTATCCTCCCCTCTCGCTTCGAGTCATTGGGCTCATGTACCTAAGAATGATCCCGTTAAGGAAGTTAGTAAAGAGGTATCCTGAGGTTCTATACAATTTGAAAGGAGGTCATATCCCCTTCGTTCTTGATTTGGTCGTCAAGAAGAGCATCATTTGTTGATGCGATGGCAATGGATGCCCCCTATAGTGGGACATGTAGGAAGAAAATCATGTTTATCAAATTCCCAACAAAAGACTAAAGAAGATATTAAGAGCAGAAAACAAACCACTATTGTGAGAGTTCTTAGAGAAGAAGGACACTCATGTGGCTCTAAATGGAGATTCTTTCTCTGAATTTGTGGGATTTTGAGGGAGATCTCAAAAGAATCACCCTCAAAAGGCTTATTTTATGGCTTATTCATAATAATAAGCCTGACATTATTCTATTACAAGAAACTATGATATATGGCTATAAAGCCAAAAAATTTCTTGAACTTTGGTTTAGAAACTGGTATTTCTCCATAACTGATGCTCAAGGTCTATCTAGAAATCTCATTACAGCTTGGAATTCAAGCTTCATAAATTCATCAGTTTCTTCTTCTCCTCGTTATATCTCCATTGACTTGGAGGTTTGCGAATTCAACCAAAAAATCAAAATTTTGAATGTCTAGGGTCCTTATTTGGACCGAAGACCTTTCTAGGAAGATTCAGTAGCTTTTGGAGTTCTCAACATACAATTTTTGATTCTCAGAGGTGATGTAAATTTCATTGTGTCTCTTTGATAAGTTTGGGGCGCCTATTCTTGCAAGTACCCATTGGAGGATTTTTTATCCTGTCTTTTTCATTCAAATAAACTGATTGATTTGGAACCTGTTAAAATTTTCCCCACCTAGAGAAACCTCAAAACCAATGACAGTTCTATCTCCAAGTGAATCGGCTCCTCATATCTCAATCTCTTTTTTCCTTGTCTCTAAGATCAAGATCCCAAGTGTAAGTAGGAGGCATATCAGACCATTATCCCATTGTTTTAGAGATTGTCCAAGATGAAATCAAACCTCCTGCCCCATTCAAATTAAATCATGTTTGGCTTAAGGAAGGGGATCAAGATCATATATGAAATAATTTGCAAAGAATTTAAAGCTCATAAAATGAATTCAAAATCCTAGGCTAAGGAATACAATGTTAAATTGAATGTTGAGTTGAAGGATTTGGGAACAAAAATGCACAACATCTACAATTTGGATGATGCAATTTCCATTTCTAAGGCAGAAATATAAGTTTTGCACTCTTTTAAGTGTAGAAAAAAGAGAGATTTTAGCCAGAGAATATGAATCTTACACACTCAAAAGTTGAAAAATGTGGATCAAATAAGGGGATAACAACATGAAATTTGTCCACGTCTACACAAATTATAGAAAAAATGTCAACACTATTTGGTTTATTAAAGGCGAGGAGCGTTCCATTCACTCCTATTTTCAAGACTATGCATTTTGGCTCTTGACATTTCAAATCCCTTTTCTCCCAACATGAGGGTTATCCAATTTAGGAAATATTTGATACTTTATCCATGTTCCCTCAATTGATTTCTAATGAAATTAATGAGTCCTTGTCAGGTACAGTTTTAGAGAGGGAGATTTTGAGAGCTCTTTCTGCCATGTAGAAAAGAACAAGTTCGGGTCTAGATGGGATGGCTGTAGAAATTTTCACGGGTTTTTACAATCTTATCAAATACGATGTCCTAAAAATTAGTTCGGGAGTTTTAAGCTTTGGGGAAGATTGTATGTGCTCTTAACTCAACATTCATAGCACTAATCCCAAAAAAATTAGAATGTAGATTAATTTGATGATTTCCGACCTATCTCTAGTTGTAATGTGATCTATAAACTGATTAAAAAATTCATATCCACTAAACTGAAGCCTATTCTTAGTGAAATAATTTATAAAGAATAATTCGGCTTTCTCCAAAATAGACAAATCCATGATGTGTTCTCTCTGGCCTAGGAGACTCTTCACTCTATCAAAATTAGGATTCTTAGTGTGGCTACCATTAAAATTGACCTTACAAAAGAATATGATAGGATGAATTAGATGTTTTTGGTGTTGGTGTTCATTCATCTAGGCATGAATCTGGGGTTCATGAATTGGATAATGGGATGTATCCAGTTAGCCAGCTTCACATTACTTATAAATGGATGTCATTCTTCCTTTTCCAGTGCTTCTGGGGGGCTCTATCAAGGACATCATCTTTCTCCTCTCCTCTTTTTGAAGGTGGAAGAAGTATTGAGTAAACTTATGCATGATGTAATAGGAAATGCAGAGCTCAAAGGGGTAAACATCACACAATGTATAATCATTTCTCATCTTCTATTCATGGATGATGTATTTTTGTGCATTTCAAGCAACAGTTATATTTCTAGGCTTTAAATCAGATTCTAGCTTGGTTTTATTTAATCATTGTTATGGTCATTAATATACAAAAATCATGCATGATCCTTCACAACCTTTTAGACAGATCCTCCTATTACATACATGATTTTTTCCAATTCCATATCAAGTCCATAGATGAAGGAGTTAAGTACCTAGGTTTTATGATGAAAGCAAATGACTATAAATTTGAAGATTGGATTTGGTTATTTAAGAAGGTGGAGAAATATAATTTAGTCTAGATCAACAAACTTATTTCTAAGTGAGGTCACCTAATCCCGGTGAAATCTATTATTGAGAGTATACCAATTTATTAGACCTCCATTGCTTTGGTCCCTAAGGGACTCTAAAAAAAATTGGAACACTAAGTTTCAAATTTCTTTGGTCTGGAAAAGCATAATCTAAGGGTTGTCCTCTTGTTTCTTGGTCATCTCTTGCTATGATAAAATATTTGGGTGGTTGAAAATTGGAAAATATATATAGTCCCTCATTACTCGTAGTTTTTGGCATTTCTCCAGCAATATTTCTTTGTGGGGGCGTACTCTAAAATCAAAATATATTGGGGATAAATCTATTTTGGATTGGTTATGCGGTCCTTATAATAAATGCAAGAATGCTTCCATTATTTGGAGGGCCCCTTTGTTGGGAAATGGGTGGTGTTGATCCAGGTGGATATTGGTGGCCACCTGCCTATTCCACCTAGGCCCCCTAGTCAGTTTCATCCATTTCCTTGTTCATTTCAGCATTTACTATTTTTAGCAATTTTTCGGGTCTTGAACTTCCAGAGCAGTTTTGACCCCCCTAAACGATGTTTTTTTGGGGTCTGCGACAAAGCCAAAGCCATAGGCATGGGCTTGCGGCGAAACCTGTAGTACTTGGCAAGACCTTTCCAACAAGGTATCATACGTGCCAAATAGAGAAAATATGACCAAGTTACGACCCTGGGAAGTTGACTACCCAACTAACCCCAACGAGGCCCACAAACTCTTGGTGCTACATCTCCTGGGGTTAGGGTTTTGGTTATTTATGTTTTTCTCATATTTTCCAATAATAAATAGGCCCTTAAGCCTCATTGTAACACAGCTCAGAGGCATGTAGCCGCCACATCTCTTCTCAGAGGTAAGCTACCATCGCCCGAGCTATCTTATTTCCATTCTGTTTGTAAGCATATTTCAATATTTTTCTATTATTGAAATGAAGTGTTTTTCTACTTCATCTTTGTGTTTATGGTTATATTTGTAAGTTGTTGGGTTCTTGTTTAAGTTTGGATCAGGTGTGGAGGATAGGGGATGACAGAAGCGTAAGGTTTAGGGAAGACCCTTGTTCTGACACACACATAGAATGTAGATTGTCACAAAAATGTATCCATATCCTAAGGCAAATAAGGATATATGTTCCTGCCAACACAAAATCACAATATGATATTGATTTGGAGAGTCAATCCTAAAGGTCGACTTTATATTTTTCCCTCCCTAAACCCAAAGATTTTAAGTGGTCATATTTCATAAGGTTGTTGGTATCTTCACTTATCTGACTAGTTGAAGATGACCCAAGTCAACTAATTTGGTCTAGGAACTCTTCCTTGGGTGAGTACACATAAATCCTAATTATAAGGCATATGTTGATTCCCTCCCCATCCATGATCATAAATAATAGTGGTGTTTCATATGGAAACACAGTAGTCCTTTCAAGTGCAAATAATTATGTGGATGGATATAAAAAAATAAGATTTTAACATGGGATAATCTCATCAAATGGGGTGGAATGGTCCGAACGGATGTGTCTTATGCCACATGGAATATGAATCCATTTCTCATTTCTTTATTTCTTGTTCATATGTAGAAATTACATGGATCATCCTTCACATTTTTTTCTCCCCTTCTGCTGCTTGTTGGGAAAAAATAAATTTAGAAGAATGTGTTCAAGAATGGGCAATAGATTCATCAGTTCAATGCTATCTAGCTTTTCCAACTATTTTTGTTTATAACATATGGTGGGCTCGCAATCAAGTTATTTTCTAGGACAAACTAATTCCTCCCAAAGTTGCTAGCAGGATTATTGAAAAAAATTGTAAAGAATTTTGCTCAGAGCCAAAAAGAAAGATAGCTCGTGTGCCTATCATTGTTGAATCTGGAAAAAAAGATTCCTTGGGGATTCTTCAATGAGGCCAACTAGGGAGATCCTCCAAAATGTGAAGTACGAGTTGTTTTATTTCTTAACCAAAGCCATCATTATCTTATATGGTATGCTCTTGGGAGGGAAACTAGCACAAAGGTGGAATTCACTTCCTCTGCATTCTTCTATACAGAACTAGACATCTTAGAGTTCATAAATATAGGTTCTTAGTGACTCCAAGCTTGTGATTGACTAGGCTAATAAGAAAGTGGATGTTAATATTCCAAGTATAAATCACATCCTCAAAGAGATATTGTCAAAAATGGATATTTTTGAATGGACATCTTTTTTCCACATATACAGAGAACTCAACGATTAAGCAGACAATTTATCCAAGGAGGCTCTTCAACTCCTTGTAGTTTCTTTTGGACAACACAAGCTTTGGTATGATTAAGAAATAAATGGAATGAGTTCCATTTTTAAACTTATCAGCAGACACTTTTTTGTTTTTCCTCTTGCAATTTTATATGATCATGTACTAAGATCGTCTATTTTTTAAGACAATTTACCTTTCATTTTTTTTATTTTCTTTTCTTTTCTTTTCTTTCTGAGAAAGCTCAATCAGTCCTCGTGGACAAATCAGTGTATATTTATCTTTGAAATGTAAGTATTTTGCTTATTGAAAGAAAAAAAAAAACCATAATGGCCTAGTCCATCAATATGGAGTATGCCTAAAACCTTTGTGTTTAGGCTTTTTTGGTGTGTCTTATTTATGCTTAGTGTTGTGCTTGTTATAATAAGAAGCACTATATAGCTTATTTAAATTAAAATTTGGTTATTTTAGTAAATTAGGTGCCATCATTGTATTTTTAGGTCCACATCGGTGCATTTGTTTGTTCTTACACACTAGTATGTTTGTTTTTATAATAATGTTGGTTAATTGGTGCTTCCCATATATCTTGATCTATTACCTCCTATATAAGTGCATAAGAGCACTCATTGTAACAAGGAGCACCAGATCACTTATTTTATTTTATTAATTTGACATTTTATAATGAATCATTTCTATTAGTACATGTTTTTCTAGCCTTGATACGATCTAGATTGTGACACATCAATGTAGTTTGAATATTTTAAGCACGCCAATTTAAAAAATTCCACAAAAACATATAGTTGTCTGCCTCCGCTAGCAACCTCCATTATAAATAGAAAAGGGATACATTTTTTGGGGTGGTTTCATAAAATCCTCCACTACAACGTGTTTTCCTTGTATTGTGTTATGATATCAAACAACCCAAAAATCAAGGGAATAAAGGGTCCAACAATGAGGTGTTGATTTTTCAAGTGCAATAGATACAAGCGCAAATTTTTGAAATACTGATAAATAATTCTAATGATATAGATCTTCTTTTAAAAATTCAAGTTTATCATTAAGCAATTACACTTCAGAAATTCAACCATAAAAGCTTAAGGGAAATAGAGATCATAAAGCACAAAGAGAACATAAGATTTACCCTAGGAAAACCCACTTGGGGGAAACCCAATAAGATTTTCCTTAGAGAAAATTTTCAATTCAACAAGAGATACGTCTAATGTTGCTAGTCAACTATGAGGTCAAACAGACCAACAAGCTATGGTCAAACCTGGTCAAGCAGCCCTCTAGTTAAGTCAAGTCAAGTCAAACTTCCCTTCAAACTTTGACCCTATGTGATTTGCCTAGGCCGAATTGTGGCCTCTTAGAATATGCCTAGAAACTCAGCCTCCCCAGAATTTTAGCCCGCCTAGAATATGTTGTCGAGAAATTCACACATGCGAGTTCAAGAGAGAGAGATGTTAGAGATGAATTCGTCCTTTTTGTCCTTCTTCATCCTTCTTCTCCTTCACTTGGATGTCGAGAAGCTATCTTTTTTGTGTGAGGTCAAATGGTGCCTTGAGGAGGAGGTTGAATGCTCTTTATATAGTATTCTTCCTTTTCAGATGGGTGTGTCTCTTCACTAGGATCGACTTGACTTGAGGGAGGGATGACTTGACTAGTTTAGAGCAAAAAATTCAAATTTCAAATTTCAAACTTTTCTCTTTTAAATCTTACATGAAGAACATGCCTTATAATCAATGAAAATGACATGATGAACATGTCTTACAATGACATTATATATTACAAGGGATAAAATATAAATTATGAAGACCAACCATAGCTACAAAATTTCAACATTCCCTCTTAGCTAGGGAGGTATTCATAATGACTAGACAGATGTTCTTCATGTTGACAATTTTCTCTAATAAAAGGTTATAACAAATTGTTAGTAGTATCAACATCATTCAACTATCATAATTTCGGAAAAATAAATTTGACACATGGTAGATATGCAACATCAATAGACTACCATAATTATGGTCAGTACCTATGACCTATGGTGTGTCCTTACCATAATCTTGGTCAGTACTCCAGACACATGGTACATTATTAGCGTCAATTAGCCACAATAATTTTCATATGTCTCACACATGGTATACAAAATAGTCCTAGTTCACCATCATTGTGGTCAATACTTGACACATGGTGAATCTCAAAAGGCCACACTCTATTTGAGTAATTCAGGGCTTGATGTTAAATGAGCTTGATGTTAAGATGCCACATTGTATTTGAGTAATTATGGGCCTCTAGGACCATTCTTCCAAATTTTTGTCAATATACTTGTCACCAATTTGACCCCAATTAGATCTTGCATCCTTTTGTCAATTTCACCTTGTTCTTCCTCTCATGTTCTCATGATAAAAAATCGCTTCCTTGAATCTTCCTTGAATTTTCTTGTTTACCTTGCATTAAGTTGATTGTTATAGTAAACATTATAACTTATAAAAATTATTACATTAAATGAAAATTTGAAATTTTAATCTTAAATTTTTTCTGCATAAAAGATACTCTAACTATAAATTATAATTATCACTATAATAATCATTATTATTAAAATAATTTAAAAAAATCAAATAAAATTAATAATTAATAAACAAAAATTAACCCTGAATGAAAAAATAAATTATATATAATAAAAATAAATTAAACAAATTAAATAATTATAAATTAAAATAACAAAAAATAAATAATAAAAAATTGAATTAATTAATTAATAAAGAGGCTCCTCATGATCTCTCCAACGTAAAGGCATCGGGGCCGAAAACATTCAATTTCTTCTTTCTTACACGGGACCCAACAAGGGTATAAACTACGTTTAAAATGAATTTTAATAATAAGGTTATATATATATATATATATATATATATAATTTTGAAACCAAAATGTATACCTTATATATATTATTGAGATTTTATACCAGATTTAATAATAAGGTTATATATATAATCTTATTCGAAACTAAAATTTATACCCCATATATATTATTGAGAATTTATACAAGATTAGGTTTAGAAAATTATTTGAAACTTGATCAAAATATAAATTTGGAATTTATAATTAAAATTAAGATATATATAGATTTCAGATTTCATTCATTTAAATTCAAAATTTTTATTTCTAATGGTTGGATGAAGAAATTGTGTCGGCATCAATTTAGCATGGGAGGAGCATTGAGATTTCATCGCAGGTTTTTTAACAATGCAAGCGTTCAACAAAGAAAACCATATTAAAATTATTACTTTGGATTCTATCTTGCATTTTTGGAAAATATATTCACGTTAAATACATCTTTTATGACCTAATGCTTTATATAGTGGGAAAAATTTTACTGGGTCACACCTAAAGTCACAAATAAATTTCATTAATACTGTATGCGAGATAATGAAGAGAACATTATGAAAGACAAGTTTATGGTTTAATTTCATTTATTATAATGTTTTATATTTGAGAATTAATTTATACCTTTTCTTTTAATGCAGAAAATATTATTTAAAGGAATTTTTTTTAACACAATCAGTTACTTTTTATATATTGCAAAAAAGAAAAAAAAGGGAAAGGAAGCTAGTTCCTTATACAATCAGAGGAGGGAAGGTTCAAAAGTAGTGCGCAAATCGGAGCGCAGTCCCCACAACTACTTTTGCCACCCTGAATCCATAAACTTCAAAAATAAAGTGCTGGTGTCGTGGTTCTGAGCTGTGGGATGACTTTCCAAAAAATGACTTGAACTCCTTAAGCCTCGCGCAGAGACCAAACCCGCACTTAACTTTGGAAAAGGCAGAATTAACCAAAACCCTTTATCCTCGAAAAGGTGGAATATACACCAACACACGGGAAATAACGATTTCCGCTTTTCCGAAGCCTTGGTGCGAATTTCAATGCTTACCTTTATTAGGCTCGATCTCCACCATAGAAAATCCTCTGTCAGATCTGACCAATCAAACAACTTGCACGTCACTCCACCACCATCGATCCACTCGCGATAGATCCAATGGCTGGCAGGGATTTCGGGTGGGCAAATCGCGCGGAGAATACCCGCCTGATAAAGTGGTATTCTCACTCCACCTTCTTGCTACGTGTCCATCAGTGAGTGGAATCGAGTGGTTCCCTCCTGAAACCGCTTACCGCTTAAGCTCTGCCTGAAATACCATTCCTACTTAAAATCTCGCCTTTTCTCTTTGACTAACTCTCGAGCAAGATAGCGCCTGATGGCCGTAGATCTGCCACCATCGACGGCTGCGACGGCATTTCCGAGATCCTCTTCCACTGCAACTGAAGTCAATCCTCGACCATTGATCTCCGAGATCTAACGGTACCTGTGCGATGATTCTTCATCTGTCTCCTCACTCTTACTCTACAGCATTCCTTCATTGTTTTGTGGTTTCTGGTTTGATTTATTGGTCTCCGTTGAGGAGAGACCTGCTGTTGTTGATTGCCAAACTATCTCGGGTCGCTTGGGAGCTTGCACAGGTGCATGTGGATCATGGTATACTTTCTCGATCCTCATACTGGGTGAGGGGGTCAAGGGATACTTTCTTCATAAACTTCATTATTCTCTTTGACAATCCCAACTGGTCTGTCAATTGCTTTGTTGGCATGGCTATCAGTGTCCTTATTTTGGTTTCTCAGGACGTGCTTTAAGGTTATATTTCCCATACTTTCAAAACTTGTTCTAATCCTTTGATAGATTTTGTTGATGGCTATGCTTTTGAAGTCCCTTTTGGCATCCAAAGCGACTATTATGATAGTTGAGTCCCCTATTATTATAAGGTCCTTGATTGGATTTTTGTTTAAAAGCCTTGTGCCTAGGAGAAGGTTGTATGCTTCAACCCTGTTTTTTGTCATTTCTCCCAGGCTTCATTCATAGGTTATTATTTTGTTTCCATTTGGATCTAGTATAACTCTGTTTGCCCCTACTTTACTTGGGTTATTTTTTGCAGCTCCGTCAAAAAAAGAATGTGTCTCTTCTGTTCTTTTATCCATTCTGCAAATTCTTTATCCTCCAATCTTAATTTCCATTTCTTGTTTGTGTGAAATTCTTTCTTTTTTGCTATAGCTTCTACTTTTGCTTGTTTTCTAACATTGCTTTGTTGTACCAGTCTTTCTCTTCTTGTTGTAAATTGTTCTAGTCCATTTTTGAGATTCCATTTGTACTTATTATCTCTACAACTTGACTCCAAGTTTTTGCTAGGATCTTGCCTAGATTTTGCTTTTGTTCTTTGAAAATGCATTTGTTTCAGGCTAACCAAATTTGCCAACACAAGATTGAAGAGAGACATTTCCATATCCTATTTATTGTTGCCTTTTATTTCTTTGTATATGGGTAGCTTTTATCCCAGTTTTTATGAAGAGTTGTCAACTGAATTGCTGGATTTATGTTTATTTCCAAAGGACTTGTTCCCTGATTCCAGCACTCTCTTGCCACCATACAATTTATGAAGAGGTGTTGGATTGTTTCTTCCTCCTTTTGACACATGACACATTTTGAGGGCCCTTGTATTCCTTCTTTTTTTAATTTTCAGAGGTAAGAATTTTTCCTTTAAGAAGGGTCCAGGTGAAGACTTTAATTTTGGGCAGACTCTCTGCTTTCCAAGCTGCCTTCCATAGACTCCAATCATTTTGATTGTGAAGTTTTTGGAGTAGGTTATACCCTAATTTCACTGTGTAATCCCCTCCATTTGGGTCCCAAACAAAGTCATCATGCTTTTCTTTGTTAATGGGCACAGCCCCTGCCAGATGAAATTTTAAAATTTCCCACTTACTTTTTAGTCTTGGTGGAGTAGCCAGCTTTTTCCATCTTACCTGGTTATTCTAATCCCAATCCGAAATAGAATAAAGAGTGTTAAAACTTTACTCTTCCATCCATATCTAGAGTCCTCTTAAATTTTGTTGTTAATTTAAGGGTTTTTTCCCCATTATTCTATCCTCCCAGATAGAAATTGTTTTTCCATTCCCTGGATTTTTGGATATTTGATCTCTAATAAGAGGAATTATCCTTTTAACCAATTTCCAGATTTGGGTGCATGGCCTGTCTGGAATAGTCTGAGTGAGCAGCTTTGTTCTATGACAATTTAAGTATTTCATTGTTAGAGCTTTTTCCCACCAGTGACCATTCCCATTTATCATTCTCCAGATAATTTTTGTCCCTAGGGCAATGTTCATTAGTCTTGGCAAGTGTATTGCTATACCTCCTTTTTCATAGGGAAGCATAACTTGCTCCCATCTAACAAGGCTGAATTTTTTATTATCTTGTTTTCCTCCTTGCCAGAGGAAGCTTCTTATTATCAGTTCCATTTGCTTGTGGGCACTTGCTGGAGCCATAATGATTTCATACTTATATATAGGCAAGGCTGAGAGAAGTGCTTTAATCAATGTCACTCTTCCTGCCATGTTGAGCCACATCACTCCCTAGTTCTGAATTTTTTTCCTCATTCTCTCCACTTGCTTGTTCTAGACTTCTGATTTTACCACTTCCTTTGCTAAGGGTAGCCCAAGATAAGTGAACTGGCTCCAATTTATTTGTAAAGGTATTTCCATTATTTGTGAGATACGCTGCATTGATTTTTTTGAGGTATTCCAGCAATAAATTTTGCATTTGGAGTTGTTTAAAATTCCTCTGAAGCTAGGAGAAATTCATCCAAGACTTTTTTGAATCATCTTGATATAATGAAGGATGCCCCACCTATGAGAAGGGTATCATCTACAAAGAGAGAGTGGTTTATATCTTTGACTCCTCCCGATATTTGGATCCCTGTTATTTTTTTTCTCTTTTCTCAGATTTTCCAGCATAGCGGTCAACGATTCAGCCATGATGATGTACAAGAATGGAGAAAGTGGACAACGTTTCCTCAGCCCTTGTGTGCTTTGGAAAAATTTACTGGGTCGTCCATTGATTAATGGATCGATCCATGGATTTGATATACATTCCTAGATAATCTCTATGAAATTTATTGAAAAGCCAAACTTTTTGAGAGCTGCTGCAAGAAAGTTATGGTTAACTCTATCAAAAGCATTAGCCATATCTAACTTAACAATCATTCCTCTCTCCTTTCTTTGGATACTGCTGTGAATAGCCTCCTGAACAATTATCACATTGTCAGTGATTTGCCTCTTAGGGACAAATCCTCCTTGGTTTTCTGAAATTATTTCCAGAAGTAATTTTTTCATTCTGTTTGCTAAAAGTTCAGTGAGAATCTTATAAGATGAGTTGCAAAGGGAGATTGGCCTATATCTGTGAAAAGTTGTAGGATTGGATTCTTTGGGAATGAGGGCTAGGAAGGAGGATTTTGTATTTCTCCATTTTTTTTTTGAAAGCATTTTTTAGCATTCTCATTAGATCTTTTTTTATAATTTCCCAATGTTGTCTGTAAAAGGCCATTGTAAACCCATCTAGACCTGGTGCCTTATCAGGGTGGAGATTCCACACAACTTCTCTGACTTCTTCCTCGGTAATTTCTTTATCTAATTCCTTGTTTTGTTGGTCGCTTATTTTTTTTTTATATGCTGCAAAATTTCTTCATTAGCTACTTGTTGATCACTTGTTGAGAGGAGTTCTTTAAAGTGTTTATGGGCTACATTTTTTATTGCTTCAACTCCTTTTATTTCTTGACCATTTACTTGAATCTGTTCAATCTAGTTTTTTGACCTCCTTATTTTCAGTGTACTATGAAAGAAGGTTGTATTTTTGTCACCAGATTTTAGCCAGAGGCATTTTCATTTCAGTCCGTTTTCCTCTTCTTCTTGCCTATTTTTGCTTATATATTTCCTTTTCTTGAATATGATCTTGCTTACTTTCTTCCTTATTCTCTTTTTCCTTGCAAATATTATCCTTTTTTTTTGCAATTCGATTTCCTAGCTTTGTCTCGAAGATCATTTTCTCTTGCCCAATTTTTTAAGTGCATCCTTAAGTTCTTTAGCTTAGTTTCCCAAACATACTAGGGAGATCTTGTGACACTTTTTTTCCAGTTTTCTTTTATTTGTTTGCCAAAATCTTCCTTGCTGTCCCAAATTGAATTATATCTGAAGGGAAGGGGTCCTTGATTTTCCAGCTTTCCCAAGGTTAGCACCACCAGCTTGTGATCTGAAGTTGAGTTGTGAACAATTTTACTTTTCACAAGAGTATAAGCAGCTGCTATGCTTTCATGAATAAGAATTATGTCCAACCTTTCTTTTATGTTGTTTTTCCCTATTCTTTTGTTGTTCCAAGTGTATTTTCCATTGCTTGGCAGAATGTCTATTAATTTGTGCTCTTCTATTATTCCTTCAAGAGCTTCTCTTGACGGATCATTTTGGAAGATTCCGCCAAATTTTTCTTCTATATTCCTTATCAGATTTAAGTCTTCTCCCAGGATTAAGTTCCCACTTTGTCTCTTTGCAATTTCTTCTTTAACTGATTTCCAACATTATTCTTTCTCTCTATAGTGATTTGGGGAGTACACATTTATAATGTTATACTATTCTTTTGTATTGAGATTTCTCAACTCTGATTGAATCCAGTGTCTGCAGATTTTTTGGGTCATTAATTCCCATTTTCTTTTATCCCAAATGGTGTTGATTCCTCCTGATGCTCCTATGGCTTCTAACGCTACTCCTTCATAATTTTTTAGTTTTTGAATCATTTTTTTTATTTTATTGCTTGTTTAGTTTGGTCTCTTGGATCATATATATGTTGATCGTTCCTTGGCTAAAATTTCTCGAGCTGCATTGACTTTAAAGGAGGTACCAAGGTCGCGACAATTCCAAGAGACCACTATCATTATTTACTATTGTGTTCGTGTGGTCCTCCCTTTCCTCTTTGCTGAGTTTTTTCATGACTTCCTGTTTGTTTCCCAAGGAATGAGTCCATTGTCTGTTGCGTTCCTAGGGCAATTTCTTTAGTTGTTGCCTCATCTCTGATTTCTTTATTGGATTTCCTTCCCACTTTTTTTTGCTGGTCCCAAGCTTGGGGGATTTCTTTGGCTTTGTTTCTAGTTAGAATGCGGTCCACTGAGGGAGGAGGTGGAGAGGATATAGGGTTGGGGGAGGATATGAGAGCTAAAGAGATGGGGTTTGAAGGTGGGGATCTGGGAGAGGGTAGATCAAAGGAGTCTTCTAATGGCTCAAAAGGATTCGGAGTTGTGTGATCAGGAGGAGTAACTTTCGCTGGAGGCTGAGAGGTTATTTTGTTTGCTTCTTGGGATTGATAGATATTTAATGTGGTCTGCTTATTGTTAGGTTTTTTCCTTTTCACTTGTTCCCATGTAGGTTCTTTCTCTTCTACATTTTCATGCTCTATTTTTTTAAGACACCTATTTCCAAAATGACCATAGTCGTGACATACCTTGCATTTAAATGGTATTTTCTCGTAGTCCAACTGCTGAGTGTGAGTCCATTGGTCGACCTTGATCTTTATTGCCTCTGGGAGGCATTTTTCGAGATCTACTTCCACACATATTCTTACGCACTCGTGCATGTTGTCTTTTGGCTCACATCTATCAATATATTTTCCCACTATGTTTCCTATAGCATTTATAGATTCGTCTCCCCAGCAGTGAAGAGGAAGATGTGGGAGCCTAACCCACATAGGCACTGCATTTGGGACATCCATCTCTGGATCAAAGTCTGGCATCCACCTGTTCAGGTATAAACATTTGGAGTCCATGAAGTAAGGTCTGTTTCTAAATATCAGGTCTCTATCCTCCTTTGTTTCAAAGATAAAGGTGTAGTAACCCCTTCCACAGAATCGTATTGCTATCTTCCCCTGTGTGGTTGCATTCCAGTTTCCATCCACCCATTTTTGCACTAATTTGGGTGAAGGCCATAGCCCAGTGAACTGTCCAACAATTCCACATTCTGCTAGAGAGATGGCTGCTCTTCTTGGAAGTGCTAGAGGGAGAGAAATCTCTAAGATACTTTTAACTTTCTTTACAAATTTATTAACTGATGGCCTATTCCTTAGAGCTCTATTCTCTACGATCAGAGATGCGAAGGCTTCTGCGTTTTCTTCATTCCCTGTATGTGAGGAAGGGTGAGGATCTCCCTCCTTAGAGGGTTGCATAGTCTAGTTGGCCTCAACAGCAGGAGGCTACCGCAAGACGGATCTGCAGGGGCAGTGGCGACTAGGTCAGTGCAAGCTCAGGCTGGGCTGTTGCGCGCGTGTTTTTTTCTTTTTTTAATTATTAAAAGTTAAAACAAATTTTATTTTTACCTGTAAAAGACTCAATTTTTTACCCACAAGGTTTGAACCCAAAACCTTATGGGACATAACTCCTCACGATCAAGGCTATCATTTATAAAGCTACTTAGTTAAAATTTAAAGGAATTTTAACATGGAGGATTTGAGCGAGAATTTATTTAAATAGTGGAATATATATTACATTTAGTCAAAATAATTATTCTTAATGTAATTTCATTCAGGAAGTTACAAGAATTAAATGGGAAACGAATTCCCAGAAATATAAATGAGAGCGTAAGGGTTTCTTTCAAGAATTTTTTTGGGGCGGGTTGAAGGATGGTGGTGCATTGGAGATGAAGACTTATTCTTTTTAAAGTCATCGTGTACTTGATATAGTGGTGTTGTTCATTGTGATAGTGAGAGTTTTTATTTAATAATATTTATTTCTTTCTTTTCTTTTTGTGTGTTCTTTTTATGTGAGGTTTTATTTACTAGTTCATTGTGTAGGTTATTGATATAACATGATTATTCAATAATATTGCATGCAATAATGATTTAAATACTTGAATACTTGTTATTTAAAGTTTTTTAAATTATATTTAAATTTATTTGTTGCAGAACAAAGCTTTGACAATACATGTTATTTAGAGTTTTCTTTACACATAAATTTAAATATCATAAAATCAGTCCTCCTATTTTATTTTTTATTGTTAATTTATTTTTCATTTTTCATTTATTTATTGCACTAGTAATATGTGGTGATTAGCAATGCTTTGACATGATCAAATTGTTTAATCTTCCACACATTAAAATTGGTTTAGTTTTTCCTCCAATATTTACTATTTAGAAAAATTAAATCAAATAATTTAATTGTTTTGTTGTAAGATGAATAATAATAGCACTTGATGTCATATTGTTTCAACTACAACATTTCTATTAAATGCATTTAAACTAGTTTTTCCTAACTTCTGTCTTTTCATTTTATTTTAATTTTAATTTTTACTAACCCTTATGTTTTGTGAGAAATATGATATACTAATTTAAACCTCATTTAGTCATAATGACATTTTATTTTTAATAAGTTTTCACATGTTATATGTCTACCACATCTATTTCCTAAAAAAAATTATTTATTTAAGATACTCTTTATTCAATAATCTAGTGTATTTATTTGTTAATCAGAAAATCTATTTAATTTACAATTTTTTACAACGACTATCTAATTTACATTATTATAAGGAAATAACCCCTGTGGTGAAAGGGAGGTCAACCCTTGTCAGCTAGAATGGGAGGATCTAGGATCCTCAGTGATGTGGTCTCAAGTCGTCCTCAGTTACTGGGACAATTTGAGCTCCAACATCCTTTTTCGTTGTTGTTAAGGAAGGAATTGTTAAAGTTTCATTTTCCTGGTGACTAGATTAATCGGTTAAGTCTGTGACCTACTAGTGAACGGGATCACAACTACATGTGCCTTAAAGGTTTTAAAGTATATATCTTTTTTTTGTTCACCTGGTGACTTCTATATTATATATATTATTTTCATTTTCCAATGGATTTCTCTTGGACTTTTTTTGCAATCTAAAGTATCTTCTAACATACCTGGTGTGTTTCATGTTTTTTATTATGCTAATATTGATGATTATGAAGGAGATAACTTCAAAGGAGAATCAAGGTTCTTCGACCACCAAGAAGAAGAGGTATGTGGTGGTGTTTTCATTAGTGTTGGTGTTGATTCATTTTAGGTTCATGTTGATTACTCAAAACCTCCTATGTATGATGAATATGATAATGACTATTCACTTGTAGGTTTAAATTTGCAACAATCATACAATTACGATGTTTTTCATATAAATAACCATGATAAATATGATTGTGTAACTAACAACGAACCTGTTTGTGATGATTATGCACATAATCAGGTTATTTTACATGAAAATGCAAATGAATTAATTCTAAGCTTTATTTTAATTAATATTCATTTATTTATGTTGCCACTTATACATCATCACTTCAATAACTCTTTCCAAACTACAAACAATTCTTCTTCTCATTAGGATGAACATGAATTTCAAAAACATATAAGTTGCCACATGAAAAATCCTAACATGATTTCATATTTCTCTAATAAGGAAGTAAACAAGGAATATATTGCATATACATTAATGTTATAAATTTTTTATCATTTAAATAATCACACAAATTATTATGATTTCATAGAAGATTAGATGGAAGAAGTCTTTAAGCGAACATCATTTTATCATTGTGTTGATATCAACTCCCTTCTAGGAACTAAAATGAGCAAAACACCTTATCCTTTCTTAGAATTACTGAACATATTACTATTTTTGAAACTTAAAGATAAGAGTCTTAGAGTTGATAAATTATTGTCTTGGTTACACTGGTTGTTTGACTTCTTTGAACAGTTTTGCTTCTGAAAACACATTGTGTATAAACCTTGTACATAAATAAATAAATAAATTATGTATGCTTCTTAGGTTTAGAATGAATAAAGATGAAGGTTTTTTGCATCTTGAAGAGTCTTTATGTGATCATAGTAGAATGGAATACATATATATGAGTCCTTAGTATGAACTATATTAACGAGATTTTTTAATACATACTTAAAGACTTGGTTTGTAAATCATGTTTGAGGGGTAACAATCTTTAAAGGGCTCAGATCTTAGTTTCTTAGTAATGTCAACTTCATATTGAATATTGCTCACCACATCTCTCTTTCATACTACTTACACATAAATACTAAGGGATCACATTAAGTCATAAGGGCTAGACCTATAACCATAAGATTGGGCTTTCATAAAATTCAATTGAAGCTTTGGTAGGACTAGTTACATTATAACCATGCATGATACCTTCCCTTATCACCATACTACCCTAGGGACATGAACTTATGTCTTCTTAGATGGGGCATACTGGTGTCTTCGTTGGGCTATAGACGCTCGCTAGTAGCGGAGCAGGATCAATGGCATTAGTTTAAAATCTAGTGTGTAATCTTCCCACTCCTTCTATTGATGTAACTTCTGATATGGCATGTTGACATCTCCATTGGGGCTATGAATGCTCGCTAGCAGTAGAGCAAGGTCAGTGATATTTGACTAAGTCCAATGTGTAATCCTCTCATCTTGTGAATGATATGTTTGCTAAATAAATTGAAAGAAGGGCCTCTAACATGAAGAGAAAACAAGAATCTAGAAAGTTCCTTACCTTAGGATAGTGGATGACTTTGTCGAGGCGATGGACGCTCGCTGGCAGCCGAGTGACATCCGATTATGGAAACTCATGACATGTGACAAAAAGGGAACCAAATCCCTAAAAACTAATCTCCATAGTTTCAACCTTATTCCAAATTGTAAGTCACTCTTATGAATATTAATTAGCTTTGTGATTTGTGCCATTTCCTAATCATTAACTGTAAGTAGGTGTAACTTGTTATGGTGTTGAATGCTCTTATGAAGTGAGACATTTATCATTTATGATCATCTGCCCTTAATCATTATCATAGCTACCCCAATACACTTAGTATACAAACAAATGTCTTATATATGTGAATAATCATTAAACTTTTTAATATATACGTACTAG
This sequence comes from Pinus tabuliformis, assembly GCA_031772625.1. NCBI lineage: Eukaryota > Viridiplantae > Streptophyta > Pinopsida > Pinales > Pinaceae > Pinus > Pinus tabuliformis. The sequence continues at coordinate 563,358,760 of CM062804.1, read as the reverse complement.
GACCTCACATTTATTCTTGTTTCGTTATTGTTATCGATTTACTGAGCCTTTAAGATGCAAAATATTTCCCTTTCATTACTTTTTGTCTCTTCAATTTCCTTTTTTGACTTCATGCTGAATACAAGGGCTCCTGGTCTACGTTCTTGATCCTCCGCAAGGGAGCATCATCCCCAATTGGAGCCAAATTTTGTCGCCAATTTGACCCTAGTTAGATCTTGGCTCCTTCTGTCAATTTCGCCTTGTGCTTCCTCTCATATTCTCATGACAAAAAATCACTTCCTTGAATACAAAAGACAAATCGACAAAAGGATTGGAACCAATCTAAACGAGGCTAATGACTAAGTGACATTGTTTAAGGACTGTCACAAATTCATAAAACATTCATAAAAACATATATGCATTATTTTACTATGGTCTTAATATAAATTAATCATATATAAACAAAATACAAACAATTAAAATATTAATATCACTAACTAACTAAACACAATTGATATATTATTACTATAACAAAGAACTCCTAAAAATGGGGAAACATTATCCACAAAAAGGGGAATTAAATATTCAAATGAATTATTTATTATGAAAATCCTTTAATGTCCATATATTTGGGAGGGTTGAATTTCCTAAAGAATGTATGTATATTCGTAATGAATATTGAAAATAGATTTTTATGAAGATTAAATCTCTATTTTTACCTCACATAATATTAACATTCATCTCATCATGAATTACTTGCCAAATTATATTTTTTACCTTTACTTCCAGATATCTAAGTCCTAGGTATAAAACAAATTCAAAAATAATTTATTCTAATTTTTACTATTTTACTATTTTAAAGCCATAAATCTTGAAAATATATAAATAATAAAAAATAATTAACCCTAAGAACCACATGCAATATCTAAATCCATTTATTAAAATGATGGTTTGGAAACATTTGCAATCATTTATTAAAATTTTATTAAGGTTTATTAAAAATACGTGAGTCATGTTGAACGGAAGCTTATGGGAAACATTGATTAAATCATTTGATATTCAACCATAGCTAAAACATTAAACCTCATTGTATTAAGCGAGAGTTGATGCTACTATATTTATTAAGTCATCATACATAAAACATGAGTTCTATGAAACCACGTGATCAAATTAATGCTTACGGCCCACTCACCTCACATCATTCATATGGATGTCATTGGGTCAAAGTAGGAGGTTAATTCACTGATAAATACATACCCTATGTGAAAAAAGGTTTTTTATTTTTACAGGTTGGGAAGGTTTATGGCGTTTTACTGAGAAGAACCAAATCGAGAAGAATATGTCAATATATTTTTTTGCAAGATTTAGGGTTTGTCCAACCGCATTGATTTCTTTGACTGGAGTTTTGTTTAAAATGAGATCCACCATGCAACAATATTTCATAGCTTAATGGACAAGACTTATTGTGGTTTACTGTGAGGAGTTAAATCAAATGAATAATTGGATGAATCTGTAATTGAGGGGTTTTCTTACATTTTGAAGAGATTAACTAGGATTTACCACAGGGACGGAATGAAGAAAAAGTTTAATTGTTCGTGAAGGTATGTTGCAAATGATATATTTATTTAGATTATTTTATTGTCACTCATTCTTGAAATTCATTCAAAAAGTGAGGTAAGAAATATGTTTACAATATTTTATTTATGACTTTTATCTAACTATTTATGGGCTAACTTTGGTTTATTTGATGCATGAAGCTAACTTCGAAGTAGTTAAAGATTTGAACAAATAACTAAAGGAAGAATTAAGATTAAGAGGAGATTATCAAGTTTTCTTTTAAAGTTCGAGAGATGCAAATCCTTCCATGATTTTTGAAGCATAATAGAGCTTTAAAAATAATTTCTATTTTCATTTTCATTATTCAGACGGTTATTAAATTAGTTATTCAAATATTTTGTACAAAACCCCTCATTTTATTATTCAAGAGGGTGTTGGAGGGACAACTTTTAAGGAAAGAATGGACTTATGATTCGGGAGGGTCTTATTGCACTTGTTGCACAGACCGATCAGTAATGCTTTTATAACCTTTTTCTATGCAATTTGAAGATCATATTTTTTAGTTTTCCTTTTCATTTTCATTCAGTTTTTTGTGTGTATACACTAATGCAGTTTGAAGTTTACACAAGGGACCTGATTGCTTGTTTACATTGCATTACCTTACTTTATTCTTGGTCCTTTCAGATTTTAATATTATAAGAGGAATCAAAATTATGAATTTTTCATTGTGTATTGTTTAATTGACTAAAAACACTTGTTCATTAGTTATACTACAATATTTCATGCAAAGATACATATTACAACAGTGTATGCTCCTTTTCTTCATTTTTATTTCTTGTAATTTATGTGCTTGAATCCATATATTTGTTAGCAATCTGGTAATTGACTTGAGTAGCACCATTTTGTCATAACAATTAGATGATTTGTTTATTTTCGGGTATTCATACTATCAATGAATGGACATGTCTTAATGCTTGTCTTTTGAGGGAGAATGGAATGTAATAATATGTGATGTTATTCTATTTTGTTCTTTTTCATCATGATGAACAACCAATAAATAGGGATCCAAGTACAACTAACACTTCGTTTATTTCCCTTTTTTGTCACATTCATCTCTAATTTGTATTTTGGCATGTATCATTGCATACTTAAGGTTTTAATAGTAATTATTGATCTTTTAATTACTATAAGTTCCCTTTCCCAAAGTTTAACCTCTATTTCTTTAAATGACACACTTCCATATCTATAATATGGCCTATTTATTTGTTAAATTAGAAAATCTATTTGATTCACACTATTTTACAACGACTATTCAATTTTGATTATCAATAGGGAATGCCCCTTGTGGTGAAAGGGAGGCCATCCCTTATCACCTAGAGCAGGAGGATCTAGGATCCTCAATGATGTGGCCTCAGGTTGTCCTCAATTACTAGGAAAATTTGAGCCCCAACACCATTCTCCCTAATTTTGGTCATAAATGACATAGGGAGAATGTTATTCCATGATGTTATCTCATCAACACTCCCTCTCAATGAGACAGGAATTCTCAATGTTATAGACATTTTTGGGCACTGTAACCCCAATCATAAATGTCCATAAACCAAGGGCTCCTAAGTCCCTAAAAGTGTTGTTCCAACCCCTAAAAGAACAAGGTCAACTGATTACAACATCTCCCAGAAGTTCTCCATGAAAAACTACTCAGAACTGGTCAAAACTGGACCATCTCACCTGCTCCATGGTCAAAGTGCGCTGCATCCCACCTAAATGCACACGGGAGGTGTGATGCATAATGGAAATCCCTTCTATGGGGTGCGATGGGCGAGAGTGGACAAATGGCAGGGTCAATCTGTGAGGTGGAGGATCATGGAATCTTCCAGAAACTTCTCATGTGACACTTGTCTCTCTGCATTCACCCAGGGATGAGTAAGAGATCATCAATCTCCAAGTGGAATCAAGAACTATCAGAGAGAGGACACTAATAAAATCTCAAAAGCTGACTCAACCCCCTTGCAAACATCTATATATGGATCCCTCATCCCAGAGATCCAGAGGCTGGAATTTTGTATCTTGTAAGGAAGTGCTGCTGGTTTCTTGGTGTAACATCATAGTGTTGGGTGATCTAAGCTTTTCATGAGGTGAAGAAGGGCTTTCTTGCTGAGAGGATGACGTTGGGTCAGAAAAATTTGTTGTAATCCTCTTTGCTATTCTTGATTATTAATAAAGCTATTCAATTTTTCCTCCACATTCTTGTATGATTGATGATATATGCATTTGTGTGGTCAATATATATCTGGTCCTATATTGTTTATGATTGCAGATCTCTGTTCTTGGATAGTTTTATGCTTCTTTGATTCCACAGGTGCTCTTTGAAGCTGGGTAGACGAGGAAGCGAGTGGCAAAGACCTATCAGAAGGGAGAGGAATCAAGCAAGGAACCAAGCGCAAGATAGAGGTTGGTCTCCTTTTTTCCCCTTCTTATCTACTTCTCATAAAGGAAAATGAAAGTGGTTTTAGTTTGTTTGTTTCTAAGGTAACTACTAGCCTTAGTGGGACTAGCAACTCTGCATAGACACTAGATTTCCTGATAACAAAATGGCAACTCCGCTGGGGAGCGAATAGATTGTTTGTTTGTCTATATTTGTTTGCTTTATAAACTTACAAACAGAGCCTGAAGTCAAGCCAGCTAGCCTTCGAACTGTGTTTTCTATGCAAGTGCAAAGTAGATCAATCCTGCTTCAGTCTATCTCCGGGTTTTGTTTATAAACTGAACAATCGATTTACAAGCTCTCTAATTGCCCTTGTGGTGGCTCTAGTAACCTCCTTAGATCTACCCCTGTGATTTATTTACTGATTACCACTTGCTCGGCCAAAATCCCTGAACTATGTTGCAAACTGTGATCAAGAACTGGATCAAAAGTCTCGCACTATACCATTGCACCCTCTCTTCAAGGATATCAGTATGCATTGCACTTCCCGTGTGCTGTAGGTGGGATGCATACTGGAATCCCTGTGTAACAGGTGCGCTGATCAGAAAGGGCTAATTTTGCCTTCAGACTTTGGTTTTTCACTCTTTTCAGCTCTATTCAGGAGTTTTGCTGTCTGTAATTAGTATACCTCTGTTGGAAACCCCCTTCCCTGCCATTATTCCGCCTCCATTGTGCAAAGAACTATAAATGTTTTTATGTATTGTGAGCCATTTTCAGTTCTCTTTTACAAAGAAGTAGCATAATTGAACTGTCGTGTCTTGATTTGGAAGTGTTGCAAGTGTCGTTTTCAGTCATAGAAGAGAATTCGATTGTTCTTGATAGTCGATTACACTGTTACTCTTGTATTTGATTTGAATTAGTAGTTTTTCAAGTGTCGAAAGCAAGTTTTCAATTCCAAATAACAAAGTGTCGTCATTGTCTTCATTTTTTCTTGAAAAGAAACTTGTTAGTAATGTCGCTTTGAAAAATAATTCAGATTTGCGCTTAGCTTTCTTTCTATCATTCACACATTAAGAAGGCTGAAAACAAATACATGCATGTGCATTTGCATTTAGACTATCTATTGGTTTGATTTAGGACAGTGCATATAGTGTGTGTTCTCTGCTCTATATTGAAAGAATATCATCTCTCTTTCTTTAGTAGCTAGGATTTTCATTGCAAAAAGAAGATTAAACGATTGTTTATCATCTTAGATTGCATTTTAGGAATTGTATATCTACATCACACGGTGAACCTGAAAGGCAAATTTCTTAAGCAAGATCAACTGTAAAATAAATTTAATGAATCAAAAAACGCTTTGGAACCTAATGCACAACATTTAGAAGTCTAGCCTAGAGACGTATTCCGGCGTCGTAAAGCCTGGTAACTGTTGTTTTCATTGCTGGTTGGGTGATTCCTCCACTTTGAGACGACAAGTGCCAGTACGGACTTGTGCCCCCATGTACCGTCGAGTATATATTGGGGGCCACAATAGGCTTTATCCTTTATCCATAGGAAGCCGTGTCTACCGCCCTATCGATCGCAATGCACTGAACACAGCATTCGGGAAGATTGACTGTCGTACTGTAAAAAGTATTCTGCAGTTTTGCGATTGGTTTGGTAATCCCTCTGTCTAGATTTCCAGAGTAGTCTCTTTCGTTCCTTTTCAGACTCCTTAAAGGAAAAGGTCCATCTGAGCACTTGTCACTTCGAGCTCATTAAAAATCGAAGGTGACTGGAGTCATCTTTTGTTTTTTCTCGACTCTTAAAAATTGAAAAAACAAGTTGTGTCAAAGCGTCTAAAATTTATTTTAATCGGAATAAACATCACCTTTCCTACATTGGTCTTAGGTTGAGAAAAATGGAGTCCACCAACCAAGGATTTTCCCTTGGAGGAAATCCTAGTCCTTTCTCCTCTTGGGGAGATGTTGGTGCACCCCATATGGCCACATTGTCGCTTCCAGGATTGACAATCGGCTTGCCCGTATGGCTCTTCTTGACCTCTGTCGTTCAGAACACCGTGATTCCTGAACAATCAAGTCAGCAACTAAATGATACCAGGGTTACCCCCCAACCTTCTACTTCGTCCAATTCTCCCTCTCCTCCTTCCTCTTTGCTTGATGAAGTTGGTAAAGCCAAAAATCAAGTAACTGAGAAGAAGAAGGAGAAAAGAAGAAAGAGAAGAAGAAGAAGGAGCCAAAGGCAAAAACGGGCAACCAGGCATCGTCTAGCGAAAATCCACACACTGCACCGTCCAGGCCTAAATCGCCATGTGTCATTTGCAAAGGAGACCACTATCATCGAGATTTTCCTTGCATCCCTCGGATCATAAGGGACTGGTCTCCTCGTTTGCACAATCTGGTTTCATCAACCTCTGACAATCATGTTGAGAATACACCGTCAACTAGTGAAAGTGAAGCCCCTGGACAAAAAAGGAAAATGTAAATTTCCTTGTAAACCGTGTGAAGGCGATCACGCCATCCACCGTTGTCCCTTCTTAGACGAGGCTAAAAGAGTTTTGGACGACCGTCTGGTTTCACCGTTACGGCTTCCTCCTGGATATAAGAAACTCTTGCCGAGTCCGTCACTAGTTGAAAATCCGGCTGACACGCCATTGTGGTCGGCTGAAGCGTCTATCATTGAAGATGAACCCTCTGAATCCACACTAGACGAAAGTCAAAAGGTCGAGGCGGCAGTTGACCCGGTCTTGCCTTCAGAAGGTCCATCTTCAAATGATACAGTCACTGGAGAGAACAAGAATGACACCGTTCAAATTCTCTTCGTAAGCACAGACTCCGATGAACATGGGGGCAATCTACCCGTTCCTTTACCGCAGGAAGGAAGTTCGTCAGAGTCATATTCGGCCGTCTATTCGGTCCCACCTCCAAGCAACCTAGTTGTTTCCTTCGATTGGAATCTACTAGGCAGACCCCGTTTACCGGCCAGTGTACCATTTCGAATCATTGCTCAAATATATAGAATGGTCATGGCCGGTACCATCATAGATGAAGGGGCTTCTGTGAGTATCCTTTCCTCAACTGCTTGGAAAGCGCTTGGTTCGCCATCGCTTTTGCCTGAAATGAGAAATCTAACAGGCTTTGACAAAGGAACCAGTCGACCGTTAGGGATCCTTCCCAATGTGCCGATAACATTGAGAAGGAAAATCGTTCACATGAACGTAATGGTAGTCCAAGGACCCCTGGATTATAATCTACTCCTTGGACGCAACTATATTTATTGCATGGGAGCCATTGTCTCCTCACTCTTTAGAGTAATGTGTTTTCCGCATGAAGGAAGAGTGGTCAAGCTCGTAGACCAGCTTTCATTCCCCGGTTCACACATAGAAAATAGTCAAATACCATCCATGAATGGTCTTTTCACGCAAGGAATGTCTCATCAATCCCCAGTCTGTCCACCTGATGAGCGCGAGTGATTCGGAGGACATGACTGAAACCCAAGGGGCATGCACCCTGGTCTGTTTCGACAGGAAAACCTTGGGTATAGGGTAGGTTTCCGCGAAGGATATATGACTAGTTTATGAGATTAGACTGGAATAAGATTCCTTCGTCAAATTTATGTGAGTGGAGCCAGTTGCGCCACTCATCTTTGTTTATTTCGGTAGACATCGTCGAGGAAGTCTTTTGTCCGTAGTGCGGATAGAACAATCTTTGGTAACTTGGAAATTTTTCGCTATACCCGGGGGCATGCAAACCTTTTGGCGTGCAAGCGAAAAACGACCATTTATTTTTTAAATTTGTAGGTCCTCTAACCCTTTAAACTCGTAGGATTGGTCATTTCCTAACTTGCATAAAGAAAGGATGCGGGGCAAAGCTTTAAAAAAATGCCATTTTAAATGAGACATCCTTATTATACAACTGGATCGAGCAGTTTTAACGCGAAATTCAAGCTCGTTAAAAAATAAACATAAGCAATGAGCAAACGTTCCTCTAGAGTTTAAGCTCATTAAAAAATGAACCAATTTTCGATAAATAACCATCGTGAATGTATTAACATCAGCCTTTTAAGCCTTGGTCGTGTTCTCATCATCACCTCCACTCTGCATTGGCCGATCATTCACCTCCATTTGATTGTTTACCCTTTTGAGGAACAACTGCGAAGAGTGATCCTGTTAGCCATCCTTGTTACATTGCCGTGATTAGAAAATTCCAAACCTTACCTGGAATTAGTTGCTACCCGAATTTATCACTCGTTCCTCGAAAAACGAGTCTCCTTTAAGCTCTTTTCATCTGACTCATAAAATATGAAAAGATTGCCGAGCAATTGGCCTCTCCAGCTCGTTAAAGTGACCAGAAGTGCCATCCCTCCTTTAGATTTTAATCTTTTTGGACCTGAGGGATTATTACACAAAAAGATCGAGCGCTTGTTTTGTTCGGCTCGTTAAAATTACCGAAAATCCATCCCTTTTGTATTATTTTATACTTTTTCGGACTTAAGGGATTATATGACGAAAAAGGATTATTGGAGTTTTCTTTATGTACCTTTTCAGACTCTCTAAAATTGAAAAGGACCGAGTTATCTTTGTCGTTAAACTCATTAAAACCTAATAGCGACAAACTTGTCCATATAGACAAGAACGAGTTTCACTATCGCTAGGCTTGTTAAAACATAGCGATGGGTTTGCCCGAAGGGAAAATTATAGAACAAGCATATGTTATGTTAGAAAATTATATATTACGGAGCAATGGAAAACATAAAATATTGCAGAAATATAAACACAGAAAACGCACAAAACAAGAGAGACACAGATATACGTGGTTCACCCAGTTTGGGCTACGTCCACCCCGAACAGCCAGTCCTTCCTTTCTATTATCCAGCAAAATGAAGAGACACAACCTACAGCAAATCCGCTGTAATATCCTCTGTTTTCTCTCACAGTCTCACCTCTCTGTTTCTCGCTCACAGAATATACATCTATATCTTAGCCTCCAATACAATGCCCTCATACAAAGAGAGGGGTTGCCTTCTAGGGCAAAAAACCCTAAACTAAACATAAGTTCTACCGTCAGATCATCCGCCTAATGAACGGCCCAGATTGACTAGAAATTACTATACTTTTACAAGGCAAATTTACATTTGTTTTTAGCTTCGGGGGCGCTGGCCCCCAGACCCCCCAGCCGGGGGGATCGGCCCCCCCGGACCCCCGTGGGGGGGACAAGTCCCCCCCACACCCCCCCGCGTGGAGGGGTGTACAAACTTCCTGGGGTATACATCCGGCTGAAACAAAGACCTCTGAACAATCATGCTCCACACACAACAATCTCCCACTTGGAGAATGATTGTAGAAACTCCACCGCTGCTTCATTTGCTGGACAATGACTCCTCTTTGGACCTGGCTGTTTCTCATCTTCATCGTCATCCTTGAAGACGAATTGAAACTGATCATATTCTCAGTTTCTCCCTGGTTGCAACTTTTGTTAGCATATCTGCAGGATTCTGGCTAGTGTGTATCTTTTCCAGCTTCAACTCTCCATCTTCCAACACTGATCGTATGAAATGGTACTTGAGTTGTATGTGTTTAGTCCTGGAATGAAATGTTGAGTTCTTTGCAAGATGAATGGCACTTTGGCTATCACTATATAATGTGCCCTTATCATGCTCCTTACCCAATTCACCCATAAACCTTTGTAACCAAATCATTTCTTTACTAGTCTCTGTAGCAGCAACATACTCTGCTTCTGTTGTTGAAAGTGCAACAACACTTTGGATTTTTGAAACCCAACTGACAGTTGTTCCTCCAACAATAAATACATATCCTGTAGTGCTCCTCCTGTTATCTTTGTCACCTGCCATATCTGCATCAACATATCCTTGTAGGGAGATTTCTCCACCTTTCCTCCTTCATTTGTCTTCTTCTTGAACACCCATTTGCTGCCAATGAGTTTCCTTCCAGTTGGAAACTCCACCAAATCCCAAGGCTCATTTTTGTGCAAAGATGCCATTTCATCAACCATGGCCTCTTTCCAGAGTTTTCCATCCTCTGAATCTACTACTTCCTTCACAGTTCTGGGATCATCATCAGTAATAGATAAAGCAAAATTTGAACAGAAATAAGATGGACTATACCTTTCTGTCTGCCTTCTTTCTCGAACTGATTTTCTCACACCCAGAATTTGTGGCTCTTCATCTTCTGATTCCTCTTCTACTATAGAGTCTGATTCTTCCTCCTTTAGCCAAACTCTATCTTCTCAGGTTCCTTTGGTTGGACTTCATGTTTAATGACATCTTTCACCTCTCTAAACACCACATGTCAGCTGTACACAACCTTCTTGTTACTGAGTTCCAAAGCTTATAACCATTTAAACCATCCTAATACCCAATAAAGATGCACTTTTCAGATTTACTATCCAACTTGGTTCGTTTCTCCTTTCGAACATGTACATATGCATCATATCCAAATACCCTCAGACGTGAAAGAGAGGGTTTCTTACCAGTCCATACCTCTTGTGGAGTCTTTTCCTCCAACGTTGATGAAGGTGACCCATTGACCAGGTAACATGTTGTCTCCACCGCCTCTGCCTAGAATTTCTGTCATAACCCGGCACCACTAAGCATGCTTCTTGCCTTTTCCATCAACATCTTGTTCATTCTTTCTGCAACTCCACTTTGATGAGGTGTATATGGAGTAGTCTTCTGTAATGTTATACCACACTTCTTACATAATTCTTCAAATTCCTTACTGCAAAACTCTCCACCGTTATCTGTCTTCAACACCTTTATCTTCTTCTCTGTCTGGTTTTCACCAGAACCTTAAATTCTTTAAACTTGTCAAAGACTTCAGATTTCTTCTTAAGGAAATATATCCATGTATTCCTTGAGAAGTCATCTATAAATGATACATAGTACACAAACTTACCCAATGATGGAATTTTCACAAGTCCAAACACATCACTGTGCACAAGCTCTAATATCTGTTTCGCCCTCTTACCACTAGAGGGGAAACTCACCCGATTCTACTTCCCATATACACAATTTTCACAGAAATCAAAATCCAGAGAGCTATTACTCACACCTTCTACCATACCTTTACCATGAAGTATTCAAAGGCCCTTCTCTCCAATATGTCCAAGCCTTTGATGTCACAACATGATCTTCTCTCCAGAGACCACTAGATTTTTTGCTCCACTTTTAGAAACCACAGAACTATTGCACCCATCAACAACAGTGCTACATTGCAGCTTTTACAGAGTTCCAATCTGAACTTCACGCATCAATACCAGTGCTCCCCGAACCATCTTGCAGGTATCCTTCTCGAACACTGTTTTTACACCTGCATCATCCAGCGTGCTTATAGAAATCAGCTTTCTGGCCAATGCAGGAATATGTAGAACACTCGTAAGTGTTCTAACCCTTCCATCTTGCAACTTTAACTTTACTTTCCGCGACCAACGATTCTAGCTTTCTTATCATCCCCTAAGAAGATATCACCACCATCGTATTTCTCATACTCACAGAACCACTTTCTATGGGGAGTGAAGTGAAAGGATGCACTTGAGTCAATCAACCATGCCTCATGATCTACATGTGTACTTGAAGAAGCCAAGTACACATCCCCACCTTCATCTAAGGTGGTTTTTGCCTCTACAGAAGCAGCATCATCAAATCCCTTTCCTTTTTCAGGAGCTTTAGATTTACAGTCCCTTTTGTAGTGCCCTTCCTTTCCGCATTTCGAGCACACCACCTTTATAGGCTTTCCTGGAGATTTAGATCTCCCACTCGATGACTTATTTTTGTTTTTGTTGGGACTGTCCTCGTACAGACAAGGCATCACCATTTTGGCTCTCCATATTTTCCGTCTCATCTCCTCCGTCAACAAGGATGAGACTATTTCATCAAACTGCAAGGTAGTTGCATTGCTACCTATTGCAATAACCAGACTATCCCACAAATCTGGTAGAGAACACAACAAACTAATGCACTTATCTTCATTTGAAATTTTGAAATCAACAGACGATAACTGACTTACCACAGTATTAAATGCATTCAGATGCTCTGTCACCGAGTCTCCATTTTTCATCCTCAGGTTATACAGTTTTTTCCATAGGAACAGTTTATTCACCAGAGACTTAGATTGGTACAAAGTCCCTAACTTGTCCCACAAAGCCTTCGTCGTAGCTTCCCCTGATACATTCAGCAATACTGAATCTGAGACACACAATCGTATTGTGCTCTTTGCCTTCCGATCCAACTTCTTCCATTCTTCATCAGACAATCCTGTTGGTTTAGTACCCGGATCTACCGCGATCCACTGATCTTTATCCACGAACAGATCCTCCATCTTGAGTTTTCATAACTCAAAACTCTGACCATTAAATTTCTCGATCTCTATCTTTCCACTACTCGCCATCTTCTTTCACCACTAGAATCAATCTCGCATATCTGCCATTGAAGAGGGTCTACCACATGCCCGAGCGAAACCCCTCAGCAATAAAGGCGTCCCCTTGAAGCCAAAACAACTCTGATACCAAATGTAGGTTTGAACCCTGTACAGAAATTACCTGCATACGAATTCTAAAACACAGAAAATAAACAATGCGAGAGCATAACACATAAAACACATATACACAGGGATTTTCCCCTGGATCCCAAAACCGGGACTACTAGCTTGATTTTTCATTATGTTCCTTTCAATGTTACAATACATATTTATACATATCAAAGCATCCAACACCATGGACCGAAAAATGTTGCGTCCAAAACCATGGACCGAAAAACATCGTGTCCAAAACCATGTGCGAAAAACATGCACAAAACCATAGGTAAGTCCACCCAACCTAATATAGGGTCCAAAACCAAAATTTCCCGGGGCGCTGCCCCGAACCCCATAAAGTCGGGTTACCTGCACCCCTCAAACCCCCCGTGACTCCCCTCGTTACGGAATTGGTGCAACAAAGGGGGGGCTCCGCCCCCCTTCTAACCCCCCGGTTAACTACGTGGGTTAGTCGTGGAAAGAATATAACACAACCCAACAATTTGTTGCTTGATTTACCTTGTAAAGCCACCTGGAACTCACCATTGAATTTCTTGTTGGTCTTGGGACCACTTCCCGAGCATTGTTCCTGATAATAGAGTCATACTCCTTAACCATGGCATCAAACCACACTGGTTGTTGCACTACCTCCTCGAATGAGGATGACTCAATCTCTACACTCTCACTCATTAGAGCCATGTAGCCAGTGTACCTCTCTAGTGACCTCCTCTGCCTGTATTGTGATGTGGGTGCTCCCACATTCTCTCTAGCATCATGCAATAACCTGTCAGCCTCTCTGGTGCACTTTCTCCCATCTCTGGAAGTCTCTGCATGAGTGGGTGTTTCCACTCCTTGCTCCTCTGCATGTGGTTGCTCCACATCATCCTGAGGTTCCTCCTTTGGAGCTAAAATCTCCTCAACTGCATGTAGTTGAAGCTCCCTCTCAAGGGAACATCTCATGGCCTTCTCTTCATCAAACTTCACATCTTTGTGAACCACTGTCATCCTGTTGGTTGGCAGGTACACCCGATAGTTGTGAGGTGTATCAGTGTACCCCACAAATATGCCCAACTCAGCTGTTGGCTCTAACTTTTTTCGTGCATCTTTGGTAACATGGCAGTAGATTGATGAACCAAAGATCCTGAAGTCTGCCACATCTAGTTTCTTCTCTGAAAAATCCTCTTTTGGTGTACTCATCCTGAGAATTAGATGAGGTCTTCTGTTCTCCAAATAAACAATTGTGTTGCATGCTTCAGCTCACAAGTGTAATGGTAGGCTTTGATCATGCAACATTGCTCATGCCACTCCCACAATACCTTTGTTCTTCCTTTCAGCCACCCCATTCTATTGTGGGTTATGATGTGCTATCAACTCCCGTCGAATGTCTTCTATTGCATAAAAGTTCTTGAATTCATTCGACACATACTCTCCATCGTTATCACTTATGAAGGCTTTAACTTTCATGTCAGTAACTTTCTCGACAAGTGCTTTAAATTCACAAAACTTAGTGAACGTCTGATATTTCTTCTGAATGAATAAAATCCAACACTTACGAGAAAAATCATCAACAAATATTACATAATACTTGTGCTTGGCGGTGGATGTTGTCGAGAATGGTCCACACACATCTGAGTGAACTCAATCAAGGATCGCTCGTGCTCAACTGCCTTTGCCATGAAAGGAAGATTTGGTGTACTTCCCCAATGTATACCCTTTGCATGTGTCTCTCTACTCTAGTGTACCCTTGGGAAGTCTTGTAGAAATTTGCTACATGATCTTCAATTCTCTGTGGTGCAAGTGACCAAATATTTTATGCCACAACTCACTGATGTCTTAGCTCTACACCTTCTCTACTTTAGTGTTCAAAGCAACGCAATCTTCTACCTCCAGTTTGTAGAGGTTCTTCACTCAAACCCCTATTCGCTTCACTTGTCATGTGGCTATGTGATGAAGGAAAGCCTTTCCCTTACTAAATATCACATCATAGCCTCTATCATCTAATATGGCAACATAAACCAAGTTCTTTTTCAAACCCGAAACATACATGACATCTCTCAAAGTGAGGGGAGAACCAGACTCCCTCTTAAAGGTGACAATATAGATGTCGGTTGTGATATACCTCTCATCATCACCCGTCTTGATATGCATCTGGAGATCCTTCTCCTCCAAGTTACTAAAGAGCTCTTTGTTACCGGTCATATGAAATGAAGCTCCATTGTCTAGGTACCTTTTGTGGTAAAAACACAACCCCTCCATTATTGATTTGTTCACTTCAAATAATGGGGACCCTTTCTATAAAAGTTTGGCTAAACGCCTTTTAGGATTTTTATTTAGTTGATTATCCTACGCTTTTGTTAATTTTTCATTTTCAAATTGGATTATTATACAGTCTTTGATCTATATTTTCTTATGCTTTTGTGCTATTTTGATTTGGATACATAACATTTGGTATTAGAGCTATTGATTCTAGGGTTTTGTTGCTTAAATGGTACATTGAGGTATTTTCGCTATAGCATTTTATGTGAAGGTTCAAACCATGAAATCTTTACCACATGGAGCCAAAATCTTGATGAAGATCTGGCTACAATTTTAGACCTTGGTTCACTATATTTTTAGAGATATCTTCCAAGGAATTTAGGGTTTTTGTATACTCCAAAATTCATTCTCAAATAGGTGTCATAGGGAAAATCGTCATAACTTTCTCCTCGAGCATCAAATTTTAATTCCATAAAAAGTGATTGAAAATGCATGGGCTTTAGTTTTTTGAATGTGAGTTTTAGGGTCGAAGGTTAAAACATGACATGTGGCAGTGTATACAATTTCGCTCTATTGAATGAGTCCATAATCAGGCCATCGTGCGAGATTTGACATGACTTTATCTTGAAGAATCCAATCTCGATCTAACTTTTGGGGTTCGAAAGGAGGCACAAAGAGCTACTTCAAGACAAAATTTCAAACCTTGGGAAGTGGAAATCACAAAGATATAATAGTTTCAAGGTCAGGCAAATCAATAAGCTCAAAATCAAGCTCTTAAAAGGTGTGTATTTTCAAATTTGCATAACTTTTGTTTAAAAAATCAGTTTGAAGTGATTCAAAAGGCATAATGAAGCATATGTATCATTAATTTGTTATAGAACGCCTCCCAAACAAAAAATCTACACCCATTAATCCCTCAAAAAGCTCTACTATGGTGCATGAAGAGGAAGAAATGCAACATGACATATCAAAATTATGAGACAGAGTGCAACAATTTCACTCTCACAAAGAGCAACTAAAGATGAACTAGAAGCAATGATGAAGGGCTTACAGCTAGACATAATATGAGACATGGATGGTTTTAAAAGTAGACATGGAAGGTTTGACAAAGTTACTATAAGAAAGGCTTCCTAATGTTGACAAGGTATACCATGAAACTCATGATGAAAACAGAAGGAATGTGAATCATGATTTTAGAGACTCCAACTTTGAGTTGAAGGCCAAACATATTCCAAAGATCGATATGAGGAAGTTTGATGGCAAGGATCGGGTATCATGGATACTATATATGGAGCAATTCTTTGATCTACACGATGTGCAACACACACAAAAGGTACACATTACATATTTATATTTAGAGCCCAATCAATTTGTGTGGTATCGATGGCTTTGTTCTCGTAAATCACTTTTCACTTGGAAAATTTTAACTGAGGAATTAATAGCACATTACGATGATACAAAGAGTAATACCTTCTTTATCCAATTGATAAATCTCAAATAAAAGGGTTCAATTCTAAAACACATTGAGGACTTCTAAATATTGAATGTAAAGATAAATGATATTCCAAAGGAGCATCTAATTAATGTCTTCATAGGAAATTTAAAGGATAACATCCAACTTGAGGTTCGTCTTTAGGAACCCAAGTCATTGGAGAATGCATTCATGGTGGAAAGAGAAGTTGAAAGCAAAATTATGGCAATAAGGAAGTCTACCACTCACAACTATAAAGATGAAAGTGTTGTCGCTTGTAACACTCACTTCACATTTACCCACTTTTACAAGCTCTCCAAGGTAAACATGAGCCGAGAGTTACTACGCATGACCTGAGATCTAAGTTCCAATCATGGAAGTGGGGCCTACTACCTTTAATCTTTACTGCAACCTCCAAGCATCTCCAAGGATACCAGATCTCCCAGATGTCAAGCAACATCTATTGATCAACTTTTTTTTTTACTGGAACTACCTTTCTGACTCACCTCACAACCTAGCCACATGCATAGGTCATCCTCCATGTGGCTACAACTGAAATTTCTCAGTTAAGGGACTGCAGCCAGAAGCCCTGTTTTAGATTTTCAAAGCTAGTTCAAGGGAAACTGCCCAGAGTCTTCCAGAACTCAGTCATTAAATTGTAGGAGTCTTCATTTACTGTTCTTGGCCTTATTCCTACTCAGACTTATCAAATACATGAAAATCACTTACACAAACACTTTGAAGAGAAGGTACGTGTAGGTCATGAATGCATGAATTCATTAAGTTCTTTAGAGAATCATCAATAAGTCTTGCTACCCTCTATTACTAGCTGCAATAACACACATTAGCTCATGTATTCATACAAGATAAATAAGATCCCATCAAACCATGGAATAGATCCATAACTAGAGCACATCATATTATGAGAAATATACCATGCATGTAACTAGCATTTAAATAGATTAGAACCATGACAAACCGATCATAAAATCATACATAAAATTAGAACTTGTGCTCATTAATCTTAATAAGAATCAACACATAATAACATATGCAAATTCCAACCAAGTTAGGGACTTCCACATACCACTCAACCATAGATTGGGCTGAACCAAATCTCTCTTTCAACCAGTCACCCTCATGCCATATTCCAAGCATGAATGTGGGATCACATGGGATAAACCAAAATATAACCAACCAGGGCTCTAAAAGGCTAAACCACCCCAACCCTCAACCACAGTGATTTTACCTAAATTGGTCCAGAAATCACCAAAACCAACAAGCTTGGATGCCTCAAACTTTATTCACCATACTCAGAGGAATTTTCCTGTCTCCACTGATGGGCTCCAATATTGCAGCAATAATGTTGCAACTCCTGGGACTCCCTTCTTTACTTTTATCAACCCGGTAGTTCGTAACAAACTTGGAAGCGACGATTCTATATGCACAAGTACTAGCTCTTGCCGCAGGTTGTCACTTGATCAGTTGGCACAAGTCTGCTAGGAGATTAAACCAACTTCTATGAACTCTCAGAAGAAGATTTTAACTGTGATGGACGAAATCTAACTCTAAGGAGGCTAATCTACTTGCAGAATGAAACTAAAAGCTGCAAGGAAGTGCACACCCTAGTTTTACTGACTAACCCTACTAGTGCAAGAAAAAAGATGAAAGTTGTTGAAATGGATGTCTTTGACTCTTGGAAAGGTAAAATGCATGTGACTAAGCTACTTCTGAAGTAAAATATGGAAGAAACATATTTTTGTATTTTTGAGTAATTTTGCAGAATTATTATGCATGTGCTTTAACTGTTTGTTTTACTGTGCAGAGGTTAACTGGCGGAAGGAAATGGAATGGGCGCTTGTAGGAGGTTGGGAAGGTGAGAAGAGGGCCTAAGGGGTCCCTAGCACCCTTCCAGAGAGTTTCACAGTGATCAGATCTCGAGAAATTGCTCACGTGAACCTCTACAGGAAGTCTGCAGGGGTTCTACAGGATGTTCTACAGGAAGACCCGAAAGAGGATTTTGGAGGGTTGATGGAGGAGAAAAGGTGGGAAAGTGGGAATGGAGGTTGGATGAGGATGTGAAGGAGTCTAGGACCTAGTAACTAAAGCTAAGAAGTGAGGAAAGTGGTTGGATTTGGTTCAAGGATGGAAGGAGCAAGGTTGCGCAAAGATGTGGAAATTAGGTCAAGTTGGAAAAGGGTGGCGAATGAAGGTAAGGAATCTGGAATTAGAGGTTGGAGCAGGTGGGATGATGGAGGAAGGATAGACAAGGAAGTATCACAGATGCTCTGCACACTATTTGTCAAAACTAATCAAACAAAGACTATGCAAACCAAAGATCTAGCTATCTTAACCTAATTTGACCTAGAAACCCAGCAATCATGATGAACAGAACTTTATTGGTAGGAAATCATGTAAGATAACTATGAAAACTAAGCAAGAATAGATCTACGGATGTAATCACAACTGGTATCAACTTTTACAACTAAGAATCTAACACTAGCAATTGCATGAAGAAGCAAAAACAATGTTTTGTGGCAACAAGGACACCTTGGTCTTAGTTCATGGTCCCGAGGAGGGAGAGGTGAGATCCAGGGTTGCTTGGTGGCCTTTTTTGAAGATCTTTTCTGTTACCAACCTATCAAATCAACCTGAACATGAAAAGCCATTTCAATCATCAAAAGCAACCTAAATAACAAAGCAATATGTTAATCTAAGTAACAGAAATTATTCTAGGAATGCAACAAAGACACATAAAAGTACACAAAGGAGGTACTGGGCACTTGGGTTGGGCCCAACCCCAAGAGCTACAGCCTCCTAAGAAAGATTAGAGCTGGTGCAAAGTTGGATTCATCTTTATTGATAAAAAAAAATAGTTACATCCCAAAAACTGTCTACAAGACAAAGCTCGAAAATGTGCTGAAATGCAGAGCTAACCTACTGACTAAAATCTAACTAACATCTGACTAAAAACTGACTACCATCTGCCTACAAACTGACTACCATCTACCTACAATCTGACTAACTGAAATGAGGCCCTAAGCCTTCTTATTTATACAAATTGAGAACCCCAACAACCCTCCTAAACTTTAGGGACTCGACTGCCAAAACTTGCAATTAACAACAGTCCTACTTGACTTGCTTGGCTGCCCTTTGTGCTCCGAGTTTTTGATGGAGAATTCGAAGTGAGGGCTCATAAATGAAGGGGACACCTTCCTACAAATCCTCTCCCTTGTTCTTCCACGAATTTGGCTACCAAGTGCTCATTAAACCTTTGATTTTGTCTCAAAATTGAGCAAAAAAACTGCATAAAGCACACATTAGACTTGTTGGCATAATGACTAACCCAATTCACTCTATTAGCATAAATATAATAAAAAAAATGCAATAAACTAATGAGAATTGTGGATTAAGTCGAATTAGGAGGCTGAATGAGCCCATATAATTACCCATTTCTGGGGCTCATTATCACCCCCTACTGAAAGGGTTGCTCATCCTCTGAGCAACTAATCTATCTCTTCATCTTTGATTACTCTGTGTGTCTCTCTCACATCCTAGGATTTCGAGGTGATGTCCTCTTCTCGGTCATGAAACCCTGCTTTTCTCTCTACTTCCTTCTATTGCATGTGCTCCTCTTCTTCTTTGACCCCTCCCAGCAGTCCTAAAAGCAAGGGAGGATTGAACTTTAGGCCGATCCAGTTGGTCTGCAGATTTTGCATTGACTTGATCCTTGAGATATAAGGCATATGACTTAGCAGGTTGTCTACATTGTAAGGCTTCTACTGCCCAACTGGCCATGTAGGCCAGTTGGGCTTCTTTCTCTTGCACCTGTTGCTTTAAAAACTGTATTTCCTCTGCTGCCTGTGACTCCTTCTCCTGTAGCTATTTTGTTAGCGCCTCAACCTCAGCTTGCATCTTGTCATCTTCCTGCTATCCATCAGATGCTTCCTTTCCTAATGGAGGTCCCTCTTGCTGCTGTTGTTCATCCAAAATGGAGGGCCTGTCTTCCTTATAGCGTCCCTGTAGTTGTAGCTGTTGTTTCAACAACTCGTTCTCTTCCTGTAGTTTGGCCCTCTGACTGCTTTCCACATGCCTTACCATGGCCAATTCCTTTCTTGATTCCTTGAGTTGTTCTTCCAGGTGACCTATGTCTGCCACACCCTTGGACTTGGCAATCCTCATCCAAGTGTGAGTCCTTACCCTTTCTTGTTCTAGTGCAAAGAAGAGTGGTACTGCAAATTTCTAAGGAATTATCTTCCCGGCTTCTAACAGGTTGTAGTATGAGCCCAAGCTAGGCTGAGGGCTTGGTTCCAATATTTCCTCAGCCTTTTTTTCTTCCTGTGATGGTTTGGCTACCTTTTCCTCCAATTTCTCGGTCCCTTTTAACTTAGCTAGAGTTTCATGTAGAACCGTCTCAGCTTCCTGTAGAGCTGTCTTGGAGTCCATCATCCTAATTCTCTCTCTCCAGGTGGAGGTTTTTGGGCTTCCTCATTCATAGGTGATGGATATCTTTGAAGGAGACTCCTCCTTTTGTTTAGCTGTGGTGTTCTCAATGATAATTGGCTCCTTTGACTGTGGCTGGGGTCTGCCCACTTTGATCCATGTGCTCCTCCTTGCTTTAAAGTACATGGAGGTTTGCCTCTTCCTTTTCCTTTTTGTTTTGTAGGTGTGCTTAATGCAGCAAGCACAGGTGTTGCTTCCCTTGCCATCATTTCAGGGGATATCTCTTCCTGTTGTTCTTTTTCCTTGCTTCCTGTAGAAATCCATGTGTCAATTGTTTCTGTGTGTTGCTGAGATCTCAGGGTGTGTCTTTTCCTTTTGTTTTTGTGTGCCTGCTTTGGCTGTGGCAGCCTTCATTTGGGGTTTTTCGGCCTTCTCTATCCTACTCTGCATCCTCTTTTCCCTTGGTGTTTTTGTTGTTGTTTCTTCCTTTGTTTTAGGCTCAGCAATCTGGCCCATTTCCCCTTTTTCTTTCTATTCTTTCTGTGCTTGCCCTCTGCTTGAATATCCTGTGCTCCCCCATCAATGTTCTTCTCAATTTATTCAATTGGCATGGTGTTGAGTTTGTGTTTTAACCAGAAAAGAAAATGCTCAGGTGGGAAAAAACACAGTCAATCCCTGAAACAGAGGATAGTTGAATTCGATTTTTTTCTGAACCCAGGGAGGAGTTTCTTTTGTGTTCCTCAAAATACCAGATAGCAATAATTCCCTTGTTTTTGTCGCCTAGAATTCGACTGTTGGTTTATTGAAAGGAGAATGTTGTTTTTGTAGAACTGAGCATAAGGGCACAAATTCTCTTCTCAACACATAGATAGATATGTAAATTCAGGTTTTCATGCACACAGGGTGGCCTCCACTGCAACATATATCTTCTTTACAGGAGAACTTTAAAGATGATGAGGAGATTTCGAAGTGCAGAGAAAGAACTTGGGCAAATACAGTGAAATATGCAGGCAATCTTTCATAGTTTGTTGAATACAGAGGTAGACTTTTACTCTCCTTTTTCAATTTAATGTCGTTTTCAATTCACCATTTTGCACCAACAAATCATACACAGAGAATTTTTCGAGCCTACCTCATTTGGAGCTCCAAATTCAACGAAAATCCCAGGTTTTCCTGCTCCGTAAAGCTGTTCTGCCTTTCCTGTAGATGGCTCTTGTTTCCTGTAGAACGAAACTGGGCTTCCTGTAGAATGCCGATAGGCGGGAGATTAAAAAAAAACAGGTAGAAATCTCGAAAAATCAGGAAGAAATCTTGCAGAGGACCATTGGTTAGCTGCTCTAGAAGTGGTGGATGTGTACTCCAGTTGGGGACGTCGTGAAGGCACAATGAACAAAGAGTGGCGAATGCATGAACTGAGCTGTCTTTTTAACTGCTGGCGTGATTCGTGGTGAGGAGATGAGGTGGCCAGGTGTACGTGGCCACATGTAGACTACAGTGCTATTATGCAACTTCATGTTTTCTACCTATTAATCACTTGAAATTATGTGCGCTGGAGTTTAGAACATCTACTACTACCTGTTTTTTTTAAATTTCTCATGAGTTGACTAGACACGTGCACTGGGTGATCTCCAGATGCATGCAATCGAACTAGTTGAGGGTGTTGGGTTAGATGGCTAACTTTCTGGCTTAATCCAACCATTTCATTCGTTCATGCACTTTCGAATCATACATATGCAAATAGAGGAACTGGTTTAGACACTTACCTGTAAGTCGACGTGTTGCTTGGTTATTTTTGCTGCTGCATGCTCATATTCCATTGTTGCATGCCTAGATCCCTTATGCTATATGCTTTTTGTTGTCTGATGTGTGGCTATTTTTCTTGTGTAGGTATCCTCTGGCTGGATCTAAGCTACAGAAGTCTGTTTCATCCTTCAGATTTGCACCCTCATGCTGTTGATGCTGAATTTTTACAGGACAACAGCTTGTTTTCTCCGTAGCTCCAAAATGATAGATCGGATTGACCTGAAACTTTCTGAGCATGCTTCTATCATCGTTATGCACCTCCCATAGCAAAATTGTGGTCAATGGATGCACGGATATCGAGAAAAACTGAAAATGGCTAAAGATGACAGAGGTCAATTTCTCGGAGACCGTGCACTGGAATTGGCTGAAACTGCTTGGGTAGGTTACTATCACCCATATGCATCTCCCCATGAAACAGGTTTTGAAATGGATCCACGGATACGGAGAAAATGCAAAAATGGTTGAAGGTGATGGAGGTTGATTTCTTGGAAACCGTGCACTAGAATTGACTGAAATTGCTCGGGCATGTTGCCATCATCCCTATACAACTCCCCATAAAATAGTTGTTTAAATGGATGCATGGTTTTCAAGTTATGGAAAAAACAAATTTCTGCTCTATGTATTTTTGTTTCGAAGCATTCTGTAGGTTTTTTGCACAGTAAGAAAAAATGAGCTTGGGCTGTGATGCAGGCATGGAAATGATGGAAGAGGGGTTTGAAGATTGCAGCAAGATTTATGAACCCTTTATGAAGCTATCTTGTTCGTCAAACTGCTTTTTAAAATCCATTTCTAGCTTTTTGTAATTTCTACAAGAACTTCCTGTAGAAACAGTTTTCATAAAAGAAGCACAATGAGGTGGGGAAAAAATGATGGAGAAGGGTGAGGAATGGAAGCAGGGATGTCTACAGGCCTCATGGATAGATTCTCAACCTTCGGGTCCTCTTCTGAGATCGATTTTGGCTTGTTTGTAGGTTCTACAGGATCTTCCTATAGAAGACACAAAACTTCCTCTGTCTTTTTCTTATGCGATCCTCCTAACCTGCAATGTCCTTCCTGCAACCTGCAATTTATTCACCAGAAATTAGGTCTATTTTTCGTTTTCTCTTTGTTTTTTCTTTTTTTTTTTAAACAACTAGGGCGCCTCATGGAGGTTTTCACCCTAATCGCCTGTCCTCGGCGCCTCCAATGGAGGTTTTCACCCAGGGATCTTATTCTTTTTTCTTTTCTCTTCTTTCCAACCCATTGACCGCCTCATGGAGGTTTTCAATCAAATGAGGCAATCTGAGATGCCTCCAAGGAGGTTTTCACCTTAGATTTTTATTTTCCTCTTATTTTCATTTTTTCATTTTTTCTTTTTTCTTTTTTTCCTACCCTACCCTACTTGAAAAACAAAATCGTTTTCAAGTATAAGAATACTTCCAATGGAGCCATGTGCACATCGAGATGATAGACAAAATGATGTGGAGGCTTGAAATGCATGCTTTGACAGGTATCCATATTTCAGAGACCAAATGATTTGACTTTGAAGGGATCAAACATAGCTGAGGAAGAGAGTACTACTGCAACTTAGTGACCATCTGGAACCATATCTCAATATAGCTCTGATATCCTTGGTCCTTTTGCTGATCTAGATCGTTCTCCATATCTTCTTCTATCATGACCTTCACATTTTCCTCTTTTTGCTGAGTTTTCTCTTGAATACATGGAGGATTTGATGGTAACCATGAGGGAACTCTCTCGATCTCTGATTCTGATGTCTTCTCTTCATCAAGTGCAACCCATGGTTCTTTGATCTCCTCTTTTGAATCTTCTTTTGTTGGATGTGGTCCTTCAATGCTATCAAGATAATCTCTTTCTTGCAATACTCTTTCTAAGCTATGATGAATATCTTTGAGCTCAAAAGGAGTTGTTTGGACATGTTATGCCTCAGCATTGTAATTGAGTTGAGCTACTCCAATGTGCGGGTTTGGAAACGGTGGTATGGGTAGTTGAGTGGGGGTGTATATTTGAGATGGATGTGGATGGGGTTGTGGTTGGGCAGGTGGTGGAGGTAAAGGAGCGGAAGGAGAATTGTACTGGGGCCTCCACCCCTGATGAGGTGCATTCCATTGAGGCTGTGGCTGAGCATAGGGGTGAGATGGATGAACAGCTGGTTGAGCATGATATTGAGATGGATACGACCAAGGAGGGGGTGTGGACTAGGAAGAATGAGCAGGGGGACCCCAAGAAGGCATGGAAATGGCTTGATAGGGGCTGTAATAGGTCTGAGATGTCCCTTGCATTCCCTGCTGGTAAGGTTTGGGTCCATGTGGCCTTGTTTGGTTCATATAACAGAGTGGTTTAGTGGATATTTTGGCCCTCTGATATGCAGCTTTAATTCCGGGCAAGGAAGGGCACTGGTTCGTAGGATAGTCTCTTTCACAAACAAAACACATTTCTATGGAGTGCAATGGACATTCGTTCCTAGGATGCTTTCTAATGCACCTAGGACAAAAGATGGCCAAAGCCCTCTTGGCTTCCTCTTGCTTCCTTTGAATCCGCAAGGTATTTAGTTGCATGGCAAGAAACTGTCTCACCTCGCTCTTGAAATCTTCCATCTGATTTGCAAATTCATTTTTGGATAAGGTACTGCTCCCAACATTTCTACTTGTAGCCATTTGCTCCAGAGGAATGTTTTCTTCTTCTTCTCCCCTAGAGGTTCTTCAAATATGTCTTGTTGTCCACCTAGGGGTTCTTCTTAATCACAACCATCGAAGAAGAGAGAAGGTTGGCTGTGTGAAGCAGTGGGGGTGTTGTGCAAACATTTTTTGACTTATCTCTACTCCTACAAGGCATGAAAGGAAATCTTTTTGGTTGATTTTTGTCTTTTTTCTGCTTGTACCTGCAAAACTGAAATAGATTGAACTGCAACTAACTAAAATCTATCTTGCTGAAATGAAAATGCAGAATTGAAATGAAAGCAGGAAAGGACTAATCTATTTTGCTGAAATGAAATTGCAGGAATGAAATGCTAGGCTACGCTTGCAGAATTGAAATGCTAATCTATGAAAGCGGGAAATATATAATCTATGCTTGCTGAAATGAAATGAAAGCAGGAAATGTCTAATCTACTTTTGCGGAAATGAAATTGTAAAATGGAAATGAAATAAACTAATAAGCAGAAGGTTGTAGTAGAAAATAGAAGAATAATAGCAATCACCAATACTCTGACGCTTCCCCGGCAACGACGCCAAAAAGATGGTGGGCTCCAGTATTGCAGCAATAATGCTACAACTCCTGGGACTCCCTTCTTTACTTTTATCAACCCGGTAGTTCGTAACAAACTTGGAAGCGACGGTGCTATATGCACAAGTACTAGCTCTTGTCGCAGGTTGTCACTTGATCAGCTGGCACAAGTCCGCTAGGAGCTTAAGCCAACTTCTATGAGGTCTCAGAAGAAGCTTTTAACTGTGATGGACAAAAGCTAACTCGAAGGAGGCTAATCTACTTGCAAAATGAAACTAAAAGCTGAAAGGAAGTGCAAACCCTAGTTTTACTGACTAACCCTACTGGTGCAAGAAAAGAGATGAAAGCTGCTGAAATGGATGCCATTGACTCTTGGAAAGGTAAAATGCATGTGACTAAGCTACTTCTGAAGTAAAATATGGAAGAAACATCTTTTTGTATTTTTGAGTAATTTTGCAGAATTATTATGCATGTGCTTTAACTGTTTGTTTTACTATGCAGAGGTTAACAGGCGGAAGGAAATGGAATGGGCACTTGCAGGAGGTTGGGAAGGTGAGAAGAGGGCCTAAGGGGTCCCTAGCACCCTTCCAGAGAGTTTCATAGCGATCAGATCTCGAGAAACTGCTCACGTGATCTTCTATAGGAAGTCTGCAGGGGTTCTACAGGAAGATCCGAAAGAGGATTTTGGAGGGTTGATGGAGGAAAAACAGTGGGAAAGTGGGAATGGAGGTTGGATGAGGATGTGAAGGGGTCTAGGACCTAGTAACTGAAGCTAAGAAGTGAGGAAAGTGGTTGGATTTGGTTCAAGGATGGAAGGAGCAAGGTTGCACAAAGATGTGGAAATTAGGTCAAGTTGGAAAAGGGTGGCGAATGAAGGTAAGGAATCTGGAATTAGAGGTTGGAGCAGGTGGGATGATGGAGGAAGGATAGATAGGGAAGTATCACAGATGCTCTGCACACTATTTCTCAAAACTAATCAAACAAAGACTATGCAAACCAAAGATCTAGCTATCTTGACCTAATTTGACCTAGAAACCCAGCAATCATGATGAATAGAACTTTATTGGTAGGAAATCATGTAAGATAACTATGAAAACTAAGCAAGAACAGATCTACGCATGTAATCACAACTGGTATCAACTTTTACAACTGAGAATCTAACACTAGCAATTGCATGAAGAAGCAAGAACAACGTTTTTGTGGCAGCAAGGACACCCTGGTCTCAGCTCATGGTCTTGAGGAGGGAGAGGTGAGATCAAGAGTTGCTTGGTGGCATTTTTCGAAGATCTTTTCTGTTACCAACCTATCAAATCAACCTGAACATGAAAATCCATTTCAATCATCAAAAGCAACCTAAATAACAAAGCAATATGTTAATCTAAGTAATAGAAATTATTTTAGGAATGCAGCAAAGACACATAAAAGTACACAAAGGAGGTATTGGGCACTTGGGTTGGGCCCAACCCCAAGAGCTACAGCTTCCTAAGAAAGATTAGAGTTGGTGCAAAGCTGGATTTATCTTTATTGATAAAAAAAAAATAGTTACATCCCAAAAACTATCTACAAGACAAAGCTCGAAAATGTGCTGAAATGCAAAGCTAACCTACTGACTAAAATCTAACTAACATTTGACTAAAAACTGACTACCATCTGCCTACAAACTGACTACCATCTACCTACAAACTGACTAACTGAAATGAGGCCCTAAGCCTTCTTATTTATACAAATTGAGGACCCCAACAACCCTCCTAAACTTTAGGGACTCGACTGCCAAAACCTGCAGTTAACAACAGTCCTACTTGACTTGCTTGGCTGCCTCTTGTGCTCCGAGCTTTTGATGGAGAATTCGAGGTGAGGGCTTATAAATTAAGGGGACACTTTCCTACAAATCCTCTCCCTTGTTCTTCCACGAATTTAGCTGCCAAGTGCTCATTAAACCTTTGATTTTGTCTCAAAATTGACCAAAAAAACTGCATAAAGCACACATTAGACTTGTTGGCATAATGACTAACCCAATTCACTCTATTAGCATAAATATAATAAAAAACATGAAATAAACTAATGAGAATGGTGGATTAAGTCGAATTAGGAGGCTGAATGAGCCCATATAATTACCCATTTCTGGGGCTCATCATCCACCCACTTGTCAAGATTTCCAGGAGAAAATCATCTCCACCTTCAACCCTTGGAAATTTCTTGAGACCACCTCAATCAAGATCCAAAATCTACTAACAATAGCTTAACCAAAACATGGAACCCACTACATCATGGTTATCCAGGAAACGGAAAGGCAAGGTTGTAAACCACTGTTAATCTAGGCAAATCCCATGCCAATGACAACAAACATAAAAAATAATCTAATGCATATACCATGCATCAAATCCTCGCATGCTAAATCACACATGCACACTGTTACCTACAAATCCACAACTATTTTCTACCCTTACTTGTTGTTGTCCAAACTTCCTCTTGCACTCCCTTACTTTCCTTTGCTTGTCCTATGCTTGCTTGCCTGTTTCCAAGTTCTCACCCTCTCCTCTTGGAGTTTAATTTCTTCCTTAGCAAAACTAAAGTTGTCAAAGCTGAAAATCAATCAAAAGCTATCAATTGTTTCTCAGATACCTTTTTATCATTGATGTTTGGTGTCTCTTCCTTTCCTTTTCCCTCTTTTCTTTAATTTTCCTTTATTTTCTCTTTAATTTCCTTTACATGCATATTGTTGTTTCTTCATCTTCCTTTTCTCCTAATTTCCTTTATTTCTTTTATTAAATTTCCATTTATTGCTTTTTGCCTTTTGCCTTTTGTATTTTGCCAATGCCAATTTCCATAGCCATTAATTAACCATAAGCAATGTTCAACATGATGTTTTCCCCCTCATTCAGCTTGGAATATGTGTCCCATGACATTGGTTTGATTTTTACCTTTTTACATGGAAATATAACTCGAGGTTGTTACACCACTCCTAGCCTCCCACAACGTACAAGGTTGACACTTCAACAATTGGTGGAAAAAAAGAGAAAAAGGGCTTTCTTACAATTGTGATAACAAATACACTAAAGGTTATAAGTGTGTCGAGAAGAAATTATTTTACATATATTGTGAAGAGGAGGAAGAAAAGGAACAAGAAACATCAAAAGAAGAATATATACACCAGGAACAAACCCCAAGGGTTGAAAAAGAAGAAATGAATTTGACCATGTCTTGTAATGCATTGCCAGTAATTACCACTCCACAAACTCTCAAGATATAAGGATATATCAAGAAGAAAAAGGTAATAGTGTTGATTGATTCAGGTAGTACCCAAAATTTTATTCATTGTAAGATAACCAATGTTTTGAATTGCTTTCTATATCCAACACCAAAGTGTTAAGTGATGGTTGCGAATTGAAGAACTATAAATTGCTCAGGGAAGTGCCATAATATCATTCTAATCGTGGGGGAATATGTATTGAATGTCCAATGCTTTCCATTCCAATGGGTGGTGTTAAGAGTCTGATGGTTACAAATTTTGGGGACAATAGCTTTTAATTTTCAAGACCTTTACTTGAATTTTTTTTGGGAAGGAAAGGAAATTGAATTAAGGGATATCACAGGGAAACCTAGGAAGATAATCATCTCTAATGGCATGACAAATATTGTAATTGCACAATTATGCTCACTAGATGTTCAAACATCTAAGTCATCCATTTCTCCAGATCTCCAAAGAGTCCTTGACAATCATTCCAAGGTATTTGAGACTCCCAAAGGTCTCCCACCTATTCACGATCATGATCATGCTATTCACTTGATTCTAGGAAGTGTTACTCCAAACATCAGACCTTACATATATCCCTATGCCCAGAAGAGTGAAATTGAACATATGGTTGCAGAAATGTTAGAGGCAAGTATAATTCAACCTAGCCAAAGTTATTTCTCTTCTCTAGTAGTATTGGTGCACAAGAAGGATGGATCATGGTGTATGTGTCCAACTTATATATAACTCAACAAGTTGACTATTAAAGATAAATTTCTTATTCCTGTCATTGATGAATTGTTGGATGAACTATGTGGAGCAATTTACTTCACCAAGCTGCATCTTCATTCAAGATATCATCAAATTAGAATGAAGACATAAGACATTTTGAAAACTCCATTCAGAACTCATGAAGGCCATTATGAATTTTTGGTCATGCCTTTTGGCCTTACTAATGCACATTCCACATTTCAAGGTTTGATGAATTCCACTTTCAAACCCTTCCTTAGAAAAATTTGTTTTAGTATTTTTTTGATGATATACTAATCTACAACAAGTCTTGGAAAGATCATATTCAACATGTTGACAGGGTGCTCAAACTATTGGAGGAGAAACAATTGTATGCAAAATCCTCCAAATGTTTCTTTGGGGTACATGAAGTGGAATATTTGGGTCATATTGTATCTCACGAGGGTGTTAAAGTAGACCTTAACAAAATTAAAGGCATAAAGGAATGGAAAATTCCCACAACCTTAAGGCATCTTCGAGGATTTCTCGGGTTGACAGGGTATTATCACAAGTTTGTTAAGAATTATGGGAAAATAACAACACTTCTAACAACATTACTGAAGAAAGATGCATTTTTTTAGACTCTATAAGCAACTAAGACCTTTGAATATGTTAAAGAGGCAATGTGTCAAGCTCCAGTCTTGGCTACACCAAACTTCACAAAAAACTTTACTGTGGAATGTGATGCCTCAAGAAATGGCATCAATGTTGTTTTAATGCAAGAAGGATGACCCGTTTCTTTTAAAAGTTGTCTAATCAAGGGAAATTATTTACACAAACCTATTTATGGGAAATAAATGTTGGAAATACTACATGCCCTGAAGAAATGACGCCCTTACCTAATGGGAAGACACTTCAAGGAAAAACATAGATCATGATAGTCTTAAATACTTCTTGGAACAAAGATTATCTTCAAAACAACAACAAAAATGGGTCACAAAGATGTTAGGTTATGAATTTGAAATCATCTACAACAAGGGGAAGCAAAATGTTGTTACAAATGCACTCTAAAGAAAGGATGAGGATGTGGAGTAATTTCTCATTTCTATTATCCAACTTGATTGGATAACTAAAGCAAGGGATGAATGGAAGAATGATGAAGAGGTGTGGACACACATTCAAAAGTTGCAATAAGATCCTAGTGCATTTGATACATTTATATGGAAAAATGATTCACTATGGTACAAAGATCACTTATACCTATGTAAGAAATCCCAACTCAAACAAAATGTTCTTTTGGAATTGCACACCTCTCCCATAGGAGGGAACTCAATATTTTAGAAAACTTACCACATGGTTAAGAAGGAATTTTTTAGGGATGGCCTTAAATTTGATAATTAGAAGTTTGTGGCAGAATGTTTGGTTTGCCAACAAAATAAAGTTGAGACAATTAAGACCCCAGGTCTTTGACAACCTTTAGTCATTCCAAGTCGGCATTGGGAGGAGGTCTCAATGGATTTTATCACAGGTTTGCCCACGTCCGAAGGAAAGAGTGTCAAAATGTTGGTAGTTGATAGACTTACCAAGTATGCATACTCTTGTGCATTATCTCATCCTTTCAAAGCCAACACAATTGCTACTGCATTTGTGGAAATAGGTCAAAATCTACATGGAAACCCAAAGATTATTGTAACTGATAGAGATTCCATTTTCATTAAAAAAAATTGGACATAATTATTTTCTTGTCTCGGTAATTAATTAACCCATAATTAATCTTATCACCCTCAATCTGATGGGAAAACTGAGATAGTGAACAAATGTTTGGAAGGATATCTTCGTTGCTTTGTATCCAATTAAAAAACACAATGGGTCAAGTGGTTACCTCTGGTAGAATGGTGGTATAACACTTCCTTCCATACTGCAACAAAAATGACCCCATTTATGGCTCTTTATGGATATCATCCACCATCCATCACATCGTCTTTAAAAGGCAATTCTAAGGTTCAAGTAGTGGAAGATCACTTGACCTTGGCACATAATCGAATGAAACAACACATAAATCAACATCACAGTGAAAGAAGTTTTGATGTGAGCAATTGGGTATTTTTAAGGCCGCAACCATACAAACAAATTCCCCTTTAGCAAGCTAACAAGGATAATAAATTATCACCCTGGTACTATGGCCCTTACAAGGTGTTGCAAAATATTGGTACTATGACATACAAATTGGAGCTGCTTGCATCTTCGTGAGTACACCCAGTTTTTCGTGTTTCATGCTTAAAGAAGGTTATAGGTGACAAGCTCCTGGTTCAAACCATATTGCTAAAACTTTGAGGAAGGAAAAATCACATTTGGAGCATGAAGCAATCATATAAGCAAGAATCCGACAACCATGGAATCAATCAATTTCAGAGTATCTCATTAAATGGAAGAACTTACTTGTTGGAGATTCCACATGGGAGGATGGGTATTTTATACAAAAGTATCCAAAAATACTCAAGCATTGAGGACAACACTTTTTTGAAGGAGAGGGGCATGTTAGGTCCATATAATACTAGTGTAGCCCCTATATTGTTATTGTTGTGCCCCATAGAAGCCCACTATTGTTATTGTTGTGCCCTTACATTATTATTGTTATGTAGGCCCTAATTATATTTTGACCCTTTAGACTCCTATATATACCAAGGAGGTCTTTTCATTTGAATCATCCAAGAATTGTTCATTTATGTGATGTAAAGGGAGGTTGCCCCCTTGAAGTGGCTTATTATCTAGTTGTTGATCTATCTTTTCTTATGTTTTTGTGCTATTTTGATCTGGATACATAACATTGCAAGTTAGGGAATGTTAGGATTAGAGCTTGACTACTCTTCTACGTCAATCTTCAACTAGTTTCTATTGAATCTTACCCCATTAGGAAAGAATTATCACTACTTGTCAAATCATTAAGTGGTGCTTCCATAATTGAAAACAAAACCACAAACTTCCTCATACATTGAGGAACACCCATAAAACCCTTAACTTCATTAACATTAGTATGCATGGGCTGTTTGAGGATGATCTTTATTTTTGCATGATCAATATTCAATTCACCTCAAATAATGATAGGCAACAAATACTAAAATATCATGCAAATGGAGAGAAAGGAAGCTCCATTCCTTGATAAACAAACAAGACTAAACGATGAGCCTTTTTGAGGGGACAAAATCATTTTACAATAGAACAAATGTACAAGAATGAGATGAGATGATCTTAAAACTAGGTCTCTATATATATATATATATATATATATATATATATATATAGCGAGTTATATTTCTAATGATATGTTAAAGTTGTTGGCTAAACCCTTAATTGTGATTGTATTCTTTGTCTTATATATAAGACAAAGAATACAATCACAATTAAGGGTTTAGCCAACAACTTTAACATATCATTAGAAATATAACTCACTATATTGGGCTTTATGCTTAAGATGGAGTTTTGTCTAGGGCTTAACATGCCCTGCCCTTTCAAACAAGTGTTGTCCTCAACACTTGATTAATTGTGAGTGTCTTTGTATGAATAAAGTATCTTCCCATGTCGCTTCTTCCACTAGTTTCTTCCATTTGATGAGATAAACAATAATTGCTTGATTCTGCAAGTGCTTAATCATTGTTTCAAGATTATTTTTAGTTCTAGTGTGATTTTCCCTTTTTCCTTAATCTTTGGTAAAATAGTTTAAACTAGGATCTTATCACTAATTACCTTCTTTAAGCAAGAAACACAGAACACTAGATGTGCAATTGAAGATGGAAGCAACTCTTATTTGTAAGCCATAATTCCAATCCTCTACAACACCTTATAGAGCCCATAATACATGGGTGCTAATTTGTTATCCTTCTTTTGTTACTTAAGGGACATATGTTTGTATGGTTGTAGCCTAAAAAATACTCAATCCATCACTTCAAATTCCCTTTCACTACAACGTTGATTATTTGTTGTTTCATCCTATTTTTTGCTTTAATCAAGTTATCCTTCAATAGTTTGAAACCTCTTACTGATGCCCTCCTTTTGCAATAGAACAAATGTACAAGAATGAAATATGATGATCTTCAATATAGGTCTCCTTGGTATATATACAAGAGACAAAGGATACAATGACAATTAAAGGATCTATGTCGAAAACACTAATATAACAATAAAAATATAACTCACTATCCAATGCTTAACATCAGGCTTTATGCTTAAACACGAGGCTTTGTCTAGGGCTTAACAAGTAATCACATGCTCCATATACACTAAACATTGTTCAACAAACTCACACTTCTTTATCTTTTCTAGTAGCAAGTGTTTTTAAGTGTCTTTGACCTATGCTTCAAATGCATAACATTCTTCTACCAACTAGAACTAAAGATCGAGATGTCATCCAAATATACAATCATTGAGTGGATGCAACACATCACTCATATGGATTCTCCAAAATATGGATCCTCATATGGATTCAAAACATCGACAACTTTCGAACAACACTGTGGAAAATCCAAACTCTTTGCAAAAACACACCACAAAAACCTAAAATCTACAAACACAACACTGATTAAACACATGAAAAGAAATTGGTTAATTACTTAAACTGAAAGGCATCACTAACCATTCATATAGACCTTGCCTCATCTTAAAGGATGTCTTCGAAGTGACTTCTTTGATATGTACTTGATGATATGCATATTTCATATCCAACTTAATGAAGAATCTCACATGCTTTAACTAATCCAACAAGTCATTAACCATAGGCAAGTATAACGCTTCTCTATATGCTTACAAAATCTCTTCTATTGGATGTTTTCGTCCTTTCAAACACTATTTTTTTTTTTTTGTTGAGTCACAACAAGAAAACGATTATTGACATGACCTAAAACTATTGTCTCCTTTGTTAACCAAATCCATTTCAGAGATTGAAAGGAATATGGACACCTTGATTGAGTTAGATGATGATATATAAAGTGATCAAGTGATATATATTCCATTGCATTTAATGCAATGCTATTATGTGCATAATGTTTGGCAAGTTGAAATGCATTGCCCCCAATGAAAGCATCCTCCATAGAGGTCTTGTTATTAACTTGCTTACTTAGGCATGAGTTGGGTCATTGAGTCCCTTTAGACAATGTTCTCACATTATCCTCCATTACTTAATTTGAGATTTCATATGGGTTATTTGAATTGTTAACTTTGTTAATCTTGTTAATGGGGTTCCCATCACTAGTTAAGATCATATTTTGTATTGTGAACTTTACTCTCTCAACACATATTGATAACTTAACTAATATAATCCTAAGAATGCTTAAAAATTGAGATTTTAAAATCATATTTTATTTTAATGATAAACACTTTGAATAATGTCAAATATAACATATAAAACCCTCTTGTTAATGAGAAAAGAGATTCCTTATATATAATTTAATGTTTATTACTAATTTAAAATCAACTTTATAACTTATCATATTACTAATCATTAATATACCACTAAAACTAACAATATTACTTTGGCATGAGATGTATGCAATAGTATAATGAAGTGACTTCTTAACCCTTTTTAAAGCAAATTTTTGGATCAATTTTACTCTTGATCGGGTTAGACATTGGAAAAATCATATTCTTAGGTATCTAGTCGTACATAATCCAAATGCCCTAATTTTTTTACAAAACACTAAATCTATTTTTATATTCAACAGTCAATGTCATTCATTCAACTAGGGTTTTACCGAGTTGAAACCCTAGAACATATATTTGGACAGGAAGAGAAAAAAGTGAAGTCTTTTGGTGAAGACAGGAGAAACAGGGCGGAGCAGCCATGTCTAAGAGAGGTATGATCTATCTTTCATTACCCTTGCACAATCGGATCGGAGTTAACTGAACAATTTGCTTGTGATAGTCAGCAATTGCATCTGTTTTTATCTCTGGATTTTATGACAAGCAAAAGAATGTGGTTTATTTGTATGTATGACAGGTCGTGGAGGTAGCGCAGGGAACAAGTTCAGGATGTCATTGGGTCTGCCAGTGGCAGCCACGGTGAACTGTGCAGATAACACAGGAGCCAAGAACTTGTACATAATTTCTGTGAAGGGAATCAAGGGTCGTCTCAACAGGCTTCCTGCGGCCTGTGTGGGGGATATGGTCATGGCCACTGTCAAGAAGGGAAAGCCTGACCTGAGAAAGAAGGTTATGCCTGCTGTCATTGTTCGCCAGCGGAAGCCCTGGCGCCGAAAGGATGGCGTTTATATGTATTTTGAAGGTACCTCTAATCTTTTTCAATATTTTAGGGTGTTTTCAATCTAATAATCAAGCATCGAGCATGCGCTATATAAAGAAACTTCGCTGCCCAAGGTCTCGTGTATCCTTTTAACCTAGTATTGCGTTGATAACACGCACCAATGGTTTTGAATTGGGACAAGGATTCACTGAGCCATTGTTTCCATTCTGATGGCTGCGAGTCCATTCTTGATCTGCATTTTTGTAGGGTGGTTTCTTTCTCCCAATAAAATTAGAATAAGATGATCCGTGGTTTTGATCCGTTCTGAATAGAGATATAGTAAGGGCTTTGTTAAGGGTAACTTGCGTTAAGCTCCAAGAAATTGTAGTCATTCTTAATGTAAGTTTTGACGCTCGTATAGAACTTGTGTGGTCATGATTTGCTATGTCTTTTAAACATGTTCGCTTTAACTATTAATATGAAGAGAGCTTGTACCTAGGGCATTTTATAGAAATAAAAGAGGACCGCGACTGCCACTAGGATTAGCAAATGTTAAAATCAGAGGATTGGTTATGTTATCTAAACAAAATGCTTCCTTTAGTTACTAATATAATGAGGGAGTTTACATAGGGCATTTTATACAAAGAAAAGTGGACCGCAACTGCCACTAGCATTAACAAAAACCAATCAGACGCACACTGGGCAAAAACAGGAACACGAAAGTCTCCAAAACGTGTAGCATACGGTAGTCCAGGTGGCATAAGACCGCAGATAAATATAAACCATCAGTCGTAGGTACCGAGCTGCCAGAATAAGGCTAGAACCGGGCAGTGGATGGGCCATCATCCATCCACAGCAGGCTTAGGATCGGCAATAATTCTTTCCCATCCATCATTTATGGGTTCAGGAGGCTTGTCTGCCTCAGAGATGGTGAGAGTCAGTTTGGGAAACTTCTTATTTGGATGCACTGTGGGGCAAGCTAGCTGTGCCTATGCCCCAGTTTATCTCTGACCACCTGCACACTTGACTGCCTGGAGCTAAGAGAATAGGCCGAAGAAGCGCCAGGTAGATCCCTGCTTATGGTACACGGAGCATCTCCTCGTAAGGTCAACTGTTGGCTGAGGTGTGTCAAATCCGATTCCGCATTCTATACTTACCCCGAAATCTGCATGTAAAGATTCACGGAGATCAGTTAGCTGTTATAATATGCAAAGCTTCAAGTAGGCTAGTTGCTATTAAAATAAGGCATCATCGATTTTCTTCAAGATAAGAAAGAGCACTTCCACTCTTACGATTTGCCATGCTGCTTGGAACAAAATAATCTCGTTCACGATTAATTTCAGATATCAATGCATCCAAAACTTCTCAAAAATTAAGTCGCCAAAAGAATCCGAAGCATATATATATGCTCAAAACCCTTTTCTCTGGGAAGAGGTCCTACAAACTCACATCTATCTATGTAGCTTTATCACTTCCCATTTTCAACTATCGTTTGTAAAGTGAAATTAAAGTACGATCAGGCGTGAGCTTCATCCTTGTAGATATGGTTGTTTATAATATGGAATTGAACAGCGTAGGCTGAAAAACAAGAGTTATTAGTCCATTGTTATAATTCATTCTTTTACATGAAAGCTTTTTTATATAGGAATATAGAATAGGGACATCGTGTTTCCTTTTAATAGATATTCTATTTAACTACCTAATTACTAAGTTGTATGTTTTACTATCCTTTCAGTTCTTATACCTTTCCTTACATAATGTTTAATAGATATTCTATTTAACTACCTAATCACTAAGTTGTATGTTTCTTTTCAGTTCTTATACCTTTCCTTATATAATGTGAAATTTGTAATGTACAGTATCATTTCTACAGTTGAACTGTTTACACAATAAGGGATTTTTTGGAAACGTTGGTGTGCACTTTCGAAAATTAATCTGTCATCAAAAGGAGGAATACTGTGGTGTCCTTGAAATAATGGTTTTCAACAAGTGCAAATTAATATGTCACCAAAAGGAGGAATAAGGGATTTTTTGGAAACGTTGGTGTGCACTTTTGAAAATGAATCTGTCATCAAAAGGAGGAATACTGTGGTGTCCTTGAAATAATGGTTTTCAACAAGTGCAAATTAATATGTCACCAAAAGGAGGAATTGCGGTGTCCTTGAAATAATGGTTTTTAACTAGTGCTGAGAATGATAAGCAGATCCGAGAGTATCTTTTTACATGGAGCAGGGCTTCTACTTTGGGTGATTCCACTTGTTTTGCTTTCCGCCCAACATGATGCTTAGTGGAAGCATCTTCTGCAACAACTTTTGGATATTCACTTCATGATCTTGGCTTGGTTTGCCCTCTTTGGACTTTTTGTACAGCTTTCATGGGCCTAATGGTTAAGAGGATATGTTTTCTCTTAAGAGGTCACAGATTCAAAGCCAGTGGGAGGTAGAATCTGTACATCTCGGTAAACTTTAGCAGTCAAAACACTCTGTGGATGCGGGTCCCTTGCCCCACAAACAAAGAGACCTCATATGCCAATATGGTGTCTGACTTGGCTGTGACCTTAAAAGTAGATCATTATTATTTTTATTTTTATAATCATTTTAGGAGGCCATCAGTTGTTTTCATCTTTTGAATATCTACCGAAATACACTTGCCTGGCCTTGCAAGTCTGCCCTTCTCTTCTGGAACTGGAACTGTTGTCCCATAAATGAGCTTCATAATGTCCTGTCCAGCTATGCCTGTTTACTCCATGATATGTTGAGTCCTCTGGCCAAATGTATTGATGGATTTTCTTATAGCCGTATTGGAAGTAGTTGGCTTCTTTGATAGCAAGATTTGCTTATTGCTATCAAACAAAGAGGTGTTGAGGATACCATTTTTAGTTGTGGCTGGAACAATAGCCAACAAGGTAGGTGGTGGAACAAGAATTTGGGCCCATAGAGAGCTTCAAAGAATGAATATTTGATATCCTCTTTTGGTTACTTAGTATTTGTGGCGGTGATAGTTGTCATGATTGTTGAACAAGAAGCAGCATTAGGACAATTGCTATTGCCTGTATTGGTCATCCTACTTTCTGCGGAGGAAGAAGTGGGTTGAGTCATTAGCCATGTCTTGATCATGTATTGCCCATTTATATTATTGTTGTTGTCAATGTATGTTTGTGGGAGTTGGAGGGCGCATCTGGGAATATTTATTTGTCGAAATTATTATCATATGATTTTTGGAGATTTTTTTTTCCATGCAATAATGTGCCCCACCCTCCAACTTGTAGGCAAGGGTAGGATATTCTTTAGCGTTTAAGGCTGTTCAAAATCTAGGCTCAAAGCTATTCTGAATTTACAACAATATACTTAATAATGAGCTCATCATGTCATTTGTGGGAATTGAACCTGGCTAGAGAGGATAAGAATCATTTCTCTCAACCACTCGAGATAAACTCAATTGACATTTCTCTCAACCACTCGAGATAAA
This sequence comes from Pinus tabuliformis, assembly GCA_031772625.1. Lineage (NCBI taxonomy): Eukaryota > Viridiplantae > Streptophyta > Pinopsida > Pinales > Pinaceae > Pinus > Pinus tabuliformis. Next base: position 563,319,413 of record CM062804.1, on the reverse strand, counting down.
CTCAATTGACATGATTAACAGAGATTTAAAGTGTGAATGGTGCTAATTTCAGACAAGGATTATCCTTGGTGTTGTGCTGATCCTCAGAACGTTTGATGAATGCCAGCCAAATGGAAGTGCTATTTTGGAATTGCTATTATGTGGATCTGCTATCTCACTGATAACCTGATTCTTGTAATGGCTATGAAAGGTTTTAGAAGGGAATGGATCCCCTGTGGCTGCTGCAGAATCTGGCATTGAAACCAATTGATATGGAATTAAACAGCTAAGAGGCTGAAAAGCAAAAGAGTTACTATTCGGCATAGGATCACTGTTTTTATATAGACATATAGAATAGGGATGTCACCTTTTATTGTGTTCCCCTTTTTATTTTAATAGGCATTATGCTTAATTACTCAATCACTAAGTTATACTAATCAGTGTTGATAACATTGCTGATTTTTCGGTGATGTGCAAAAAATTGTGATTTTTTCGTCCAGTGGATTTTTGGCTCAAAAAAATGGTGTTTCTTTTTCCTTGAGTGAATTTTCCCGATTTTTCCAAATTTTGTTATTTTTTTCTTCTGTTTTTTGTGATTTAAAAATGAATATATATATTGTATTTGTTAATGTTGGCCATGGTTAGCCGATTATTGCTGATTTTTTCCGGATGTTTCCAAGATGATGTTTTACAGACCGTCGCCGATTCTTTGCTGATGCCAATGTTATCAACACTGATACTAATTACTATCCTCCTGGTTCCTGTACCAATATAAATTCAAACAACTCTTTTTAGACATGAAGTAATTAGGGTAATGATATGAAAAGTACATTACTGGCTATATCGGCAAAGTAAACATACACATATCTATTCTATCTATCTATCTATAGATAGATAGCTTGCTTTATCCCTTACCATATTCAAGCATTTCTTGTAAGGTGGAATTGGAGTATGAGCAACTTCATATATACATAGATATAGAAATACTGTGCTTGGTTTTATTTTTTAGAAAAACATTGTAATTTCTATGCACATGCATGAAATAAAATTACCTGTTGGTAGGGCAGAATTAATTAAAATAAATTGTTTTTGGACAAAATATTATAGGTAATTTTGTTAAAGGTATATTAATGGCCACATTTTTTATTTTTATTTTGTTTGGCTAAGTTGTCTGAGTTCTCCAGAGATTACTTTAGGCTTGACCTGTGAACTTGAGAAACTGCAACCCAAGGGCATTTAAGCCATCAAAATCCCCTGGGGATTGCACCTGGCCTGGGCCACACCAGCCCTTAACATAACTGGATATTTGCCCACGGAGTTTCAAACCGGTGATGTTGACATCACAGAGTGACTTAACAGTACACCCCATCACCGTCTATTCTATACGCCCCATGAGCTACATCAATGGCCACATTGTCAACATACTGAAATCTGTAAAAGTTAGCCAATTGTAATCAATTCTTTCCTTGACTGAGTGGCCTTAGTAGACTGGTTTAACAAAATCCCCTATGCAGAATAAATAAATTCCATTTAAACATCTTCACGTGACTCATCCAGATTGGCCCCAGGTTTGCCCAAAATGAATTGAATTTTATCGACCGACTTAAAGCAAACACCCGATTATCTTAATAGAAAATAGTTCAATTTATCTTAAAATATCTACTAGTGCAAAAGTTCAATTTCTCTTAAAATATACCGGGGTGCAGAAGTGGCCGTAAAAGGCTTTTTGTAATTCATTGTTTTTTTTCAATGATAAAATATCCTCTTTTTTGAATTTTTTTCTTTGAAAATATATCTAGAGAAATTCCAGGGCACTTCCCCATTCCAAAGCTGGCATCCATTGTAAAATAGACTGTATAGACACTTAACCTTGTGGGAATCAAATCTGGAACCTTTATGGGATGCTGGATTATCAGCAGTCTTCTGGCAACAGTGGCACCAAGTCAATTGAGCCAACTCCTGAGGGCTTATAAAATATCTATTTAATTAACGGTTAATTCAATTTTTCTTAAAATATCAACCAGTGCAAAAGAGTGGCCCTAAGAGGCTTTTTGTAATTCTCTGTTATTTTCACTATAAAATACCTAATTAATTTGTGAGGAGAATCAAAGAGTTAATTATTTGTGCAAAGTATCCCACGAGAGTGGCACTAAATCAATTGTGCTAACCCTTAGGGCTTATAAAGTATGTACTTAATTAACATTTAATTTCATTTATCTTAAACAATCAACGAGTGCAAATGTTGCCGTAAGATGCTGTGGGTGATTCACTTTTATTTTTCACTATAAATAACTAGTTAATTTGTGAGGAGAATAGAAGAGTTAAATATTTGTGCGGAGTATCCCAGGACGGGGAGGTAAATCACAGCAATTAGTGAAAGTGCTAGCCTCTTTTTTAAAACAGTGCAAATCTAGAATGCGGCGTGAAAATGGCTTTTTGTCAATCGTATCTCATTTCAGATAAATATTGTGACAGTATAAAGCGTCCCTGATATATGCTGTAATAGAATTTACTTTATCCCTCTCACAGTTTCCTGTTGTCCTTCTCATTTTATATAGGCAGTTTTAATGATGAGTAGATTCTTTTACACATTGACTTGCCTGTCATGCAGTCAAAATTAAACGCAAGTTCTGTATGCTGTCAGTTGGTTTTTAATTTTTCCCGTTGGTTGAACTTGAGTTCTTGTAATTTTTCAAATTGGAGAAGTTTATGTAAAAGTTACAAGAATCTCTGCTCTAATAGGATAGAGAGAGATGGGTTGTTTTTCTTGTTAATTTATGTAATATTTATTCTGTTCAGATAATGCGGGCGTCATAGTAAATCCAAAGGGAGAAATGAAAGGTTCGTGTTAGGATTAATTCATGAAATTTGTGTCTTATGCTAAATTATCAGTTACACGTCTTATCGCTTCAAGAGATAAAATTACTGTTTCTGAAGCTTTTTCGTGCCAAATCATGAACTTCTGTGTTTCTTTGTTACAGGTTCTGCTATCACAGGGCCCATTGGGAAAGAGTGTGCTGATTTGTGGCCTAGAATTGCCAGTGCAGCAAACGCTATTGTGTAATTAGAGAGATTGCGCAATATGCTTAGTAGTTTGTTTGGTAACATCTTTTAGGGGATTTTGATAAATCTAGAAATTTTAAAGCTGCTCAATTTATGTTGCAGTGGGATATAACATGTATGTGAAATTTTTGGTTGTGTTTTGAGTTAACAACCTGGTTTTCTAAGTATTTCATTGCCATTTCTTAGTTTCCTGTTTAATATTGACAAAGTTGTGATCTTTATTCGGGATTTATATAAATGAGGCTTAGAGATAAATCCACTCTAGTTACTGATTAACATTACAATTTGATCTCTCCTTCTGTGTGTGCCGCTAATGATATTTGTGTTGGAGCTTAAAAATTATCCAGTGTTGTGCTTAAGATCCACACCACTCCAGTTCTCAAACTTCTCATTAGTTTTTAGTTACTGTATTTCATCTTTATCTTTCAAATATCGGGAAAACTTCAAGAGCATATTTTTGGGCACACATTATCCATTGTAGGTATGGAATTTAAGGTTTGCAAAGCGCTATTTGAAAACAAATTAGTGTAAAATTTCGAATTTCTTCAACTTTTACGCTTGGAATTGACACCAAAATCAAAATAATCCGTGATTTATTACTTAAATAATTTATTCACGGGGTCTTGCTCTTTCTTGTGAAATGGTTAGCTCTTCCATGAATGTCTCGCTTTCTTTTCTCTTTGGCTTGTGGCTATTATCCATTTAATAATCTACCATAATATTTGTCCTACGTTCTTAATAATGTAGGGGTGTTTTGTGAACTAATAATTTATAATTATGAAATAGAAGTGGTTTATAAGGCAATCTCTGATTGCTCATACTTGATTCAATAGCATTATTACTTTAAAATATTAATTCAATATTATTATTTTAAATATTATTATTACTTAAAAATATTTGTTGGTGTTTTGATTTACCTTTTTTTTTTCCTATGTTGGAAGCATGGGTGGGCTCACCAATCGACTTTACTAAGCTGAGCCTAATCTTGATGGACCCAAGAGAATTGAACTGTGCTTCATGATAGAGGGCCAAGTGACTTGTTGGAGCTTCAACCAACTGAACTACCCATCAGAGCTAGTGTTTCGATTTACATTAATATGTGGAGATTTGTTCTGTGAATTAATAATTATCAAATAATTTTTTTTTAAGGCATTTCTGACTGCCTATATTTAGTGAGATGAGGGACACATCCTTGGGCGTGTGAGAATGACCTTTTTTCTCTGAACTATTGGTTTTGATGGGTCATTTTCGGATTTATATGAAAACCTTCCTCACTCTTAATTATTATTGCATTTGTAAATATATTTATGTGTCTTTTAAAGGGCTTACTAAATTTGTCTGTTATTGGCATGTATTATTTGCTCTGAAAAAAATAGAGTTGTTAAATGCATTTGTTTAACATTTGTTCACTAACGGGATGCTATCACCAGTAAATTAGTGTTGTAGATATACAATTCTAAAGAGAACAGAAAAATGCAGTAACGTTTTGCCCATACAGAATATCCTACTCTGGATTCAGAAATGGTGAGAATTCCAACCCCTTTTTCCAATCAACAACCCTTCAGCTATGTTTTGGTCATCTTTTGATAGTGCATCTGCCTTTGCACTTTGTTCTCTATAAACATGACATGTTTGAACGAAATGAAGTCAAATAGAGAAATCACTTCCTTAGGTTGATCTCCTATAACCCAAAGGTGTATTTCAAAATCTGGCTAGCATCCTTCATCCACTGAAATCTGGATCTGCTGGATGTTCATTTGCAGAGCTTTAAGAAAGATTTTAAAAAACTATGAATTTATTATTAATATTATTTATAATTAATAAGATATTATATGAGTGCCAGAATGTGTGTTTTGGTTAACATTAAATGGCGGATTTATATGAATTAAAAATATGCGGGTGAAGCATGTATCTAAGTTTAGTTTTATTTTATTTATTTAATTCTGGATCTGCTTGATGTTCATTTGCAGAATTTTTAGAAAGATTTAAAAAAACTATGAATTTATTATAATATTATTAATATTATTTATAATTAATAGGATCTTATACGAGTGTCATTTTCGTAATTAGAATGATTTTTTTTGGCTTAACATTAAATGGAGGATTTATATGAATTAAAAATATGCGGCTGAAGCATGTACCTAAGTTTAGTTTTATTTTATTTAATTGGAAATAATTTTTTTGTCATTCTTTTAAATCAGAGGTGTAAATTCACGTCTTCTGAAACTTGTTTTGTTTTATCACTGGGGAAACCAAACCAGATACAAAACTTCAATTGTTTCATAATTGCAGGAGTCAAAGTTCTAAAAGCAAAAATACTATGACTAGCTGCCGAGCCTCTTAGGTTATTTTTAAATTGGAAGCTACATAATTGAAACATAAAACCGTTGAAAATAGAATAATTGGAAGACTTTAAAACAGATTTGGTTGAGTAAGTGATTTAATTGGAATGGGCTCCTTGTTGCTCAGGGAGTAGTTAGGAGTAAGAGGAATGCCCATGTCCTTCGAAGCTTTCAATCCATTGATGTACCATTTAGGTTCAGGAGGATGTACCATGATTTATTTTTGGTCAACAAATACTCTGCTAAGGAGAAATTTTAGATGCCAACAATAGACATCTACAGTGTACATATATTGAATGTAATAGCCTCTAGTATCCTTTGAATCTAAAAGCTAGTGTGCCACTTTTGTTAAAACTTGTTAGGATTCCAAGAAACTCTTTTAGGTTATAGCTTGGAGATGCCTGATAACACATAAATTCAACTATTGTTGCATTGGATGAATGGAAGGAATGATGTCTGTCCAAGCCAGATAACCACTTCTACTTTGTTCTACTCTAGACATGCGTGAACACTTCTAGACTACAAGACTTTAAACCACCAATTACTTACAATTCAGAGATAAGGTGAATATGGAGAACACTGACCACACTAGCAGATACACAAGACCATGTGATGGCCGGCTGCAACCAGTGAAGAAATCTGTAAATCTATTTTACTAATACATAGACAGGATGACAACTTTCTGGCACTAGATAGAAAGAACCCTGGACCACTTATTCAATGAGGCATATAAGATTTTAACACAGAGATAGGATGACTGCTATTCTAATGCTAAATATCAAGAGCTCAAGAACATAGCATATCAGGCACAATTTAGAACATAGGAAAGTGGAAAGTGAGCAGTTAACAGCAAAAGAAACTTGTATTAACTGAAAATGAAGATGAGATGGTGAAGTGTCAAAATATCTACAGTCTTTAAAGGTTGAACTTTATATCAAATGCCAACCTATCAACCTTGATTACATCTTGTTTTTGGGTATTTATAGATTTACATTACAGGGCACTTGGGCCATTTAGGTATGGAGGGGTCATAATTGACCACCAACTGCATTTAATTGCCTAATGGAGTCTCTGAGTGTGTTTATTTCAGTGGATGAATCTGATCTTTGCAGGTGTTGTACTGTCTTCTTAGGCAATGGGAGTGCTCGTACTAGTGAAACTCCATAACTGGTAAATGAAGCTACAGGGTTGTGCTCTGTCCTTTTCACCCCTAGCCATGCTGTTTGTTAAATATGGTTGTTGAGAAGCAACTGCGGCTAGTATTGGCAAGCTGGTTGCCTTCTTCCTTCAGATGAACGGAGTGGGTTAAAGGACGTGGAGTGCATGGGAGAGTGGATGAGTTGGACGAGGGGGAAGGTTGGCCGTGGGATCGAAGAAATGGATGGCGGAGATGGCTCGACAAAGAATATCGACTGAGGTGGGAGCGGAGTGAACGAGGGCCGTTGGATCTTAGGCAGTCAGATCGATCGACGATCGGGAGGCGAAAATACTAGGTAGTTATCGGGCGGGAGTGGTTTAGTCGGGTGGTAATGGTATTGGTCACACCGCCTTCGGAGGTAAAGCGGTAAAAGGACAAGACCGCGCGACTCAACTCTGGGCATGACATGTAGCGGCGGATGAGAGAGAAAAACCGCTTTAATCGCGCTCTAATGTTCCATCACTTTGTGGGCGCGATAAGTGCGAAGGCTGTCCGATCTTGGCAGAGATGATCGGACGGTGGGGATTTGATCGCGCAGGTGGTTTTATCGGGCGCGATGGGAGCCGTTGGATCCGCAGGAGGAAATCGACAGCGGGGAAACGGTGAAAGGCCTTTAGCGAGCACGCGGGGGCATATGGGAGGGTTTTATGAGGGTTTGGGCTTTGCACTTGGGGCTAAAGCTAAAAGGGTTTTATGTTGGGTTTAGAGGAAAAATAAAGGAAACGGAGGTGATGGAGGATAAGCGGGGTAGAGGAAAAAAGGGGAAAATAACTGCGGTGGGCTTTCCTTTGAGCATGATTAAGCCAACCAAGCTTAACTCTAATCTTCAAAGACCATAGTTATATAGCGGAGCTAACACTGGCTCCTTCTGGGGATGAGACCCTCCTTGTGAGGTTTCAAGAACTGCAAACCATTGCTTTTCCTACAGAAACCAGATCAACAAAATTTCCTAGTGTTCCATTGGGCATGGATTCTAATTACGTCTACACTAAACCCTGATAAAACGACATATTTACAATATTAAGGTCCGAAGACCTTAAACAACATAAATTTTCAAAAACCGCCCATTAACTGGATCATCAAAAACTCTCTCCTTCCATACTTTACAGCGTGAAAATATTGTTCCCCTAGATCTGAGTGATGACAAAAGGTTTGGTCCACAGAGCATCAAACTCCCCATGGTTGCCTTTCTTCTCCTTTAGTGCATCCCACTTAAGAACCAAATCTCCAACTTGAAAACTGTCTGTCTTTGCCTTCCTGTCAAAGGCTTCTTTGATCCTTTTTTGATGTGCTGCTGACTTCTCAACTCGCTGATCTCGAATCTGATGTACTTTTGCCAAGTTAGTAATCTTTTTTTCCATGTCCTCTTTCTCATTCTGCTCTACCTGTAAGAACTTAGCGACAGGGAGTATTAACTGAATTTGGAATATGGCATCAGTGCCATATACCAGCTTGAATGGGGAATTTCCTGTGGATTTCTTGGTGGTCACTCTGTCAGCCCACAATGCATACTTGAGCTTGGAATCCCAACACTTTTTGTTGTTTTCCAACAACGTTTTAATTATCTTGTTGGAAGATTTTGCTAAACCATTGCCTTGAGGGTAATATGAGGTGGAATGAACTAGCTTGATGCCCATTGAGTCACACATGTCCACCAACTCTTTTGCCCTGAAGGTTGCTGCATTGTCTGTAACCAATTTGTGTCGGCAGCCAAACCTGGTGAAGATGTTTTCAGTTAAGAACTTCATGACCACATGGTGATCAACTTTCCTAGTAGGGATGGCCTCAATCCATTTAGTGAAGTAGTCAGTGGCTATCAAGATCCATCTGTGCTGGCCAATGGAATGTGGATTAATTTCTCCTATGAAATCCAAACCCCACTGTTGGAAAAGGCCACTGACATGTATTGGCTTCAAAGGCAGGGATTTCAACTGCTGCTTTCCTTCGAATCTTTGGCACCTGTTACAAGATTTTACAAATGAAAATACATCAGAAAACAAGGTGGGCCAATAGTACCCAGCGATGAGAATCTTATGGGCTGTGGTTTTCCAATAGTGATGTCCTCCACATGCGCTGGAATGAAACTCATGACTTCTATATGTTGTCTATGCACCTCAAAAGGATTCCAGATGGATCCCTCCAGTAGAGCAGGGCCTCATGAATGCAATACTTGGTTGCTCTAAGCTTAATATTTCTGGCTTGGCTTGAATTTAGCCCTGAAGGGACTTCTAGCTTCAGTAAGAATTGAGCTATTGTAAAGTACCATTCACAAGAAGCTAGATTTTCTGCCAGTGACTGGTTCTGCCTTGGTGCAACTATTTCTTCTATCTGTCCATCTTCTGAAATTGTGCTTATAAGATTTATGTCCAGCGTCCTACAATTTTCTTCAGCGATCAGTTTGGCAAGGCCCTGACCTTTGATCAGCTTGGTGGGCTTCAATCTATGTTGAATTTGATCAACGTTGTAATCTATTTAGCCTTTCTTCCATCAACATCTGGCTGCGTTAGGACATCTTTCACTGAAGCAGAGGGCACATATGCAATTACCTTGGAGTGCAGGATGTATATTTTGAAAGTTTTCAAGGATTTAATAAGAGCATATCCCTGTTTTTCGATGATATCATACTTCGGTTCAGTATCCCTTAATGTTTTGCTGAAGAATGCCACTGGATGCTCTGGACCCTCATCATCTTTCTGCAATAAGAGTGCTGCAAGGGTGTCACTTGAGGCAAAGAAGAAAATATGGAACTCCTTGCTATAGTCCGGGCTGATCAAAGTAGGAGCTTCCATAATAGTTCTTTTGATGGCTTCAAAAGATTTTTTTGCTGCATCAGTCCATTTGATCTCTGATTCCTTTTTCAGCGTGGAGGTGATGTGTTTTACAAGCTCTGCAAAATTAGGAATAAACCTTCTTACAAAATTTATTTTGCCCAGAAAGGAGTGGATGTCCTTTGATCTTGGGACAGACAAGGTCTGTATTGCTTTCACTCTTTCTGGATCAATTTTGACACCTGCAACAGAGACAATGTGTCCTAACAGCTTGCCCTCCTTTAAAACAAACTGTGACTTCTTAGGGTTTACTGATATCCCAAACCTTCTGCACTTTAGAAACACTTTCTTCAGGTGCTGCAAATGATCTTGATCACTGCTGGAGTATACTGTTATATCATCCAGATAGACAAGGACAAACTTATCCTTCTCTCCTACAAACACTATATCCATAGCTCTTTGAAAGGTTGTTCTAGCATTCATCAATCCAAAAGGCATTTTGGAATACATGAAAGTGCCCAAAGGAGTGGTGAATGCAGTTTTTTCTTGGTCATCTGGATGTACAACAACCTGGTTATACCCTGAAAATCCATCCAGGAAAGACATGACCTTAGCTCCTGAAACTTTATGCAGCAAATGCTCCATCTTGGGCAAAGGGTAGTTGTCTTTCTTGGAGCATTTGTTTAAGTTCCTGAAATAAATGCACAACTTGATTTCTCCACTTTTCTTCTTCACCACTACTAAATTGGCGACCCATTTAAAATATCTCAGAGGAACTATGATTTTGGCGGCCAACAACTTCTTGATTTCTTTTTCAATCATGGGAAGGAGCAGAGGATTTATAGGTCTCAGTTTCTGCGTGAAGGGGATAATGTCTTTCTCTAATGGGATCTTACTCTGGATGATTTTTTTATCATAAGTTTTGAGGTCACTGTATTCCCAGGCAAAGACATCAGCGAATTGCTTCATCAAGGTGCAATATTCAGAACTCTGGGCAACAGACAAATGGGTAGATAGATTTATATACTTTGGATGATCTGGAGTCCCTATGTTATCCCTATGGACTGCAGATTGATCTTCTTTTTGGGCAGCCTTATGAGGCACATCACTCTGGTCAAACAATGTCTCCAGGGGAACTAGGCCTTTAGGTATATAATTGCTAGGAAACTGAATAATGTTGTCTCGACCAATTTTGTTCTTTAGCTGGGGCGGGGGCGTTCCTCCAAGGCTTCATTCTCTTGGTCAATTTGCATTTCGGAGAATTCATCAGTGACTTGCAGAAACCTATTTACTTCATCATCATCTTCAAAAAATTTCTAGTGCTGGACATTATCACGCAAGGATGGTCTATATTGTATCTGAACTTCACAAACCAATTTAGGGGGCATGGGAGGGATGAACATGCTCGCAGACACAAGGGAATCGGCAAATTGATTTTTGACTCTAGGAATGTATGAGATACAAAAACTATCAAAGGAGTCTTTGAGTCTCCATACCTCATCTCTATATGCTTTTAGCCTTGGGTGCCTTGCTTGGAACGTTTTGTTCACTTGCTGGATGATGAGATCAGCGTCTCCAAACATCTTTATGTCTTTGATTCCTCTGTCTTTGGCAGTGTTTAAGCCCAATATCAGAGCCTCATACTCTGCTATATTGTTGCTGACCTGAAAAGTCAACGTGAAAGACAGATGTATTCTTTCTTGCTTTGGAGACACCAGCACCACCCCTGCTCCTGCAGTCTCCTTTGAGCATGTTCCATCAAAGAACATATCCCAAACATGATTTCCTTGTTCTTCCATAGCCTGGCCTACTGGTTTCTTGCGCTGCACCGAGCTCTTTGGTATTCTTCGATTTGGAGGATACATGCTCCAAAACTAGTGTCTACAACATAAATGGGATGATTAGTGGGGTTCTCATCACTGATAATATAGGCTAGCTGTGCCTCCCTATATAGTCTTCTGCCTTCTCCTCCAAAAACTGGGACTGTGGCATAAGATAAATCATTTTGCAATGTCCCACCCAACCTCTTAATCCACCCTCTGGAAAGTAACATGCCAAACTTAGGGGGGACATCTGCTACCACAATATCTATCGTCATGCTCTTCATGAGAAACTGAGTTAGGGTGATAGCCAAATCTTTGATTAATCCCAGACATTTGACCTTTCTTGAATCAAAGGAGAATAAATCATGATAAGGTCTGGTGGTGTCAAGGCCTAACTCTTCCATGACAGCTTTGGGCATCAGGTTATGGCTGGCACCTGTGTCCAGCAGACAGTTGTGGAGGGTTTTGTCATGAATGGTCAAGGAGACATAAAATGATGGGGAGCTATTATCAGAGGGTTCAGTCATTGAGCTAAGCACAACTGCGGGCTTATCATCTTGTAAATTCACATAGTCGTTGGAGGTTGGTGAGGCTTTTAGCTCAAGGGCATCAAGGATAGGCTTTCTAAATACCTCACTCTTTGCAAGTTCTATCAGAGGTACAGATATTTTTAATTTCTGGACTTCTGATTCAAAGTTGAAAGGGGAAGGGGACTTATCAAGACCTCTTACCTCTTGAGTTGGTGCTTTGAGGATGACTGGATCAACTGCTGGCGTTTTCTGCTTGTTGCTTTGCTGCTCTGTGGGGACAACAACTCTTTGGGCATGACTTTCTTTGACATTGTTTGTTCTTGACCTCAAATTATATCTTTGTTGATCTTCAGTCTGTAGAACAGCGTCTCTGTCCCACTCTTGGCTGGTTTGGTCTTTGAGTAATGACTCTTCATAAGCAGCCAATGTCAAAAAGGCAGCGCTGCCTTTGTCTTTCATATAGTGAATCTCATCTTCTTCATCAAACCGTTCCTCCTCTATGACTACGTTATGGAAAGGAGCCTTAACCCTTTGTTCTTCATTGGCCTCTTTGCCTCTTTGAATGATCTGCAATTGTTCATTTGCTCCTTTGAATGGATTTGGATTTCTAGGAGCAAATGTGCTAGGCAGCCTTGCCTTCCCAGAGCTCTGCTCAACCTTTAGTTTGGATATTTCAGTGGCCAATGGCTCTAACATTTTAGTCATTTTGTCTAATTTAAGCTCCGAAGATGATGAAGAGGAGGAAGCGTCACTCCTCTGCCTCCTCCTGTCAACATGACTTTTGAGTTTTTCCGCATCCATGATATTAGATTCCACCTGTAAGGCTGCATCTTGCATTTCAGCGAGAGTAACACATCTTCTTTCTCTTAACAACAAGCAAAAGTCAGAGTCAAATGCATTAGCATAGGTGAGTTTTGCAGAGGTGGGGGTAGGCTTTACTTCAGCTGGTATCTTGCTATACATACGGTTGAATCTCTTATTAGAATCGGACAATGATTCCCTGTTTTCTCTTTTGAGGTTGCCAAACTCCGTATGGTAGTATAGCAAGTCTTTCTTGTCTCCCTAATGTTTAAAAAACACATCATCCAATGCTTCAATGACTGCTATGGACCTAAGGGTCAGCTCTCTGAACCATTTTCTAGCCTCTCCATCAAGGCTTTGGACAAACACTCTCATCCACACATCATCTTCACTGATATCAAGGTTATCAGCGTAACTATAAAAAGACTCAAGGTGCTCTTTAGCTGTTACTCCCTCTGTACTAGTGAACTTAGGCATATATTTATGATATTCTCCTGCGGGCATGGCGTTCAAAGGTGTAGGTAGAACCAAAGGTCCATACCTAGCAGCGATGATTTTTTCCATCTTAGTAGGAGGTTGTGGCCCTGCCATGACTTGAATAGATGGAAGGGTACTAGCAGTTTGAAAGGTAGGGAGCTGAGCAGCAAATGACAACGCTGAAATGCGTTGTAGGGGAGGGTTCCTTTGCACTGAGATCCAAAGGGGATCTTATTGAACAAGGAGCTTTATGAATCTCTGAGGGTGTTTCTTCACTGACAATGCTAGGCTGTATATCTTTAAAATGAACATGCTCAGTGATAAGCCTCTCTTGCAGAGATACATAAGATTGTTTAGGTTTACCTGATCCTGATGCTCCTTTCTAAATGATCTTTTTCTGCTTAACAATCTTCTCAGGGTCAGGCATTGGGTCAGCTGGTGATTTCTGAGGATTTCTCCGAGTATGCCTCACAAACTGAGCCAAAACTGTGATGTGGAGTCGCCAAAAGGTTGGTCCTCCAGTAGAGTCGCCAGATAGATGATTACAACCAAGAATGTGTCTAGACTTTGTCTATCATCAAAGCTGGATCTGTGTTGTTCTCTCAGGGAAGCTGAGCTTCAAACTACTCTCCCTGAGAACAACGCCAATTATGTTAGGATTCCAAGAAAATCTTATAGGTTGTAGCTCGGAGATGCCTGGTAACATATAAATTCAACTATTGTTGCATTGGATGAATGGAAGGAATGATGGTTGTCCAAGCCAGATAACCACTTCTATTTTGTTCCACTCCAGACATGTGTGAACACCCCAGACTACAAGGCTTTAGACCACCAACTACTCACAGTTCAGAGATAAAGTGAATATGGAGAATACTGACCACACCAGCAGATACACAAGACCATGTGATGGCCGACTGCGATCACTAAAGAAGTTTGTAAATATATTCTACTAATACACAGACAGGATCACAACTTTCTGGCACTAGATAGAAAGAAACCTGGACCACCTATTCAATGAGGCATACAAGATTTTAACAAAGAGATAGGATGACAGCTATTCTAATGTTAAATATCAAGAGCTCAAGAACGGAGCATATCAGGCACAACTTAGAACAGAGGAAAGTCGAAAGTGAGCAGTTAACAACGAAAGAAGCTTGTATTAATTGAAAATGAGGACGAGACGCTGCGAATGTCAAAATATTTACAGTCTCCAGAGGTTGAACTTGACATCAAATGCCAACCTATCAACCTTGATTACATCTTGTTTCTGGGTATTTATAGATTTACATTACATGGCACTTGGGCCATTTAGGTATGGAGGAGTCATAATTGACCACCAACTGCATTTCACTGCCTGATGGAGTCTCTGAGTGTGTTTGCTTACTTCAGTGGATGAATCTGATCTTTGCAGGCGCTGTACTATCCTCTTAGGCAGTGGGAGTGCTCGTACCAGTGAAACTCCATAACTGGTAAATGAAGCTACAGGGTCGTGCTCTGTCCTTTTCACCCCTAGCCATGCTGTTTGTTAAATATGGTTGTTGAGGAGCAACTGCGGCTGGTACTGGCAAGCTGGTTGCCTTCCTCCTTTGGATGAACGGAGTGGTCAAAGGACGTGGAGTGCATGGGAGAGTGGATGAGTTGGACGAGGGGGAAGGTTGGCTGTTGGATCGAAGAAATGGACAGCGGAGATGGCTCGGCGAAGAATATCAGCCGAGGTGGGAGCAGAGTGAACGAGGGCCGTTAGATCTTAGGCGGCTAGATCGACCGGTGATCGGGAGGCGAAGATACGAGGTAGTTATCGGGCAGGAGCAGTGTAGTTAGGTGGTAACGGTATTGATCGCACCGCCTTCAGACATAAAGCGGTAAAAGGACAGGACCACACGATTCCACTCAGCGCATGACACGTAGTGGGGATGAGAGAGAAAAACCGCTCTCATCGTGCGCTAACGTTCCATCACTTTGTGGGCGCGATAAGTGCGAAGGCCGTCCGATCTTGGTAGAGATGATCGGCCGGTGGGGATTTGATCGTGCATGTTGTTTTATCGGGCGCGACGGGAGCCGTTGGATCGGCAGGAGGAAATCGACGGCGGGGAGCGGTGAAAGGCCTTTAGTGAGCGCGCAGGGGCATATGGGAGGGTTTTATGAGGGTTTGGGCTTTGCGCTTGGGGATAAAGCTAAAATGGCTTTGTTGGGTTTAGAGGAAAAACAGAGGAAACAGAGGTGACGAAAGATAAGCGGGGTAGAGGAAAAAAGGAGAAAATGACTGCTGTGGGCTTTCCTTTGAGCACGATCAAGCCAACCAAGCTTAACTCTGACCTTCAAATACCATAGTTATATAGTGGAGCTAACAAAACCCTTTTCGAAAACCTTTGCATCCATGATAATGTGCGTCACATTTGTTAATTACCTCTATTCCTAAGTGATTTCCTCTTGCACTGGTTTAGGGGTGAGCTCCTTGTATCTAGTAGTTGAGCTCTCAACTCTCACTTGTTCTCATGAGTGGACCCTTTCTTTATAATGGTCTACACCTTGATGCACCATTGCTCTCTATCACGGCATCACGAATGTTGACTGAGAAAGCTATGCTAGTGTGCCAAAAAATTGTCACCTCATTTGTGACTAATCGGTGATCTTATGCCATAGTGTTGAGCGATATTGGGAGGTCATGGGTCTCGTAATACTAGTGGGTTTTTGAAGCCCTCGTTCCACTTAACAATGTTTGCCACACAATAACTACGATGAGGCTTTATCATAGTGATGGGTTGGTTGACCCAAACGCTGTTTCAGGTACAAAAAACATAAAGTCCGCAACAAAAAAACCATTAGAATTTCCCATTGAGAAGGGGAAATCAAATGCAAGCATGTGCCACCTAAATTTGCAACAACATCAAGGCAATGTGCCACGGAGGGCAAGAATGAGCATAACCTTGAAAAATATTCTTTGAGATAGCAATTTCCACTTCATCATTTGATTAGCTTGAAACTTTCGGAAAAGCTTGGAGTGAGGTTGAACAACGAGGAGGGGGATGGAAATATTTTGGCATATTTATCTTTTCCATCATATCCTATGGGAGAGACACCATAATCGAGGCTGAACAATGAGTAAGGGGAGGGAAACAATTTGGCATATTTAGCTTTTCCTTCATATCATTCGAGAGAGGCACCATAACACAAATACTTGCTTCAAAAACCAAACAACATGTAGGAGAGGATTAACCTTTTATGCTTTGTGGGTTGACTAAGAAACTCCAGTGTTTGGAGTGCTTGAGAAGTTTGATTTTGGAGATGATGCACCGTAGCCAGGCCTTGTACCATACATAATGATGAATTTTTGCTTTCAAGGACATGGTTGAGACCAAGTGCTTTCCTCCTACCAGTTGAATGCCATTTTGGTGTGAGGACACAACTTGGTAGGGTCACTTACAACCTTCATTAACATTTCCAAATCTTCCCATACATTTGCTTGTTCACATTGATGTAGAGACCATGTGGGGATTAACTAACCAGATCGTCGGGTGGAGTGTTACAATGGTCCATCTGCTTTGCATCACAGGGGATGGTCTATTAATGGGTGTGCTACTATGTCCCATTGGCATGTGGGTTGGTGGACAATGACAGCACACCTCTCCCCTTCTCGCTTTTAGAGCACCCCATTTTGGGTGCATGCATCTAAGTTACATTAAGAAGAAAAACTTGTTTTTTTAGCAAGTAATCCAAAGCATATAATGTTGTACCAGAGTAATTTCGCGCTGCTAGGAAGAAAAATATGATTTCATTAAACTACATAGGTGTATAGAATGGCTAATATATACCTAATATTATATAATCTCTATAAAACATGCGAATCAACTTGCGTTACAATCTTAACTAGTTGAGTGAATGGCATTTAATTTGAAGTTAGGTGGTAGAACCTTGAATTTTTCACTGCATGGTGTTAACACCCAGGTTGTTCCCTATGATTCCCAAGGGAATACGGCCGGGGTAACCACTAACCAGTCTTTGGATTGCAGCTTCTAGCCAAGCTGTAATCAGAGAGGGCTCTCTCTTTAAAGTTTAGCTCTGTTTTGATAGTATTTTAGGCTAGCTATGATATTCAGGCTTTTGTTTTCGGAATGTGTTTGGTGATGACTTTAGTTAACATGTATATGTTCTCACTAGTATGTCCTAGTCCATTGGGCATGGAGTCAGTGGTCCTTTAGTTTGTCTGAGATACTGTGTGATACCTTAGTGATGCTGCAGAGCCAGATTTGTGTCTGAGGAAAAACGTTCATAATAGTTATTAAGTGGGGTGTATCCAGTTTATGTAAGGCAATTAAGAATCTCACAGAAAACTGCTAAAGAAAAGACGGTAAGAATATCAATCTAGAAGCAATGAAGAATTTCTAGTTAACATTGACACATATAGAATTAATAGACACATGAGCAGTTAAGAATTCATGTACATCGTTAATCCTGAAGACAAACATTCACAGCAGTAAAAATTGAGCACAAGGTGTAATAAAACAAATCCTGTACTATTCTTTTTCTTCACTGCTAGCTTAGTACAACATGAGTATGGTTTGATAAACATAAGAAGACAAGAAACAAAGATTGAGGAAAACTTGTTATTTCATCAGACAGCACAGGAATTCTGCATCAGCACATCTAGCATCATCCATACATCAAATACTTCAGGAAATCACTGAGCTGGTCCAGCCCTTTGTATTAGATAAACTGAAAGTATACAATAGATTCTCCTTAGAGTCAAAAATCACCAACCCCTTATGCGTTACTAAGGGGAGTATTTATACAAAATTTACATGTAAAAAGATCAAGAAAAGGAGTTAATGGCTCATAAATGTTATGCCAACTCCTGGAGCTTGGTAGCTGAGAAAGTAAAAGCTGCAGTAACTTTTTATTGCTTTAGCTGTCAAAAATAGTCAGAAATTGATGACTTGGTGGGTGTCGAAGTCGGCTGAGGCTAAGCTGTCCAAATATGCGTATTTGCTTATCCTTTAGGCTAGCTGTCATTGTCCTTGTGCTGAGTCACCCTTTCAGCTGCCTTTATTTCTGACTTTGTCATGCTGTTTGTTTTGTAGTGACCTGGAGCTGGCAGTGGCCGAACAACTGAGGCTATTGTGGCAAAATCTGAAGCATCGCTTGCCACCAATCCTCCTTAGGCATTTGATGTCTCCGAATTTTAATCAAGGTCTCATCGGCCTCTCTATACCTATAAAAGTTAGGAGGAGTTTCAAACAGATGATTTACCTCATTTTCAATGAAGAACAGGCCTTCAAGTTTATCATACAAGCTCTGTCCTGTGGGGGGCCCTGTTTGCTCAGATGTATTGCCAGATGCAATAATTTGATTTTCAATGGAGGTTGCCATTCTGTTGGCAAATTGATCTCGAGAGATCAGTCTTCCTGCACCACTTAGGAGGCTGGGCAGTCCCTTTGCTTGCAGCACTGCCATCTTAACTTTATATTCCTCCACCTCAGCTTGTGTCTCATAGCACTTCCTCTCCACAGTTTGTACATAGTTCCTGAGAGTTAGTACCTTCTTAGCAGTGAGGACAGCCTCGGTTCTGTTGGCAATGCCTATGGCTGCCAGTTCCTCCTTTTCTTGCCTGTTCAGGAAGTCTATCATCCTGTTGGCCTGTTCTGGCTTATCTTCCAGTGTTGTCTTGGCCTTATGGATTTCTGCTTGTGCTTGGCCCATTAAGTCCATCTGTTCATGTATTGTTTTGATTGACCTCCATTGTTGACTGATGGAGTGGCCAATTTTGGCCCATAGAATCCTCTTTATGTCGGCCATGGCAGTCTCTAGATTCAGCTCCTTCTCTAAGGCCTTTATCTTGTCTTTTAGGGCCTTTATTTCTCTGCCCTGCTCCGCTACAGTCACTTTTGACTTGTCATATTTGACATCCAGTTCTGCCAATTTTTCCTTGGCCCTCTTTATTTCATTGGCCTGGAGCTCCATTTCCTTGATGGCCTTAGTCAATTCTTCTACACTTGCGCTGGCATCTGGAGCTGCTGTTGTTCCTGCTGCTTCTGTTGTGGGGGCCACTGCTGCCCCTGAAGTTGTTGCTGTTGTTGAAGTAGTTGGAGGAGCTTGGGAAGTGGATTCCCCCTGTTTATCTTGTAATGCTCCTTCGAGCTCTTTCTCCAAATCCATGATCCTCTGGTCTAGCTGCATTATGAGGTCCAATTGGTCATCAACCTGTTTTTGCTTTTGAAGCTCTGCGGTTTGAGGGTGCTCTGTGGGCAACAGCTTCAACCTCTTTTTTAATGCATTCAGGTCATCCTCTTTCTTCTTCATAAGGGCCTTCACACCCTTTGGATCACTAGGATCATGTCCTAGATCAATGATGATGTCCTCAAAAGACTTTATTCTATTGTCTTTGGCCAAGGAGGACATTTTCTCAAAATCCAACTGTGTATTGGTGTTTTTCAGGGACTCTTTTAGCTCATGGGCCATGGTTGCCCTCTCCACCAAGGTTGCATAAACCATTTCTCCAGCTTGCTTGTGGAGTTCTATTTGGTCCATGGGATGGATGTCTTTGGCCATGACCTCCACCCTTGTCTTCACAAAATCTGCAACTGACTTAGGCTGCGGTATTGTAGGCTTAAAGTGACTGAGGATTATTTTTTCCTCTTTAATGTCATACACAGACATTAGCCTTTCTTGCTGGGCTGGTGTTGCATCTATAAATTGCTTGTAGACCTCAACCCTCAGCAGATCATTCTGAGCTTTTATTTGTTTGAAAGAAGCCTTAGTGCTCTTGGGCTTCTTGCTCTGCTGGGAGGAGGAAGACACCTCCAAACCAAGTTGCAATCCTTGCTCCTGCTGAAAGGAGCTTGTCCCTGTGTGCTGGCTGCCCTCCCTGTTTTTCCTTGAGCTGTCAAGGAATTCTTCAGTGATGTCTTCTACCTCTGGGGAGTCTAGCCTTTGCCTTTTGGCTCCTGGTTGTTGGGAGGATCCACTAATTGGAGTGGACTCTTCTCTATCTCTTTTCATACCCCTTTCCTCATGTGCTGGGGTCTGCAAACTTGGAGCAGTCAATGGCTCAGTCTGTGGAGGTGGAGTTTGCATTACTGGAGCTGCTGGTAGCTCCGTTTGTTGAGGGGCAGTCTGCTCTTGCTGCTGTTCTGTTTGCTGCCCTTGTTGGGGCTCTTGATGCTGCTCATTTGAAGGGGCAGGCTTTTCTTTCACTGTTTCCTCCTCTGCACCCATTATCCCTTTGCCTTTGTCTGCAGCTGGTGCTGCTGTGGAAGGTGCTTGTGTGACTGGTGCAGTCCTTGAGGCCGAGGTCCCTTCTCCTGTTGAATAAGGCCGCTTGAAAGGTACCTGCTGCACAGAGTCTAGGTCAATGGTTTTTTCAAGCTCCTTTATATTCTTTAGCATTATCTCTTCTTCAGTTAGCTTTTCAACTAGAGTACCCTGCTGCCATTCTTGCTGGTTGGCATATCTTTCAATGTGTGGGTATTGACAATGCCTATAACCTAGAAGCCTGTATTTGTTTCTTCTGGCAATAATGAAGCCCTCAGGGTCATAAGGGACCCACCGAAAACTATATGATAGTTTATATTTGTCCTTGAGGATGAGGTCAGCATCTTCCCATCCTTCTTTCTGATTCATGATGAAGGGGCCCAACTGGTGTTTGAACTTGAGGTGGGCCTTCTTTTTGGCGCTGTGGAAGTGGGTGAGGTCGGACTGAATCAGCTGCCTGTAATACTCCAAGGCAAACAACCTCATAGGCACATATTTTGGGAGCCTGTATGGACAGAGCTCACAGCCATAGACTCTGATGACTGTATGATCCTCATATAGGTACCAATCACCTATTTTATATTTTTTGGAAAGCTGCAGAGCCTTCTGTATCTCAGTTGATATTCTGGGAGGAGGGGACCTCATCAATAGGCAAGAGACTGGATACACAAATTGGTCAACAAACTCACAATAGGAATAGGGTGAGTTTGTGACTTTGTGATAGACAGAGGTCCAGAAGATCACAGATCTTCTTTCCCCTCTATAATCCAGCTTTTTGATATAGCATGGAAAAGCCTCAGACTGATAGTACATAAAGAGGTGATAGATATAGGCCGAGTACTTGAAGACCCCCTGTCTATCCACTGCACCCAACTGATCATGGATTTTGTTAGCTATAAAATTGGCAAAGTTATATTTGCGGGCAGGGGGTTGGCCTGGGCTGTAAACAACGAGTAATACTAGCATTGTCTCATCCACATGTTCGCTGGTTCTGTATCCCAGCACATAAGCAATCATGTCCAGGAGTAATCTGCCTACTTCAGTGAAGTAGACATCTAAATAAGGAGGTGGCCCTGCAGGCTGGTACTCAGGTCTCATGAATGTCCTGGTGACCTTTTGAACCTCCTCACTGGTCATCTTGGCACCAGTGTCCAGCAGATAGTTCATGGAGAATGGGATTAGCAGCTCTCTCTGATCAAAATGTAGCATTTTGTTGATGGATTCAGGATTAATGTAGAAGAGGATCTTCCCAGATGGAGTGCTAATAGCTCTGTGCTGCACATCATAGTTTTCAGTACATAGGCGAATGATTTCAAGGAAGACATTTACAGATGGGAGGCAATAGTATGGCAGGTTTGACTCCCATATCCCATATGTATCATGACCATTCAGGTAGTCCTCTCTTAACTGCCTGAAGGTCTGCAGAAAGTCCCTGTTTCCCACACAGTCTTCAATAAGGTAGTCCTTGTCAGCAAGAGGCAAGGACTGCAGGTCTTTATTGGGTGGATTTAATGGAGCAACACTGAGAGCTGTGGGTGCAGGGGCAACCATTGTATGATCTGACTTTGAATAAGGTGAGTGCAATGGTTTGCAAAGTTCTTCGGAGCTTAAATGATAGGCCAATTGTAGACAGTGTCTGAAATGTTTTTTTACAGTGGAAAAGCAGACTTGTTTCTGCAGTTTTTGGTAAATTCACAGGGGTTGTGAATTGCTAGGGGTAACTTTCAGAGGGTATGTAAGGTTTATTCTGGTAAGAAACTGCAGCTGGTCTACACCCGGAAAAAGGGAACAATGCTGGGCACCTTGGGGACGAATTCGCAATTTTGGTGCGCGAATTTGACTGTTTCAATGTCGAATTATAGGGATGTGGCAATGCAGGTTGTTTTAGCTCTTATTTAACTAGCAGACAATGATTAATTGTGGAACTTGACAGGTGTTTTAATGGTGAATTTGCAGAGAAATGGTATGCATGGGCGAAATGGGGGAATTATGGTGAATACCTGTAAAAATCGCTTAGAAAGCCTGCGGGCCGAACTGTGAAGGCTGAATGTAGCTTGGTTGATGAGTTGGCACGGCCGCAAGTTTGAATTTGGAGGTCCGGAGGCGATTTGGCAGTGAACCAGCGGCAACGGCTATGTCTTTTTCGCTCGAAAATGACATAAAACGGCCCAAACCGCGACTTTTAACGACAAATTCGGAAAAATAGAGTAATTGGCGCCTTTCCGCCGATGACGTCAGCATGACGTCATGGCGGGCCCGGGTACGGAGGTGACGTGGGCGCTGAGCTGGCGGCCAGAGTGGACTGACACGGTGGCGGGCGGATAGGGTGGCAGGGCTACGTGGAGGGCCACACGGCGCGGGGGCGGGGGAGGGTGCTACGTCATGATGACGTATGCATGACGTAAGGGGGAGGTGGTAACGGGGATGGTGGTAAGCGGTTTCCCGGCACCACCTTTGGGCGAAGGCGGTATCGGGGAGGGGGGCTCCGAACAACCCCGCCGCCTGCCACGCGTCACGGGTACGGTGCCCAATACCGCCTTTCCCCGGACGTTAAAGGGAGGCAGGTCGGGGAGAGAAATCGACCGCCCACCGTTAGATCTGGGCGGCGGAGATCGGACGGCTGGCAGGTAATGCCGACGGTTGCGCAGCTTTCTGGGTTGGGTCCCGCCCATTATTAAAATATTCCATTTAATTTAAATGCGAGGAACTTTAGGATAAAAGGGTTTTGGTGGGTTTTTCAGGATTTTTGGGTTTTTCAAGGGTTTTTTATTAGGAAAAAGAGGTTAAGAGTGAGTTTAGCAGGGGGAAGGGGGTTTTCTATGGCATTTTTGAGCAGAGGGAAGGTGAGAGTTTAGGAGGAGGTTATCACTCCAACCAGAGGTTGAAGCAATCCCATTACAGGGTTGACCATAGTCCCTGTTGGACTAAAGTCCCCCAAGACTAACTTACTTAGCTATAGTGCTAAAGAGGGAGGATATTTATACAATGCTGGGATTTATACACCATAGTGTTATAATAGTAGGGAAAGAGTGACATAGGGGATTTAGATAGTAAGAGTTAAGGGTTAATATGGATGAAAAGGTGAATGAGGAGTGAAATCACTAAGTTTATTTGAAAACCACTTAGTTTAGGGAGTAGATCAAAATGAAAAGAATTTTAGACAAGAAATGTGGCTTTTAAAGGAATAAGCACCAGCATAAAACCTCAAATTCTCTCATGAACACAACTGATGAAGGGATGTTAGTTATGAATGGGAAATGGGAAAATGGAATGTTAGACATGCTCCTTTGCTTTGCTGCCACCTGATGGATAAGAAGAGCTTCTCAATCCATTGATGTTCCTTTGTGAATAGGTTAGCACATTTTCAATTGTAAGGACTGACATTTCTGCAACCCCACCTGCCTACCCATGTACTTGCCTAGTATTTTTTGTTTCTTCTTGGACGGTGCACTTAGACTTGCAGACCCTTATTTGCCTTTTCTTTTCTCTTGGCTTTTTCTTTTGATTTTTTATCTAGAACTACCCTTATTGCTTCCAAGGTCCCAGATTAAGCAGTTGGTAACCTTAATTCTCTACCTAAGCTACTGGTCTGTCAAGATTAAACAGTTTGGACAGACTTCTTTCTCTATTCTACAACAAAAAATTGAAACATGGCATGGTCCAGATTAGGCTGTTGGACCATCCATCAAAATTTAGTCAACCTCAAGCTATGTACACACATTGTTTTCTCTTGGAAATATGGGATCTTTGCATCACCAAAGCAGAGCATATTTGGACCTTTCTTTGCCAATCATGAAATATGAAACCTATTGGTATAGGTAGCTAACAGTGGCTCCACTTGGGGATGGTTTTTCTTCTTGAAAGACCAAGAACAGCAGGTCAGAATGCCTTGGCCCTTGATCTATTCTTGCCAAAATTTGAAAATTCTCTCTTTTGTATTTCAAAACTAAAAAGCTATCACCTCTGTGGACTTTCTGGCATATAAAGCCCCCTTTCTGTTTATTTATAGTGACTTCTCAAACTGAACTATTTATCTGCTGAAAGAAAATATATACAGCTGATTATGTACAAAGGAAAATTAGGCTATACTTCATGGATGGTAGTCAAAATAGTGCTTCAGCATCCTGCCATTCACAGGACCTTCACCTAAGTCAGTGCCATCCAAATTTTCCAAAAAGTAAGTGTTATTTCCCTGTGTTGCTTGTATGACAAAAGGCCCTCTCCAAAGGGAGTCAAATTTTCCATGTTTTCCCTTATCCTCTCTTCTTGAATCCCACTTGAGGACTTTTTCTCCAATATTGAAATCTTCTGCCTTAGTCCTTCTGTCAAAAGCTTTCTTTAATTTTTCTTGTAAAACTTGAACCCTGCTGTAAACTTGATCTCTAGTTTGCTGCAAACATATTATTTGATTGATCCTTCTTTGCATGTCATTTGGTTCAGCTTGACTTTCTTGAAGAAGTTTCATGACAGGAATCCCTAGTGATGAAGGGAATTTAGCTTATAATCCATAGACTAACTCATATGGGCTGACCCCAATTGATCTCTTGGTTGTTAGTCTATCTGCCCATAAGGCATTCACAAGTTTCTTATGCCAATTCTTTTTATTTTCTTCTAATACTTTCTTTATGATGTTTACCAGACTTTTATTTGATGATTCAGCAAGGCCATTTCCTTGGGGATAGTATGCAGTAGAATGGCCCAAGGTAATGTGAAATTTGTGGCAGAAATTCACCATCTTCTTAGATCTGAAAGCAGCAGCATCAACCAAATCTAGCCAATATGTTATTCTCCAAAAACTGAATGATTGTTGAATCATTTGCTTGTCTGCATGGAACAGCTTCAATCCACTTAGTGAAGTAGTCTGTAGCCGTTAGAATCCATCTATGTTGGCCTGAAGATGAAGGATGAATTTCCCCAATGAAATCCAAGCCCCATTGTTGAAAAGGTCTCTCTGTTGCAATAGGCCTCAAAGGGAGTGGCAGTAACTTTCTCTTTCCCTCAAACACTTGACATTTATGACATGAGGTGGTGAATTTCTTGACATCAGAGAAAACAGTGGGCCAGTAGTAACCAGCTCTCAATATTTTATCCACAGTGGACTTCCAATACAAATGTCCACCACAATTTCCTGCATGAAATTCTTCCATGATTTTGTTAGTCTCATTGTCAATTAAGCAGTTTAACAATATACCCTCATGGTTTTTCCAAAGCAAATTTCCATTCATAACACAAAACTTTGAAGCTTTCATTTTTAGGAACCTACATTTAGTTTTGGACAGCCCTAGGGGAGCACACAGGTTTTGTAACACATAACAGATATCCGAATACCAGGGGGATTGTTCAAAGGCTACATTGATCTTTGGAGTCGCCAGCTCCGGTTCACTGTCCAGTTGGTTGATGTCCAAGGCTTGGAAATTTGTTTCAGACATTAATTTAGCCAGACCTTGTCCTTTTATCAGTTTGGTAGGTTTTATTTCAATGTCAAATTCTAAAATATTTGCAATCCATTTTCCTCTTCTGCCCTCTAAGTTCTCTTGAGTAAGTATGTCTTTGAAAATTGGGCTTGGTACATAGGCTATAACATGGGAGTATAGGATGTAGATCCTAAAGTCTTTAATAGCTTTGACCAAGGCATATGCTTGCTTTTCCATAATCTGGTATTTCAGGGGTGCATCTCTAAGAGCTCTACTGAAGAAAGCAATTGGTTTCTCATTTCCTTGGTCATCTTTTTGTAATAGAACAACAGCAATAGTATGCTGAGAGGCAAAAGAGAAAATGATAAACTCTCTATCAAATTGAGGATTTGTTAAGACTGGGGTTTGGGTAAGGGCCAATTTTATACCTTCAAAGGCTTGATTTGCTTCCATTGTCCATTTCACTTTTGAATCCTTCTTTAGCATGTTGTTTAATAATCTGATTAGTTCTACTAAGTTTGGGATAAACCTTCTTAAGAAATTAATCTTCCCTAAGAAGGCTTGCAATTCTTTAATGTTTCTAGGGTGGGGCATTTGCAGGATAGCTTGTATCCTATCTGGGTCAATTCTGATGCCATCCTTTGAAATGATGTGCCCTAAGAGCTTTCCTTCTTCCATACCAAACATGGACTTCTTTGGATTCAATGAAATTCCATATTTCCTGCATTTTAGGAAGATCTGCCTTAAGTGCTTCAAGTGTTCTTGGTCTGATTTTGAGAAAGGTGTAAGGTCATCTAAGTAAATGACAAGAAAGTCATGAATCTCCTTGGCAAAAGCAATGTCCATTTCTCTTTGAAATGTTGCCCCTGCATTTTTCAATCCGAAAGGCATTTTCACATATTTGAAAGTTCCCCATGGGGTTGTGAATGCAGTTTTGTCCTGATCATCAGGGTGCACTAGGATTTGATTAAAGCCCGAGAATCCATCAAGTAATGAGATCCTTGATGCTCCTACCACTCTTTGGAGAATGTGATCCATCTTAGGTAAGGGATAGTTGTCTTTGAGGGACACTTGGTTTAAGTTTCTAAGATCAACACAAAGTCTTATTTCACCAGTTTTCTTTCTTGTAGGTACTAGATTAGAAATCCAATCAGAAAACCTGATTGGTGCTATGATACCCGCTTTAAACATTTTTTGTACCTCTTTCTCAATTGCAGGGAGAAGCATAGGGTTTATTCTTCTCAATTTTTGCTTAAATGGCTTTTGATTTGGCTTGAGAGGGATTGTGTGTTGGATAACAGAGGTGTCATAGGATTTTAAGTCCTCATAACTCCATGCAAAGACATCTTGGAATTCTTTGAAGAGGTCAATGTATTTGGGCTTCTGATCAGGAGGTAGGGATGCAGATAATTTTATTATCTTGGGTTTCTCCACGGTTCCTATGTTGCATTCTTCAATAGCAGAGTTAAGGGGCTGCATTTTTGGTTTCCTAGGGACATCATTTGAATCAAAAATATCCTCTAGTGGGGTTAGGCCTGTTGGAAGAAAGTTATCTTTCAATTGTATAACTTCGGCCTCAGCATCAACCATTTCTTCACAACCTATCTGCTGAATTTCTAGTATATTGTCTTTGTTGAAAATTGTTGGATGTAGGATTTGGTTAGCTGTTTTGGGTGATATTGGCTTATGATTCTGTTGATCAGGTATTTGTGATTGACTTGCTCTTTCAAGTATTTGTGATTGACTTGCTCTATCAGTGTCGATATTTAGTCCTACAAATTCTTGTTGCAAGGTCAAGAAATTATTTATTTGTGCATCATCTTCAAATACTTGCCAGTCCTTGACATTGTTTGGGACATAAGGTCTGTGTTTTACCTCAACTGTGAAGCAATGGTGGGGCTCAAAAGGTAGCTTGCAGGTACTTGCAAATGTGGCCAAGCTATGGGCATGCAGATTATGGGTTCTAGGAATTTTGGTAATCTGAAATTCAGTGAAGGAGTTTAGTATTTCAGCAACAGCAGTCCTATAAGACCTCAATCTTTTGTCATTAGTGACAAAATTTCCCTTTACTTGTTGGATGACTAAATCTGAATCTCCCATAATTGAAACCTTTATGGCTTGTAAGGACTTTACTAGTTTAAGGCCTAGTAAGAGAGCTTCATATTCTGCCATGTTATTAGTGCATCTGAAATTTAGTCTATAGGCTCGGCCTTCTGCATGACTGTTTTGTTTATTATGTATCCAAACTCCAGCTCCTGCCCCTAGTTTATTTACTGACCCATCAAATTCAAGGAACCACAAGATATTTTGTTCTAGGGAAGAGTTGATGACCTCTTCATGAGCTGGAATTGTAAGTTGAAGTTCTGGTTTGTCCTCTGGTTTGTCTTTTAGGACTGTCTCATCTCTTGATTGGATCAATTTGACTTCTAGAGCAGCAGTTTTGTTTGATGATTGATCAGCCATTATTTCTGGGGTAACATTTGGTTGATTGATGTCCTGCTCTTGTTTAGGTGTCTCAGTTTCTTCATTGTTTATAAGACCTGTGTTGTCATTGAAGAGAATGTATGAGTCTATATCAGAATGAACAACATATATAGGAAAATTTTGAGGTTTTTCTTCACTGCTGACCATGTATTTCATAAGTGTTTCTCTGTATAGTCTTTTTGGTTGCCCAAAGACAGAGATAGTGGCATATGACATGTCTAACTGCAAAGAACCTTGGAGTTTAGCCCCCCATGACCTTGATAACAACATTCCATATTTGGGTGGGATGTTAGCAACCACAACATCCATCCAGATTGTTTTATTGGGATATTGGACGAGTGAGACACAGAGATCTTTTATGAGACCTAGACACTTAACTTGGCTGGAGTCAAATGAGAATAGGTCCTTATATGGCCTTGTTATATCTAGATTTAATCTTTCCATGACTGATTTAGGCATCAAATTGTGAGAGGCACCTGAGTCAAACATTGCATTGTGTAATATCTTATCATGAACATGTAAACTAACATAAAAGGGTAAGATACCCGCAACAGCTGCTTTTCCATCAACTTCTGGACCGAAAAGTAATTCTGGGGTGTCATCTAACCATTCACATTATCTTTATTACGAGTTAGCTGAAGGGACTTTTTGATTTGTTGCCTGTAAATGTCATGTTTGGCCAGTTCTGAGAGGGGAACAGCTACCTTCAATTTTCCAATTTCAGCTTCTAAGTCAAAGGGTCTATCAGATTGGATCTTGGTGTTGTGAGTGGCAGCCTTTTCCTTGTTAACCAGGTCTTCCTCTTGTTTCTTATCTTGATCTGGAAGCTTGTCCTTCTTACTCACTTCTTGAGAGGTGTTACTTAGGTTGGGCTGCAAGGGTGAGGGATCTACTGGCTGCTGTTTTGAGGAAAAGGTTTCAGCTATTTCCTCAACGGTTACCTCATCTGTATTTGGACCAGTTTTGTTACTTGGTTCTGTGACAATGGCTTGCTTCGGCTGCTGGCTATCCTTTGTCTTTTCAGGCTGTGTTACATTTATAGTTCTACTCCTTAGCTTATATTGTTTATGAACTTCATAAACAGCTGTATCATAGCCTTGTTTAAAGTCAAATGACTCACCTGACCTAGTTTGGAATTGTTGAATATCATTATCCTCATGATCTTCTTGACTTAGAAAGACTTGTTGCTCTTCATTCAGGCCCATCAGGTTGATGTGGGTGTCATCTATTTGTTCATCTGAAGTGGATGCCTCAGTATAGTTTTCCTGAAAAGGAGGTCTTATGTCTAGGTCAGAACC
Organism: Pinus tabuliformis; assembly: GCA_031772625.1. NCBI lineage: Eukaryota > Viridiplantae > Streptophyta > Pinopsida > Pinales > Pinaceae > Pinus > Pinus tabuliformis. The sequence goes on along the minus strand of CM062804.1, from coordinate 563,289,988 downwards.
GGTCTTGCCAACATTTGGGTTTTGATTTCTCCTAAAATTTGGATTTCTGTTAGGGTTGTTTTGTGGTGCTTCCCATGATGACTTTCTCTCAACTGATTCTACTCTATCTCCCAACCTCTACATACCAGTGAGTATTGCATCCAATTTTTGATCAAAGGCTGAGGGTTCATCTTTGAAGGTGGTTCTCTTTTCCAATCTTGCCCTGTTTCTCTTGGCAATTAGGTTAGCCTCCACTGTGACAGCAACCTTCTGGGCTTCTTCAAGAGTTTCAGGGGCTCTTTCCTTTAACTGATATGCCATATCAGGGTCAAAACCATCAGGGAATTTGTACAAGGCCAAATCAGGAGGAGGTCTTAAATTTTGTGGTATTGCATTATATACATTGTTGAATCTTGCACAATACTCCAAGACAGTCTCTTGGGGACCTCTTTTGATTGTATCATATTCACCAAGTATGTGCAAGGGATCTTTCTTCTTCTCCCATCTGTTAGTAAAGGCTTGATAAAGCTCATCAGGAGTTGTGATGGAATTTGCAGCCAGGGATCTAAACCAAGTCCTTACATCCCCTGTCAAGCTCTGAACAAAGATTCTCATTCTTATACTATCATCGTCTATTTCATAGTTCTCAAAATGGTCTTGCATCCTCTTGGCATGCTGAATTGCTGAGAAAGGGCCAGTGGAGTCAAAATATGTGATCTTGGATTGGTACTCATGAGGCAGAGCTACTGCATTAGCAGGCAACTGCAGGGGTGCATATCTATTAGCCATGTTTATAGGATTTATTGGGACAACTGGGATAGTATGAATGACCGGTACTATAGGGGTGATGGGGACAGTGGAAACCACAGTGTTGGTCAAGGGGATATGTGCAGTGGATGGAGGTGTGAAAGAAGGACTTTGAGAGGTAGATGGTGAACTGGGGGAATCAAGAGTAGAACGAAATAGAACCTTGATTGGAGTTAGAACCGGTTCAGGGTTAGTTGTCTCAGGGCTCAAATCAGTAGGATCTCCCTGCGTTTGTTTCCTGCTGATAATTTTGGGGATAGTTTTGGGGTTTTCAAAAATAGCTGGTGGATTAGGGTCAGGATTTGACCTAGTGTGCCTGATTTCCTTTTTAGGAGCCAGCTTCTGAATTTCTTTTTGGTATTTTTAAGATATTTTTTAGGACTGTTTTAAGGGACTGCTCAAGCCTTTTTAAAACCACTGTCTTAGCAGACAACAGTTGAAAAACAGTATGCTCAGATCCCCAGTGGAGTCGCCATTTATGTTAACACCCAGGTTGTTCCCTATGACTCCCAAGGGAATATGGCCGGGGTAACCACTAACCAGTCTTTGGATTGCAGCTTCTAGCCAAGCTGTAATCAGAGAGGGCTCTCTCTTTAAAGTTTAGCTCTGTTTTGATAGTATTGTAGGCTAGCTATGATATTCAGGCTTTTGTTTTCGGAATGTGTTTGGTGATGACTTTAGTTAACATGTATATGTTCTCACTAGTATGTCCTAGTCCATTGGGCATGGAGTCAGTGGTCCTTCAGTTTGTCCGAGATACTGTGTGATACCTTAGTGATGCTGCAGAGCCAGATTTGTGTCTGAGGAAAAACGTTCATAATAGTTATTAAGTGGGGTGTATCCAGTTTATGTAAGGCAATTAAGAATCTCACAGAAAACTGCTAAAGAAAAGACGGTAAGAATATCAATCTAGAAGCAATGAAGAATTTCTAGTTAACATTGACACATATAGAATTAATAGACACATGAGCAGTTAAGAATTCATGTACATCGTTAATCCTGAAGACAAACATTCACAGCAGTAAAAATTGAGCACAAGGTGTAATAAAACAAATCCTGTACTATTCTTTTTCTTCACTGCTAGCTTAGTACAACATGAGTATGGTTTGATAAACATAAGAAGACAAGAAACAGAGATTGAGGAAAACTTGTTATTTCATCAGACAGCACAGGAATTCTGCATCAGCACATCTAGCATCATCCATACATCAAATACTTCAGGAAATCACTGAGCTGGTCCAGCCCTTTGTATTAGATAAACTGAAAGTATACAATAGATTCTCTTTAGAGTAAAAAATCACCAACCCCTTATGCGTTACTAAGGGGAGTATTTATACAAAATTAACATGTAAAAAGATCAAGAAAAGGAGTTAATGGCTCATAAATGTTATGCCAACTCCTGGAGCTTGGTAGCTGAGAAAGTAAAAGCTGCAGTAACTTTTTATTGCTTTAGCTGTCAAAAATAGTCAGAAATTGATGACTTGGTGGGTGTCGAAGTCGGCTGAGGCTAAGCTGTCCAAATATGCGTATTTGCTTATCCTTTAGGCTAGCTGTCATTGTCCTTGTGCTGAGTCACCCTTTCAGCTGCCTTTATTTCTGACTTTGTCATGCTGTTTGTTTTGTAGTGACCTGGAGCTGGCAGTGGCCGAACAACTGAGGCTATCGTGGCAAAATCTGAAGCATCGCTTGCCACCAATCCTCCTTAGGCATTTGATGTCTCCGAATTTTAATCAAGGTCTCATCGGCCTCTGTATACCTATAAAAGTTAGGAGGAGTTTCAAACAGATGATTTACCTCATTTTCAATGAAGAACAGGCCTTCAAGTTTATCATACAAGCTCTGTCCTGTGGGGGGCCCTGTTTGCTCAGATGTACTGCCAGATGCAATAATTTGATTTTCAATGGAGGTTGCCATTCTGTTGGCAAATTGATCTCGAGAGATCAGTCTTCCTGCACCACTTAGGAGGCTGGGCAGTCCCTTTGCTTGCAGCACTGCCATCTTAACTTTATATTCCTCCACCTCAGCTTGTATCTCATAGCACTTCCTCTCCACAGTTTGTACATAGTTCCTGAGAGTTAGTACCTTCTTAGCAGTGAGGACAACGTCGGTTCTGTTGGCAATGCCTATGGCTGCCAGTTCCTCCTTTTCTTGCCTGTTCAGGAAGTCTATCATCCTGTTGGCCTGTTCTGGCTTATCTCCCAGTGTTGTCTTGGCCTTATGGATTTCTGCTTGTGCTTGGCCCATTAAGTCCATCTGTTCATGTATTGTTTTGATTGACCTCCATTTTTGATTGATGGAGTGGCCAATTTTGGCCCATAGAATCCTCTTTATGTCGGCCATGGCAGTCTCTAGATTCAGCTCCTTCTCTAAGGCCTTTATCTTGTCTTTTAGGGCCTTTATTTCTCTGCCCTGCTCCGCTACAGTTACTTTTGACTTGTCATATTTGGCATCCAGTTCTGCCAATTTTTCCTTGGCCCTCTTTATTTCATTGGCCTGGAGCTCCATTTCCTTGATGGCCTTAGTCAATTCTTCTACACTTGCGCTGGCATCTGGAGCTGCTGTTGTTCCTGCTGCTTCTGTTGTGGGGGCCACTGCTGCCCCTGAAGTTGTTTCTGTTGTTGAAGTAGTTGGAGGAGCTTGGGAAGTGGATTCTCCTTGTTTATCTTGTAATGCTCCTTCCAGCTCTTTCTCCAAATCCATGATCCTCTGGTCTACCTGCATTATGAGGTCCAATTGGTCATCAACCTGTTTTTGCTTTTGAAGCTCTGCGGTTTGAGGGTGCTCTGTGGGCAGCAGCTTCAACCTCTTCTTTAATGCATTCAGGTCATCCTCTTTCTTCTTCATAAGGGCCTTCACACCCTTTGGATCACTAGGATCATGTCCTAGATCAATGATGATGTCCTCAAGAGACTTTATTCTATTGTCTTTGGCCAAGGAGGACATTCTCTCAAAATCCAACTGTGTATTGGTGTTTTTCAGGGACTCTTTTAGCTCATGGGCCATGGTTGCCCTCTCCACCAAGGTTGCATAAACCATTTCTCCAGCTTGCTTGTGGAGTTCTATTTGGTCCATGGGATGGATGTCTTTGGCCATGACCTCCACCCTTGTCTTCACAAAATCTGCAGCTGACTTAGGCTACGGTATTGTAGGCTTAAAGTGACTGAGGATTATTTTTTCCTCTTTAATGTCATACACAGACATTAGCCTTTCTTGCTGGGATGGTGTTGCATCTATAAATTGCTTGTAGACCTCAGCCCTCAGCAGATCATTCTGAGCTTTTATTTGTTTGAAAGAAGCCTTAGTGCTCTTGGGCTTCTTGCTCTGCTGGGAGGAGGAAGACACCTCCAAACCAAGTTGCAATCCTTGCTCCTGCTGAAAGGAGCTTGTCCCTGTGTGCTGGCTGCCCTCCCTGTTTTTCCTTGAGCTGTCAAGGAATTCTTCAGTGATGTCTTCTACCTCTGGGGAGTCTAGCCTTTGCCTTTTGGATCCTGGTTGTTGGGAGGATCCACTAATTGGAGTGGACTCTTCTCTATCTCTTTTCATACCCCTTTCCTCATGTGCTGGGGTCTGCAAACTTGGAGCAGTCAATGGCTCAGTCTGTGGAGGTGGAGTTTGCATTACTGGAGCTGCTGGTAGCTCCGTTTGTTGAGGGGCAGTCTGCTCTTGCTGCTGTTCTGTTTGCTGCCCTTGTTGGGGCTCTTGATGCTGCTCATTTGAAGGGGCAGGCTTTTCTTTCACTGTTTCCTCCTCTGCACCCATTATCCCTTTGCCTTTGTCTGCAGCTGGTGCTGCTGTGGAAGGTGCTTGTGTGACTGGTGCAGTCCTTGAGGCCGAGGTCCCTTCTCCTGTTGAATAAGGCCGCTTGAAAGGTACCTGCTGCACAGAGTCTAGGTCAATGGTTTTTTCAAGCTCCTTTATATTCTTTAGCATTATCTCTTCTTCAGTTAGCTTTTCAACTAGAGTACCCTGCTGCCATTCTTGCTGGTTGGCATATCTTTCAATGTGTGGGTATTGACAATGCCTATAACCTAGAAGCCTGTATTTGTTTCTTCTGGCAGTAATGAAGCCCTCAGGGTCATAAGGGACCCACCGAAAACTATATGAGAGTTTATATTTGTCCTTGAGGATGAGGTCAGCATCTTCCCATCCTTCTTTCTGATTCATGATGAAGGGGCCCAACTGGTGTTTGAACTTGAGGTGGGCCTTCTTTTTGGCACTGTGGAAGTGGGTGAGGTCGGACTGAATCAGCTGCCTGTAATACTCCAAGGCAAACAACCTCATAGGCACATATTTTGGGAGCCTGTATGGACAGAGCTCACAGCCATAGACTCTGATGACTGTATGATCCTCATATAGGTACCAATCACCTATTTTATATTTTTTGGAAAGCTGCAGAGCCTTCTGTATCTCAGTTGATATTCTGGGAGGAGGGGACCTCATCAATAGGCAAGAGACTGGATACACAAATTGGTCAACAAACTCACAATAGGAATAGGGTGAGTTTGTGACTTTGTGATAGACAGAGGTCCAGAAGATCACAGATCTTCTTTCCCCTCTATAATCCAACTTTTTGATATAGCATGGAAAAGCCTCAGACTGATAGTACATAAAGAGGTGATAGATATAGGCCGAGTACTTGAAGACCCCCTGTCTATCCACTGCACCCAACTGATCATGGATTTTGTTAGCTATAAACTTGGCAAAGTTATATTTGCGGGCAGGGGGTTGGCCTGGGCTGTAAACAGCTAGTAATACTAGCATTGTCTCATCCACATGTTCGCTGGTTCTGTATCCCAGCACATAAGCAATCATGTCCAGGAGTAATCTGCCTACTTCAGTGAAGTAGACATCTAAATAAGGAGGTGGCCCTGCAGGCTGGTACTCAGGTCTCATGAATGTCCTGGTGACCTTTTGAACCTCCTCACTGGTCATCTTGGCACCAGTGTCCAGCAGATAGTTCATGGAGAATGGGATTAGCAGCTCTGTCTGATCAAAATGTAGCATTTTGTTGATGGATTCATGATTAATGTAGAAGAGGATCCTCCCAGATGGAGTGCTAATAGCTCTGTGCTGCACATCATAGTTTTCAGCACATAGGCGAATGATTTCATGGAAGACATTTACAGATGGGAGGCAATAGTATGGCAGGTTTGACTCCCATATCCCATATGTATCATGACCATTTAGGTAGTCCTCTCTTAACTGCCTGAAGGTCTGCAGAAAGTCCCTGTTTCCCACACAGTCTTCAATAAGGTAGTCCTTGTCAGCAAGAGGCAAGGACTGCAGGTCTTTATTGGGTGGATTTAATGGAGCAACACTGAGAGCTGTGGGTGCAGGGGCAGCCATTGTATGATCTGACTTTGAATAAGGTGAGTGCAATGGTTTGCAAATTTCTTCGGAGCTTAAATGATAGGCCAACTGTAGACAGTGTCTGAAATGTTTTTTTACAGTGGAAAAGCAGGCTTGTTTCTGCAGTTTTTGGTAAATTCACAGGGGTTGTGAATTGCTAGGGGTAACTTTCAGAGGGTATGTAAGGTTTATTTTGGTAAGAAACTGTAGCTGGTCTACACCCGGCGAAAGGGAACAATGCTGGGCACCTTGGGGACGAATTCACAATTTTGGTGCGCGAATTTGACTGTTTCAATGTCGAATTATAGGGCTCTGGCAATGCAGGTTGTTTTAGCTCTTATTTAACTAGCAGACAATGATTAATTGTGGACCTTGACAGGTGTTTTAATGGTGAATTTGCAGAGAAATGGTATGCATGGGCGAAATGGAGGAATTATGGTGAATACCTGTAAAAATCGCTTAGAAAGCCTGCGGGCCGAACTGTGAAGGCTGAATGTAGCTTGGTTGATGAGTTGGCACGGCCGCAAGTTTGAATTTGGAGGTCCGGAGGCGATTTGGCAGTGAACCAGCGGCAACGGCTATGTCTTTTTCGCTCGAAAATGACATAAAACGGCCCAAACCGCGACTTTTAACGACAAATTCGGAAAAATAGAGTAATTGGCGCCTTTCCGCCGATGACGTCAGCATGACGTCATGGCGGGCCCGGGTACGAAGGTGACGTGGGCGCTGAGCTGGCGGCCAGAGTGGACTGACATGGTGGCGGGCGGATAGGGTGGCAGGGCTACGTGGAGGGCCACACGGCGCGGGGGCGGGGGAGGGTGCTACGTCATGATGACGTATGCATGACGTAAGGGGGAGGTGGTAACGGGGATGGTGGTAAGCGGTTTCCCCGCACCACCTTTGGGCGAAGGCGGTATCGGGGAGGGGGGCTCCGAACAACCCCGCCGCCTGCCATGCGTCCCGGGTACGACGCCCAATACCGCCTTTCCCCGGACGTTAAAGGGAGGCAGGTCGGGGAGCGAAATCGACCGCCCACCGTTAGATCTGGGCGGCGGAGATCGGACGGCTGACGGGTAATGCCGACGGTCGCGCAGCTTTTGGGTTGGGTCCCGCCCATTATTAAAATATTCCATTTAATTTAAATGCGCGGAACTTTAGGATAAAAGGGTTTTGGTGGGTTTTTCAGGATTTTTGGGTTTTTCAAGGGTTTTTTATTAGGAAAAAGAGGTTAAGAGTGAGTTTAGTAGGGGGAAGGGGGTTTTCTATGGCATTTTTGAGCAGAGGGAAGGTGAGGGTTTAGGAGGAGGTTATCACTCCAACCAGAGGTTGAAGCAATCCCATTACAGGGTTGACCATAGTCCCTGTTGGACTAAAGTCCCCCAAGACTAACTTACTTAGCTATAGTGCTAAAGAGGGAGGATATTTATACAATGCTGGGATTTATACACCATAGTGTTATAATAGTAGGGAAAGGGTGACATAGGGGATTTAGATAGTAAGAGTTAAGGGTTAATATGGATGAAAAGGTGAATGAGGAGTGAAATCACTAAGTTTATTTGAAAACCACTTAGTTTAGGGAGTAGATCAAAATGAAAAGAATTTTAGACAAGAAATGTGGCTTTTAAAGGAATAAGCACCAGCATAAAACCTCAAATTCTCTCATGAACACAACTGATGAAGGGATGTTAGTTATGAATGGGAAAAGGGAAAATGGAATGTTAGACATGCTCCTTTGCTTTGCTGCCACCTGATGGAGAAGAAGAGCTTCTCAATCCATTGATGTTCCTTTGTGAATAGGTTAGCACATTTTCAATTGTAAGGACTGACATTTCTGCAACCCCATCTGCTTACCCATGTACTTGCCTAGCATTTTTTGTTTCTTCTTGGAGGGTGCACTTAGACTTGCAGACCCTTATTTGCCTTTTCTTTTCTCTTGGCTTTTTCTTTTGATTTTCTATCTAGAACTACCCTTATTGCTTCCAAGGTCCCAGATTAAGCAGTTGGTAACCTTAATTCTCTACCTAAGCTACTGGTCTGCCAAGATTAAACAGTTTGGACAGACTTCTTTCTCTATTCTACAACAAAAAATTGAAACATGGCATGGTCCAGATTAGGCTGTTGGACCATCCATCAAAATTTAGTCAACCTCAAGCTATGTACACACATTGTTTTCTCTTGGAAATATGGGATCTTTGCATCACCAAAGCAGAGCATATTTGGACCTTTCTTTGCCAATCATGAAATATGAAACCTATTGGTATAGGTAGCTAACACATGGTTAACTGAGGGTGTTGAATTGTGGGACACAATTTGACCTCCAAGCAAGATCAAGGGCAATTGTCAATGTAGGAACCCATTTTCAACCTCTACTTAAAGAAGAGGTTGTTGTCCTTTTACTAGGATGTCAATGGTTGCTGCAACTTGAGCTGCTAGCTTATTAGTTTACACATGGAGATGCCTCACTGTCATGTAGCTTCAAAAGTAGTTCATTGTGGTTTTGGAAAGATTGTTGCATTTTTGGAATATCACGATGTGCCACTAACAAGTAGAGAGGGTTGCTTGATGACAAAGACGAGCCTCGTCCACTGTGGAGGAGATGCACCATTTGAAACACTATCTAGGTGACGCTATATATTCATGTTACGCTATATACTCATGTTACGCTATATATTCATGTGGATTGCAACCACTTATTGGCATTAGTTGCACTCGTTTTGTATGAAAGGCATTAGAGAATCGATTGATGGTAGGGCTTGGAATTAATTAAAATATCACCCTCTTTCCATTTTATGGCTTCATTAGTAAAGAAATATGCATGAATATTATTTTCACATAACACATGGAAGTAATTTACATGAGGGAGGGATGGAACATAGATCAACTCATTCTATGAAAAATTGAACTTAGTTGGAATCTTTCGGAGATGTATTGTTGTGCAAGTGCTCGATTGTGTTTTTTGAATCATTCACTATGACTAATTTTTTATTACTTAAGTTGTTCTCTAAGTTGATCCCATGGTTTTAAAACCCAATTAGGTTGAATTGCTACTTGGTCAAATTAGTAGGGTCATTAGCGTTGGAGGTAAATACAGTTGGTTCATTAGGGTTGGAGGTAAACATAGTCGGTTCATTAGGCTTGGAGGTCAACCTGGCCAATGACATTGGTTTGGTACCAAACTGACATGAACATGTATAAATTGCTCGAGTCATTGCCAACTCCCACATGCATGGTCGCAGACCCATGCTGCGCTATTTTGAGTGGCTGCGAGTGACTTTTTGGGAAACTAGGGGTTGTTTCCCTAAAAAACAACCCCTCAAAGCCTATAAAATCATTCTTCCCCTCATTTGCCTCACACATCTTATTTGGAGTTTTTGTGAGTTTCATTGTGCGCTTTGAGGGTGTTGAGATTTTTCAAGAGTAGTGTAACAATAGAGTGTTTGGGTTGTGTTTGCCATCTTGGAGCTTCTTTGGAGCTGTCTAGTGGAGTTAGCATCTTTAGGAGGAGGATAAGGCAACTAGTTTTCATTTCGAGGTAAGAGTTTTCACTTGAGAAAATCCATATTTCATTGCTATTCATGTATTTTTTTTTGTTTTTTCTTCAACTTTTAATTTTTAATTTGAACTTGTTTCTAGGTTAAATTTGCCCCATTTTTTTCCAAATTTATTTGAGTTTTTTTCATTTTACTTCATTGTATTATTATTATTTTTTTAAATTTGCAAATTTATTCCCTCTACAAATTTCAAACATTTCATTAGCCACCATGCTCGTAGATCCATGCTGCGTTGTTTTGAGTGGTTACGAGTGACTTTTTGGGAAACTAGGGGTTGTTTCCCTAAAAAACAACCCCTCAAAGCCTATAAAATCATTCTTCCCCTCATTTGCCTCACACATCTCATTTGGAGTTTTTGTGAGCTTCATTGTGCGCTTTAAGGGTGTTGATATTTTGCAAGAGTAGTATAACAATAGAGTGTTTGGGTTGTGTTTGCCATCTTAGAGCTTCTTTGGAGTTGTCTAGTGGAGTTAGCATCATTAGGAGGAGGCTAAGGCAACTAGTTTTCATTTCGAGGTAAGAGTTTTCACTTGAGAAAATCCATATTTCATTGCTATTCATGTATTTTTTTTTGTTTGTTCTTCAACTTTTAATTTTTAATTTTGAACTTGTTTCTAGGTTAAATTTGCCCCATTTTTTTTCCAAATTTATTTGAGTTTTTTTCATTTTTATTTCACTGTATTATTATTATTTTTTTAAATTTGCAAATTTATTCCCTTTTTCAAACATTTCATTAGCCACCATGCTCCCAAAAGCGAAGGATGCATGAGCTCATTGTGATATGATTGATGTCAAAATGATATGTAAATATTGCCAAAATTTTGTTGGGTGGAGTTATTCAAGGTTAAAACAATATTTGGCTAGGATAAGAGACCAAGTAAAGCCATGTAAAACACCAAATGAAGTGATAGGGTATATTGGGGTAGAATTCCTTGAGAGGTTTGAGAAGTTTGAGGAACATAAGGTTATCCAAGAAGAAATTGCAAGGAAGAAGGAACTTGTACAAGCCATGAGGGTGGGTGGGTGTGAAGATTTTGAAATTTAAGGCTCCCCTTTTATGCCTTTCACTGATGCCTATGAGCCTTTAAAATCAAGGCCACCAATCTAAAGGTAAAAAGAGGATGAACATCAAGAGTTTCTCAACTTCCCTCACCACTACCTTTGCTACCGCCACCTCCTCCTAACCAAGTCTAACTCAACCCATTTTGGATAACCATTGGAAAAGGCAATCCAAAGAAGCTATTTTTCAATATATTGCTAGACGGTGGTATGATTTAGATACCCCCTTTAGTGCTTCCCACTCACCTTATTACCAAGCTATGTGTGACTGTTATATATGTAGGAAAGGGTTTTGAAGGCCATACTATGCATGACTTGAGGGGAATTCTTTTGAAAAAAGAGATTTTTTCCATTGAAAAATATTTGATCGAGTATAGAGAGTCATGGGCCAAAACAGGTGGTTCCACCATGTTAGATGGATGAATTGATGGAAAGAACTACAACATCATTAATTTCCTTGTTTCTTGCCTTCAAGGAACCATGTTTTTGAAATCAATTGTTCCATCTGATAGAGTGAAAGATGCAAACCTTCTGTTTGAGCTTTTAGATGAGATGATTAAGACAATGGGGAGGAAAATGTTGTGCAGGTCATCATGGATAATGCCTCAAACTATGTTTTTGTTGGAAATATGCTAGAGTCCAAATACAAGACCATATTTTGGACCCCATGTGTTGCACATTGCATAGATCTCATGTTTGAAGACATATGCAAGGTGGAGTGGTCAAAGAAAACTGTAGAGCATGCCAAGTGTATCACAAAATACATCTACAACCACTCATGGCTATTTTAGGTTAATGAGGAAAAACACTAGGGTCAATGGGTTTGTTAGGTTTTCCATTTTGAGATTTGCAACTCACTTCTTTACATTGCAATCCATCAATTCTTAGCAACAAAACTTGTAGAAAACGTTTTCTTATGATGAATGGAATTCATCTTGGTGGGCTCGTAGAACAGATGGAAAAGACACCAAAAAGAAGGTTTTTGACAACTCTTTGGAGAAATCCTGCTGAGCTTGTGAAAATTGGTGAACCACTTGTTAAGGTGTTATGGTTTGTTTGGGGGAAAATTGGCCATGGGCTACATTTACGAGGCTATGGATAAAAAAATGGAGTAGTTACAAGCAACCTACAAAGATAAAGTAGGTAAATATGGGTTGATTTAGGAGATCATTGACAACAAATGGAACTATAAATTCCCTCATCCAATACATGCAATTGGGTATTTCCTGATCCCAAAGTATCATTATAGAGCTCTGTTAGGAGAAGATTAGAATGGGGAGGTTAGAGATGGGTTATATGATTGCTTCGAACGCATGGTCCCTTCAGAGTCAAATACTTGGAAATACATAAACAAATTTGTCTTTTCACTAGGGCCTTAGGTACCTTTGGCAAAAACTTGGCAAAGATGGCAAGATATGTGGATTAACCAGGTAAGAAATTCCAATTTGTTTTTTTCTAAGTTCAATTTTTTACAATTCAAAATGTAAATCCTTGCGTTTTTAGCCAAACTTAGAATCTAAATTCTTGTACAATGAACTAAATAATGTTTATCTTTGCAACACATTGGTGGGAGTTATTTCGCAGCCAATGTCCTCAATTGCAAAAGTTTGCAGTTAGAGTGCTCGACCAAACTTGTAGTGCATTTGGTTGTGGGCAAAATTTGGTTGCTTTTGAGTAGATACACACAAAGAAGAGAAATTATTTGGAACAAAAATCATAAAATGATCTCATCTTAATGCAATACAACCTTGGATTAAGGCGCAACCAATTGATGAACAAAAGACTTGATCTAGATCCCATTGTGTTGTATGATAATGATCCAACATCAGAATGGGTGGAGGAGGCTCAATTAGCTAGGTTTGATCTTGATTTTAATATTGATGCCATGGAGTTGGGGGGGGGTTGATCCCAATGTAGATCTAGTAGTGCTAATGGAACCAAAACCTATTGTTAAATCAAGCAAAGGCAAACAACCAATGGAAGGCATTAGTCTTGTAGCTCAACCAACTCATGCTTTTATTAGGACTAGTTTTGCTGCTACTACTGCTACTACTACTACTACTACTACTACTACTGAGGTTGCAAAGCAATCTCAGGAGTCCTCAGAGTTTGAAACAGATGATGTTTATGTAGCTCATGTTGACAATCCCATGTCTAGGAGTGGTGATGAGTTTGATGAGGAGTGATCATGTTGATCATTGATATGTAGACTTGTAGTAGGCTAGTGGCCTAGTAGCTTGTAGCATTGTTTTTGGACTCTACAGATCATTTAAAACCTCATTTATTATTTATTTTGTTGTTGATATGTATTGCACTCGGTGCCATTTTGATATATTCTAATGTTGGAGTATCTGACCTCCAAGTTAAAATTATTTTTGACTAGATCTAGGGGTTTCATTTACCAAGGGAGTTGGTTCCTTAATTGAGTTTAATTATTTAATTTACATGTATTTTCCTATGTTTTTAAGAATTGTATATAATGGTGATGAAAATGAGGAATATTGTAGTCAAATCTACTCTTTAGGAGAGATCTCGAGAATATTTGAGAAAGTTAGAGAGATTTTAGAGTTAGTTAGATCTCTTGGAGGATATGTGGATATGAACCAAAATTTAGTTCAAAATTTTATTTGTATAGTTATGTAACCAAAGCATGGAATGTGTATGTAATAAAAGCGTGGAGAGGATAGTTGAGACTTGAGGAGTGAGACCAAAAGGGCTGAGAGGGCCAATTTTTTGTAAATTAGGCTAAAAGAGGGCTAGAAGGCATTTGTACATTATCTCTGTATTTTAATAGAGGAAACACTCTGTTCGAGTGCTGGAATCTGTGTACCCAACTTTGTTTATTATTGTGATATGATTGAATGTGAGTATATTGCAGGATCATATCAGATAAGCTTAAGAGGGATAATGTTCCAAGAACGCATTAGATTCATTATAGAGGAGGTAAGAACCTTGAGAATAGGGTCGAATCCTTTCTTACAATGGGATGAGCGAGGTTGTAATCATTGAACAACTGTGTGATCAATGATCCAAAGTTAATAAAAATTGAAGAGGAGCACAAACGTAATGTAGAGACATTGTAGAGGTTTTAGAACCTTGAAGGAATCAGTTTCCTTGAATTAGAGTAGAAATCGGGGGCACTACAAAAGCGGAAGAATATAATAGCCGAGAAGGATAGAGAAAAGGAGTACAGGGATTCGAGTTGAAGTTTGTGTTGAGGCTTGCAGAAAGAGAAGTCAAGATCAGAGCATAAAGGGTCTAATACAAGTGTAACCCTGCAACATGGGTCGAGCCAGAGAATAAATGGAAAGTTTTTTTAAGCATTGACGATAGTTCATCATTTAACAATGTTGGGAGACATAATTTAAAGTTTTGTTAGAGGAAATTTCAACACTTGACAACATTAGGCTGACGTGTCTTGGGAGATTCCATCTCGGAAGGGTGAGAGAGGAAGCATAAGGAAGATGTTGGGCTAACTAAGCGTCAGGTGAACATGGTATCCAACAAATGTGGAAGAAGTCGAGGTGAATTGGAGTCACATAATTTGTTGCCGAGACGAGCAGAGGAAGCTTACATGCCCTGGATGTCTTTCCCTTGTTGATTGGAAGAGTAGCGCATACAGAAAAGATCGGACTAACATGGTGTGTTGGCCAATTCGAGTGCAAAAGCACAACAATAAGAGAAAGACAAGTGGATTCAGGACCCACACATCTATTTACATCATCTTGGAAGAGATTTCTCAAAGGAAATCAAGAGCGCGCCCAAAGGAAAGGTTGAGATGACATAGACTAGGCTTACGTGGAAAGGCGGGGAATGGGCATCCAATAAAAAACATAGAATTGGACCATTTGGTTGTTGAGCTGTCCCATCGGATAGAGACTGTGCATGAATGTTAAAAGGGTCGGGATCCAGGTTATATAGGAAGGTTGTATGAAGGGCCTTTCATTGCACAGTATAGAAAAAAGCTTGGCTTCGACGACTATTACAAAGGTAAGGGGTTTACATTACAATTTCTTCTTGCACACTTATTATATAAGGAAGCCAACACTGCAGTGGTTATTTAGTGTTCGGTTGTAATGCCTCCCCTTTGGTTTATTTATATGAACGAGATCAACCATAGTGGTTTTGTTCTTGGTTGGGATATGCATTTACATGCAATGTTTGGCTCCGGTGGCTATGTTTAAAACGAGACTTGAATCCAATGGTTTTATATCATCCTTGTGGATTTCTCACTTAGTTTTCAATTGGTTTTGGAAAGGGATTTATCTCCCTAATTGGGTTGAAGGAAGTGCTTTTGACCAAGAGATGGGCATTGTGGGTTTTAAGGCTGACTTAATTGGCACAACCAATTTTTAGCTCGACATCAATTGGTATGAGAGCAAGAAATCTCTGCAATTTAAAAAGCCTTCAATGGAGGATACAAGAAGTTATTGAAGAAATGGAGTTCGCAAGAAAGCAAGTTTGGACATTGTTTTAAATTTTTTACTAGAGCATAGGATAAATGATTGCAAGAAGAACACTAATATTTAAGGCTCAAGGTAAATTTAGTTTTGCTCTTTGGATCAGAGGATATTTGTTTTGAGAGGATAAAAATTGAATAAAAAATTGATTTTTCTTGTGAAGTTGATTTTGGAAGGAATTTGCAGACAAAGTTGAAAAGAAGTATCTTACTTTGACAAGAGGTCGGAGTAGGTTGAAATGCTATTAATGGGAGAATATATACAGAGGAATGCATGAGAAAAGATAGAGGTGATGTGGAGGGGAGTGTTAAAAGAAGAAGGTATTCAAGAAGCTCTAAACAAGCATCGATGTTTTCATATTGACACTGGTCATAAGTATTTATGTTTGAAGGTAGCAACTATACAATAAACAAAGTTCTTAGACAAAGAAATTGTGGCAGAACCCAACAAAAAGATGAAATTGTTGAAGCGAGGACAATAAAAGAGAAGTGGGAGGTGAGCAGGTAAAATTGCAAAAGCCTAATAGCTTTGGAAGATAAGGAGCAAACATGCTCTAGAAGAAAGGAGGAGGAGAGGTTCTATTATAGAAAACCAGAAGAAGGACAACTTCCAACAAGCAAAGGTTGGGGAGAAGTTGCCAAGGTAGTTCCATAATGAGTGTGGGTAGAATTGTCAAGAACAAGAGAAGTGAAATATACCAAGAGGAGAACTTGGTATTTTGGCAAGTAGCAGACTTGTTAGAAGATGAAGAAGCCTTGTTGCAACTCATAGGTGAACAAGGAGAGTTCACAATAAGAAAAGGTAAAGATGACTATTGATGTTCATGTGATGGGTTTAGAGAAAAGTCACAGTCAAAGAGGAAAGAGTGCCAAGACAATTGGCATAAAGAGGATAAGTGACGAGGAATTCTAGAAAGAAATGGTTGAGTTAGGGGAATAACTCAATCATTTGAAGCAGTTACTACAAGAAAGCCATAAAGATCACAGGTATGGATGGAAAATGATGTAGAAGAAGGTAAGATGGCCTCCATTATAGAAAGAGTTGACACATAGATTGTATGATAAGGTGAAGGAAGAACTCAGAGCCACTGAGTATAGTTCAATTTTTTATGGACAAGGCTTGTACATTGATGAAGAAGAAGCCAAAGATGTGGAGAAGATATTTATTGACAGTGTGATGAATTGTTGGATTAGTTCAGATCAACATGAGGATGTGTTGATAGAGACATTAAATGAGTATAAGGAGCCTTATGCTTTTGAAACTAATGATTTGTGTGATTGCACATGATGAACAACACTCAACTGATACATTTGTACATATTTATGAAGAGATTAAGTTGCTATAGGAGATAACTGAGATCGAGGAATTTCTGCTTAAGCTTGTATTTACAAATGTCACAGATGGATAATTATTGGAAGTTGCCATGGAAGATGATGATGGTGCAAAATTTATTCAAGAAGATAATGCTATGGAAAGTCCCATGATAAAGGAACCATAGTTGAAGATTGTTGAAAAAGATACAGGAAGTGTTAGTGATCTCACAACAGAACTAAGATTTTTAGAGGATTGGTTGGACAATCCAAAGGCAACTAGTGAAGAAAGTGCAGACATGATAAGTTTTGGCAGTTTGAGGAATGGTGAGGTGAAGGTGCAACAACAATCAATTAGGAGTATTAGCAACAAATTTCAGCAAGGAAACACCAATAATTTGCAGAGTATGTACTAGCCAAATGACCAACTGGACATAGATATTGAAGAAATGAGGAAGATGATAATGAAGGTGCCTCAAAGGAGGCATATTATAGAAAGAAGGAAGGTTGAAAACAAATTGCACCTAAGTAAACAACTCTACATTAGCATGAGAACTACGACATACAATTTGGAAGCTTGGAATAACAGAGAAAATCATAACATAGCAACAACAACATGACATAATAGATGATCAATTACAAACTAGAGTTTGGGATCTAGGAGAATTTCATCAACATATGAAGGCACATGGCTAGGAGACCATGATTTTTTTTCACCTTGGGAGTATGATGCAGGAGCATCTAATCTCTAGGTCAATTTTTTTTTTGACTAGACCTAGGGGTTTCATTTACTAAGGGAATTGGTTCCCTAATTGAGTTTAATTATTTAATTTAAATGTATTTTCCTATGTTTTTAAGAAATTTATATAAGTGATGAGAATGAAGAATATTGTAATAAGATCTACTCTTTAGGAGAGATATCGAGTATTTTTGAGAAAGAGATATTTTAGAGTTAGTTAGATATCTTGGAGGATATGTGGATCTATAGGATCTAGAAATAGGAATAGTTGAGGATTTTGTGGATCTGAACTAGAATTTAGTTCAAAATTCTATTATAAGTATGTATCTAAAGCATGGAATGTGTATGTAATAGAAGTGTGGAGAGGAGAGTATAGAGTAGAGGAGTGAGGCAAAAAGGGGTGAGAGGGTGAATTTGTTGTAAATCAAGCCAAAAGAGGGCTAAAAGGCCTTTGTACATTATATGTGTATTTTAATAGAGGAAATACTCTGTTTGAGTGATGGAATCTGTGTACCCAACCTTTTTTATTATTGTGATATGATTGAATGCAAGTATATTGCAGGATCATAGCAGATAAGCGCAGGAGGGATAATGTTTCAAGAATGCATATTAGACTCATTATAGAGGAGGCTAGAACCTTGAGAACAGGGCCGAATCCTTTCTTACATTGGGATGAGCGAGGTTGTGATCATTGATTAACTATGTGATGAATGATACAAAGTTAATAAAGATTGAAGAGGAGCACAAGATTAATACAAAGGCATTGCAAGAGCATTAGAACCCTAATGGAATCAATTTCCTTGAATTAGAGTAGAAATCAGGAGTGCAACAAAAGTGGAAGAATATAATAGTCGAGAAGGATAAATAAGGGTATGCGGATAAGAGTTGAAGTTTGTGTTGAGGCTTGCTGAAAGAGAAGCTGAGATCAAAGCATAAAGGGTCTAATACAAGTGTAAGCTTGTAATAGGGGTTGAGCTGGAGTATAAACGAAAAATGAGAATTAATTTTTGTAAACGTTGATGAGAGTTTGTCATTTAAAATCGCCAGGAGACAAAATTCAAAGTTATTTCAAAGGAAAAGCTGACACTTGACAGTTTTGGGATGATGTGTCCCGGGAGATTCCATCCCAAAAGGATGAGAGAGGAAGCATAAGGGAGCTGTCAGGATGACTAAGTGTTGAAAATGTAGCAATAAAATCCTAATTTAATTTTGTCTTGATTAAATTAGGAGGAAATTCAAATTTCAATTTTAGTAAAATACTTGGAGGTAGTTAACTGAGGTGACATGGCTCTTGTCACTTAGTTAACTCAGTAAATTCGAGTTGGAGACACTTGAGTTCAATTCTACATGATTGATTGCTAATTTGTAGTAATCTATTTTAGTTAATTTTAGTTATTGTCAGTGTACCCAGTTTTCACTGTTAGTAGAATTAGTGGAGGTTCAGTCAAGGGTGTGTAACTTTTTTCGCACTGAGTGATCATCCAGTTAAACTGATCAATCAACCTAAATTAACTCATGCATGTAGAGAATTTGAGTTACCTAGTTGAGATTGGAGTTCAAGGGCAGTGAACTATTAGTTGTAGAATTTTTGAAGTTGTACAGGTGGTGCATGCAATCAAAGAAGGGACTGAAGGAATTGCAAAATTATCAATGAGGAATTTCCCTAATTAATAGGGGGATACTTCCTTATCAAACAACACAAGGAAATAGGATCTTGTCAGGTTGATAAATTGACTAAGTATTGGCTTTATTCAGTCTGTGAGGCTGTGAGATATATTATACTAGTGCAGAGGATGCTCAGGCTTGAGCAAGCGTTTTATTTCTTCTATATTCTTTGATTAATGCAATACATATAGTAAGGTGTTTTGAGAAGTTGCTTTCCCCTAGATAAATATTTGTGTATGTGTGTTGAATCTTGATGCATGTTAATGATTTGTGTTCTTGATCGTGATTTGCTTTCCGCAAATGAGTAGAGTAGCTTCAAGTCTTGTGATCTAGTAAATTTCATGAGCAATTTTGAATCTACACATTAAATTTCTACATGGTATCAGAGCAAGAATCACAATAGAGGAGAATTCAAAGTTGTCTTTGCAGGTGGATTGAATTTACAAGATCAATTCTTCAGAGCTAGCAGGATGGATTTCTATGGACTGAGACTCGAGTATGCCCTTGAGGGTATCTCGAATTATGTTTCTTGGAAGGACAAGATGGAGGTAGTGTTGGAAGATAATGGGCTGAAGGAATTCATAGATAATGATATCCCGAAGCCTCCAACATCTAATGCTCAAGATCTATCATAATGGAAGAAGTGTGTAGCAAAGGAGAGGAGGACCATATTGGAGGGAGTTCGAGATCATACATTCTCGAATCTCCATGGGAAAGAGAATCCATATGAGATGTGGCAAGCCTTGACAGATTTGTTCCAGAACAATAGTGACCATAGGAAGCTGGAACTAAGGACAAACTTCAGAATATCAATATGCAGAAGGGCGACACAATTCCATAGTACCTCAACAGGTTCACACAATGTCGTTATGAATTGGGTCAAGTTGGTATTACTGTAGCAGATGATGATTTGGTAAGCCTATCACTTCTAGGCCTTCCCAGGAGCTGGAAAAACTATTAGGATTCAGCAAATGGGAGGGAGAAGCCACCGAATTGGGAATGCCTTTGGTCCGATTTGGTACAAGAGGAGATAAGGTGAAACACCAGAGACGAAACCTCATCTAAGGGTGATGATGAGGAGAATTGTGCCTTGGCTAGAAAGGAAGAAAGGGAAAGGGAATAAATCCCAATCCAAAGCATAATCAGGTAAATGGGGCAAGAATAAATACTTGTTCAAATTCAAGTGCTTTCACTGTCATGAACTGGGACACTATGCCACAAAATGTCCACACAAGAAAACAGACAAAAAGACTAAAGGAGGAGCAACAGGTGAAGCCTTGGCTTCGTAGTTCAAGCATGCATGGAAAGAACAATGATGGGTAGTGTGTGGTAGCTCTGATGAGTGAGCTAGTTGAGACATAATCATCCTCATTCGAGGAAACAATGCAACAACCAATATGGGTTGATGCTATGGTAGAGGAATATGATTCCATTATCAGAAACAGTGTTTGGGAAGTGGTCCCAAGACCAACTGACAAATAAATGGTTGGTTCGAGATGGATTTACAAGGTAAATCATGTAGCAAATGAGAGTATAGAGAAACACAAGGTCAGATTTGTGGCCAAGGGGTTTTCTCAGGTGGAGGGAACTGAAAACGAGGAGAAATTTTCTCCAGTAGCAAGGTACTCCTTCATTAGGTCAATTATAGAAATGTCAGCGTAAATGGGGTGGAAGATCCACCAGATGGATGTGAAGACAAAATTCCTCAATGGAGTTATTGAGGAGGAGGTGTATATTGAGCAGTCAGAGGGGTTTGAGACCTTTGACAGAGAGTCGCATGTGTGTAGACTCAAGCGAGCATTGTATGGACTCAAGCAAGCACCCCGTGCTTGGTATACTAGGATTGATAACTATCTCACTGGTTTGGGCTTCACCAAAAGTGAAGCAGATACAAACCTTTATCACATTGTGGTAGAAGGTAAATTATTGGTTATTTTGTTATATGTCGATGAATTGATCCTTAATGGTGATGAGAAGCTGATTAGATTTCAAGATGAAGGACATGGGACTCATGCATTATTTCCTCGGTTTCGAAGTATGGAAAGGAGATGTTTGTCTCTCAGGGAAAGTATGCCAATGAGATACTGAAGAAGTACCGCATGGAGAGTAGAAAACCCATGGACACTCCTCTAGCAGGTAATTGGAGGAAAGAGGATGCCACTTAAGGTGAGGAAGTGGAGGCTACCATCTACAGGCATATTATGGGTTCACTCATGTATTTGGTGAACACATGACCATACATGTGTTATGCAGTTAACTAGATTAGTCAAGCCATGGTTAAGCCAACCAAACTGTATTGGAAGGCAAAAAAGCATGTAATGATATACCTTAGAGGCACTACTTAGTTTGGTCTTTGGTATAGACAGACAAAGGGAGTGAAGTTGCAAGGCTTCATAGATGCAAATTGGGTGGGGAGTCTTTTAGAAAGGAAGAGCACTCAGGGAGGAATTTTATGTGTTGGGTTAACAACAATTTATTGGTACAACAGGAAGCAAAGATTTGTGGCACTCAGCTTAGCGGAAGAAAATAGATGGCTGCAAGTCAAGCAAAATGTGAGGCTATTTGGATGAAAAAGATTCTTGTCAGGGTATTTAGTTAGAAGATGGATCCTACAATGATTTACTATGACAATCAAAGTTGTATCAAACTCTCTTAGAATCCAGTGTTTCATGATCGATCCAAGCATATCGATATCCGATATCACCATCTACGAGATTATGTGCAGAGGCGGATTATGTTGTTGCAGTACATTCCGAAAAGGAACAAGAAGTAGATATTTTGACAAAGGGTTTTTCAAGAGGAAAATTTGAGTTCCATAGAAGCAGGATTGGGGTATCTGATAATCCCTTTCTTGTTGAGAGGGAGTGTTGAAAATGCAATAAGAAAATTCTAATTTAATTTTGCCTTGATTAAATTAGGAGACCATTCAAATTTCAATTTCAGTAAAATACTTGGAAGTAGTTAACTAAGGTGACATGGCTCTTTTCACTCAGTTAACTCAGTAAATTTGAGTTGGAGACACTTGAGTTCAGTTCTATATGATTGTTTGCTAATTTGTAGCAATCTATTTATGTTAATTTGAGTTATTGTCAGTGTTACTAGTTCTCACTGTTAGTAGAACTAGTGTAGGTTCAGTCAAGGGTGTGTAACTTTTTTCACACCGAGTGATCACCCTGTTAAACTAATCAATCAACCTAAATTAACTCATGCATGCATAGAATTCGAGTTACCCAGTTGATATCGGAGTTCAAGGGCAGTGTAATATAAGTTGTATAATTTTCCAAGTTGTACAGGTGGTGCATGGAGTTAAAGAAGGGCCCAAAGGAATTGTGCAATTCTCAATGAGGAATTTCCCTAATTAATAGGGGGCTGATTCCTCATCAAACAATGGAAGGAAATAGGAGCTTGGAAGGCTGAGAAATTGGCTAAGTATTGGCTTGAGTAAGCATTATATTTCTTCTCTATTCTTTCATTAATTCAATAAATATAGTAAGAATTTTTGAGCAGTTGCTTTCCCCTAGATAAAGATCTATGTATGTGTGTTGAATCTTGATGCATGTTAATGATTTGTATTCTTGATCGTGATTTGCTTTCCGTAGATGAGTAGAGTAGCTTCAAGTCTTGTGATCTAGTAAATTTCATGAGAAATTTTGAATCTACACATTAAATTTATACATCTGGGAAAATATGGCAGCGAACATACATGGAAGACGTTGGGGTGAATTGGAATTAGAGAATTTGTTACTGAGACAAGCGGAGGAATCTTACATGTCCCAAATGTTTTTCCTCGATTGATTGGAAGAGTAGCACATAATAAATGATTAGGCTAACGTGTCGTGTGGGCCAAGTCGAGTGTATAAGTGCGAAACAAGAGCAAGGCAAGTGGAATTGGGGCCCACACATCTATTTAGGTAATCTAGGAAGATAATTCCTCAAGGAAATCAAGAGCGCACCAAAGGAAAGGTTGAGATGACATAGACCGGGCTTACGTGGAAAGGCGGGGAATGTGCATCCAACAAGAAACATAGAAGTAGGGCCATTTGGTTGTTGAGCTATCCTATGGGATAGAGACTATGCACAAATGTTAAATGGCCCATGATTTAACTTTTCTAGGAAGGTCATACGAAGGGCCTTTCCGTGCGTGGTGTTACCAAAATTCTTGGCTCCGATGACTATTACAAGGGTAAGGGGTTTGCATTACAATTTATTCCCGCACGCTTATTATATAAGGAAATTGAGGTTTTGGTGGTTCTTTGGGTTTGGATGTAATGCATCCCCTTTGGGTTATTTATATGAACACGCTAGACCATAGTGCTTCTGTTATTGGTTGGTCCATGCATTTGCATGCAGTGTTTGGCTCTAGTGCCTATGTTTAAAATGAGACTTGAATATGGTGGTTTTACATCACCCTTGCGGATCCTCCCACTTAGTTTTAAATTGGTTTTGGAAAGGAATTTATCTCCCTAATTGGGTTGAAGGAAGCACTTTTGACCAAGAGATGGACACTGTGGGTTTTAAGGCCGACTTAATTGGCACAACTAGTTTTTAGCTCGACATCATATTCACCCTTACATGGTATATAAATGTGAAAAATTTGCATATTTTGCCTATAATGGTTTGGAATCATGGTTTTAAATATTCAAAACATTTTGTTTTCATTCAAAATTAATTATTTCATGTTTTTTTTTAAATATCAGTTCATTGAGATTTGATCAGTTTGGTTTTTCTAGTTTCAGTTCTAAAATTGGTTTGGTAAGTGGATTGGGTCGATTATCGGTTTTGGTTTTTAAAACTATGGTTGATCCTCTGAAGAGTGTATGCTTCTACTTGGGCAGGTTGCGACTTGAAGTGTATGAAACACCATTTTTCCTTTAGGGTTAGTAAGAACCCCTCGTGCACCTAGTATGTTTGTAGTAGTGGTAGGAGTTTTTAGTATGTAACGTAGCATTATTTAAATTTTTGTTTTACTTTATTTTGTTAGAAGATATTTTATTTTATCATGAGGAACTAGGTACATGATTGGATTTAATTTAATTAATAGATCTTGTGTAAGAGTCCTCAATGTTGCACTCCAACTAGTTTGGGAGTCATGAGAATCAAACTTGTTGGATGTGCCTAATGGAAAACTATTTTCCATGCCCAATGGTCCAAATAACTCAATTATAAAATGTTAAAGAGGGTGTTGGCGATGTTGGACCCGCCAACATTCAGGGGATCTCCCCGGTATGAAGTCACAAATAGACCTCACACCGTTTGGTGTAGGAGTCCCATCCGTTACGACGACCCAATTTCCATTATCTTAAATATTTTCCTTATCTCTTTCTTCTCAGCACGTGGGAGTGGTTTTCTTTGTCTTCGAACAACAAGGTTCACGTCCCTGGTGAGTTATTAGTGCCACTTGTGTCAAATTTCTTTCACTGCAGAGGGAGAGGTTGGAAGTGAGTCTCAAGTTGAAAGGGAATAGTCCCAACTCTGTAAGAGACACACAACACAACAGGACATGCACAACTTCTGACGGAGTAGTCCACATGGATGCAATAGTCACAAACACAAAGTCAATAGATAGCATGCACAACACTCATCGAAATAGTTCACACAAGTGCGAATGGCGTTATAACAAGTTTACACGAATGAATCTATCGAGTGTCCGGCGGATAGCCCACACGACCGAGACAATGTTAGCAATTGATACAAAACATTTCCAATAGAATATGTATTAAAAAAACCAAAATAGTTCAACTGTATTAATACAGGTTAAAGAAACATGAATTGCAAGCGTCCAAAGAATAGTCTTACAAATGAATACAATACATGTGTGAAAATGTGCTGGCATGTTAACAAGCTTTTGAATTAAGCGAAATTTCCAAGACACATTCGTACACCATCACATCACTAACCCCGATAGAGGGGCATTGGAGCCACTGATCTCTCCTCAAAGAAAATATTACAGACTCTCAAGGCTATGTGGAGGAGCCAAGGTGAAAAGTCTTTTGCATGTACAAATGAGGGGTATTTATAGCCAAGGGTAAAACTAGCCATTGTGGCTGTTCGACTTCCCTCATGACTGTTTGACTTACATGACTCTTCATATTTACATGTGGGTATCTTGGACTTCCATGTTACATTACATTGATTACAACAGTGTGGCCCATAGTAGTGATGTGGCCGAGATGACTAATTACATGACTCAACACAACAAAACTGGTGTGTTCATACTGGTGGTGGTGTGCATGTCGAGATGAAATGCTGCTAAGTGATGGATGTACTCTTGGTGTATCATAGCTTCACCTCCACATGACAAGGTGTGCATAGTCTTCGATGGTCTTAGTGTTCGCTTGATGTTGCATGTGCATGTTGCTCCTTTTCTTGTACTTTGGCATGCTCCATGTGTTCGTCTGTTCATGAACAAATATCCTCGCATGCATTCCTTGTTCGTTCGTTCGCGAAACAATCTCCTCACATGCACTCCTTGTTCATCCCGTTCATCGTCACGTCATGTCTCATCCATGTACCTATATCTGCAATCACTCATGATGGGACGACATCAAATCCAAAATTATCCTAGTCTACCATGATGCATTATCGTTCGCTTTCGGATGCAGGTAAATGGGAGAGAGGACAAGGCTTTGAAACTACGCAAGACAGATTTTAAGCCGGGATGCAGGCTCTGAGCACTGATCATGAAAATTTCACAGAGGTCACTGGGAGGTTGAGATGGGAAACCTGGATCAACAGTGACTATCCGTGGAATCTGGCTCGGCTGGAGGGCATATATGTGTAATTTTTTGAGGGAGACAGTGCAGGCAACGGAGGGAGACTGACAATGAAAACTGCGCAATTTCTCCAGGGAGCTGGCAGCGGGAGGCTACTTGGGAAAATTATGCAATTTTTTTGGGGAGCTGGCAGCAGGAGGATGCAGGAAAAAACTACGCAATTGCTAGGAGGCTAGCATGTTGGACATCCTTGAGTAGTTTCTAAGCTGAGCAGGATGCTGGGTAGCTGGGGGACTGCTCATGAAAACTGCACAATTTTCTAGGTGAGCAACGTGTCGGTTGACTTGCTGGAAAAACTGTACAATTTTTTGAGGGAGACAGTGACAGACACATGGTGTCTGTCCGATATGTATGCATAGTTTCTTTAGTTAGCGGAGCGGGCATGTTTGGCAGATTATGCACAATTTCTTGGAGGAGTGAGGCTCGAGGTCATTTCTCAGTCAAACTCTCTGGTTGACTAGCTGGGGGCTCGGTTGATGTGATTGCGGGCAACGCAGATTGAAATGGCTTGTTGGGAAACTTCTGCATTGTTTTGGGTGACAGTTAGTCGAGTCGATTCTAGGGTTGCACAGTGCAGACTGCCTGGAAGGCAGCTTCAAGCTATGCGCAATTCTGGGCAGCAGTACACAACAACTGAGAGCTGAAACTGTGCAATGCAACTCAGCAGATGGTTGGCTATTGGAGGATGGTTCGATCGACAGAGTTTCAAAAAAATGACTAAGTCTGTGAACGAGTGACTTCATACATGTATGACCTTGCGAACACACACTCAACATGACTTGACAAAAAGACACCTCGAACCATCAAGACAACACGCACTTAGTGCGACTGACCGATGGGTGCGAGCGACAAGTGCGACACTTGTGATAGACGTTTAGACGACCGCGACGACGCTTGCATGACAGTACTTAAAACATCGTGTGTGAGTGCGATAGATGTTTACATAGTGAAAAAAATCAAACACAACCTTCAACATCACCAGAACGAGGTCGCAAACATGCCATAGCAATCAACATCCCGAAGACGACGATTGGTCAAACAAGTGAAAAGGAAGCAAGACATGTAGAAGAAACACATAAAATAACTTTTCGTGTTTGCGCACATGCATGTTACTGAGGATAGGATGATATGACAATGATAAGCATTCTTGCAACCTTAATTAAGAGGTGTACTTCGAAAGGTGTTCTTTACTTACCATACTTACCCTCAAGATGATCATGCATCTTGATCATCTGACAGATCTTACATGCGGTCTTGATATTTTCCATTACTTGGTTCCTTGGTCCTTCTCCTCAACTCCTTGGAAGCGATTTCAACATGTCACCTTTTCCTGTAGTCACTGAGAGGTATATTTGCGCAATTTCAGCGGATAGTGGATGCTATAGGAATGAGGCCCTAGGAGGCCCATCTGCACAATTTCTGCATGTAAGATAGACAGGGAAGCTTGGACAACACTGCGTAGTTTTGAGGCACAGGACACTGAAGTGGGATGGGGGTCCTGGGAGGACACCTCTGCGTAATTTCTGAGTGCAGTGCAACTAGACTGCTCTGCGCATTTCTGGAGAGCAGTGTTGGCTACCTGATTGCTCTGTGAATTTTTGGTGAGCAGTGCTGGCTGGGGTTTCTACGGGCTACGGGGTTTCAATAGGCAAGGGAGGTCAGTTTCTCTGCACACTGCGAGGTTCAACAGGCAAGGGAGGAATCTTGATGGTTGTAGAATCAAAGCGCACAGTTTCAGGAAGCTGGATGGGGCTAGGTTTCTCGGGAAAACATATGTAAACATTGGTAGGTATTGACTGTGATCGCACATGGACACTTAGTGACACAACGTAGATCGTCTAGAATGCATAAGACATACTTTTCTTGATGCAACAACCTTCGTGAAAAGAGTGCATGAAGTGAGTGTGAAACATGCCTATGTGATGACAACCACTCATACACACACAATTACATTGAGGCAAAACAACATTCCCTTTGCATGACAAACAAACACCCCTATGCATACACACACAATTCCATTGATGCAAAACAACATTCCCTTTGCATGAAAAACAACCACCCCTATGCCCGAAAATGACACATGCTACGTAAAGATGAGAACACAGACAACTCTTAGGATCAAGGAGGGGAGCTTGAAATCATCAGCTTACCAATAAGTGACCAATGATTATCGATCGCAGGATCGAAGGTAGGCTCCAAAATTTGCACGTGAGCCAAAATTTTGGGGGTGGTTGTAGCCGCTACAAGAGGGATGGATTATTTCCCACTCATAACTATACATTTTATTCGTGATTTTGTGTTTTTATGGTTGTAATGTATTTATTTTTGTTGGACACATAATCATTCTAGATTTTGTGTTAATTGTAAATATTATAAATAATGGAAAATGAAGAACCATAGGTAAATAGGAATAGTCACTAGACCTTGGAATATGAAATCAAAAGTCACATTAATTGTTTTATATCCTATTACTCATTCATAAAAAAATCCAAATTTGGAATTACACCTTTGCTTGACATGGCATCAAGGCACGGTTTTACTAACTCCATGATCCTTGCGCAAGCTTGTCTTCCTACGGCTTGTTGGATACTTGATTACTCTATCATATGTCCATGTATATATTCATATTCTTTTCATGCACACTCTGCACAAACCCTAACACTCGACACTATCTTCCTTGGTGTTTTCATTCTCCCCATGAACTCTACTGCTTGGATCCTATATTCTCTCCATGAAACCCAATGCTTGTCTTTTCTTCACACAAATTGCAAACCCACATGCCTACATGTCTCTGCATGTAACACTTGACTTGTGGGTTCAAACTAGTTTTCAAGCTTGTTCGCATTTGGTTTCTCAACATTCGTGGCTCTTTGGCTTCGACAATAATGACTAATATTGGCTCAGCCTTTGGTGTTGTTTTTTTTGACTTAACACCTCCAAATTTTACCTTATTGGGAGTATGGTTTTCCTTCTTTGGTGGGGAGAGGATCCATTTAGAGGTCGAGAGGATTTGAGATCGAATTCTCAGACCTCCTCTGGGAAAGAGGTAGAGGCAGCCACAATCACTCGAAGAAGCAAGAAAGCACTCAAGACCGAGGAAACAAAGAAGTCGAGGCTAGGTTTTCTCAAGTAGTGTGTTTTTAATTTCATGTTGGTTATTCCTTCGTGGATGATTTTATAATGTGATTACAAAAACTTGAGATGTTGATTACAAAAACTTATCTTACCTCGTTTGTGTTGAGGGTTTGGAATTTAGTAAAACAACTGCAATTTTTTTTAAAAGAAAAATCTCTTGTTATCTGGTTGGAATTTGTTGAAGAGATATTTTAGAGTTAATATATATATATATATATTCCACCAAATATTATTGTTATTGAGATATATTACTTATCTATACCTAACCTTTATCGAAGATGCATTCTCTCAATTCTCTAGTTGGAGTGGAGTTGATTGTCAAGGAGAACTATCTTGAATGGTTTAGGAAGATCAAGAGAACACTAATTTTCAATGATTTTTGGGATGAAATTTGTGGAGGAGAGTCATTTGGAGAAGCTAAATATGAGGGTATATCATAGGTTCAATAGAAGTCGAAAGGATCTATCAAGGCTACATTTTCCAAATAATTTTCCATTCGGAATATTAAAGAAAAGAAAGTATATGCCCTCATTTCTACTATTGATAGTAAAGAGGTGAGCCATCACATTTTTTCTATTAATGATGCTTATGATTTTTTGAAGAACCTGAAATATTTGTATGACTCTCACTTAGAACTTGAACGCATACACTTGCTAGTAAAACTCTTCAACCTCGATTTGAAGGATGAAGATCCCATGGATTTAGCATTAGATATCAAACCCATCATGCATGACATAGATTCCCTTGGAGTAAAGATATATCTTCTCTTTCATAGCCTTTATCGAGGTTCTATCCTACATACTTTCACTATCTTGAGTCCTTGCAAGCTAGTGGTTAGATGAAGTCTATTACATTTTAGTCTTTGGTGGAGAAAGTTGCAGAATATGAGGAAGCCTCTGAGAAGAGGAAGGTGATATCTCAACCCCTTGAAGAAACCAATGTCATGCTCAAAAATGGAAGAATCAATGACATGATTCTTCTATAGGAGAAAAAAATAAAAGAGGACGTGGAAGAAAAAACTTCAGATGTGGGGGGGGGGGGGGAGTAGACATAACCAAAGTGAGAAACCAAATCTTCATTATGTTCATTGGGGCATAAATGGACATGATTAAAGGACATACAAAGTCCCATTGGAGAGGATCAAAGATAAACATGAACAAAATTAATATAAAGTATTTTTTTTAGATTAGGCGAAAGGTAATGCATTTGAATATACTGATTACATTGTTGTTCACTACGATACTGGAGTAAATGATGATTTATTTAATGTTGTATATGCTTCTTGGAGATATTTTTGGCTTCTTAACATAGGTGCAACATGCAACATGAACTTGCAGAGAGAATTCGTTGAAATATTTGATGAAAATATAGATGGCATAGCATATTTTGTAGACAAATCTAGTCCCAAACCTTCAGGAATTGGCACAGGTAGACTCAAGTTGCTTGGATTCCTAGATTTTCTTCTGCATGATTTTCTTTATTTTCTTAAGTTGTGGAGGAACTTTATCTATTGTGTGAATTCGATAACAAGGCCATTCCATTCACATTTTTTATGATAGAGTTGAAATAAGGAGGGATTTCAATAACATGGTTGCGATGACAAGTATGGAGGATGAAAGACCGTTGAAGTATTTTGTGGCATGCTGTATTTAGACACATTAATTATGGTATCCTTTGTTTGTTGAAAAAATAATGGTATTTATAGTTTGCCTACTATTCCTAGGAAGTTGAAACATCATGCTTATTTCCTTTGAAAACATACAAAGAACCATTCCATGATTCCAGTTCCAAAGCATGTACCCAAACTGTACATTTTGATCTATGTGACCCCATGATTGTTCCTTTTTCACATGAAAATAAATATATCTGTCTTTTATTGATGATTACACTAGGTTTTGTTGGGTGTAATTGTTGAAATATTTATCTCAAGATTTTGAAACATTAAAAAAATTTCATCTATGGGTTCAATTAAAATGAAGCACAATAACATATTTAATCTCTTCCTACTGATAGTGGGAAATAATATACATCTAATGAATTTGAAGATTATCTTCACAAACATGGGATTCAACATTAAACCATAGTTTTGTACAATCCTCAATGGTGTCGCTGAAAGGATGAACATTACTCTTTTATATATGATTTGTTCCATGTTTGTTGATGTTTGGGTAGCACTGAGAGTATTCTTACGTGAAGGCCTTATACCCATGGAGGGTCGAGAGGGCTTGTGGAAGGTGGAAAAAAGAACAAGAGAGGTGTCTTATGGAGCAGGTCGAGTAGGCCTCACATATGGAGTAGAAGGGGGAGCTGTGAAAGAAGGTTGAGAGGGATGAAAGGAGGGGCCATAACCCTTGTGCAGGACTACACCAGAGAAAAGTAAGGCTAAAGCCTTAAAGGAATGGCTTCAAACCTGAAGATAGGCCATACAAAAAGGAGGCTGCAAACCTGAAAGAAAGGCTACATGCCTGTGAAGAGGAGGCTACATCATAGGTACATGCATAGGCTTATGGGAAACATGTCAAGGCCTGTAGAAGACTTTGTTTTCACTTGTTTGGACAATAGAGAAGGGCTGTATTTTCCCCTATTTGGGAAATAAAGAAGAGGTGAGTTTTCCCCTGTTTGGACAACAGAGAAGGGGTGAGTATTCCCCTGTTTGGACAACTTAGAAAGATCGAGTTTGTCCTTGACTTATAGTGATTGGACAACTACAAGCGAATCCAAAAATGAGTAGAGTGTGGCATGGATACCGAGGGGAGTCCTAGCAATAAAGAAAATGGTTTTCATGTGTAATTTTTCCCTTGTATTTGGAATTTTACTGAGTGTTATAAAAGAGCCATTTTCCCTTGTATGGAGCCCTAGATTATTGTTGAAGGACTGATAAGAATTTTGTCTTTGGGGCTGAATTTTTTGTGTTACTATGCATGATCTAATTTCTAGTTTTGAAGTTTCCGTTGTGTAAAATTTATACACATTAGTGTATTTCAGTTTATTAACTGAGTAAAGTTAAGTTGAAGCTGTTACTAGATCTAATGTGTGTGTGTGCACTAAGTCTAGTGCCCCAAATCTAACAATGATTTCATTCAAAAATGTGAAATTGATGTTATGTGCTGATGTAGTTCTCTGTGCAATGTATGTAAATAACATGTGTCCATCTCATGCTTTTGGTAACCAAACTCTACATGAAATGTGGCATGGCCACATTCCATTGGTAAGGCATCTCCGGGTCTTTGGTTCCACTTGTTATGCTTTGATTCCAAAGTAAAATAGAAATAAGCTTGATGCAAGGAGTCACAAGTACATCTTCTTAAGGTATTCAAATACCACCAAGGCATACAATCTTTATGAAAGTAAACAAGAAGTTCATGCTTTCCAGAGTTGTTATACTCCTTGAATCCACCAAGAGTGATAATACTATTAAGTGGAAACTTGATCATCTAGAAATATTTATTCATGGAAGGACATATCCTGAATTTGAAAAAGAGATACAAATTTTGAAGGGGGTATCCCTATCTTGGGTCAATCTTTGGAATCTTCCTTTGCAAATCCATCTCCCCTTCTTGAACAAGACACTTCATCAGAACAAGAAGTCCGATTGGATGATGCCATTGAGAGGATTGAGAGGCTGAGTATTGATGATAATGTAGCACCACCATAAAAGTAATTTGGACCTTATCAGAAACATCCAAAATGGTTCATCAAGACACTTGAAAGTGTTTACATTGATGAGGTGGAAAAGACTGGAACCATAATTCCTACAACACAATATGGAGTTGATGTAGATAATTCAAAGTAAAGTGATGTAAATATATGGATGTTTTATATAATTGTGAATTGAATTTATCTACTAACTTTGAGCCAACTTCCTTTCTAGAACTTGAGTCTCATGCTGACTGGAGAGAAGCCATGTAGGATGAGTATGATTCTCTCATAAAAAATGGGACGTGGGAAGTTGGTGGTTGCTCTATTTGAAACCAGATCATTTGGTTGCATGTTAGGTCCCTATAATACTAGTGCAGCCCCTTATTTTTATTTTTGGTGTAGCCCCCTTATTGTTATTGTTGTGCCCATGCAGTCACCATATTGCTATTATTGTGCCCCATAGAAGCCCACTATTGTTATTATTTTGGCCTTATATTATTATTGTTATGTGGGCTCTGATTATATTGTGATTATATTTGAATTTACTCAATTTTACCAAGGAAAATTCAAATTGATACTTTCTTGATACACTTCTCAACACTCCCTCTTAGAAAGAAAGGGATTTTCAACCACCCCTACCCTGCACCTTTGGAATTTGAACTTCCATTTTGACATAGCCTTTATCAAGATGTCCACATCTTGTTCCTTTGTCAGAATGTATTGAAGCAAAATTATCATCCTCTACACTCATCTCCTTATATGATGATACTAGATATCTATATGCTTGGATTGATTGTGAAATACCATATTCTCAGATATTTTAATGCAACTCTGATTATCAGAATATATCACAGTTGGATCCATCTCTTGAAAAAACAGTCCCACAAGTATCTTTATAATCTAGAGCGCCTCACATGCTGCTTGACTTGAAACCATGTATTCAAATTCTGTTGAGCTGAGTGCCATAGACCTCTGCTTCCCATTGTACTAGGAGATTACTACAGAACCAACACTGAAAATTCCACTTGATGTACTCTTTCGGTTGGATGGACTCCTTGCCCAATCTGCATCTGTGAAGCGACACAACTTCACTCCCTATATCTGTCTATACCATAATCCATACTGGGTAGTGCCTCTGAGGTACCGTAAAACATGCTTTGCCTCCTTCCAATATAATTTGGTCAACCTAACCATAGCTTGGCTCAACTGTTTGACTACATAGCACATATCATGTTGTTATACATAAAATTACCTCCTCATTAGCTTAGATGAGAAGGAAATTATTTGACTAGAATAAAACCTTACCTACAGGCCTATTTGCTAGAGTAATGCACCCTAGAAATAGACAAGGAGTGTTCTAATGTGACCTATGACCCAACAAGGTGCGTTAATCCCTAGCTTAACACTTTATTTTTCCTAAAGGAAAGTGTTACTGGATTTTTATGGGATTCCAAAGGTCAAAGCATGAGTTGAATGATTGACACTCTGTCTTACACTCAATGTCATCTCCAAATGGCTGGAAACATCCGCCATCATACCTGTCAAAGGAAATTGCTAATCCTAGCAAGAGCACAAAAAGGAGGAAAGAGAAATAAAGCAAGGCAACATATGAATTTTGCCTAAATGGAACTTATGATGAAATTGGCAAGGATTATGCCTCTCATCACCTATAAATTAGAGGCCAGGCCACAATATTGTCGATTAGATTTCATGCATTGTTATGCTGTCGAGAAGAGTATCAAGAGAGAGAGAGAGAGGAGCTAGGGGATAAGGGAAGACTTGATTTAGAGAGAGAGAAACAAGAGCAGATCTATATTATCCGATTTGAGAAGAACGATTGCAACCATGGTTGCTGAATCAAGTGTTCCCTTATCCCCTAGCTCCTCTCTCTCTCTCTCTCGATCAACTTCTCGACAACATAACAACGCAAAAAATCTGATCCTTAATACTATGGCTTGGCCTTTAATTTATAGGAGATGAGAGGCACAATCCTTGCCAATTTCTTCATAAGTTTCATTTAGGAAAAATCAAATGTTTCCTTGCTTTATTTATCTTTCGTCCTTTCTGTGCTCTAGTTAGGATTGACAATTTCCTTTGACAGGTCTGAATGCTGATGTTTCTAGCTTTTTGGAACTGAGAATGAGTGTAAGATAGAGTGTCAGTAAGTCAACTCGCACTTTGACCTCTATAATTCCATAAAAATCCAATAACGCTTCCCTCTAGGAAAAACATAGTGTTAATCTAAGGATTAACACATCTTGCTAGGTCATAGGCCACATTAGAATACTCCTTGTCCTTTTTTTGGGGTGTGGTACTCTAGAAAATAGGCCTATAATTAAGGTTTTCTTCTAGTCAATGAGTGTCATTCTCCTCTGAGATGATGACGGGGTCATTTTTTGTATAACACGGGTTGTGTGTTCACAAGATACATAAATGAATCTAATAGTTGCTGATAAATGATAACATCAACCTCTTCACCTGAAATGGCATTCTCCTTCCTCTAGTTGGTCGCTAGAGGCGGCTCCATGGGCTTACAACTCTCCTTGAAAAAACTTTGCAGTATCTCAGTGGCATAATTGCCTTGAGACATAAACAATTCCCCATCACCTTCCCATACTTCCAGTCCGAGGAATTAGTGCATGAGACCCATGTATTTCATCTCAAATTCCCTTGCAAGGTACTCCTTGCAAGAGATAATCAACTGCTCATCACCTGTCAATATTAAATCATCAACATATAAAAAAATGATAAGAAATTTACCTTCTACCAAAATATGATAGAGGTTCGCATATGCTTCACTTTTGGTGGAACCCAATCCAATGAGATAACTATCAATCCGAGTGTACCAAGCTTGGGGTGACTGTTTGAGACTGTATAATGCTCGCCTAAGTCCGCACACATGAGACTACCAATCAAATGTCTCAAAGCATTCTAATTGCTCTGTGTACACTTCCTCCTCAATAACACCATTGAGAAATGTTGTTTTTACATCCATCTGGTGGATGTTCCACCCCATCTGTGTAGCCAGTGCAAGAATTGATCTAATGGATGAATACCTTGCTACGAGAGAAAAGGTTTCCTCATATTCAATTATTTCAACTTGAGAGAATCCTTTCGCCACAAATCTGGTTTTATACTTCTCTATGCTTCCATTTGCTACATGCTTAACCTTGAAGATTAATCTCAAACACACAACTGATTTATCTATTAGTCTTGGGACCACTTCCAAAACACTGTTCTTCATGATGGATTCATATTCTTCCACCATTTCATAAACCCAAATTGGTTGCTCAACTGCTTCCTAAAAAGAGGATGGTCTCACTCTCTACAAGTTACGTCATTAGAGCCATGTAGCTAGTGTACCTCTCAGGTGACCTCCTTTGCCTGCGAAAATTTGAAGGAACTTCCACATTCTCCCTCGCATCTTGCACTAATATATCTACTTCCTTGGTTATTTTTCTACCTTCTTTGGATATTTCTGATTGAGTGGATGTCTCAAATCTAACTCCTCTATGATCCTCCATTCGTGTCTACTCCAAAACTTCATGAGGCTCCTCCTTTGGATCTAAAACATCCTCTTTTGATGGGATTTGCAACTCCCTCTCCAGAGATAATCTCATTGATTTATCCTCATCAAAATTCACATCCCTTCGCACAACTATCATTTTGAGGGAAGGTAATTACACTCGGTAGTTGTGTGGAGTTCAGTGTAATCGATAAAAAATACCAACTCTGTTATCATCTCAATTTTCTTCCTCGAATCTTTGGAGACATGGTAGTAAACAAAGGCCCCAAAAATTCTGAAATGAGATACATCCAATTTTCTCCTCGAGAAATCATTCTCCGGTGTAATCATACCAAGAATCCTATGAGGACTCTGCTTCTGCATGTAGACTGTTGTGTTACATGCCTCTGCCCACAAATGTAGTGAAAGGCCTTGGTCATGTAGCATAGCTCTCGCATCTCCCTCAATGCTCCAGTTCTTCCTTTCATATACCCCATTCTGTTGTGGGTTGTGGGGAATTGTCAGTTCTCTTCGAATTCCTTCTTTGGCACAAAAGTATTTGAAGTCATTCGAAACATACTCACCCCCATTTTCTCTCATGAGAGCCTTCACCTTCTTCCAATTTCTTTCTCAACCAGTGCCTTGAATTCTACAAATTTTGAAAATGTCTCATCCATCTTCTGCATGAAGAAGATCCAACACTTTCTTGAGAAATCATCAATAAAAATAACATAGTAGTTATGTCTGGAAGTGGAGGCCGTCGAGAAGGGTCCACAAAAATTAGAGTGGAATCTCTCCAAGATTTCATTTTCTTTGCTGTCTCGATCATGAAATGTGGATTTTACATATTTCCCCAAGGTACAACCCTTGCAGACATCCTGTTGCTCAAGTGATCCTTTAGGGAGGCCAATGGTTATTTGCTGCATCATTTTAAGGGAAATGTTGTCGTTACAACAAAAACCCTAAAAAATTTCACCTATACTTGAATTTTGGAGCCTACCGTGTATCTTGCGATCGACCTTTCCGTAGTCACTTCTAGCTTTGTTAAGTCTTTGAGCTCCTTTTTGGATTGTAAGTGTGGAAGTCACCTACTCGCACATACTCAGTCCGTAATGAATTCATGATCATACTCCTACACATAAGCTTGAATAATCCTAATGCAATCTATCAAGACAGTGCTTGTGCTATGATCAATCCATTTTGATAGCGAGTGCACACTTACATTGACAATTTCTCACTTCTAGCTATGTTTGTACTTCTATTTTGGTGAGTTTTGCAAGCTATCGCTTATGCACACCCTTACTGTTGCAAGTGTTATTTTCAATCTTTTGATTGTCTCTTTTTCTTTCTCTCACTCTAATTAGTGTCATTTTCATGTTATCTTCGCTCTGGTATGTGTTTCTTTCACTACTGTTCGCATTTCGCAAGTGTCGTTTGCACCTTTCTTATCATATCACAAGTGTTGGATTTGGGCATGGGAATTATTGTTTATCATGTAAAAACGAGTTTTGGTTTGTTTCAAGGGGAAACATTTGTGACAATGATTTTTTACTATCATGTAGACATGTTTCTCATTCATTTCCAAAGTTTCAAGCACTGTTGCACAAGTGTCGCTGCTTTCGTCATAAAGTGTGTGTTTTGTGTTGCACTTGGTAGGAGCCGTCACAAAGTTGTTGCATTAAGGAATGTATGTGTTCATATGTTATGAGTGTTCCTTGTCATGTCTTCAAGTGATATAAGTGCGCGATCATGCTCATAGTCTCTCTGTTTCTCATCTTCCTCTCATTGATCCAACACTTAGTCAAAATTGGAAAAACTCTAGACAGGCCCACTCATCCTCATCCAACTCTCCTGAACTGCACACTACACAATATCAGTCCTCAAGAAACAAACTTTTCTCTTGGTACTGTGCAATGCACAGTCTCTGCCTCACAAAAATGCGCATTTTGAAACCTCAGTGCTCAAGCCCAGCCCCTGAGTCCCAGAAATGCACAATCTTTCTCTCTAGCCAAACCAACACTGCACATTCTCTGTCCTCAAGCCTCAGTCTTGAGCTCCTAAATTGCACAATTGTGTAATTACCTAGCCTCTTATCCTTCCATTACTACACATTTCACAATTTCAGTGCTCAAGCTCAGGCCTTGGGGTCCATAATTGCATAATCATGCCCTCGATCTAGGCCCAAATTGTGCATTGCGTAGTCTTAGACCTCAAGCCTAGCCCTTGAGCTCCTGAGTCTAAAAATTTACAGTCACCTGGCCTCCTCCACCATCCAGAACTACGCAATTAGCTGAAATAGTGTAAAACCCCTAATCTTGGCTCACTGACTCCCAAAACTATGCAATCTTCTTGCCCAATCCATCCTGAACTGTGCATTGCATAGTCTCAAGGCTCAAGCTTCACCTTTGATTACCTAAGCTGTGCAACTGCACAGTCACTGAGCCTCTTCCTCAACCTGTCACCTGGTTTCGACTCAGTCACTGGATCATCATACAACATCTCAGATTAGGGGTTTATTGGACTGATGTATTCTTGTCATGAGTGGATTGCAGATGATGGTACTCTATCATGTTATGGAAAGATAATGAAGAAGGATATGGAGAAAGATGCCATGCCAGAAGACACTTTATTAGTTGCAAATAAAATCTTATCAATAAAGGGAAAACAAAGGGACATCAAATTGAGACAACAAATAGAGATCAAGTTCCACTGAAGGCTCCTCATCTCTAAGCCATTTGGAGGACAAAGAAGAAGATCATGACCCACCTTTTATAAGACACAGAGAAAGCAACATAAAAATGTGACTTGACATTTCCATATCATCATACAGTCCATGTCATCAATGTCATGTCATGTCATGTCATGAGTCATCATGTGCCACGTCATTTTGTGGAATATGTAATTCAATATTGGAGAAATATAATGTAAAGTGGAAGTCCAAGAGTCATTCATGTAATGTGAAAAGTCATGAAAGAAGTCAAAAGGGTATAGAGAAGTCGAACAATCATGAGGGTAGTCCAAGGGTCACAAGGGAGGTGAAGAATCACTCCGTTTGTTATATATACACCCTCATTATACAAGAAAATGACTTTTCACCTTGGCTCCTCTTGCAAGGCATTAGAGAGAAGAGTTAGTACTTTTGGGGAGCAAGGGGTGGCTTTAACGCTCCACTACTGGGGATAGTTGTGTTCATTGTATACATGTGTCTTGTGACTTTTACTTAATATCAAAAGCCTCATGGCCAACATATTCTTCCTGCATGGATTATGAATATTTGCAATACTATTGTTTGGATGTTTGTAATTCATGTTTTCTTTCGTTTGTGCTAAAGCAGTTGAACTATTTTGGTTATTTTAGTACTTACCATCTTGAGAATATGCTGTAATGGTTGCTATAATTGTCACATCCTTGTGGACTATTCTGCTAGATGTTAGACAAATCTTTCTTGTTTATAATGGTTGTAATGACCGTCACATCTTTGTGGACTATTCCGATGGATGCTAGATGAATATTTTCTGTGTTTGTGTGTCTCTACTAGGGTGGTTCTATTACCCGTCTCTTAGAGGTTCATTTTCCTTTCCTTTCACAGTAGAAGAATCTTGACACACATACAACCGAAAACTCACTAGGCATACTCACTTGCTGATCTGAGATTACCTGTGTGTAACTCTCTTGTGCTGAACTTTGTAGCCAAGTCAAACCTATAAGAATACATGACAACTGGGCCAATATCCTAGATGGGGCTCCTATTCCAAATGATGTTAGGTCTAATTGGAACTTTGCATCGGGGATACCCCCTTGGTTGACGAATTTCTAGCACTGTCAACATACTGGCGCTAGAAGGAGGGCGAGACGACAAGATGTTCCCATTGAGTATGTTTTGAATCTCTTATATTAAATGGCTCATCCCAAAATCATACTCCTGGGGTGTTTTTATAACCTATTCCCTGGTAAAATTTTAATCCTCGATGAGCCTCTTTATCACTTGTCCCAATTGAAGTTTGATGGTGAGGATGGAACATCCATAACCTAACACATTTCTATTTTTTAAAATTTTTTGTGAATACTAAGAAATCGATGATGAATATTTTGCTTGTGTGGCTTTCTTCCTCACCCTCGAAGTTCGTGTTAATCGATGGTGTCACACCTTACCATCTTCTTCTATCCATTCTTTTCATCATTTCCTCCAGGAGCTTTATCAAGCCTTCGATATGCATGATTACCGAGATGTTTATGAAAGAATCAATCAACTAAGAATGAATCCTAATGAATCAATTGAGGATTTCTCTGATCGATTCCTTCACCTTTGTTATGAATTTCTTGGAGAATAGATAGATTGGGATTTTTTTAAGAAAAATTTTGAGCATTTGGTTCACATTTCTTTGCATGGTGCACTTGAACTCCCTGATTTTTCTACTTCCCCAACCCTTGTGAATTATGAGACACCTCTAATTTCAGAGGAGGAATTTACTGCTCCTTTTATTCCTTGTCCTCCTCCTTTTCCAGTTTCAATGAGGGTACCTTCGCGCAATGATAAAAAGGTTGGGAAATCTCTAGATCAGATTCCTAATCCATCTCTTCATCCTTCTTCTGCTTTTCATGATTCAAATCTAACGAAAGAAACCCTGGAATGAATCATGGAGCCTAGGGTGAGGAATAATTATTTCATTCCTCAAGATGACATTTGCACTCTCAACACCAATCTTCAATCTAGTTCCATTGAAAGTGTTACTTATGCAAGGTACATATATCATCCTCTATCATCCACATTTTATGACTTTGCATATCATGATTTCCTTGATCAATCTACTCCAACAACTAGCTCTTCATGCTCTCTTGATTTTCAAGTTGTTGGTTCAAATTACGATCAGATGCAAGGAAACCACATTACACTGGTAGAGGAGGAGGAAAGTGAATATACTTTTGATCTCGCTTCCCTTTTTCAAAGTCCCCCATGTCAAGATAATACGCTTCCATTCTTGGATGATTTCCAATCTGCTAATCTTGGTAGTGAATCAAAGGCAATCAACTCTTTCAATCAATTCGTAGCCTTGCACAACAATCATTCTGATGATGATGACTCTATTGATGTATGCGACCACAAATTCCCAGGTACATCAGTTGATCTTTCAGTTTCTCATGAAGATTTTGATTTAGATCTAGAATCTGATTCGATCAAAGAAGATGTCCTTATAAAAAATTCCTCTTCATCTCACTATCGCTTGTTCTCTATCATTTTC
The DNA here is from genome assembly GCA_031772625.1 of Pinus tabuliformis. Taxonomy (NCBI): domain Eukaryota; kingdom Viridiplantae; phylum Streptophyta; class Pinopsida; order Pinales; family Pinaceae; genus Pinus; species Pinus tabuliformis. The sequence goes on along the minus strand of CM062804.1, from coordinate 563,248,777 downwards.
AATGCATCTATTTGCGATGAAGATACTCCATTCTCTTCAAGTTCTTTATCTGACAAGTTAACTTCTCAAATGACACAAGGTGGTGAGATTAGCCATGATGAAAATGAAAACAATAAAATCATTGAGTACACTTTCCATCCCTCATCATATCTTCTCTTTCATGAATATAACTCTTCAAATCAGCTTGCTCATGAAATTTCTCCAATCCATATACCTTCAAATTTGTGATCAAAAGAATACTTCAACTTGAGTAATATGGTTGTTGAAGTTGAAAAATCTGGTCAAATCACTGACAAAGATGGCTACAATACAATGAGAAATAGTCTTATTGAAACCAGTAGTAACATATATCCTCACACCATGCACGATCTAGTTCGATCTTTGAAATTTGATTTTACAATCTTAAAAGGTTCTGGGACTTGTAAGAAAGTGGAGACACTTTAGCTTTCGTTGATGGTTATGTTAGGATCTCGTGACTCTGGTAAGCCCATCGAACTAAGTCAGATCTGGTTTCTCTCGAACAATCCTTCTCTTTGCTTGGTTTCACTTGATGCAAATTTCTTTTTGAAATATGTTTGGTATTTCAAATGTAATTTTTGAGTTTTGAAGATTTCACTTCTGATTGGATTCTAGAATCTTCTTCAGTTGATTCATATTCATGAAAATATTTTGCATCAAACTTGGTTTGGAATGTGTATATCTCATAAAGACATGGAATTATGAAGTTGATCACCTAAAATATTATATAAATTGGCCGAAGGAATCATATCTATCAGATTTATTTCATGATAAGCAGCCACTGGTTTTTCTTGTAAATATCATATCGCAAATTTTGGTCTTCATAGCACTCAAAATTGTCTTGAGTGCGAATGAATGCATGGGTTATTGTGTGAATCAAATTCTTCTTCATTCACTATATTTTGACCGATCTCACGTGTTTTCTATACTGGCATTCCTTTTCACTTCTTTCGATGATTACGATGCCAATGTAGTGTGTCATTTGTCATGCAAAGAAGATGATTCTATTATTCAAAGCATTTGTGAAGATGTTCAAACTAATTTATATTTGTTATTTTCTAACCCAGAATCTCATGCCAAAAATGGTCCATTTGATCATGATATTAATTGTCATTCGTTTCACCACTTTCCCACCAGTATATCCAATGACAATTGTTTTACATCCTTTGATCCTCATGGTTCAACATCCCACCATTCAGATACTTGCTAAACAATTGAGGCACTTCAGCCATTGTTGATGGTTATGTCAGTCCCTCATTGTCTTGGCATGTCTATTGAATATGATCAGATCTATTTTCCCTCACGATATTCCCATCCTGGTTTCGCGCATTTAATTGAAGATTCATTATTTCAAAGTTTTTAGGGTTTTCAGGAGGATTGTTTCAAATTTCATGATCCAATCGACAAATGGTTAGAGCAATATTACTTGGAAAGCTCCATCGCAAATAATAGTTTTTGACCTTTTCTCATGCTTTCTAAGTAGGATGACACAGAAGAAGGTGCATTCACAAGAATTCTTTGAGGTTTGTCTGATTATGGTTTACCTCCAAAAAGTAAGGATGTGAATTGGATAAAAGTAGTGGTATTGATAGATCTTTCTGACCATAGGCAAGACCTTCCTTTTTTTGTTTAAGCTCTTCAAGCTCTCATCTTTTCTCTTGCACATTATTTTACATCAATTTTATTCGATCATATCTTTGTCATTGTAGGTTAGGAACAACTGTGGTGGCTTCATTGGAAATTTCATTATACGTGACCCCGACCTTCTAGATGTTAGGTTACGAGTAGGATTAGTTTCATTCTGGTTTCCCCTCTCTTGCACTCATTATGAAATGCTTCTCTTTAGTCTTTATTGTCTTTTCTTACTTCTATCTTTCATCATGTTTGGTTTAGCCTCCATTTTTGTGATTTGGTTTATCTTTCTTGTTGTGTCGTGTATTTTCCTTTCTGTTCTGCTAAGGCTTTGCATGAAGGATGTACTATTTGGGCTCAAAAGTTAATGTGGAAAAATAGAGAAGGAATTTGTGACACTGCAACATTTGGATAACTCTCTATGATGTTCCAACAGAAAATACGATCATTGCATTACGAAAGCCTTGTGTTGAACCATGATCTCCATGTCCATTCTGGAAACCTCATCCCTACATTTGGATATTTATGTTTCAGTGTTTTTAGGATGATCCAATCAAGTAGAGAAGGAAAAGGGGAAAATCTAAATGAGCAAACCAATATTAGAGGTCTTATATATGCTTCTCTCAAGGGACAATCTCTCCTGCTCTCAATAAGTCGGGATTCCTCTTCCACCCATGAAATAAACAAGTGTCGATGCACAATATTATATATATAAATAAATAAATAAAGGAAAAATAAGAGAGAGGCTTCCTGCGTAGAGAGGTGAAGAAAGCAACTCTGCTAGGGTACTATACAGGGTCACTAGCAACAGAGCAATGTTTATGTTCCTGAAGTGACTTTGGTGGGGTACTTTCTAGGCCTGCTGGTAATGAAGCAACACTAGAGATGAAAAACTATACTCTGAAAATCTAAAGCTCACGAACTTCATTACCCTATCTTGATTCGAAACATTGTGTGATCTCTTATCTTATGTTTGTGTTTAATCAAGTAAAGGAATGAAGGGGACTATGTTTATGAATGGGGTAAGTGGGGAAGCCAAGTTAATCTGAATGATGAATCAATACTCCCTGAAGAAATAGACCCTACATGAAAGAATAACCAAGGAAGAGAAGATGGAGTTCTACCAGTATGTCCCCAAGTGTTGTCGTTGTGAAAAACACCCTCCAAAATATCACCTATACTTGAATTTTTGAGCCTACCATGGATCTTGTGATCGACCTTTCCGTAGTCACTTCTAGCTCTGGTAAGTCTTTGACCTCCCTTTTGGATTGTAAGTGTCGAAGTCACCTGCTCACACATGCTCAGTCCACAATGAATTCATGAGTGCACTCTTACACAAAATATTGAATAAGCCTAGAAAAATCTATCAAGATAGTTCTTTCACTATGATCAATCCATGTTGACAGTGAGTGCGCACTGACATTGACAATTTCTCACTTCTTCCTGCGTTTGTACTTCTATTTCGGTGAGTTTTGCAAAATGTCATTTATGCGCACCCTTGCTGTCTCAAATGTCATTTTCATGCTTTAGACTATCTATTTTTCTTTCTCTCACTCTAATTAGTTTCGTTTTCATGTTATCTTCACTCTAGCATGTGTTTCTTTCACTGTCATTCACATTTCGCAAGTGTCATTCACAATTTTCTTATCATACCGCAAGTGTCGTTTTTGGACGTGGGAACTATCATTTATCACGTAAAGATGAGTTTTGGATTGTTTCAAGGGGAAATATTTGTTATAATGAGTTTTTCCTATCAATTACACATGTTTCACACTCATTTCCAAAGTTTCAAGCACTGATGAACAAGTGTCACCACTTTCATCGCAAAGTGTATCTTTTGTGTCGCATTTGGTAGGAGTTGTCGCAAAGTTGTTGTGTTGAGGAATGTATGTGTTCATATGTTCTGAGAGATCCTTGTCATGTATTCAAGTGATTTAAGTGTGTGATCATGCTCAGAGTCTCTCTCTTTCTCATATTCCTCTCACTGATCCAACATTTAGTCAAAATTGGAAAAACTCCCGACCGGGCCACTCAACCTCATCCAACCCTCCTGAACTGTGCACTGCGTAGTCTCAGTCCTCAAGGAACAACCTTGTCTCTTGGTATTGCACAATGCACAGTCTTTGCCTCCCAGAACTACACATTTCACAACCCCAGTGCTCAAGCCCAACCCCTAAGTCCCAGAACTGCACAATCTTTCTCTCCATCTAAGCCAACACTACGTATTGTGCAGTCTCATTCCTTAAGCCTCAGTATTGAGCTCCTAAATTATGAAATTGTACAATAACCTGACTACCTTTCCTTCCATTTCTACGCATTTCACAATTTCAGTTCTCAAGTTGGGGACTTGGCCTCCAAAATTGCACAATCATGCCCTCTAGCCAGGCCTGAAATGCGCATTGTGCAGTATTAGATCTCAAGCCCAACCCTTGATATCTTGAGTTTCCTACACATTCACCTAGCTTCCTATGCCTTCCAAAACTATGCGGTTGGGCGATACATTGAAAACCCCCTCAGCCTGGGTCACTGACTCCCAAAACTACGCAATTTGCTTGCCCATTCCAACCTGACTACACATTGCGCAGTCTCAAGCCTCAATATTCACCCATGACCGCGTAAGCTACATAACTATGCAGTCACTGAGCCTCTCCCTCATCCCGTGACCTGGCTTTTTCTCAGTTAGTGGATCATCATACAACATATGAGACTAATCAGACTGATGTCATTTTGTCATGAGTGGATTACTGACGCTGGTACTCTATCATGTTATGGAAAGATGATGAAGAAGGAGATGGAGAAGGAGGCCATGCAAGAAGCCACTTTATTAGCTGCAAAGACAAGCTGATCAATCAAGAGAAAGCAAAGGGACATAAAATTTAGACAACAACTTGATATCAAGTTCCACTGAAGACTCCTCATCTCTAAGCCATTTGGAGGACAAAGAAGAAGATCATGACCCATCTTTTAGAAAGCACAAAGAAAGTAGCAACAAAAAGCGACTTGAAATTTCCATGTCATCATGCAGTCCATGTGTCATGTCATGTTAGGTCATCAGTCATCATGTGCCGCATCATTTTGTGGAATATTTAATTCAATATTGGAGAAATATAGTGTAAAGTGGAAGTCCAAGAGTTATTCATGCAATGTAAAAAATCATGTAATAAGTAAAAAGGTCATAAATAAGTCAAACAATCATTAAGGTAGTCCAAGGGTCACAAGGGAGGTGAAGGATCACCCCATTTGTTATATATACACCCTAATTTTAAAAGCAAAGGACCTTTCACCTTGGCTCCTCCTTCAAGGCATTAGAGAGACAAGCTAGTTATTTTGGGGAGCAAGGAGTGGCTCTAACGCTCCACTATTGGGGCTGGTGGTGTTTTTTATATACACATGTCTTGTGACTTTACTTAATATTAGAAGCCTCAAGGCCAACACATTCTTCCTGCATGGATAATGAATATTTGTAAGACTATTCTGTGGATGTTTGTAATTCATGTTTTCTTTCATCTGTGCTAAAGCAGTTGAACTGTTTTGATTATTTTTGTACTTATCATATTGAGAATGTGTTGTAATGGTTTCTATAACTGTCACATCCTTGTGTACTATTCCCCTGGATGTTAGACAAATATTTCTTATTTATAATGGTTGTAATGACCGTCGTATCTTTGTGGACTATTCCGCTGGATGTTAAACGAATATTTTGTGTGTGTGTGTGTGTTTGTACTAGGGTGGTACGATTACCTCTCTCTTAAAGGCTCACTTTCCTTTCCATTCACAGTAGAAGAATATTTAAACACATACAACCAAACAATCACGAGGCATATTCACTTGCTGATCCAAGATTACCTGTGCAGAAAAAACTTGTGCTGAACTTTGCAGCCAAGGAAAACCTATAAGAATACATGGCAGCTAGACTGATATCCCAAATGGGGCTCCTATTCCAAATGATGTGAGGTCTAATTGGGACTTCGCATCAGGGATACCCCCTTGGTTGATGGATTTCCAGCATCGTCAACAGGTGCCATGGTGCAAATGACCCAATATCTTATTCCAGAGTACACAAACATCATGAATCTCCAATTTCTTTGCTTTACTGCTTAATGCAACACAATGTTCCACATCAGCTTTATACATGTTCTTCACACAAACCTCGACTTTCTTCACCTGGCCAGTAGCTATATGTCTCAGAAATCTTTCCCTTTATGGAAGATCACATCATAGCCAAGGTCTTCCAAAACTGCTACAAAGATGAGGTTCTTGTTCATGCCTGGTACAAGCATGGCATCTTTGAGGCAAAGAGGGGATCCTGACTCCCTATTAAAGGTTACTATACCAATCCCGATAGCACTGTACCTTCCGTCATCCCTAAGCTCAATATGCATATGGAGGTCTTTCTCCTCCAGGTCAATAAAAAAATCTCTACACTGTGTCATGTGGAAAGAGTCACCTGAGTCCAAGTACCACACCTCCCCATCACAGTGCTGACCACGCATGCTATAAAGGTGAAGTCTAACTTGAACTGTGGATCCAATGCTTCACCTACTGCTCCTTGTAAGTTCTTCTTGCTAGAATTTTTGTGTGGAGGCTTTGTACCATAGTGCTCGAATTCATGACAATTGAAGTATTTTATTTTGGAAAAGTATTTGTTCTTGCTCCCTTGGCTAGAATCTGGTTTGGTTTGAGATTTCTTCCCTTTTCCCTTCTTTCCCTTTCCAACCAATGAAAAATTTTCTTCATCCCCTCCTTGTATGAACTTCCATCTCTGGTGTTTCACCTGATTTCTTCTTGTACCAAATCAGATCATAACCATTCCCAATTCAGTAATAATCCCTCGCGTTCATTGAGTTCTGGTAGCTATGCCAACTTTTTGTAAGGCCTAGAAGAGCTAGTCTCACTAGGTCATCTTTTGGAACATTCACACCAACCCCTCGAAGCTCATCTCGAACTTGTGTAGATATGATGTGATACTGCACAATAATATCATTCTTCTGTATCTTAATGTTTATAAGTTTTTCTTTGATGGCTATATTTATATGGTCACTACTATTCTCGAATAGCTCAGTAAGTGCCTTCCACATTGTGAAAGGAGTTTCTTTCCCATGGAGATTTGATGCAATGTGGTCTCGCACTCCCTCCAAGATTATTTTTCTTGCCTTGGCTACATCTTTCTTCCATTGGTCTAGGTTCCGGGAATCAAATGATCTTGGTTATGGAATTTATGTCTTGACATATTCTAACAATCCATTGTCATCAAGCCCTGCCTCCATGTGATCTTTCCAAGTAATGAAATTCGAGTTGAATTCCAAGGAATACTCTAATATTAGTCCATTGAAGGTCATTCTCCCAACTCTAAAGGAATCCTACTACACTGAAGCTACAAATTCAAACCTCGAGAGGAATAACTTTGAAATTCTTGTTCGAATGTGAATCTTGCTCTGATACCATGTAGAAATATGGTGATATAATTGCAACTGCTCAAGAAATTTAATCTGAATCAAGAGACACAATTCTACTCTACTTCTCTGTAGAAATTAATTAAAAATTTATAGCAACATTCATAAACATGCATCAATCACATACACAAGTACACAAATTTATCTAGGGGAAACCAAATGGTAAAAACCCCTTAATCCTACTTGCATTAATCATATGATATAATGTATTACAATTGCCTGCTCATTCTGAGCTCAACCTGCAAGTGAATAACTGTTCTCTCTGCTCAATGAAAATCTCTGACCCAAACTTAGTCAATTTCTACCTCCACCCCGAGCTCCTATTTCCATGCGCAAATCCTAAGGAAATTGGCCCCTATTTTTTAGGAATTTCCCCCAAATTGATTACACAATTCCCAAGGATTGATCCCTGATTGCATGCAACGCATGTACACTCAAAAATAGTATATAAATGATGTTACACTACCTTGAAATGTCCACCACAACTGGGCAATTTGAATTCCTTGCATGCATGAGCTATTTTTGGTTGATTGAATAGTCAACTGGATGATCTCTGAGTTAGAATGTTGTCGCACTGCACAAGTGACCTCCAACTAGTTCTATCAACAATTAGAACTAGATTAACTAAACTCCAAGCCCTCTAACTCAAATTTGTTGAGTTAAATAATTGACAAGAGCCATGTCACCTTAGTTAACCACCTCCAAATTTTCCGTTGATGTGGAAATTTTGACCAAGGCTAAGTTAAATTGAGCCTTTCTTGCTACTCTTATCAATATCAAGTACTTTAAGGTGGATGAGTTTAGCCTAATTGGATATTATTATTCAAACTTTGATGAGGACAAATAAAAATGGAGTATCAACTTCATGCTATCTCATGAGTCTTGGATCAATAGTTGTTCCCTGGAGGTCACTCAAACAATGAGTTTTATTAGATTCCACAAAAAAGGTAGAATATGCCACAACTACAAAAGAAACAAAAGAAATTATGTGGCTTGGGAAAATACCTAAAGATTTGCAGGAGAAACATAATGAATTAAATTCCTCTTCTAGTTAACAATACTTTTGCAATAATGTTGGCTAAGGATCCCATATTATGTAATCGAAGCAAGCACACCAACACAAAGTATCATTTGATTCAAGATAATGTAAATGCCAAAACCATTCATTTGAGACATTGTTCCACAATTGAGAAAATTATAGACATATTCACTAAAGCACTCATAAGAGAAAAGTTTGAAAAGTTTAAATGATGCTCACTCACTAACATCCCGTGAACTTAAGGGGGGGATGTTGGACACATAATCCTTTGGGATTTCATGTTAATTGTAAATAATGTAAAATGAAGATTCGTAGGTGCATAGGAAGATACATTTGAGCTAGGAATATGAAAGTAAAAGTCACATCAATTGTTTCATATATTTATTGCTCATTAATGTCGAATCATCCAGATCTAGAGTAAAACATATGACCTTTTTCTGAAACTTATATATATATATATATAGACACAATTGTTGGCTTTCCCACATGGTATTTGAACCTTGAATCACATGTTTACACAATACTTCATAACACTGCGATCACCAATTGAGTTGCCCCCCGTGGGCTAAAAATAATAGTTATATTTCATATAGATATTATTTAAATAGTGTTAATTAGGGTACATACATACATACATACATACATACATACATACATACATACATACATACATATATATATATATATATATATATATATATATATATATATATATATATATATATATATATATATACACGCGCGCGCACACACACATAATTGCTGGTTTGCCCACATGGGATTTGAACCTTGAATCACATGGTTTACATAATACTTCATAACACTGCGATCACCAATTGAGCTTCCCCCATGGGCTAGAAATAATAGTTATATTTCATATAGATATTATTTAAATAATGTTAATTAGGTTTAACTTACATGGTAAAGAAGAGATGTTGTTATCCTTCCCACTGTTGTTAGGATTACAACAACCCTCTTTTTTGTTTATTATACAAGGAAAAAACAAAGGCCCCTATACAATTTTTCTTGTTCTCACTAAAAGGATAAAAAAATTATAAAAAAATAGAAAAAATAAAAATAACTTAACAAGCCGGAGGTCAGATTGCTATTTTTCACGAATAATAATAAATTACAATCCTGACCTTGACCTCCTGACTGGAAGGTCAGTCCGACTTTCAATCTCTACAATTACATTTCAATATAGGCTTCCCGACTCCTCGTCCTTTCGATTATCCAACTATTCGAACTATCAGTATCACCTGACTCTCATGTAGTCGGGGTCAGAGGAAGGAAAAACTCATCAAACAAATAAATGACCACCCGAATTCCCGACCTTTTGACTTCCCAACTACTCGAACATCTTAGCAAAATTTTAATTTTTATTGTTTCGTGTAATTTTATTTTTATTTTTCTTGATTGTTAATAAATTGATTTGAAACTTGGTTTTCCACGTCTTCACGCTTAAATGATTTTTTAGATCCCGATATTAAAATTATACTACGCTGTCTCGATTTGCGAAAAAAATAATTGGATTACATAATGGGAAATTAATGATCAAGTCATACAAAATAATTCACGTGTTCTATGATTTTTAATCAAAATTCATAACTTCCCAAGTCATTTCTGGTTTGCATACTATTTCAAATTGTTAGTCCTATTTCAGAGAAATTTGAATTATAGTACGAAATAAAAAAAACGACAAAGTTTCAAATATTTTGTGTAGGTAAATTATATTCATAAAATATTGTGCATTATTATTCCAGAATTCTAATAGAAATAATTCACGTTTTCTGTTTTTGGTTCACAGGCCATAAAATGGGGAAAATGGGAAAATTGCCTACAATGAGACAAGTGGTGGAGCATATAAAAGGAAAGCTGAAAGAAGTAGAAAATCCAAAACTAGAGGAATATAGCCTCAACCCATCTCTGATATCCGACTCCACTTATAAAACTTAGAAAGAAGGTACGATGAAGTGGGAGGAGATTTTTGATTTCTTTGAGAATAGAGAGTGGTTGAAAAGTGCAAGAGCTTCTAAATCAAAGAATAATATTTTGGAGGGAATTAGGAAAACAAAATTGCATTGGGTAGCTGCTAGGGCTAAATTTTTCCCTTATTATGATATGATTTCCTAGATTTTCGCACATGTGGATATCCCAACCCGCACTGTGTTAGACTACAACAAGAATGTTATAGCCTCATGGTAACCAGAAGTCCTGTTTTCCATTTATAAGATAAATTCCCCTGGAATCCATATCAATTTTGATTTCCTCAACAATTTTCGAAATGCTGTTTACAAACAATGTGAGGAAAATTATGATAAAGTGATTGAAAATTGGTTGAGAGAAGAAGAAGAATGGTTTAAACTTAAAGCTTCCAAATAATATCCAATTTCTATTTTTAAGAAATCCGTCAGATTTCTTATCAAATTCTTAACCCGACTATATGGAGAAAAGGATATAGAACATTGTAAAATGAAATGGATTCCCATTATCCACAATATCCCGCATGATGCAAAGTGCCTTAATTGGGTCGATATTTTATCACAAAACATCACTGATGCTTCAAAATTATCATTAATTTCTTCTCTCGGACACAAACATAAATTTTGTATGTCTGCTTTTCTAATGGATATCATTATTGCCTCAGTCCCATTTCCTTGAATGAAATGGAACTATCCCGCCAATCAACAACTCCCAATTTAGAATTATACCCCAATCCTTTGGGAAAACAATTTAAAAATTCCATCTTTATGCTATGATCCCTCTTCATGAAATTATTTTTGGTAAAACCCCTCCTATAATTAGTGAAGGTATTAAGGAAGGCCTAGAAGCAATAGGCCACTAGTTTGTTGAAGAATAATGTTCTTACATGAGAGTCTATGGAAGTGAGGCTAGTCTTCACCTTTTACTTAGATACATTCCTGAAATAATTTCTTTGAGGGGAGTAGCAAATCAAGCTACTTTGTACGATGACTTAGAAATTGAGTAAACCAGAAAAGAAAATTTGGCCTGTAGTTCTAATTAAATTTGGAGAGATAAATATCAGAGATTTGGGACATGTGTTCAAAGAAGCAGAGGAGCTCTAGGAGGTTTCGCTGTATTATTTACCTGATTATGAATATGATCCCCATGGAATCATTGGTAATCATTATAAAACAATAAGCTATGTGAAAATATTTACTCATCAGGATCCTCCTTTTGATGAGGTTTTCATAACCATTGATGATTTCCAACAGGCTTGTGAAAGAGGAAAGATCTTAGATGTTGAAGCAAGAGAAAAATTACAAGAATTAAGGGAAAATATTTTTGAAGGATTCTTAAGGGAGAAAAGTCTCCATGTCAATGTCTCTGTAGAAGAACTTAAAACTTTTGAGTTCTTTCAATTTAATTTCAAACAAGTTACTTTAGATCCTTCCTCTATCTCTCAAGAAGAGAAAGGAATTCAAATTGGAAAAGAAACAAATGTTTCTGTTACACGTGAAGGAGCAGTAACAAGAGAAGAAATAAATAAATATCAACATGTCATAAAGGATATTACAACTACATAAATTCCTGAGAAAAAACAAGAAGACCTAGAAATAGTGAAGACAACAGACAAACAACCAGTGTATGATCATGAGATCATTGTTATCAATTCTCTTGAAGACACGAAACAAAATAAATCAAAGAATATAATAGGTTAAGAAATGGAGATTGATGTTGAAAAGGATAAACAAATGATTGATGATATTTTTTCTGAGAAAGATAGAGAGACACTGGAACAACAGACAAAGGCTGATAAATCTTCAGTCATTCAAACATCTCCCAATACTTCCATGACACCTATTTCCACTAGTATCCCTTGTGATTATTTTTTGTTTAAGGTTGTTTCTGAATTAGAAATAGTTTATGATACTATTCCTTCTCTCACAAAATATTTCTTTAATTCCCAGATCGAGTCAATGGTTAGAAAAACTAAGAAAATAAAGTTTGATTCTCTAGAAATTGTTACCGAATACAGTTGGCAAGCCCAAGGTGATGCTAAGGAAATGACCAAATAATCTTTACAAGATTTTGGTGATTTTTTAAATTGTAATTAATATCATATCAATGAGATTGCAACATCATATGAGGATAGTTTATGTTAGAGCCTAGATTTGTCTCAGGTTGAGAAGACAAGGTTCTAGGTCCACATCAAACCACGCTCAGCCTCGTAGCTAGCCCTATGAGGACAGGAGAGGGCTCTCTCTGGGTCAATCTCGGCAAAAGGTAATCAATGAGGCTCGAGATGACTAAATTTTAAACTGATCTTAGGCTAGGTATTAAGTGCAGGGATTTGATTTGGTTTTTTGAGGGTTTTGTTGAAAAAATGGGAAAGGCAAATTTGGGCTCGGGGATGAGGCACAGTTTTTGTAGAGTTTCGATTGAGGCAAGGAAGGCAATCGTTTTGATGCTTTAAAGCGAGTGAGATGGATAGATCAGACCAGTGAGGAGATAAGGAGAGCAAGAGAGTCTCAAGAATTCTCCTTAAACAGATGAAAACATGCAAATTTAAACAAATTCAAAGGCAGAGCATAACAGTTATGGATTATACCTTAATCACTCATTTGTTCAAATTCAGAAGAAGAAGCATGAAAATGATACACATAACACTAGATAAACTTACAATTACTCAGAGAAGCACACCATAAAAACACAAAGCCACATGGATCCCAACAGTGCTCCAAAACCCTGGTCTTTCCTTAGCCAAAAATGCAGAAATGAATGTACAATAGAGTGCCAAACTTTTCCCAAGAGTCCAACCCTGACAATGACTTAGAATATACATGATATAGACTAGCCCAACCCATTCCCTTGCCTCTAGGGGTCGAGCTCATCATTCTAGGAGCTGTTTCAACCAATTCTAAACAAAACACTAAAATCTAGGCAGTCAAAACAACTTGCCTCTATAAGGTAGGAAATTGATTCATTCATTAAATTTTCACCTTTTAGAGAATGAATCTTCTAGAAAAAGTAACTAAGTGCCAAAATTACATCATGTTTACTCAATTAAATCAAGATAATTCAAAAATTACATCACAAAGCAAAACTAGTCAAACTGGCCGAATTTCTGAGCTGGAAGGTGAAAAATTGGGCAAAAAACCTCTGTGCACCGCGCCAATTGTTGTATGCGTTGCACCACTTTGGTGCTGTGTTTGAGGAACTTTCTGATGTCCAAATTGAGCCCAAGTGTGCTTGTTGGAAAGCCCTGCCTGTCTACTTTCCAACCCAAGTGGAATTTATGAATTTGGTGCCAATTTTCTGCTCCAAAACCTCAATCTCCCAAGACTGCTTCCTGTGTGTGAAATTAGGGGCAGAAAGGTCATTTTTAGGGTGTTTTTGACCTCCTGAGGACTCAAAACTTGCCTAAACTTCTTGGCCATGCACCAACAGCCATGATTTTTCATGAAAAATCCAAAACTATAAACTTTTTTGCATTTGGAGCTCCCAATCATAAGTGCGCGCCATGTGGCGCGGCGCACAGGGAGAAGGCGCGGCGCACTGGGCTTGAGGCACGGCGCATAGAGCCTGTACGTAGCGCTTTTTTCAGGAGACTTTTTGAGGCCTTCCTGGTGTCCAAATTGGTTGTAGGATAGCTTGGTGGAAAGGTATTTGAGTCTACTTTTCAACCCAACTGTAATTTTTCAATTTGGAGTTTATTTGCCCTGTCAAAAATCAAATATCCCAAGACTGGTCAAAATGTGCCAAATGAGGCTGCCTAAAGGCAGAGTGCTGTTATAGTCAACTTTTGAATGCCTTCCTCAACTCCAAATTGAGCTCATGATAGTTATAGTCTAATCTTTCATCAAGAAAGTCATTTGGCTAACTAATCCTCAAGGTCACTTCCATCAATTCTCCTGAGGCAAAAATTTCTCTAAAACCATGACACCTGTGGAAAACCTTTCTCTCAGTTTTTCCAAATTCATCTTTCCTTGCTCAGAAACATCATTTGAGTAAAACCTACCCCGATGTGTGGAACAAGAGATTTGTCGAAATGAAGCGAAACGAAGGGGATAAGGGGCTCCTAAATTCTTGGGAAAATTCTTGGAAGTAGGGAGGGATGTTAGGAAGTAGGGGAAAGTGGAATATTAGAAATTTAGTGAGGGGAAGGGGTCCAAAAGGGCAAAACACAGGCCTAGCCTAGAAAATTGCCAAGTTGTAGCAAGAAACTAGGGTTTGTGCAAAAATGAGGAATTTGGGGGATCTCAGTGATGGGAAGTGTTTAATAAGGTACCTTAAGGATAGGGGAAGGTGGATTAAAATCAGGATACAAGTTTTTCTGATGATTTGACCATCCAGGAGAAATTGCCTTCAAAACCCTAGGAGAGGGAAATGAACCTTACCTAGGCGCAACTGAAGCATGAAAAAGGTGTAAAATGACCCATTGGAACTTGACATGATAATGAAAACCTCTGAATGATAGTACACTCAGCTGAATGGTGACATGGACCGACATTTGGACAACTTTGAAAGGAGCGAAAGCAAACCCTAGACCTAATGCCTAGTGACCAAATTTTGCTTGAAGACTCACTAAAATGATAAAATTTGACCTTGACACTTCAAAATCACTTTGTGAGAGCACGTTTGATCACTGGAGGAAGGCTGGAAAGACTGACACTAACATTGGCTCCAATGGGGATGGTAGCTCCTTGGAGGTGCCAATAACGGTAGATCTCTGGAAGAGCTAGACAGTGCCTTCGTCCATTGGGCTATGGAGTCATTATTTCAACAAACAATACAAGACTTTGACTCATTTATTGACTGAAACTTGATTCAAACCGACTCAATTATGAAACCAACATGACTGAAAACTAACTCACAAATGATTCATGACTGACTTAACTAAAACAAGAACTTACAAAGCTTATTGAAGGGCAGCAGTCCATCAAGATTTCAAATCATGATGACAACCACCTGCGTACTAATGAAATATGTACAATCATGTGTAATGAGCTTTCCAATGTAACCAATCCAACAGATGCCTTCTTGATTGATTCTCCTGATCAGATCTTCTGGTCAACAATAGATACTTGTAACTGGGCATCTAGAAACATAATTGACCATGATCTCCTTCATCACTGAACACTGCAATAATCACCTTCACTGCTGATTGCAGCAGATTTTCCATTGGATCCTGAAAAACATGAAGTCTTTCCTCTTGCTGAAAGAGCAAGGTGTCTTTCTCTCTTGCTTTTGATCTTCCTTCATAACGTACTTCAGTAAAAATGTGTTCCTGGTCCTCAAAAAATTCTGAACAAGTAGATGAGCAGATCTCCTCTTGAAAGAACTTTTCAAAACATGAGACATATGAAGAAGAATCTG
Organism: Pinus tabuliformis; assembly: GCA_031772625.1. Taxonomy (NCBI): domain Eukaryota; kingdom Viridiplantae; phylum Streptophyta; class Pinopsida; order Pinales; family Pinaceae; genus Pinus; species Pinus tabuliformis. The sequence goes on along the minus strand of CM062804.1, from coordinate 563,233,294 downwards.
AAAGGGAATCCTGAATGGTCTGGTCTGCGGAAGTTTGAATATATTGTAGATCATCTTCATATGATATGACAACTGGATTCTCATTACATTCATCAATCATAAGAAAAGAAACTTCAGATGTTTTGTGAAACCCAACACTATCACTTCTATCATCTACCAACGATTCATCCAAGGAAACTTTTTCACTAAATTGAACAAAGATTTCATCTTGTTTTTCATGAACTAACTGGATTACCTCGTTATGAAGCCTGTGTTTTGATGAGATGAGGGAAGTTAGGTCTGTAACTCTATCTTCTTCATTTGAGGCGGCTCCAACAATACAATTCTCTTCTATGAGATCCGGAAATACATGTTTTTCCTCATCACAATCTGTCTCTCGATCTGATTTATCATCATCATTTTCTGAGATTGGAACATCATTTTCTTGCGTATCCTCTTTTATTTCAACCAGATCTGAAATAAAACTTCTTCTTTCATCATTTTCAGCCATATGGAAATCTTCAACCTGCTGATTTTGATCCTGCTGCAAAGTTTCCTCTAAGAGTTCTGTGTGCTACTGAAACAGATTTTCATACAAGGCTTCCATGATCTCATCATCCATGAAATTATCATCTTCATAATATTTCTCAAGGATTTCAATAAAACCATAAGCATGCTTGCAACAATCTTGAACTAAATTTAATGATGGATAAGATTCTTTATACCTTTCAAAGAACATGGTATGAAAATCTTTCAAACAGTAAATACAAGCAGGCGACAAACTTTCATACCAAGATTGGGCTTCACCTTCCAGAGTGGCCAGGAATATTTTCATCAAGCAATCTTCGGGAAAATCAACTTTCAATTTGTGAATATGCATGTGAAATCTAACCAGATGTAAAGCAGCATCCTTCCTACCATCATCTTTAAATGTAGGCAAATTCCTTGACCAATCTACCTTCAGAATCTTATTTGGAAAGCCTGGAATGTGATCTCGGCTCATGGGAGCGTATCTTCTTGCAACCCGATCCATCTTGAAAAGCTCAAAGCTACTAATCTTCCTGCAGTGGAGTCACCATGAAGCATTGATCTCTGGATTTTTCAGTGAATGAAGTTGCCAGGTGAATGATTTCAGCCTTCTTATGCCTGATCGTTGTCCACCATCAACAATCAGATCTGAACTTGATACATGTACTAGGGAAATTAACAAGTTAGATGTCACGTTTTCAAGCTAGATCGGAGATTGACTGAAGCATTGTTTATCTACTTCCGCTAATGCAAAGCAAAAGCGTTTCGAAGGCTACCTAGCATAACTTTAGGCTCTGTCTGTAGCTTAGAAAACCAACGACATCAACAAGCAAACCATTTTCCTCCCCAGTATGGTCGCCACTATGTTAGAGCCTAGATTTGTCTCAGGCTGAGAAGACAAAGTTCTAGGTCCACATCAAACCACGCTCAGCCTCGTAGCTAGCCCTACGAGGACAGGAGAGGGCTCTCTCCGGGTCAATCTCGGCAAAAGGTAATCGATGAGGCTCGAGATGACTAAATTTGAAACTGATCTTAGGCTAGGTATTAAGTGCAAGGATTTGATTTGGTTTTTTGAGGGTTTTGTTGAAAAATGGGAAAGGCAAATTTGGGCTCGGGGATGAGGCACAGTTTTTGCAGAGTTTCGATTGAGGCAAGGAAGGCAATCTTTTTGATGCTTTAAAGTGAGTGAGATGGATATATCAGACCAGTGAGGAGCTAAGGAGAGCAAGAGAGTCTCAATAATTCTCCTTAAACAGATGAAAGCATGAAAATTTAAACAAATTCAAAGGCAGAGCATAGTAGTTATGGATTCTACCTTAATCACTCATTTGTTCAAATTCAGAAGAAGAAGCATGAAAATGATACAAATAACACTAGATAAACTTACAATTACTCAGAGAAGCACACCATCAAAACACAAAGCCACATGGATCCCAAACAGTGCTGCAAAACCCCGGTCTTTCCTTAGCCAAAAATGCAGAAATGAATGTACAATAGAGTGCCAAACTTTTCCCAAGAGTCCAACCCTGACAATGACTTAGAAAATACATGATATAGACTAGCCCAACCCATTCCCTTGCCTCTAGGGGTCGAGCTCATCCTTCTAGGAGCTGTTTCAACCAATTCTAAACAAAGCACTAAAATCTAGGCAGTCAAAACAACTTGCCTCTATAAGGTAGGAAACTGATTCATTCATTAAATTTTCACCTTTTAGAGAATGAATCTTCTAGAGCAAGTAACTAAGTGCCAAAATTACATCATTTTTACTCAATTACATCAAGATAAGTCAAAACTTACATCACAAAGCAAAACTAGTGAAACTGGCCGAATTTCTGAGCTGGAAGGTGAAAAATTAGGCAAAAAACCTCTGTGCGCCGCGCCAATTTCTGTATGCGTCGCACCACTTTGGCGCTGTGTTTGAGGCACTTGATGACATCCAAATTGAGCCCAAGTGTGCTTGTTGGAAAGCCTGCCTATCTACTTTCCAACTCATGTGGAATTTCTGAATTTGGTGCCCATTTTCCCCTCCAAAACCTCAATATCCCAAGACTGCTTCTTGTGTGTGAAATTAGGGGCAGAAAGGTCATTTTTAGGGTGTTTTTGACCTCCTAAGGACTCAAAACTTGCCCAAACTTCTTGGCCATGCACCAAAAATCATGATTTTTCATGATAAATCCAAAACTATAATTTTTTTTTCATTTTGAGCTCCCAATCATAAGTGCGCACCACGTGGCGTGGCGCACAGGGAGAAGGCGCGGCGCACTGGGCTTGAGGCGTGGCGCATAGAGCCTGTACGTAACACTTTTTTCAGGAGACTTTTGGAGGCCTTCCCGGTGTCCAAATTGGGTGCAGAATAGCTCGTTGGAAAGGTATTTGAGTCTAATTTCCAAAACAACTATAATTGTTCAATTTGGAGTTCATTTTTCCTATCAAAAATCAAATATCCCAAGACTGGTCTAAATGTGCCAAATGAGGCTGCCTAAAGGCAGAGTGCTGTTACAGTCAACTTTTGAATGCCTTCCTCGACTCCAAATTGAGCTCATGATAGCTCATTGGAAAGATATTTGTGTCTAATTATCATTTTACTCATCAAAAAAGTCATTTGGCTGACCAAGGTAGGAGAAAACTTGATTTTCCCAAGGTCGCTCCAGAGGTGCATCAATTCTCCCAAGGAAATTGTATTTTTGACATTTCTCTAAAACCATGACACCTGTGTAAAAAGTGAAGGAGGTTTTCCTTCTTTGGCCTATTTGGGACAAAAAAATCTCTCATATTTTCCAAATTCATCTTTCCTTGCTCAGAAACATCATTTGAGTAAAACCTACCCCGATCTGTGGAGCAAGAGATTTGTCGAAATGAAGCAAAAAGAAGGGGATAAGGGGCTCCTAAATTCTTGGGAAAATTCTTGGAAGTAGGGAGGGATGTTAGGAAGTAGGGGAAATTGGAATCTCAGAAATTGAGTGAGGGGAAGGGGTCCAAAAGGGCAAAACACAGGCCTAGCCTAGAAAATTGCCAAGTTGTAGCAAGAAACTAGGGTTTGTGCAAAAATGAGGAATTTGGGGGATCTCAGTGATGGGAAGTGTTTAATAAGGTACCTTAAGGATAGGGGCAGGTGGATGAACATCAGGATACAAGTTTTGCTAATGATTTGACCATCCAGGAGAAATTGCCTTCAAAACCCTAGGAGAGGGAAATGAACCTTACCTAGGCGCAACTGAAGCATGAACAAGGTGTAAAATGACCCATTGGAACTTGACATGATAATGAAAGCCTCTGAATGATGGTACACTCAGTTGAATGGTGACATGGACCGACATTTGGACAACTTTGAAAGGAGTGAAAGCAAACCCTAGACCTAATGCCTAGTGACCAAATTTTGCTTGAAGACTCACTGAAATGATAAAATTTGACCTTGACACTTCAAAATCACTTTGTAAGAGCACATTTGATCACTGGAGGAAGGATGGAAAGACTGACACTAACAGTTTACATAGAATTAAAGAATTGGAAAAAAAGTTTGAGATAATTAATTTGTTTAATGAGGACAATTGGAAAAGGTATTCTGAAAATCTTATTCAAGGTTTTTCAATAGAAAGGGAAAATATTAAAAATCAATTCCAAATGGAATTAAATGAATTAAAGTCAAAACATACTCAACACATTTAGGATTTTAAGAAAACCCATGATAATCGAACTTAAATATTGAAAGAAGACACTGAAAGTAACACCGAAATCATGACTGCAGCTCTAAAAGAGCAAGAAAAATATCTTCAGTCTCAACTTAATCAAAACCATGGGGCAATACAGAGTGTAGAAATTTTCAAGGAACAAACATTACAAATTTACTTAATTTTAAGGAAGGATCAATCCAAGTTTTATAAGCGCATGGATAAAATCTCAAGATTTTATCAAGAAATTTTAAATCTTAATGAGAGGATTGATTCCTTAGTAGAAGAAGATAAATACATCAAGGTCATGTTTTCGTCCATCCTAGACTGGGAAAATGAATTATAATCTAAATTAATTCCAAAAGTTTCCAAGAATGATAGAAGACTGATGCATGCATCATTAAGCCATAGAGAAACAAAGGCCAAGGAAGTTAGAGAATGGGCTAAAAATGCCCAAGGACAATGTTTAGCAATATGGGAAAAGGGAACTGATTTTATTGAGGAGTTTGATCTCCCAGGTTCTAAACCATTAAAAGAAGTCCTTCTAGGAGAGCTGAAGCAGTCAACAGAAGACATCATCATCAAGGACTAGAAATAAATAACTGAGATCAAAATCTGGATGCAATAGACTTTCTAGAAACATATACATTTCCCTTTTGAACAAATTAAACTCATTTCAAAATTTGGAAATACGTATCAAAAAAAGAAGAAAAAAATCGAAAGTTTAATTTCAGATTTCTAGGTGAGCACAAATCAATTTCATCCATTTCATTTCTCAGTTGTTACTCAGGTATATTAAGAATGAGTGAATCACATCCAAATTCATTCACCACATCTCCTCCTCAGCATGGAGGATAAAGACTCCAAGGATGAGGAAGAAAGATAAACAACTGGAGAACTTTTAAGGAAGAATCAGTTAAAATTTTTAGAAGTTTTTATTTATTAGAGAAAATATTTATGATTTTCTAAGTTGTTGTTTGTCAAACAAACTTATCTTGTTTTTTAAGTATTTATACGACATCTTACATTGGAGTAGAGGTCAAAAAATTGTGAAGACTCAGAACTTTCATTTGTTAATCAAAATTTGAAGTTACACTCTTTGGAAGACCAATTTCAGAACAAAATGTGTTTTGAGCTGTGAGACTAATGTCTTGTCATATTTTTAATTCCTTAATCGATGCATATGGAATTGTTATTTAACTTATACATATTTTTTTTGAATGAATATTTGATTATTCTGTTTAAACATTTCTTAAGATATTTTGCAGTCTATATCTATTATCAACATAAGTTTATGAACTCTTAATTGTTATAGTTGATGCATGCATATAAATTTCAGAAAAAATAAACAAAAAATAGTTTGAATGGGATGAAAACCTGATAAACTTTTTTTTAGAGCTTTTGTATAAAAATCTTCCAAAACCAATTTATTAGCTGGATCCAAATTACAACAGGATTTAAACATACATGATATTTCACGTGGTTTTTTTTATGTTTGAATGAATCCCCTGGCCCCCATCCTAACTGCTGTTCGAATTGACCTCATCCAATCAAAAGTTTGTTTATATTTTTATAGATAATTGTAAATATTAAAATATGTATTTATTTTCCCTAATTTGTTTTATTTTTTCATCTTCTTTACCTTTTTTAGTTTAGTTTCGCACATGAAACTAGGCCTTAGTTCTAGAGAGTATACAACCTTTCCAATGAAAAATTGTCTAATTGGGACTCTAACCAGGCCAATACTCACTTGTTGCAGGAGGAATTTTTCCGCCTGTCAACAATTTTGCGCTAGAAGGAGAGCCATATATTGTATCGCTAATAAACCTATTGATCCTATTCACCCTATAACATAATCTGACACCAATACCTCATCTACAATTGTTCATCCAACTGAACCACGACCTGTTTCGTCAACAACTACATTCTTTCTGAAAGAGTCAGCTGAAGTTTCGTCAGTTCCTATTCATCCTCAAATACAATTCTCAAGAGTATATACTTGATCGCAAAGAAAATTCTCAGGTTTATCCCCTATTTTATTTAATATATATAAAAGGAGAAGACCTAAGCATGAAGTCAAATCTATAATTTCTTTTTCTTTTGAAGCTAGTTCTAGATCATCAACAAAAACTAGTCCCAGAGCTTCATCTGAATTCACCATATTTACAAACCCTTTGTTTCCTTTGGAAGAAGTTGATTGGAAAATAGATCCTATTGCATCTCAAGTAGTAACCCCTTTAACTTCTTTAGTTCTGATTTCACAAGTTCCATCTATCTTTGCAACTCTTCCATTTTCAATCCCTCTAGCCCCGGTTATCCCTCCTAGAGCATCACCTCCTCCAGGCCTCTCATAACCTCACACGTCAATTTTAGGTTCATCATCCCCAAGATCACCTATGGCAAGTCAACCTTGGTTATCTGCTAGGTCCATTGCTATTCTTGAGGATCAACATGATTTTCCAAATCATTCTAAAAGATGGACTCCCAAGTATAATCCTGATGACCCTATTACTGCTAAAGAACATGTTAAATAGTTCATGTTATCTATAAAATTAGGAGCAATTCAAAATGAAGATCAAGTTTGCAAGCTATTTCCGTTCACCTTTGAGGGAAAAACTATAGCTTGGTATTTCACCCTAGCTGATGGTTCTATCACAAGTTCGATTTTTTTTGAAAAACTATTTATAAAAAATTATGGAGAATATAAAAATAAAGAATCTCTAATCGTATAGCTATCATACATTAGGATGAATCCATGTGAATCGATCAAGGGTTTTAATAAAAGTCTACTTTCAATCCTTAATAGAATCCCTACAGCTTCCATGCCAGGTGATGATGTTCTAAATGAAGCCTATACTACTGCCCTTCCTTTTGATATTTCATTTGCTGTCATTAGAGCAGAAAAAGCTACATTAGCCCAAAAAATGGAGGAGGCCATAAATGTTGAAAACCAAATATTAAAAATTGCAGCAAAACATGCATTAGGGCAAAAAAGAAACAAAACAATATATTCTTATAAAAAAGCTTCAACTAGTAAAACAATTGACGAGAAAAAAGAAAAGGAAAATATCGATTTAGACTCAATCCAAAAGGTAATTAAAAAGATGTATAATGAGATAAATAATGTAAAAAATGTCCTTTCTGAAACACCGGTAATTAAAAAACTTTGGAGGCCATTTAGAAGAAATCCAACCAATAATCCTAATCAAACCAATCTTGAAGAATTCAACATTGGTCGTTATGCTTAAGATGATTTTTGTTGAGCTCATAATGACAAGCATTCTAAAAAAACTTGTGCTGTTTTTATAAATATGTTTAAAGTATTTGGAGAAGCTGAGGAGGAGAAGCAACTACAGGAAGAAAACAAAAATAGCGTAGAATCTAGTAAGATTAATGTTTTATGGGATGTTTCGCAAGGAGGATTAATTGATAATGATTCTATTGAAGATGAAGAAGAAGTTAATGATGTTCAAACTAGATCTAAAAGTAAAAATCCTTCTCCAAATCAAGCATCTTCATCAAATAATAATAATAAAACCAAAAAACCCCAAACTGTTGATAAATCTACTTCTACATCTAATAACATTGTTTCGGGTTAATATCTAGATTATGATTTATTTGAATACATGAAGAAAACTAGAGCTAATATCTCTTTATTTGAATTATCAAAACTTACTCAACAAAGAGATAAATTGATTAAAGCTCTAGAAAATAATCCTTCCGAAAATCTCAATTCCAATAAAGCTCCTTCTAAAAAGATCTCTAATATTAATGTAGCTTTAATTAGAGATAGATAATCTTCTCAAACTCCTCCTTTCCTTTTGACTTTTGAAATCTGTAACAAAAATGTGCACAATTGTCTAGTCGATTCAGGGGCTTCATCTAATGTCATGCCATTATCAATTGTTCAGAAATTAAATATGTCTCCTACTAATTCATCTACTCAAATCCTTGAAATTGACAGATCAAGTGTAGAAATTTTTGGAGAAATAAAAAATGTTCTTATCAGACTTGCTTCACAGATAATTATTGACATCATTGTCATTGATATTCTAGAATGATATTGGTTTGATTCTCAGACAAGATTGGTTAGAAAATCTCAATGGTTATTTCTCAACAAATTGGTATCATTTATGGCTACCCTTAAATGGTAGGACAAATAAAGTCAAGGTTAATTGTGAATAACAAATGAAACATACAGCTATAGACCTTGAAAATTCCAATGAACCAATCAATTCTCCTGAATCTTCATTAGGAAATTATATGTTTGATACCTATATTAATGAGTTTTCATCCAAAGAATCTGCTATGCTAGAAACTCAAATTGAAACCCTAAACTTTCTACAGATACCAACTTTAAATTCAAGACAAATTTTATATGCCAAGGTTCCATGTATCATTACAACTGATCAAATTAACAGTTGGACTTTATATTTTGATGGTTCCAAATCTAATGAGGGAGCTGGTATTGGATGTGTGTTAATAGATCCCCAAGGGAATAAATTTATCCTTTCTTGCAGACTAAATTTCCCTTGCACCAACAATGTAGCTGAATACAAAGATTTACTGCAAGGTATTCAAAACGCTATTGAAATAGACATAAAAAAATCAAAGTTTTAGGTGATTAAAAAATTATAGTAGGACAATGCAATAAAACCATTCATTGTGTATCCAAACTTTTGAGAAATTACAGACGTGAAGTATGGGACTTAGCTCAAAATTTTGATAACTTTGAGTTAAATTCCATACCTCGTTCTCAAAATTTTGATGCCGACCTGCTTGCTATTATTGCATCAAGACTTCTGCCAGTTGAATCCAAAATGGTTTTCAGTTGAAATTATTTTTAAATCTTTAGCCCTCGACAACATTCAAAATTGGAGAGTATTTGATGACAATTATCAAATAAAAGTTTTCTTGACTCTATGAGATACTTTCAAGGAGTCCATTATTGATGAATATCAACATTGTGATCAATTACTAACAATTTTTTTCAGATGATTAGAAAAGTCAAAATTCAATTCCAAAATCTGTAGTCCAATTAGAAAATTTATTACTTTCAAAATAGATTGAAAGGTAGTGAAAATTGAAAAACAAATAGCTCTTGAATGCAATTTGAAGTTGTTAATACAGAAACAGAAAAAACAACCTCAAAATATTAATTCATGAAATAATTATACACCTATTGCATGATCCAAATTTATTAAAATTTTCAAACAATACAAGTATGTTTTCACCTGGACTTATGATGATTTGAAATTTTATGATACTAAAATCATTCAACATGTAATTCCAATCAAAGCAAACAATAAACCTTTTCAGAAAAAACTAAGGAAAATGCATCCTAGACTTGAGGGTCAAATCAAAGAAGAACTTAATAAACTATTGAAAGATCAAATTATTTTTCCAGTAAGACATTCACAATGGGTTTTGAATGTATTCCCAGTTTGAAAGAAAATCGGATATATCAGAATCTTCATTGACTTCAGAATTCTGAATAAATCATTTGAAAAAGATAATTCTCCGGTTCCTTCATTGGAAATTTTTTTACAATTAGTTGCAGGATCTGAAATGTTCTCTCTTCTTGATGGATTCTCTGGTTATAACCCAATTTTGTTGCACCAAAAGACAAAATTAAAACTACTTTTTGAATCAAATAGGGAACATACACTTATAATAAGATTGCATTTGGATTAATCAATGTTGAAGCTACTTTTCAATGAGCTATGTATATTTCTTTTAATGGACTTATTAATAAATTAATGGTATATCTGGATGACATTACAATTTATTCTAAGAAAATAACTCAACGTGTTGATCACTTAAAAAAGATATTTGAAACATGTCGAAAGTATAGAATCTCATTAAATCCCAAAAATACTATATTTGCTATTACTGCAGGTAAATTATTGGGGTTTATAGTTTGTAAAATTGGTATTGTTCTTTATCCAAATAGAATCAAATCAATCTTGCAAATTGTTCTTCATCACAATAAAAAGTATATGCAATCTTTCCTAGGAAATATCAATTTTGTTCAAAGATTTATTCCAAGATTTGCTGAAACATTTAGACTAATGCAAGATATGATTAAAAATAATCATGTTTTTAAATGGGGACCATTAGAAAAAGATGCTTTTGAAAAAAAATAAAGAAGCTATTGCTGCTGCACCAACATTAATCAACCCAAAATTTCATAAATATTTTCTATTATACACATTTGCATATGATGTTTCGTATGCAACGGTCCCCACTAAGAAAAATATGAAGATACAAAAATTCCTATTTCTTTCATGAGTTCTAGCTTTCACGGTGCTGAATTTAATTATCAAGAAATAAACAAGTAAGCTTATGCTATTTATAAATCCGTTAAACACTTTAAACCTTTGTTGTTGAAATCTTAGACTAAAGTGTTACACACCTCACAATTAGGAATTTGTTGGTTCAAAAATATTTAGGAGAGAAAAGAGAAAATTGGATGACTGTATTACAAGAGTATGATTTAGAAATTAAACCATCTAAATTCATCAAAGGACATGGCCTATGTAAATTATCATCCGAATAAGAAGGATATCATTTAGATGAAGGTGAAAATTCTAATTCAGAAATAGGATGGTACAATGAGTTTGAAATAAATCAAGAAAAAATCCTTTATGTACCTGTACCAACAAATACATGGTATGAATATATAAAGCATTTCCTAATTCATGGTACTGCCCCTGACCACTTATCAGTTAAACAGAAAAGAACTTTACGTCTGAAATGTTCCAAATATCAGTTAATTGATGGCATTCTTTTTAGAAAAAATATGATGATGTATTACTAAGATGCCTTGAGAAATCTGATGCAGAAAAAGTCTTAGTAGATCTACATGATGGACCTTCTGGTGGGAATTTTGGCAGAGAAACGACTGCACATAAAATCTAGGCTATTACTGGCCCACTCTATTCAAGGATTCTTATGCATATGCAAGGAAATGTAAAGAATGTCAAACAAAAATAGGAAAAGAAAAAAGAACAACACCCCCTATTTAACCTATTGAACTGTAAGGACCATTTGAGCAATGGGGATTAGATATCATTGGTGAGATTAATCCAAACTCTTCAAAATTACATAAATATATTCTTACAACCATTAATTATTTCATAAGATGGACTGAAGCAATCCCTTTGAAAAAATTCAATGATGAATAGGTACGATATTTCCTAGAAACCCATATTATCACAAGGTTTGGAGTTCCAACATCTTTTGTGTTTGATAATGCTTCATATTTCTCTTCTCTTAAGATGACTGAATTTTGCCTAGATAAAGGTATCAAGATCAAATTTTCTGCTAACTACTACCCTCAAGGTAATGGTTTAGCAGAATCCACAAACAAAAATCTGATTCAAATTCTGAAAAAGATTGTTCAAAATCACCAAAGAAATTGGCATAACCAGTTATCTAATGCCCTATGGGTTGATAGAGTTACTCCTAAAAGAGAATTAGGGAACTCCCCATATTTTCTAGTATATGGTAAGGAAGCCATATTGCCACCAAATATTTTCTTGCCATCTATCCAGTTAGCTCAATCTATAAGGCATAATTCAATCAAAGATATGGATGTTCGATTATATACATTGCTAAAATTGGAAGAGGAACGACAAAAGGCAAAAACTAAATTTCATGAACATCAACAAATTATCAAAAAATGGTTTGATAAACATTTAGCATCTGATAGAGATTTTGTTGTTGGTGACTTAGTTCTCAATTGGGATAAAATCCACGAGGAGAAAGGAAAACACTCTAAATTTCAACATCTTTGGATTGGTCCTTTTCAAATCTTTTCAAAACTTGGTCCTTCAACTTACATCTTACAAACATTACAAGGCCAAGTAGAAAATTTTCTAGTAAATGGGAAAATTTTGAAAATATATTTTTCATAAGAAAATCTTTCGAGATCATATGTAAATATTTCATTTTACTAAAGGATGTTGGTATCCTATTTTTTTTTTTTTACTTTTAGTTCTTTTCTAGATTTCTATATATACTTTTTCTTTTCATTTGTTTCCTTAGTTGTAGAATTTCAACTATGATTACATATTCCAAGAAGCATGTTTTTATCAATATATTATATTATTCTTCCAAATAAATTAAAGTTTAAGGACAAATTATTCTCAAAATATGAAGAATCCAGAAATGCTTGATATTACTTTAGTTCTTATATAAACTTTCAATAGTAAGAAAAAATGTTTGATTGATTATTTTATGTTATGAGAGTTCTATCACCTTAAAATATTTAAAAAATTAGCCATTTAAAAAAAAGAAGAAAAAGAATAATACGATACAAAGTTTGAGTTTCTTTTAATACATCGAAGTATTTCCTATCAAAACAAATCTCTAATACCTCGCTTCCATCACTTAGCTATGTATGATAAATTTCAAAATTGGTCATAAGCTATAAAGTGAAAAAAATAAATTTAAAACTATTCGAAGAAGAACAAATAAACCCGTCGATGCTATAAACGCTTGCTAGCAACAAGTCGATGTTTGTAATTCAACTAAAGGGGATATCTGCACTCACCAAAGTGAAGAAATCAAAGGTTTAAAGAGAGATTATTATAACACAAAGAAAACAAACACTTTGATAGTATTAAAATCCTAAACTTAGTGTTAAAAAATTCAGATGATGATTGGATTATAAGGTTCTAAAGATATAAATAATTTCATTATTTGACTCTTATTTCATAAAATTTTCATTTCTTTCACATAGTGCTTTGATTTTGATCGTTTGCATTTTTTTCAAACTATCAAGTATCTTAGAGATAATTCATAAGTTAGAATAAATTTTTAATTTTGAACTAGAAACATAAACCTAACAAAGATAGCCGCTTCTTCGAGTGTGTCGCCATTTGTTGTTAGGATTACAACAACCCTATTTTTGTTTTTTACAGTAGGAAAAAACAAATGTACCTATATAATTTTTTCTTGTTTTCACTAAAAGGATAAAAAAATTCTAAAAAAATGAGAGAAAAACAAAAATAACTTAATAAGTTAGAGGTCAGATTGCTCTTTTTCATGAATAATACAAAATTACAATCCTGACCCTGACCTCTCGACCCCCTGACTACAAGGTCGGGTCAAATTTCAATCTCTACAATTACATTTCAATCCTGACTTTTCGACTCCCCGACCTTTTGATTATCTGACCATCTGCCCTATCAATATCACCCGACTCCCATGTAGTCGGGGTTTGATGAACGAAAAACACATCAAACAAATAAATGACAACCTGACTTCCTGACCTTCTGACTTCTTGACTACCCGACCATCTTAATAAAACATTACTTTTATCAATTTTCATATTTTTTTTGTTTTTCTTGATTGTTAATAAATTGATTTGAAACTTGGGTTTCTGCAACTTCACGCTTAAACAATTTTTTAAATCTCGATATTAAAATTCTCCTACGCTGTCTCGATTTGCAAAAAAATAGTTGGATTACATAATGGGGAATTAATGATCAAGTCGTACGAATTAATTCATGCCTTCTCCGATTTTTAATCAAAATTCATAACTTCCCAGGTCATTTCCAGTTTGCATACAATTTCAAACGGTTAGGCCTATTTCAGAGAAATTTGAATAATAATAGGAAAAGAAAAAGGACCAAGTTTCAAATATTTTGGGTAGGCAAATTATATTCATAAAATATTGTTCATTCTTATTCTAGACTTTTACCAGAAATAATTCACGTTTATCATTTTTTGTTCAAAGGCCATAAAATGGGAAAAAAGGGAAAATCGCCTGCAGCGAGTCAAGCAGTGGAGCATATAAAAGGAATGTTGAAAGAAGAAGAAAATCCAGAACCAAAAGAATATAGCCTCAACCCATTTCTGATATCCAACTACACTTATAAAACTCAGAAAGATGGTACGATGAAGTGGGAGGAGATGTTTGATTTCTTTGAGAATAGAAGTGGTTGAAAAGTGCAAGATCTTATAAATCAATGAAAAACCTTTTGGAGGGAATTAGGGAAACAAATTTGCATCGGGTAGCTGCTAGGGATAAAATTTTCCCTTATTATGACATGATTTCCTGAATTTTTGTACATGTGTATATCCCAACCCACACTGTGTTAGACCTCAAAAAGAATGTTATAGCCTCCTGGAAACTAGAAGTCCTATCTGCCATTTATAAGCTCGATTCACCTAAAATCCATCTCAATGTTGAATTCCTCAACAATTTCTGAAATATTGTTTATAAACCATGTGAGGAGAATTATGATAAAGTGATTGAAAATTGGTTGCGAGAAGTAGAAGGGTTTAAACTTAAAGATTTCAAATAATATTCCATTTCTATTTTTAAGAAACCCATTAGATTTATTATCAAATTGTTAACCCGATTATACAGAGAAAAGGATCCAAAACATTGTGAAATGAAATGGATTCCCATTATCCATAATATCCTACATGATGCAAATCACCTTAATTGGGCCGATATTTTATCACAAAACATCACTGACGCTTTGAAATTATCATTAATTTCTCCTCTCAGCTACAAACATATATTCTGTATGTATGCTTTTCTAATGGATATCATTATTGCCTCAATCCCATTTCCCTTAAAGAAATGAAACTCTCCTTCCAATCAACAAATCCCAATTTAGAATTATGCCCCAATCCTCTTGGAAAGAAATTTCAAATTCAACTTTTATGATATTTTTCATTATGTTATGATCCCTCTTCATGAAATTCTCTTGGGTAAAGCGCCTCCTAGAATCAATAAAGGTCTCAAACAAGGCCTAGAATCAATAGGCCACTGGTTTGTTGAAGAAATATTTTCTTACATAAGAGTTTATGGTAGTGAGGTTGGTCCTCACATTTTACCTAGATACATTCTTGAAAGAATTACTTTGATGGAAGTATCAAATCATGCCGCTTTTTACGACGAGGCTCAAAAATTGAGTAAATTGAAAAAGAAAATTTGGCCTGTATTTCCAATTAAATTTGGAGAGATAAATATCAGATACCGGGGATATGCATTCAAAGAAGTAGAGGAGCTCCAAGATGTTTGGCTGTATTCTTTACGTCATTATGAATATGATCCCCATGGAATCATTGGTAATCATTATAAAACAATAAGCTATGTGAAAATATTTACTCATCAGGATCCTCTTGTAGGTTTTTACCCTGTACAAAAATTACCTGCAAACAAATTCTCAAAAAATAGAAAATATACAATGGCAAGAAACACAAAATAAATACACAAAGATTTTCCCCTCGATCCCAAAACGAGGACTACCAGATTGATTTTTCATTATTTTCCTTTCAATGTTACAACACGTATATATACATGCTGAAGAATTCATAAACCCCAATCCATTAACCATGGATTAGAGCATAACCATAGTCCACTTGACCAGATCTACAAAATTCCATGGGAAGAAAACTATCATGCCCAAAACCATGTGCGAAATCCATAAAAAAAACCATAGGTAGGTCCGCCCACCTAATAGAGGGTCAATTTTTTTTTCCTGGGGTGTTGCCCCAGACCCCGTGCAAGGGGCGTTACCACTCCCTGCAAACCCCCTAATAGGGGGGGATGCTACAACGAAGGCCTCCTAGGGCTAGTCATGGAAATAATATAACACATAGCCAACACCTCTTTTCGAAGAGGTTTTCATAGCCATTGATGATTCCTAGTAGGCTTCTAATAGAGGAAACCTCTTAAATGTTGAAGCAAGAGAAAAATTACAAGAATTAAGGGGATTTTTTTTTTGAAAGATTCTTAAAGGAGAAAACTATCCATCTCAATGTAACTGTAGAAGAACTTAAAACTTTTCAGTTCTTTCAATTTAATTTCAAACAAATTACTTCAGATCCTTCCTATATCTCTCAAGAGGAGTAAGGAATTCAAATTGAAAAAACAACAGATGTTTTTATTACAGGTGAGGAAGTAGTAAGAAGAGAAGAAATAAATAAAGGTCAACATGTCATAAAGGATACTACAACTATAGAAATTCCTGAGAAAAAGTAAGAAGACCAAGCAATAATGAAGACAATAAACAAGCAAAAAGTGCATGTTCATGGGATCATTGTTATCAATTCTCCCGAAGACATAGAGCATAAGCAATAAGAGAATATAACAAGTCAAGAAATGGAGATTGATATTGAAAATGATAAACAAATGTTTGATGATATTTTTTTTGAGAATGATAGAGAGACACCAGAACAATAGACAATGACTGATAAATATTTAGTCATTCAAACATCTCCCAAGACTTCTATGACACCTATTTCCACTAATATTCCTTGGGATTATTTTATGTTTAATCCTCTTTATGAATTAGAAATAGTTTCTGATACTGTTCCTTCTCTCACAAAATATTTCTTTAATTCCCAAACCAAGTCAGTGGTTAGAAAAACTAAGAAAAGAAAGTTTGATTCTCTAGAAACTGTTACTGAATACAGTTGGCAAGCCCAAGGTGATGTTAAGGAAAAGTCCAAAGAATCTTCACAAGCTTTGGGTTCTTTTGTAAATTATAATCAATATCATATCAATGAGCTTGCAACATCATATGAGGATAGTTTACAAAGAATTAAAGCATTGGAAAAACAATTGGAGAAAAATAAATTGTTTAATGAGGACAACTAGAAAAGGTATTATGCAACTCTTGTCCAAGGTTTTGCAATAGAAAGGGAAAATATTCAGAGTCAATTCCAAATGGAATTGAATGAATTAAAATCAAAACATGCTTAACACATTCAGGATTTGAAAGAATCCCATGAGAATCAAACTCGAATATTGAAAGAAGAAGCTGAAAGTAACACTGAAATCATGACCGCACTCTAAAAGAGCAAAGTGATTCTCTTCAGGATCAACTCAATGAAAACCAGGGAGTAATACAAAGTACAAAAATTTTCAAGGAACAAAAATTACAAATTTTCTTAATTTTAAGGAAGGATCAATCCAATTTTTATAAGCGCATGTATAAGATTTTATCAAGATTTTTTAATTTTTAATTTTTAATTTTTATTTTGTTTGTGTAAGCTTTATTACTTAATTTTTTTTTCTATTAATCATATATAAGGCAGGTAACAAAAAATATGTCTAGTGGCCTCAACCTCCCCAAAGGAAACTAGGTCTGTTGGCCACTGATCAACGTCATATATCGTCCAAAATTTAAGCAATTTGAGCATATCCATCCAATCTAAATAAGCTACTTGTCTAATATATGTTTAAACACACTGCTATCAAAGTAAATTCTATCCAACCAAATCATTGTGGAAAACAATAAAATTCTATTACTTCCTATCTTATCTGCATTTAGTCATCTGATGATTCTATGGGAGCTAGGTCCTTAGCACTCGACCCTGGCATTTCTTTCTGTAACAAACTTTGAATTTGTTTCTTCATTCGGCCTAAGTGGACATTCTGGTGGTACTGCTATACCTGTACAACCTGGATCTCCCTTTGAATATATTTTAAGCTAGGCCCCTCTGTTGGGTTTGCGACAGTTCCTCCAGATTCCTAGTTTCTTTCATTTCTCTTGCCAATAGGTTATTCATAAACCAATAGATATGGACTATCTCTTTGAATAGAGTTTACCTACCTCGGGTGTGTCCCGAGTCTATGAGCAGGGGTTCCCAATCCTTTGTTGGAAGTGACTCTGCCACATCCTTGGCGTTCAATTTCGCTTCCCATGACGAACTTAGGGACTTGACCTATGTTGGAGTTCCCCCACTGTATGCATGCATGAGGTTCAACATAGTTTCCTCCCACTTTTCAGCGGAGTCTCGCTGGTCGAGGCTAACAACATTTCTTTTTATTGTTAGTCTATTTACAGGTGCGACGGCACCCTCTTCTCCCCAGCCTCGCTTCCGCCTTCACCATTTTTCCTTCGATCAAAGTTCCTTCCAACAATGACCACTCCAAAATTCTTGCCTTATCTCGGAGTAGGAGCACCATAGTCGAAGGGGGAAGAAGATTATATAGACCTGTAAGAGTAGCGTAAGCAGAACAATTAAAACCAAACCAAATGTCAGTGTTTCCATCGAACCATTCCTTGTGGAGCATAATTATTGAGTCACATTTTTGGGTTTGAGGAGTCTAACCCGAATTCCCCCCAACCCCTTCATGAATTTCCTTCATCCTCACCGTGCCCAGGATTAGATGAATTTCTTCCCTTTGGCTCTCAGTTCTCCCCTTGGTCCTACCAGCCCTCTGGCTTCCTGGTTTAAGCCCTGCCACAACCAACTTGACAGACTCACAGGTGTTGGAACACTCAAGTATTGGGATACATGTGGCAGACTAGACTCTAACTAAATTGACAGACCCTCCGAGGTTTGGTGACCCTGACTCACCATTAATGCCCCTCTAGAATTTGAAATTTCCATATAAACCGACCTTGATGGAATTGGCTGATAGGCTGGTAAAGGGTGTACCCAGGATATATAACATTCCCTCCATCTAAATTTTCATTCTACCCTCGACCCTACCATGTCTCTGGCTCCATGAAATAATCACGCTGTTGCATAAATGACAACCGCACCAGGGTTAGAGTCCCCCGAATCCCCTTTAATGCCCCACTGAACCAAAGGTTTTCCAGGAAGCTGAACAATGGCTAGTAGGTCAGACACCCTGACTTTATAAGGCCCCGACACCCCATTCCTAGCCCACTGTACCAAAAGATCACCCAAAGACCAGAAAAAACTAGACTGGACAGACATGTAGGTGGTTTGGACCCCAGACACCCCTTTCTTTCCTCTCTGGCCCAGAGAATTTCCAGGCGACCACAGGCACTCAAGGCTGCCTCGGTCCCTCCCAGGTCCCAGACACCTAGTTTTGACGAATGCAGGAGCGAAGTTTACAACTCGAGTGCCAAGAGTAGCCCCTGACCCTCCATGCATGCCCATTTTTTCCAACAGGTTACCATATAATACATAAATTAAAATGTCGGACATCAACAACAAAGAACTGAACCAAATTCCATCAGAAACATGCAAAACCATCACCATTCTTTGCCAGACCAACCTCCATTCTTGCAACATAGACTCCATATCTAGAATAAGGCGGGCCTGAAATACATACCAGTTTCCCTATGAAGGGTTGGTGGCATATTCCTACTGCTGGCGACAATCCCTCCTTCTGCAGGCAAGTTCCTCCCCCCTGCTACCAATCTTGTCTCCCACGTCCAAGTTCCTCCTCAGACCGTGTATCCATACTCTAGCATCCCTCACCACCTTTTTTCCTCATATATCACCTTGTATTACCATTTTCCTTCCCAAGTCAGCTGCCACTTGTGTCCTTCCTCTCCAAGTTCTTAATGCTACGCGCGTGTGGGGTCCTTGGGTGGGCCTTCCACCAGCTCTGTCCTCCTCCTTCTCACACATGCCAATGATCCACCTGGGGATCTCCTATCCCGTCGCACCCTGATCAGGGGTTGTCAAGAAATTTTAAACCTTAATGAGATGATTCATTCCTTAGTAGAAGAAGATAAATACATCAAGGTTAGATTTTCGTCCATCCTGGACTAGGAAAAGGAGTTACAATTTGAAGTAATTCACAATGTTTCCAAGAATGATGGAAGAATAATGCATGAATCATTAAGCCACAAAGAAAAAGAGGCCAAGGAAGTCAGAGAATGGATTAAAAATTCCCAAGGACAATGTTTAGCAATATGGGAAAATCAAACTTATTTTATTGAGGAGTTTGATCTCCCAGGTTCTAAACAATTAAAAGAAGTCCTTCTTGGAGAGCTTAAGTAGTCAACATAAAACATCATCATCAAGGAACAAAAATAAATAAGCGAGATAAAAATTTCGATGCATCATGCTTTCCATAAATATCTACAGTTCCCTTTTGAACAATTTAAACTCATTTCTAAGTTTGGAAATAAGTATTAGAAAAAGAAGAAAACAATCCAAAGTTTAATTTTAGATTTCTAGGTTAGCACAAATTATTTTCATCCAATTCATTTCTTAGTTGTTACTCAGGTATATTCAGAATGGGTGAATCACATCCAAATTCATGCACCACATCTTCTACTCAACATGGAGGATAAAGACTCTGAGGATGAGGAAGAAAGATAAACAACTGGAAAACTTTTTAGGAAAAATCAGTTAAAAGGATGAAACTTTTATTTTTAGAAGTTTTTATTTATTAGAGAAAATATTTATGATTTTCTAAGTTGTTATTTGTCAAACAAACTTATCTTGTTTTTTAAGTATTTATACAACCTCTTACGTTGGAGTAGAGGTCGAGAAATTGTGAAGACTCAGAACTTGCATTTTTGAATCAAATTTTGAAGTTACAACTCTTTTGAAGACCAATTTCAGAATCAAATGTGTTTTGAGCTATGAGACTAATGTCTAGTCATCTTTTTAATTCCTTAATGGATGCATCTGGTATTGTTCTTTAACTTGTACATATTTTATTTTTGAATGAATATTTGATTATTCTGTTTAAACATTTCTTAGGATATGTTGCAGTCTATATCTATTATCAACAGAATTTTATGAATTGTTAACTTTTTTATATTCCTATCTGATGATTGAAATTTGATATTCAAGAGATAGAATATTAATTTCTCTCATTTTTGAGATAATGTTCTTTCTTAATTGTTCTAGTTAATAAATGCATATAAATTTTAGAAAAAAAATTAGTTTGAATAGGATGAAAAACTGATAATTTTTATTTTTATTTTTATTTTTATTTATAAACTTTTTGTATAAAACTCTTCCAAAACCAATTTGTGTGGTTAGCTGGACCCAAATTCTAGCAGGATTTAAACATACATGATGTTTTTCATGGTTTGTTATGTTTGAATGAATCCCTTGCCCCCGATCCTAACTGTTGTT
The DNA here is from genome assembly GCA_031772625.1 of Pinus tabuliformis. Lineage (NCBI taxonomy): Eukaryota > Viridiplantae > Streptophyta > Pinopsida > Pinales > Pinaceae > Pinus > Pinus tabuliformis. The sequence continues at coordinate 563,212,289 of CM062804.1, read as the reverse complement.
CAAATTGACCTCATCCAATCAACAATTTGTTTATATTTTTGTAGATAATTTTAAATATTAAAATATGTCATATAATTTCCCTAATTTGTTTTATTTTTTCATCTTATTTAAATTTTAAAGTTTAGTTTAGCACACGAAACCGGGCCTTAATTCTGGAGAGTATACAACCTTTCCAATGAAAAAGGGTCTAATTGGGACTCTGATCAGGCCAATACTCACTTGTTATAGGAGGAAGTTTTCCACCTATCAGCACCCACTTAGATTCAAATTCCAATTATGATATGTTTACTCTTTGTGGGTCAATTAGGGTTGGAAATATACCAAAACACTCATGCTCATTTAAGTGTTGAATGTGGATGAGATGCTTCAAAGAGTTAATAGCCCAAGGGGCTAACTCATTCAGTTTTGGTTAATGTTGTTGGGATTTATTTTAGTTTTGTACTTGTAAGGATTTAGTTTGAAACTTTTTGGGTGAGGTGCACTAGTCTACATTGATCAATTTACTACGAATTCCACCCATGAATTTGGGGAATCATCCATTGAGTTTACTTGTGATGTTTTCCTGGGAAAATAAAATATAATGCTTAAATGGAATGTTTATTTTTAACATTTTCTTGTAATTAATTTAGATGCAAATATTTTCAAGGCCTATATGTTATATTATATAGCTAGCTTGGATTTTTTAAAATTATTTAATACATAGAATGTGGTTTAGAAAGTTTTAGTTTTCTTGTGAATAAGTTAGGATAATTTTATATTATAGGTGAAATTCTTTTCATATATGCAAGTGATGGAGCCTACAGATGTGGGAGCTCATTTTGTAGTCCTTGTTTTTCTTGATGATTCTAAAAAAATTGTTCTATTTGAAGGGGTTATCCCTATTATACTACAAGGGATGTCATTCTTAGGGAAGTGGCCTTTTTACTTCTAATAGAAGAAAAAATAAAAGTTAAATGTATTACGTGATGACCTTTACATTCAAAGTCAGAAATGAAATACAAAGGCATTATTATTGGTGTAACACCCCCTCCCAGTCCTACCCAAAGTAACCATGCCAACAGGGTAAACATGAGGAGAGATGCTACTACAATCAAATTCGACCTCCTATGTCACCTTAAGGAAGTGGAATTGACAAAACATCACATATAGTCATCCAACATCATCAAAAAAACCCTTAGGAGACTGGTCAAACAAATACCTCAATCCAATATGATCACTCATAAGTATGAATATCCTGCCAAGAAGATAGTGTCTCCACATCTTCAATGCATGTATGATCGCTGCTAACTCAAAATCATGTGTGGGATAGTTCAGCTCATGCTCATTTAGTTTCTGTGACTCATAGCACACTACCTGTCCTTCTTGCATGATAACTCCACCAATTCCTCTCTTGCAAGCATTTGTACACACTACAAACTCCGTGGCTGGATCCATACTCTTTAGCACTAGTGCATGTGTCAAAAACTACTTAAGCTTCTCAAAACCATCTTCACATTCTGTCGTCCATTCGAACTTCTTATCTTTCCACTGCAATGATGTGATAGGATATGCAATGTTTGAGAAGTTCCTGATGAACCTCCTGTAGTAACCTACCAATCCCATGAATGATCTCACCTCATGTACATTCTTAGGAGTTTCCCACTCCATTATGGCCCTTATCTTTTATGGATCTATTGTTATGCCTTCCTTGGAGACAACATGTCCCAAGTAGTGTACCTCAATCTGAAAGAAGCTACAGTTGCTAAGCTTAGCATACAATTGATACTCTCTTAGCAATCTCAACACTGTTGCTAAATGTTCGAGATGTTCTTCCTTATTCTTAGAATATACCAGTATGTCATCAATAAATACAATAAAAAAATTGTCCAAATAAGGATGCAACACACTATTAATCAAACACATGAATGTAGATGGAGCATTAGTTAAGCCAAATGGAACAAGCACAAATTCATAATTCCCATACCTGGTCCTGAATGCAGTCTTGAAGATATCCTCTTCCTTGATGCATACATGATGGTATCCCAATCTCAAGTCGATCTTAGAGAACACTGCTTCTCCCTTCAACTAATTATAAAAAGCATCAATCCTCAAAAAAGGTTATTTTTTCTTGATCGTTACCTTATTAAGCTGTATGTAATCAATGCACAATCTAAGAGTACCATAATTCTTCTTTACGAACAACACTGGTGCAACCCAAGGTGATACACTAGGTTTGATGTATCCTTTGTCCAAAATTTCCTTTAGCTGCAAATTCAACTCTACCAACTCAGGTGTGCTCATCTTGTAAGGTGCTTTTGATGCTGGAGCTTCCCCTGGCACCAACTCAATAGAAAAGTCTACCTCCCTGTGAGGTGGAAACTCTGTAATGTCCTCAGGAAATACATCCCAAAACTACTGCAATACTGGGTACCTTCTCAACACATCAGCATCCTCAACCTCCTTACCCTTGTCACTGGAAATGTGTACTACAAACATCACACAACCTTTTCTACAACTATGCTTAGCCTGCATAGTGGTAACCATCCTCACTGATGTAGGCTTCTTCTTTCCCTGCAAGGTCCTCTTTTCTCCACTATCATCCACACACTCAATGGCCTTATCAAAGCAATCCACTTTGGTTCTGTGAAGGTATAGATAATCCATACCCAAAAGAATACTATACGAACCCAATGGAAATACATTCAAATGCGTTGCTGTAGGCATACCATTTACGTCAAATGCACAAGCTCTTACCCAATGATGAACTTGTTTCTTTGTACCAATAGACAACTGTACCAACCAATATTATGCATGCACTTATTTTCTCAAACCACACTTATCCACCAGGTCAAGATTAATATAACTATAGTTAGATCCAAGATCAAGAAAAATAGAAACAACTTGATCACAAAGCTTAACATCCATCTTAATGATCGATGCCTGATGATCTACTTGTCTGTTTTCCACAGCTGCATAAATTAGAGGAACGCTACAAAAAACATCACCAACTGTATGCACCTCCTGAGCACTATATATCTTAGGTCTACTACCACTCTGATACTGTCGAAATCCCTCTTACGATGATCCTTACCACATATCCAACACTGCAATGGTTCCCTACCATCGCCTCTAGCCTGCTGCTCTCCATGTCCCTTCTCAGCTATATTGAATCTCTTGTAAGGAACTGCATTATCTTTCTCACTTGCATCTTGAGGTCTTCCTCACTTTGGTGGAAATTTTCCTTTAGATTTTTCATTTCTCTTCAAGTCATGTTTCCACTCAACTTTGCGCTGTGACTGCTCATAACAATGCTTCAACTTTCAGATGGCCTCCTCTAATGATCTAGGCTCATCGAACTCAATCCAGTCTCTATATGCATCTGGGAATCCACTGATGAATCTCTGAACCTTGGCCATCTCCTCTCTGAGGTAAGGCATATATCTCAACAACTCCCAAAATATGCTAATATACTCCTCATCTATCATAGAACCCATCCGCAACTCATATAACTCCTTAGCTCTGTCATCCAAATACATCTCAGACAAGTAATTCTTATTGAAAAGCCTTTCAAACACATGCCAAGTCAAATCATATTCATTCATTTCCTTGACATTCTTCATGTCTTCCCACCAAATATCTGCTTTACCTTTGAGATTGAAAAGGGATATCCTTACTTTCATGTTTTCTGAGTAATCATGCAATCTAAAGAATTTCCTCATGCCAAACAACCAAGCCTCCACATCTTGAAATTTATTCATCTCTCCATCAAAGATAGGTGGTTTTTCCTTCTTGAACTCATCCATCAAGTATCCCTTATCATTCCTCCTGTATGGATGACAATGATGACGATCATGATGTCTATCATAACCAAAACTAGAGTAATACCTATGTTTGTCACCCCTCCTATCCAGAGTGTCCAACATCCTGCCATCGCTGATAGTGTTAGATCTATTTGACCTATGTCTACTATGAGACCTACTACCATATGCCCCATTAGTTTTGTCCTCATGTCCATGGATGATCCGAAGGGGTCCCTGTCGCTTCAAATCTAAAAAACTCTGAAGTAATATCACATTCACCTCTTCTTGTTTCTCTTATGCCTGCATGATTTTGTCATTGTCTGCTTTGTAACTCCTTATTTCTTCCTTCAAGTTTCTCAATGTGTCTGCCAAGTCAAAAGAGTGCCCTACGCCATGCTTCCCATATGAGTCATAGGGAGATTCTATGTAGTCTACCACCTTGCTAGCCATCTGATCTCTTTCCTGCAAGGCATACTATGTCAGCTAAACCAAATCACCATAAATCAACGTACCTTATCATAACTTGGGGAGGATACCTTGTCTGCAAGATCATCAAATCAGCGCGATGCATGTAAAACATAACCATAATCACATATAGACATATATCAATAACTTGAGTAACACATAACCATCATACTAACTAGGGTCTAGTCATCAATGCAAGGCCATATCAATGATGCATGCTATGACCTCATGTATGAAATCAAACATTACTCCAGTATACACATTGCCTCATGCAACTATCCACCTGCATAAGAAATGCCTAATCAAATACACATACACATAACCACATGTAGTCGAGCATAAGCGATCAATTCTTGTAATCAACCTACAAGACTAATGCATGTAATCAAATAACCAAGAATGCAACCCAACATACAAGGATGTAATCAAGCTGCATATAATTTTATAACCAGTCATATACTCATGACGATGCATTCCATAAAATCGACATCAATTTCCTCATGGTAACCTTACTACTACCATGATCAATATGATGCAGTGCAACAAGCACATGTAACGCAAGTATAAGAGCTACACACACAAATGACATGCATGCATTACCAACACATTCACCCATATTTGTAGCACCAGATATGACCCAAAGAGAATGAAACCATGCTCTGATACTAATCTGTAACACCTCCTCCTAGGCCTACCCAAAGTAACCATGCCAACTAGGTAAACATGAGGAGAGATGCTAATACAATCATATTTGACCTCCTGTGTCATCTTAAGGAAGTGGAATCGACATAACATGACATACAGTCATCCAACATCATCAACAAAACCCTTAGGAGACAAGTCAACCACTTAGACAACTTGTCCCTGGGTCCCACTGATATTTTGTATCTTGTAGGCCATAGTAGCTCTCATGTTATGGGAAAGGGAGCGACCATAAACCTAAAGTCGCTCTCACCGGCCTGCCTGCCAGCGACTGTGGACCAAAATTGCTAGTTCTGTGCTAGCGACCCCGAGGTTTAAGCCACTTTTCTAGCCCAGAATCTTGGCCTCTGCCCAGAACTTGTTGTAACTTCTAGAATTCATTAAAAACATGATAACAATGCTGATCAATAAAAAATTGCCCTTAGGACTAGGCTTGAGCATCCCCAACTGGGACTGACATTCTGTCAAACACTTGGAATCAATGCAACCTATAGGTCTAGGATACAAGACAAAGCATAAATGACTGAAAGAACTTATGAAACATAACCATAAGGATCAACTCCTTCTCTATTGAACTACTACATAATCAATTAGGTCTTTCACCCATCCATTTAACAGTTACAAGTAAATACATGAAATAACCATGACATGAACTAGTCATTCAACCATGATTATAATCAACATAAAACCATATAAATATCAAAGATATGACAACCATTAAATCCACATAGAAATCAATGCAAAATTAAGAGAAATTAGATTTTATTAATCATAGGAAAATCTAACCAGTTTCGGGACTTCCACATACCACTTGACCATAGACATGGTTGAACCAAATCTCTCTTTTAGTAAATCACCCTCATGCCATATTACAAACATGAATGTGGGATCTCATAGAACAACCAATCCAAGAAAAACCAAGGGAATCGAGAGGATAAACCACCTCCACCCTCACCAAACCGTGATCACACCAAAAATGGTGCTCAGATCATAACCGAACAGAACTTGGATTACCATCTGGAATCCGTCATTATCCTTGAGGAATTTTCTGTCTCCTTGTCTCTTAAGCTTTACTGCAATCCAAACCCAGATCACTAGGCCCTAAACCGAGACCAATCCCTTAGTATTTATCGTATATCCTGCCAAAACCAGTCAAGGGATTCCCAGGCCTTTGGGAATGAATCTTGAGACCACATTTGCCCCAGATTCTGAAATCCATCCGACAATTCTAAATATCAAAACTGAATAAACATCCCAACATACCATGGCATCTAGAAAAAGGCTAGTCTAGGTTGAAAACCACTGTCATAACTGAGCAAGACCATGCCATCTGTAGAAATTTTGAATAATAAACACTTATTCACAGAGATTATCCCGATTATACACTATTGCGGAATACATGCATAATACATAACCTCCTCTACGTTGATCATCAATTTAGCAACATTAAAATCAATGAAACATCAATCACATGCACACATTAACACAGTATGTAACCCGGGGAAAGCATACAGCTGAAAACCCCACACTATTTGTATATTATAATGATTGAGAACATGTAACAATACATAGTACAATACTCCTCACAAGTACTCAGTACTATCTCCACCTAAACTAGCTCAGATTTGAACAAGTCACAGGTTCAAATTCCTCCACTGCTTTGCCTGCCTCCACTGCACAATCTAAAGTGAAAATCACGTGAGCACAAGCTACAATTGCCTTGGTATTGGCCCACACTACGCAATCCTCATTGGCATTACTCAATCCATGCATGTGCAAATCTCATGCACAACTGATAGTCACAACTCACCCTTTCACTTACCTCTAACACTTGTCTTTGTTGAACTGTCCATGCACTGAGTTAACTGATGTATTCTTTAGTTTCTTTATGAGTTAATAATTAGTGAATTAATTAACAATCAATTCACACAACTCATCACTAGTGTATTCTTTATTTAGACTAAATACAACTAGTTCGACTAAGTCAAACTGAACACAACTCCATCAACTCCACATCCAACTCCACAGAACTCACATGCATGAGTTCTAACTGAATTCCTCCATGCAATAGATCAACTAACACATAAGAAACCATGTGATTCCTTTTTTCAGCTGCATGTGCCACATCCGTAGCTCGAACTGAAGTGCTCCAAGAGAATAAGATAATGTTTAGAGTCCAAATATTACTAAGGGCTAATAATATTTGTCTGTTTCTATTTTTAGCCTGGCAGTCTAAAAATAGACTCTGATCACTCCGTTGTGAACCAAAAATAGAAGTCCATCTATTTTTCCCAACATGACCAGTCATACATAAACAACATCCTGCAACTCATAGACCATGATCCATATGTCTAAAAATAGACTTTGCGCCAAAAATAGCCTGCGGACCAACTTAGTGAAGGCGACTCCTTTCCACTAAGCTCCATCATCTTGTTTCATTTTCAACACTCCCTCTCAACAAGATATGGATTATTTGCAACCCCTATCCTGCAACTCTGGAATGTTTTGCATGCAACACATTTGCCCGGTCCACTTGCTCCAACAACACTTGGAACAAAAACACTCCCAACTAACCACTCTGTTGGGCTAGGAACATACTCTGATGCTGAAGCTCTACCTACTGCTGAAAAGTGCTCCCTCTATGACATCTACGCTACTGCAACATCTCCATGCATCTCACACCATTGCACACTTCTCTGTGCCACCTAGCACTGTGAAAAACACTTGTGCCTCTCGCATTGCTGCAGCCTGCTAGCTATGCGATGTCCTGAGATTCCCTACACTGTCGCTCTCTCTGCCGCTCCATCCGCATCTGTCTCTACCCAATCAGTCAGTTCCTGCTACTCCACATCGAGGTTCCCGTAGCAAGGTCTCATCCAAGAGGTTGGGTACCTCAAGGATCCTGCCCCTCCTCCTTGGGACGATCAATCCAAATCACCCCACCTCCTACCTGGAGGTATGGCTGCATGCGATCCCTCAGCCCACCTGGCTCGAAGTTTCCACCTACTGGAGGTCTCTGCATGAGTAGATGTCTCTACTCGATCTCCTCTCAGCTTCCCTTGTTGTGGCTACTCCACAACCTCCTAAAGCTGCTGCACCAATCGTGGCTCCTCCACAATCGTCTGAGACTTCTTCTGGATCTTCATATTGAGAGGTAATATACGCTCCCTCTCAACCGCCAAGTCTCCATCAGTTGCCTCGCTTCTCAAGGCTTTGCATGCATCTTGAACCTCAAGAGCATACAGGTTCTTGACCCGTGAACCAATCTGCTTCACCTGTCTAGTGATGATGTGTCTAAGGAAAACCTTTCCTTACCGAAGACTACACCATAGCCTCTGTCTTCCAGCATCGTGATCGACACCAAGTTTCTCTTCAGTCCTAGTACATACTTGACATCGGTCAAGGTAAGGCGAGCTCCATGCTCCCTCTGAAAAATAACCGTGCCTACACCTGAGACACTATACTTCTCATCATTACCCATCGCTATGAGTATCTAAAGATCTTTCTCCTCCAAAGTACTGAACAAAATTTTGTCACAGGTCATGTGGAAAGAAGCTCCACTGTCAAGAAACCAACCACTTCCCACCATGGATGAAACCATGCATGCGAAGAGTGTGAAATCCAACTCAAACTATGAAGCAAGTGCCTCACCTTCAGATCCTTCCCCGGATCCCTTCTTGGATTTCTTCTTTGGGCAATTAGTAGCATAATGGCCCAACTCATGACAACGAAAGCATCTCACCTTCGACTTGTCAACCTTCTTCCCATCATTGGAAGAACTGGATTCAGAAAGAGAACCCTTCTCCTTCCCCTTCTTCACCTTACTCGCTAAGGCATAGTTCTCCTCATCATGCATGGATGAAGAACTGTCTCTGGTGCTCCGTCTGATCTCCTCTTGCACAAGATCCGACCAAAGTCTCTCCCATCTTGGCAATTTCTCCCGACCATTGACAGAGTCTTGATAGGAATGCCAAATCTTCAGAAGACTAAGGAGAGCCAATCTCACCAAGTCCTCATCATCGACAGTCACCCCCACACTTCCTAGCTCATCCCGGCACTGGGTGTACTTCGTGAGATACTGGGGCATACTGTCTCCATTCTCACACTTAATGTTTCTGAGTTTATCCTTAAGCGCCAACTTCCTCTGGTCGCTCTTGCTTTGGAATAAATCTATCAATGCTTTCCACATCAAATATGGAGAAGCCTTTCCATGCAGGCTGGATACAATGTGATCCTTCACGCCCTCCAACAAAATCCTTCAACACTTTGCTGTCTTCTTTTTCCAAACCACAGCTTCAGCAACATCAGTTTGTTTTGGGACCTTAGCCTCTATGAAATCCTTCAGCCCATTATCATCTAACACGGCCTCCATCCTGTCCTTCCATGCAATATAGTTCGAGCTGCCCTCAAGAGCATACTCCAATTGCAATATGTTGAAAGACATTGCCACGTTGACACCAAGAAAACACTGCTGCAAATTTGAATTCCACCAGCTCCAAACTCAACCGCCTCTGATCTAGAATTCATGAGAACAAAGTATTTCTCATACAGAGATTGACTGTATGGGCTTTTACCAGATATCTCACCTTCCAAAGGAAGGATGAATCCAGAGGCTACTTGGCCCGATTACAGACTCTGCCTAAATAAATAAAATGTAATCACTTTCTAAATAATAGATCTGATGATCAACAACCTTGATACCATGTAGAAATTTTGAATAATAAACACTTATTCACAGAGATTATCCCGATTATACACTATTTCAGAATACATGCATAATACATAACCTCCTCTACGTTGATCATCAATTTAGTAGCATTAAAATCAATGAAACATCAATCGCATGCACACTTTAACACAGTATGTAACCCGGGGAAAGCATACAGCTGAAAACCCCACACTATATGTATATTATAATGATTGAGAACATGTAGCAATACATAGTACAATACTCCTCACAAGTACTCAGTACTATCTCCACCTGTTATACACAAAACTAGCTTAGATCCGAACAAGTCACAGGTTCAAATCTCCTCCGCTGCTTTGCCTGCCTCCACTGCACGATCCAAAGTGAAAATCACGTGAGCACAAGCTACAATTGCCTTGGTATTGGCCCACACTGTGCAATACTCATTGGCATTACTCAATCGATGCATGTGCAAATCTCATGCACAACTAATAGCCACAACTCACCCTTTCACTTACCTCTAACACCTGTCTTTGTTGAACTGTCCATGCACTGAGTTAACTGATGTATTCTTTAGTTTCTTTATGAGTTAATAATTAGTGAATTAATTAACAATCAATTCACACAACTCATCACTAGTGTATTCTTTAGTTAGACTAAATACAACTAGTTCAACTAAGTAAAACTGAACACAACTCCATCAACTCCACATCCAACTCCACATAACTCACATGCATGAATTCTAACTGAAATCCTCCATGCAATAGCTCAACTAACACATAAGAAACCACGTGATTCCTTTTGTCAGCTGCATGTGCCACATCCGTAGCTCGAACTGAAGTGCTCCAATAGAATAAGATAATGTTTAGAGTCCAAATATTACTAAGGGCTAATAATATTTGACTGTTTCTATTTTTAGCCTGGCAGTCTAAAAATAGACTCTGATCACTCCGCTGTGAACCAAAAATAGAAGTCCATCTATTTTTCCCAACATGACCAATCATCCATAAACAACATCCTACAACTCATAGACCATGATCCATATGTCTAAAAATAGACTTTGCGCCAAAAATAGCCTGCGGACCAACTTAGTGAAGGTGACTCCTTTCCACTAAGCTCCATCATCTTGTTGCATTTTCAACACCATCGACAACAAGAGAACCATACACCAACATGTAAAGCCATGCATGTCCAAACCAGCTAGGAAATCACACATGTAAAAGGTTACTTGCTAGTATTCCCGCTGAAGCTTCTTGATCCTGCTTTCCTTTCCTTTTTCTTTGCATGTCTTCCTTTCCTTTTCTTGCTCCCAAAGAGAGTGCTCCAAGGAAAATCTAAGTGACTAAGAGAGAGAGAGAGAGAGAGAGAGAGAGAGAGAGAGAGAGAGAATAATGAAAGAGCTCCAAACTTGAACCTGACAAAAGCCATGAAATGATCCTCATAAGCCTTTTTATGCTTGAGGACTATAATTTATTCATTTTCCATTATTTTCCTTCAATTTCCTCCTCACATGCAACTTTTGACCTTTCACCTTCTCCTAATTTCCTTTATTTTCATAAATAAATAAATATGCCAAAATGCCTTTTTTCATTTTAATGCCTTTGCCTTATCCTTTGCCAACTTCCTTAGCCCAAACACACATCCAGTGATGCCCACTAGGATATCTTTGCCCAACATTCAGCTTGGAATACATGTCCCTTACCCATGGTCTTATTTTTCCTTTATTAACTTTTATTACATGAACTTTTCACCAGAGCTGTTACAATTCGGAGGATATAGAACTTTGGTTATATAGCATATGCATTTTGATCATCTTTGTTGTTGGGGTGAAATGTGTTAGTGCCTATATGTTTCCTTGTCACCTCATATAGGGTAGTGAGGTCCTTTAGCATGATTTTAAGGTATTTCCTTTAAAGTTCATTATTTGGTGTGTTTTCCTAGTCTATGTTTAGGGCCTCCCTGTGTTAATGTAGGCCCTCATTTTCTAGTATATTTTCTAATTTATTTTACTTTTGATTGACATATGATGGTTGAATGGTGTGGATTTGTGTTAGGAGGGAGCCCATTGTTCCCATGCTTGCAACTAAGCCAATTTTAGATCAATTTTTCTATGGGTGTTCCATGAAGTATGGGTTATAACTTTGATTAGGTCTTACGAGTCCTTGTCCAATATTAGGTAAGGGTATTATGAGTCTTAGGATCTTGCAAACATTACTTCAAATATACAATTTTGTGTTGAAGAATAAATTTTGGTTTGGTCATTGTTATCAATCTCTTATAGGCTAGAATAAAGTTGTAAATGACTTTCCTAAATGCCAAGGCTTCTTTGGAAATGGAAGTTCCTAGCAAAAGATTGTTATCAACAAGTTGGAGGTGAGAAATAGTTGTCCCTACATTGCATCTAATGGTGATTGCTAATAATTTTATCAATGCTTCTACAATGAGTATAAAGAGGAAGGGCAAGAGGGGATATTCTTATCAGATACATTTGGTTGTGTTGAAAGACGTTTAGAGAATTCAAAGGTAGAGAAAATACTTAAAATTATAATTTAAAAGGTCAATGGGTTTGGGCATGTTGATTTTTATGAGCATACCTACATTTTTTCCACCTTTGAGAGAGTGGATCGATTTATGGGTGACTATGATGCCATCTAGGATTTGCCTGCAATCAATATGGCCTCCTTACTCTAGGGAGATGATCTATTGTATGTTCGCTCTAAGATAATATAACTTTGGTGATTAATTTAAAAATGAAATTGTAGAGGGAAATGGGGTGAAATTTCTCTATTAAATATACTTTATGTTAGGGATGAGAGTTAAGAAGATGGCATTGAAGGCCTTGAGTCGTCCTCCCTTCTGTGCACCTTGATGTTTGATAACCTCGTCGAATTCCTTATTAATTTCATCCCAGTAAGATAAAAGATGTTATGGATTCCATTAGGAACTAATGCTTTGTTTGAGTCCATATCCTTTACAAATTGTATTACCTCCTCGTAAGTGATCACTTGCATTAGGAGATTGTTTTTTTCCACAACAATTAATTATTATTATTATTATTTAACTAGAATGAGAATTTATGGAGAATCAATAAATTTGACATATTGGTTTCCATTATTACACCATGTACAACTATTTCATAAATTCCACAAATGATCCACTTACAACATGTCTCCAAAAACTTGAACCCACACTGACAAGGAAACAAACTGTTCAACAAACCACTCAAACAAAGATCCTTTGCATCCACTATTACTAGATATGAAATGTTGCAAATGATGTTTTATGTGGCTTGATGGTTATCATCCACAAGCTCCTTGAGTATAGTGTTGAAGTGTGTGGTTAGCTCTTGCTCTATTTTTCCATGCCCTTCTAGGTTCCTTGGGAATTGTGAACACGTTTATATTTTTGTCCCCTTCTTTTTGTAAGCATACTCTTGATTTTTTCCTCCATAAGTATTATTTTTGTTGACTATGGGTTTTTATTTCCTCATTGAGGATATTCACTTGTTGTTTAATCTCTTCTTCCATCCCTATAGTCATGATATATTGTTGCACTGTTGATGTTTTTTGTTCCATTTTCCATGGTGTTATAACATGTTTTTAAATTCCTCCTTGTTTCATTTATTGAGTTGCATCTTAAGGTGCTTAAGAAATTATCATAGGGAATTTGTGTTCCCATTCCACTATTCCTTCATTCTATCCTTGAAATTTGGATGATTAAGTTGGAGTCTTGGAAATTTGAACAATGTATTTTTTTGTGTTTCATTTTTTGGATTTAAAATATGAACAATGTATTTTGTGGGGTTCCATTAATTTCCCATTGTTCTTTAATGAGTCAATGCTTCGAGACTATATTATAACCTAGTTTCCAAAATTCCTTTGACAAGAGGAAGCGATATACTCTGACTACCACTCTCCCTTGTCTATTGTTCTAAGTATAAAAACTATTTGTAGTGGGGGTGTCAATTAGGCATGCAAAGCCATTGATTTTATTAAAGTGGATGTTATATTACATGAGTCTTGTGATGCATCTTGTTGTAGCATAAACCAATTTTCAATGTTTGGGGTTTGTTTATTTATTTGAACAAATACTTTTTTATTATTTAAATGGGCATATGTGTTACCCTGCCACCTAATTTAACTCTCATGTAGCTTTGGGAGTTCCTATTGAAATGTGATTAGATATATGGAGAAAAATTAATGTTAGGGTCCCTTGAGTGTTCGAAGTCTAAGGGGGTGGGGGGGGGGGGTCCCAAATTGTGGTTGAGCAATTTACCGTTAGGACATGCGTCATCCAAAGAACTATACCATCCACTCCTTCTCCCCTATGCCCCTTGAGTTTTCAAATCAAATATGCCATCCATCGATGCTACTTATATGACATGGCAGGTGGGACCCTCACTCATGAAAAAGGTGTCACACCAATCATTGGCACAAGTTTGGTGCTCGATATGAAATAAAGATGACATCTATATGGCACAAAGGTACTGGTGCACATGCTATGAATGTGGGAATGACATAAGCATAATAAAGGAGTGGGAGTTTCTTATATTTTTCAAAATAATAAATATTTATCCCCAATAAGTTTTTCCACATGTTGGGAACGGGTCCCCTGGGGTCATTTTTGGGACTAAAAGCCTAAGTTTTGGGGCAGAAAGCCCAAATTTTGTACAAAGGAATGTAAAGTCTCCACATTTTGTGGCTGTAGAGCGTGAAGATAGCAAGAGTCAAAAAGGGTTTCTGCCCTTAGTTTAGATAGCTTGTGTCGGCTTTAGAGATCTACCCTTGGTCTGCAGACCATGGGATTGTATAAAAAGGGAGTCTTAGAAGTAGAGTTCTAAGTAAGTTTAAGTGCTTGATGAGTCTATGAAGAGCTAAGAGTGAGAGTCTTAGCGTAGGAAGAGGCTTTGTAGCTGAGTGCGCAGAGGCCTAGGGTAGAAGTCCGCAGCTGAGTGCGCGAACCCCTACAGCTGTGTGCGTAGGGCAGATAGAGTCTGTATTGGAAATATGAATCATCAATAAAGAGAAGTATTTTGAAATTACTGTGTATTTTGCCTCTGTGGATTGCATGTGATTATGTTATGTTAAGTTATGGGTTTATGTTATAATGCTAATTTGATGCGCAAATGTATATGTTTCTATATGTTATATGAACGCAAATAAGGATATATGTTTACGCGAAGATAATCTTAATTGCATGGTAAAATTGGCGAACACTTAAGATAATTCGGGAAATTATACAATAACGCAATAATAAAGGTGCGTAAGTACCTGAGCCACTAGTTAGGGTTGCGCGAAGGACGATCGTATACCTTTACGGAGGTTCTAAGAGACGGAAGAAAAAGCACATCGATAAGCCCTAAAGGCTTGCCGATCTACGCGAAGGAAGGGTTTAAGGTATAAAACCGACATCACAACCATCTCAGGGTTTAGAAACTTGGTTCCTGCATCCCCCCATACTGCTTCAGGTGAGACTTTGGTCCGCGCTTCGCGGATTGATGCCGAAAGGTCCAGTAATGTAAGGATTTGCTTGGCTGACTAACGCTGAAACTGGGTCAGAGCCCACCAAGCCAACAAATGGTTCCATCATTGGGATGAGATCTGCATAATGAGATGGGTGATGTCGCATCATTGGAATCCAACTAAGAAGGAGATTGAAGACTGGTTGGATAGGAAGATCCACGAATTCACGGTGCAAGAAAACAAGAATCCATGAGTGACAAAGGAATAATGGTTGGACATATATCTGTACATAGAAATTCACGTAATCTTCTTCTGTTTTTTCCTAGTTTAATTATACAAGTGGATCGTGAAGTTGGCAGACGACGAGGGAAGGTGGAGGCTTGACAATCTGATTGTCTGGACCCCAGAGTTAGTGCAGAGATTGGAAGCCTCTGAAGATAAGATCGTGTGTGCTGTTGATCACTGGCTCGACCGTATCATAGGAGGGTTTGTGACAGAGTTCGCGGTTGATACTTCGGTTAGCTACAATGAAGTAGAGCGCTGCTTCTTCAAAGGTCTACGAGGTAAGTATTTGAAATCACTAAATACTTGGATTAAGATGCACTTGTGTGAAAAGCAGGTCATGCAGTTACCTTGATGTTTGGAGCTACGTGAAGTAAAAGGTGTTTCAAGGATGGAGGAAGAAAAGGTCCTGAGTATAGCCCGCTGATTGAGCCTCCTTTGAGTGACGACGAAGGAGCAACACAGGCTTCCCTGCTAAGCGCTATTCAATTGATAAGACAAGGGTTCCCGCAAATACCTACATCGCCTCCATCCTCATCCCATCCATCCACACCACCTCCATCCTCACCTCCACGACTTACCCCATCGCCCACACCACCACCACCATCCTCACCTCCACCACTTACCCCATCGCCCACACCATCGCCACCTCCACCACTGTTCAACATGGTGAACTCCGTAAAGCTACCTGTATTCAAGGGCGTAGGAAATGAAGATCCAAACTAGTTTTGGTTCGTCACGAAGGCTGTATGGGAAGCTCAGGGTATCACGAATGATCAAATGAAGAAAGAAACACTGGTTAGTGCTTTGCAGGACCGCGCACTAACGTGGTACATTAAGTACAGTACTAATAACCCAACATCTGCGTTGGCAGATATCCAAACTGCGCTGAATAGGGAATTCAGTAGACCTAAGTCTCAAGCACAATCCATTGTGGGATTCAAGGAGATCATGATGAAGCCTAGGGAGACACCCTGGGATTTGGATCAAAGATTGAAGTGTATGATCCATGAAGCCAACATGAACCTAACTGATGGGCATCACCAAGAATGGTTCGTGGCCTCGCTCCTGCCCCACGTAAGGGTTGCGCTATCACAACAGAAGATTGGGACCCACGCAGAAGCTCTGGAAATCATGATGAGACTACATGAGACACTAATGCAGGATGCTAATCTAGGGGTTCAGCAGATTCACATGCAGTTGCAAAACCTTTGCCTCAAAATGCAAAGTATGAAGAAAGACATAACAACTTGGCTATAGGTGCATGATGAAGTTAGGTGCTTGAAATGCAAAGGTGAGGGGCATGACAAGGATCACTGTCCAGTCTTTTTGAACTATGTTGCAGCAGGGGGACCAATGCCTCTAAGTCTGGAGGCTGCGGAAGGGACAAGTAAAGGGCCCGTGATATGGTGTGCTATATGCTAGGTCGCTGGGAAACATGCGACCAAAAATTTCCATTTGCTGTAGAAATTCGTACAGACACCACAACAACTCTTTTGCAATTTCTGTCAATCCGTAGGTCATGATGAGCGCAATTGCTATAGTTACAAATTAATGATGGACAGGACACCTGCATACAGGGTGTAGGCAGAAACGCGGCCTCCGGACCAAGGTGCTGGGGGAGTATGAGGTGAGTATGAAGGGCGCGGCTGTGGCTGAGCTGGAGGGGGGCCTGGTAGAGGTCGAGGGAAACTTATTTGTTACAATTGTGGAGGACCAGGACACTACATGAGAGACTGCCCGAATCCGACACGACTGTCATGCTGCTACTATACTCAGTTTGACAATGCGATTGGGGATTGCCCTATATTGTTGGCTAAGATTCATGAAAAGGGGGCGCAACGTCCATAGCCGACGTAGAACCTCCAGATGATGAGGGCTGAGCCTCACGAGGAAGACCCTAAGGTAAACATTATGCTACGGAGTGGAACAATGACTCGTGAGGATAAAGGGAAGAAACTTGTAGAAGGTGAATGGGTTCGAAAAGCACCAGAAAAGGAGACTGGGTATGATATGGAGCATGCAAAAGAAACATTTATGTAAGCAAAGAAAAGCTTCGCTGAGGCCTCTACCTCAGGAATTCAGGAGAAACCGGTTGAAGAAATGGACCCATCCATGATTACCACATTCTTAGAGACCTGCATGAAACTACTCTGCGATAGTAAGGCTGTGAAGGGACTGCAGGAACTGATCAATCGATGCACTAGAAAGGACAACGCTACTGGTGAACTGCACATAGTCAGAAATCTTAGTAAGCATAAGGTGAGGACTGGACGTGAGATGAGACTCACCGTGCATATAGTGGAATACAAAATGGACCAAGTTATCTTGTATCTGGGGTCTGATGCGAATGTTTTGCCAAAACAAAACATGGGAAAGAATGGGGAGACCTATGCTCCAGTGGTCTCCGATCCAGTTAAGGATGGTGAATCAATAGAAAATCATCCCAATGGGGAGGTTGCAGGGGGTAACAGTTGACACTAAAGGCGCGAGCGCACTGGTGAATTTCAAAGTAATAGAGATTGTGGATGATATCAATCCCTACCCTGTGCTCCTTGGGATCGATTGGGCCACTGACATGAATGGGGTAATCAACCTGAAGAAGCGAAAGATGATATTTGAAAAGAAATCACTCTGCGTAGTGGTGCCACTGGATCCTGCAAAAGGACCACGCTATACAGAACCAGTCCGTGATTATGAAAGTGATGACGATTTGGACCAGATTTAAAAGATAACAGTGCGAGACCAAGATTGGGTGAATCCGACAGTAGACAGACGTATTAAATGGGACCATGAGAGCTCCTACACATTAGATTCGGATGAAGAACTAGAGCACTGGCATAACCGGCTGCATGAAGTATCTACGCTGCACTGTAATATGATGACCAAGTCATTGCACTGCGTATCATCAGAGGTAAGGAATCTGCCTCACTATGATGGGCTAACTGACGTTGATCACTTTTTGGATGCATTTGAAAGGGAAGTGCCCAAGAAGCATCACTTCCAGGCATTAGATTGGGCACTGCATGCTACACCTGCAAGATGGTGGGGTACACACAAGGGTAGTTTTGATGATTGGTGTGAATATAGGAGGATGATGAGGATATGCTTTGGCCACCTAAAGGTACGACTAACAGAAAAGTATGACGGGAGGAATGATCCGCACAATCATTTGGCCAAATGGACTGAAGCATATGGAGCGAAGCCTCAGCCAGAGTGGGTCCATCTATTTTGTCATACCTTGGAGGTTATACCAATGAATTGGTACTTGGAGATAGAACTCCGTCATGGCACCGAAGAATGGGATGTTTTACGCCAAGGATTTATGATGACGCTCAGTTTTGAGGATGGATTTGAGTTCATCGATGAAGCATTGTAGGAGGTTAAGACAACCATCGTTAGGATACTGCAGGATCCTATAGACCTGATTCAACCTTATTGGACTACCCAGTTGAGCCAGGCGCTGAAATGTTACAATGTAATAGTGGAAGAAGAAGACGAAGGCCCGAGAAAGATTAATATCCCGAAGAATGAAGGTCACCACGGAGTTGAAGGACCACAACTAGAGAACCTAGACATAACTTAGCCGCTCAAGACCAGGCAAGTGAACATTGGCACGGAGGCAGAACATAAGTTTGCAAATATTGGGGACTATTGGGATGACGTGACAATAGAAAAAGTTCACTGAATTGCTCCGCGAATATAAGGACTTATTCCCCACCAAGTTTTCCAATCTGAAAGGGATAATAGGAGACCTAGGTGTCATGAAGATCACCCTAAAGCTAGATGCAAAACTTGTGAAACAAATACCGTACCGCCTCAACTCGAAGTATAAGGAAAGGGTCCACATTGAGTTAGATACGATCCTCGCGGCGGGTATTATTGAGCCAGTGGAAGAATCTGATTGGGTAAGCCCAATAATGGATCAGGAAAAGAAACAGAAGGAAGAAATAAGGATATGTGTAGATCTCAGGAAATTGAATGCCAATTGTGTGCATGATCCTTTCCCAACCCCATTCACCGATGAGGTCCTGGATAATGTAGGTGGCCAAGAAGCATACTTTTCACTGATGGGTTCTCAGGGTACCATCAGATCAAAATCGCACCTGAGGATAGAAGCAAGATGATCTTCGTGACTGAATGGCGATGTTTTTAATACACTATAATGCCTTTTGGGCTGAGGAATGCACCAACGATCTTTTCACGCGTAGTCATTGTGGCATTCAAAGACTTCATTCATAAATCTCTGGAGGCATACTTTGACGATTGGATAGTGTTTGGATTGGTTAAGCACCATGTGGCAAGTCTGCGCTTGATGCTAGATACATGTAGGAGATACCAGATCGCGCTCAATCTGAAGAAGTGTCTGTTTTGTGTCCCTTTTGGGATCTTGCTAGGTCATGTGGTATGCAGACAAGGATTGATGGTAGACCCCACGAAGATTGCAGTGATAATCAACTTGGAGGCGTCGAGGAGTGTGAAACAGCTGTGCACAACTCTGGGCATACTAGATACTATAGGAATTTCATCAAGAGCTATGCCTAGATCATCGCGCCTATGGAGAAATTGTTGAAAAAGGATGCTATGTTCTGATGGAATGATGAATGTCATAAGAGCTTGGATGTGCTGAAAGAGAAAATGGTCACCACGCCGATCCAAGTCTTCCCGGATTGGAAGAAGGAATTTCATGTGCATGTGGACGTGTCATGTATTGCGCTAGGGGCCGTATTGACACAAGCCGGTGAGGGAGAACTGGATCATCCTATAGCGTTCGCAAGTAGGAAGTTGTCTAAATTAGAGAAAAGTTCCATGACAGAGTGCAAAGGATTAGCTATGGTGTACGCACTCCAGAAGTTCAAGCACTATTTTTTGGGCGGACACTTTAAGATGTATACGGATCATTCCGCGTTGAAGTACCTGGTCAACAAGCCTCTGTTGGGGAGAAAAATATGTAGGTGGCTGCTCTTGTTCCAGGAGTACGACTTTGAAGTTATTGTGAAGCTAGGATGATTGAATGCAGGACCTGATCATCTGTCGCGCATTGAAACTGGAGAGGAACCTGCTAATTTAGAGGAAGGACTACCTGACTCATAGCTCTTTGTAGTGCGTGTTGTGTACAGTCACTTTGAAGATGTTATCCACTTCCTGGTGACAGGATCGACTCCAGAAGGTTATACAAGTCAACAAAAGAAGGAACTGGTAGTGCGTGCAACAAACTTTTCTATCATTGCAGGGAACTTGTACAAAATGGGGTCAGACGAAATATTGTGACGTTATGTGCCTGACTTTGAACGAAGCAGCATCCTCATTGAGGCTCATGGAGGAGCTGCGGGAGGACATTATGCAGGGAAAGCAACAACACAGAATATTCTATGCGTTGGGTTGTAGTGGCCAACCATGCATAAGGATTCGAAAGCATATTGTAGGGAATGTGATGCATGTCAAAGGAATGGCATGCTGTCATGGAGGGATGAGTTTCCTTTGATGCTGTAGGTGACATTACAACCATTCGAAAAATGGGAAATTGACTTTGTGGGACCAATTCATCCTCAAGGAAAGAAGACGGGTGCACGATACGCATTTTCTTAACAAAACAATCAGCGCGTTGACAGAGGAATTTCAGGAGTTTCATTAGAAAAGTACACCTTATCATTTGTAGGCTAATGGGATAGTGGAAGCGTTCAATAAGATACTAGAGAGCGCGCTGACGAAGGTTTGCAATGCTCAGGGAAATGACTGGGATGTGCATGTACCCGCGGTGCTATGGGCCTATAGAACAAACGCCTTTCAGACTTGTGTATGGTGTAGAAGCTATGATGCCAATGGAATACATTGTACCTAGTCCGCGCATAGCGAAATTCATAGGAATGGCAGATTGCGAAGCCCTGGAAGAGAGGCTTGCACAACTAGCAGAGCTTGAGGAGGACCGATTTCTAGCTGGATTTCATCAACAAGTTGAAAAGGAGCACAAAAAGGCATGGCACGATCGGCACATCAAACTGCGCACCTTCAAGGTAAATGATCTAGTCTTGTTATATGACAACAAAATTGATAATTTTCTAGGGAAATTTTGGATGCACTGGCTAGGGCCGTATGTCATCAAGGATATTATTGATGGTGGAGCAGTTCAGCTGGTCAAATTGAATGGAGAACCCTTCTCATGGAAGGTGAATGGTGTCCGATTGAAGCCATACACCATGATCCAGCTAGGTGACTATATGAGGGAAGCACAGTCTTAGTGCTCCAGGCAGCTGAAAGGAAGCGAGGGACTATAAACTACACTGCCTGGGTCGGAGAGCTACGTGATCGGGGAACTACGCGGACCAAAGGTATGTCACAAAGCCCGCAGGGAACTGCGCTACCAAAGTGAAAACCACGTAGGACAACCAGAAAGTGACCATTAAAGTTAATTTTCATGATTTGATGATGAAAAAACGACCAAATGGAGTAGGGGGGCGGTATTTAAGTCGGAATTTATGGACCAGATCTTTGAAAATTTGTCGCCAATCTAGCATTAATGAACCGATTGTGGGGGGAACGGTTGGATTTGAATTCGAAAATGCCTATAAATTACAAAGGGTTGCCCAGTGGAAAACACTTGGAATTTTGAGAATTGAGGTGTTGAGCTCTCAGGCGCGCATGAACCGTGAAAACTTTGAAGCTTTGATAGCGAGTTCAACGTTTGAGAAGTTGCCAAAGGAGACACAAGAGTTGTTGAATAGCATCATGTCGACGCCAGTTGAGACTGTAAATGTTGGGGAAGTAATGATGGTCGAAGGAGCTGTTCCAGGGGTAGCTATGGCAGCCGAGGGAGCTGCCCTAGAGGTTGTAACTGCGGAATTACCAGCTAAAGTATCTAAGTCACCACGGTCACCCAGGTTGAGTCCTACCCTGACCAAGGAGGGTCCGAAGAACAAGAAAGGCAAGCAGGCCACGACACCGTAGCCGGTGTGCGCATCACCTAGAAAGCACCCACAGAAGGATAATCCCACCGCGTAGGAAAAGGGCAAGGTGGTTGACTTAGAGCCGAAAGAAGAGGTCGAAGAAATCCCCATGGATGATGAGGATATTGCGATGGAAACAGAGGATGTTGAGGTTGAGGGGTCTGACCCCATTTCTAAGCTACCTGAGTACATTCCTCTGCGTAGGGGTAAAATGAAGGTGCCGAAGGATATTGATGAGAGTAAGGTCACCCTGCACACACCCCTACTGCCAGAGAAAATTGTCTTTGAGGGACCGCACTTGGGGCGTGTCCCCCTTTTAAAATTGGAAGACTGGGATTTAGCTGACACAGAGCATTTCCCTCATTTAGCGACAGACCAACTTATGCACCGTGTCTTCCAAAAAAACACTAGAGAGATTGCTTTGGAGCCGAGGAAGTGGATGAAATGCGTGGACAAGGAAGGCCTGCTAAACCTGCTGCGGGTGCCGCATTACAACCGCGCGCCCATCACGATGATCGTGATCAACAGCTACTATGCTTGGTGCATGATGGGTGTCTATGGTTGGAGGAGATAATACCCATCATTGACATGCTGATCCATAGGATCATGTGGCTACCGTACTAAGGAGAAAATATGGCCATGGTGTTTGGCAGAAAGGCCGGCGAGCATTCCGTTGCTGAGCCGATGAAGGAAAAATTCAAGCTAGTAAAGAAGCCGTGCGGCTATGCCATCACAAGTATCTGTGACCTCGCGGTCAAAGTGGCGATTCAAATCTTGGCAGGAAAGGTCATGAGGAAGTGTTGTGCAGATGAAGTGCCATCACTAGTGAGAGCCTTGGCGGCCTAGTGCGTGGAGGGTGTACAGTTTAACTGGGTGCGCTACCTCTGTGGTGAGTTCCTCGCGAACTGCCGTGAGGCGCAGGATCACAGTAATACATTCCACTATGCATGGCTACTGCTGCCCATAGTGTTGGTTGCATGGGAGCTACCTGAGGATATTCAGTTTCCTTTGGTCGTGCTAGACCTACCAGAAGCAGCAAAGTTCGCTTTGGTGTGGGCTACAAAGGATCCTCAACGCATCAAGGACAACAAGATATTCTGGATCTTGATGGAGATGAACATCCATATGGCCATCAACCACAAGCCGTGGTTGTCACGAACAAATTTCGATAGGTTACAGGAGTACGTGGAATTAAAGGCCAACTTCCACCATGTCTCAATGCATGCGCGAAAGGACCCTAAACAGAAGTGGCATGACCTACCATACTTGGCCACAGATGACGCGATTGCAGTGGTCCTTGACTGCTGGATGGAAGATTGGCACACTACCATAGACTTGACAGCGGGATCTAGCAATTCAAGCACATAGCGAAAGAAGGAAGAAGCCAAGCTAAAGATGGAATAGTTGGCGATGAAGAAAAGAAAGGAGGCTGAGGATAAGGCCAAGGCAGAGTGTGCTTCTGCGAAGTAGACAGGTGGGCAAGCGGAGGAAGAGGAGTGTGTCTCTAACTGGATTCAGAAGTCACCTTCCCTAAAGCTAAAAGAAGAGGACGAGCAGATGGAGTAGGGAGGAGCGGACCCGGAGACGACTCCGTTATGGACCAAGTGCAACAAAGATCTAGAAAAAGTAGGGTCGCAGAAGAAGTCCAAGGCTAGCAAGACGTCTCTCGACTTGATCACCCTAATGGAGGGGGACTTGAATGACATAGGTGATACGGTGAGGGATGCCACCGTGGAACTGCTGCAACAGTTTGAGCAGCAGTGGCAGCAGGCTTTGGGTGCTATCCAGACGGGTCTGCGTGAGCTGCAGATCTGCGCATCATAGGTAAAAACTGACATGGTGTCAACTAGTTTGGCGCTTGGCACCTCTGAAGCTGCAGGGATGCTGCGCACACGAGATCCTCGAGAATTAGTGCTGCCGGATAGAGCACTGACTACAAATATAGACGTTGACAGGCCTGCTGTCAGCACCCTCAAGGGAGTTGGACTTAACTTGGTCGCGCTTCCCAGTGAGGCACTTCACCTTTTATAGGATAGCATGATCATGAAAGTGCGGGCCCGCGAACAATGCACGTTACAGGTAATTAGTGAGTAGAAGATCGACAACGCCCAGATGGCTGTACAACAAGACTCCACCATTGACCTCGTGAAAGACATTACAGACAAGATTCAGTGCATGGCTAAGGTCATGGCTAAGGCATGCATATCTGTCCTAGAGTTGGACATTCTTGAGGCTGAGCCAGTAGATGTGTGGGTTCAGAAGATCGCTGCTGGAGTACGCGACGCATGCACATAATTGGAAAAGGTCCAGTTGGAACTGAGCCTCAAAATCACAGAGTTGCAATTGAAGGCCGAACCTTCAACTCTACCAAAAATCAAAGAAAAACACGAGTCAACTGTGAAAGACACTGTAGCAGTAGTAGACAGTGCAGTAAAGGACTGCATGACACTCTTCGAGGAGTCACTTGAGGTGGTCACTAGCCTGCAAGAAGACCCCACTATGCAAAGGCTGGAAACAGAAGCATGGGAGCTGCAACAGTGCTATGACGAAGTTAAAGCGAAGGTACGCACTGTCGCCATCACACAAAGGCTAGAAAAGCTGTAGGAAGCCAATGCTTTGAAAGAGCAGGTAGATGCAACTTAGCACAAGGAAGGAGTGCTGAAGGCTCACTTAAACCTTGGTTGGATGAGGACTATTTTATCATAGCCACAATTGAAGGCAAGCTGGCTAGTCTGCCGAAGACTCAATAGAAGATTCAGTCAGACGGCACAGGGACAGCAACGGAGAAGCTAGTTGAGGAGATGAAGTAGACAACAACACAGTGTACCGCCGAAGTTTCAGTAGTCCAAGTCAAGATAGGAGGTCTTTGCGACAAGATCTCTGCGCCAGCTGAGTGACTCGAGGGCGAGTCACCATGTTTGTGTTGGGGGCCTGTTGGGAACGGGTCCCCTGGGGTCATTTTTGGGACTAAAAGCCTAAGTTTGGGGCAGAAAGCCTGAATTTTGTACAAAGGAATGTAAAGTCTCTGCATTTTGTGGCCACGGAGTGTGAAGATAGCAAGAGTCAAAAAGGGTTTCTGCCCTTAGTTTAGATAGCTTGTGTCAGCTTTAGAGATCTTCCCTTGGTCCATGGACCATGGGATTGTATAAAAAGGGAGTCTTAGAAGTAGAGTTCTAAGTAAATTTAAGTGCTTGATGAGTCTGTGAAGAGCTAAGAGCGAGAGTCTTAGTGTAGGAAGAGACTCTGCAGCTGAGTGCACAGAGGCCTAGGGTAGAAGTCTGCAGCTGAGTGCGCAGACCCCTGTAGCTATGTGTGCAGGGCAGATAGAGTCTATATTGGAAATATGAATCATCAATAAAGAGAAGTATTCTAAAATTACTGTGTATTTTGCCTCTGTGGTTTGCACATGATTATGTTATGTTAAGTTATGGGTTTATGTTATAATGCTAATTTCATGTGTGAATGTATATGTGTCTATCTGTTATATGAACGCAAATAAGGATATATGTTTACGCGAAGATAATCTTAATTGCATGGTAAAATTGGTGAACACTTAAGATAATTAAGGAAATTATACAATAACATAGTAACAAAGGCGTGTAAGTACCTGAGCCATTTGTTAGGGTTGCACAAAGGACAATCATATACCTTTGCAGAGGTTCTAAGGGACGGAAGAAAAAGTACATTGATAAGCCGTAAAGGCTTGTCGATCTGCACAAAGGAAGGGTTTAAGGTATAAAACCGACATCACAACCATCTCAGGGTGTGGAAACTTGGTTCTTGCATCCCCCCATACTGCTTCGGGTGAGACTTTGGTTTGCGATTCGCAGACTGATGCCGAAAGGGCCAGTAGTGTAGGGATTTTCTTGGCTGACTAACTCTGAACCTGGGTTAGGGCCCACCACGCCAACACCACATGTATCAATGACTAGGTTAACTGTTAAAGAGTCGCTAGGGTTTCTTGTGCATTAACCTTAACGTGCTAAAGAATTTTTTCATAGAAAAAACCATCAATAGTTTTCAGATATCACATAGGTGATTGTAGATATTTATCAAGTAATCTTTCAAGCCTCATATCATTTATTCTTTAGTCAAAATTAAGGCTAAAGTCACAAAGCCCCAAAATTTAGATTCTTCCTACCCTTCTAAATTCGAAGATTTTCCATTAATAGACAAGGAAGTGGATTCACATGAAACCAGCTGTGAATTCGACCTTTATGAGCTTAATGAGTAGGATTTACAGTGTTTCAAATATCAATAGTACATTTCATTAACTTGGGAATATTATTTGGCACAATTTATCATCCCTTGGTCACATCCTTACCCATAATTCATTTCTTGGTGTGCTGAAAATTACCTTCCTTGTAAACAAGCTATCATGTCAAAGAATGGAAATATCCTATTTAATATTAATTCTACAACTATTTAAGAGATGCTTAATATAATGATGCCAAATTAAACCCAAACTCTAAATGAATACTTTCTCATTCAATATATAATGAGTTAACAGTAAAGATAAAGCCACTATTCTAGAGTCTTTCTTGACTTTGAATTCTCAATTACTAGATAATGCTCCCCCTTATCGCTCAAGTATATTCCCTGAAATGTCAATGTAAATTATGTCAATTGTTTGATGTCTATTAGGATATGATGATGACCAAACTATAAATGATACTATTTTAGTGTTCTTAGCTTCCCTTTCACTAACCAAAAATTCTTTTGTTGGCTTTCACTTCAATCAGTACTTGGTGGATGTTATTAATGTTCAGTTAGCCCATTATAGTCTCACTTATTATTTTAGGTACTAGTTGTTGAATTTCCACGATCCTGGAACTAGATTAGAATCTTAAAACCTCTGATGCTACAAAACCAAGAATCTCAACAAGAACTACTTTGCACAATAGAAAATATAAAGTAGTAAATCACATATGCACAAGTATACACAATTTTTAACAATTATTGTACAATAATGTACAACCCAATCTTTATTATATTAAACCAAATCTGAATTATACAACATTCTATGGTATACAAGATATAATGACAAACTTCACTACAACTTCTATGTCGTATCTTGTCCTATTGGTCCTTCGATCCCATACTACTCACTAGCTACCCCTTAGTCCTTCAAAGGATAACACATCGAGACACCAGGAGGGTTTCCACCTAACACTGCTGCAAGTCACTTCTGCTACATGTAAACGAACTAATCAATCTTCTCTCTAGGCTGGCCAATTCTAGAGCTCCAATCTGCCGGCCTAGTAGTCAATTTTGTCCATCAAAGTGCTGCACTTTAGGCACGAATATTCACCCAATATTTCACTCTTATTCGTCTTCAAGATAGGTTTTCTAGGGCTACTTTGGACATCCACATGCTGCCCTCCAATAGTCCAAAGATGCCCAATCCTTCACTGCAAGATCTACACCTAGTTGGAGTTTCTTCTCACCCAAGAAAACTCCTACACTTGGCTCCCCCAGGTTGCACAACGATCTGATCCAAAACTGGTAAACAAATTGACCCAACACATGACACAATTGCTGCTGCAACACTGTTGTACTCATGTCCCTGGTTAGGGCATATGCACGCTGCAACAACCTTAAATACCCACAAAAAAACCCTTCTTTTTCTACGACTTAGGCAAGGTAAAGTACTGTCTCCATACGTTGCTATTCTGGGCATATGGAAGCCCCTCAAGCCTCCACACAACCTTGTTTTGGAGTGGTTATGCCTGCGGCCTACCACTGTCCTATTTGAAACCCTAACAACCCTCCAAAAGAGTCATACCTTACCTATTTTTTCCCTCAAACAGTTTGCAAACAACTCCTTTTCTCCTCGGCCCCTTTAGCAAGGTACTCGGCCTCCCTCCAATAGTTTGGATCCCTGAACTAGAGAAGAAATAACCCTCTCCTTCGCTGGTCTGCCTCGCTTTGCTTTGGCCCAAAACATAGATAATCTCTCCTCCAATGAGCTTGTATTCATGTGTGTGTTGCATAAATGGATGATAAAATGACCTCCACACCACCTTCTATTTATACACCAAAATAAGGGATCCTCCAACATCATTCTAGGGCTTGACAAGCTATCACAAGCCTAAATAACATTAGGCCAACCTTGATACTTCATGTGCAAAACCACACTTTGACTTCAAAAATTCATATCTTCATTTCTAAAACTTAGAATTAGATGATTCTCATTGCGTTAGATTCATCTTGCTGAGAGATATCATCCTCATCCATCACATGTCGAAATGTGCTCATGGTTTTGGCCCAAATCCCTATGGGTTCAGAACCCCTACCTTAGGTTCCAAGACCACAAGTGACTCTTATGGTGCATTTTCCTCCAATCCCCAAACCCTAGGGCTTAGAGTACCTCCTAAGCTACTAAAAAATCAACACTCCCTCTTAGCAAGGGAGGTACTTCCAAGAATAGGAAGTAACTTTAGGAATTTACAGGGTAAGTTCCTCAGATAGAACACCAAAGGACATCGCTCACAAATAGATCACATATCAATACACCAATATTCTTGACGTGGTTAAAACCCTCAAAGAGGGAAACAGTCCATGGCCTGAGCCAACGTGGCCACTTTAGGCAATTTATTAATAAAAGAAAGAAAATTTCCATAAGATTCTCTCATGAATGGTCACCTTACAAATGACCCTCCATGCTCTTTAAATAGAGATCATGGACCAATCGAGTGTTAAGACACAGATCAAGTGTCGGTAATACCGAGGAGAGAATGAACCGTCAGATCAGTTCATGTCTAGAACATATTGTGACCGTTAGATTGTAAGTTACAAAAGTACATAGTAAAGAAACACACTTTACCTAACTCTACACTAGACCAAGTTATACTTATATATTTCCTATGTGTCAGAATATCCTAACATCCCCCCTTAAGAACATCTTGGGATAGGATTGAAGGATGTAGAAATATGACACAATAGGAGAAGGAAGGAAGAATTAGAGCCTATCCCCAATTAGTGACAACTTCTTGAACTCCAACCATAAATCGAAGTTTAGTAAACTTCACCTATGTGAGAGCCTTTGTAAAGATGTCTACAACTTGATCATCGGTTGAACAATATTTCACTTCAAGAACATGGTCATGAATGAGCTTTCTGATGAAGTGCATGTATAGTTCAATGTGTTTGCTACACTGATGTTGGACTCAATATTTTCATAGTTGAATGGAACTTTGATTATCACACCAAAGTGTATTCGGATTCTACTACTGAAATCAAAACTCTGACAGGATCTGATGAAGCCACAGGGCTTCCTTACTAGCTTCTATTGCACCATGATACTCTAATTTTGCTGAAGAAAGAGAAATGGAACTTTGTTTCTTGCAAGCCCATGTAATAGGTCTAGAACCAAGAGTGAAGACATAACTTGCAGTAGAATTTCGATCATCAGGGTCACCAACCCAATCAGAATAAGTGAAACCAACAATAGAGGAGATGCTTCCCAAACCGAACTGTACCTCGAACATAATGAAGTATTATTTTAGTTGCTTTCCAATGACTTTCATGTGGGTTTTGTATAAACTGAGCAATAAGGCCAACAAAAAAGGAAAGGTCAGGACGCGTATGGGTCAGATACAAAAGTTTTCTTGTAAGATGACGATATAAGGTAGCATCAACTTCAGGGGAAGTACAAGTGACTGAAAGTTTGGCTCCAGACTGAAAGGGAGAAGTGACTGACTTACAATCTTCCATGTGAAAGTGGCGTATAAGATCACATGCATACTTGGACTGGGAAAGGGAAATACCTTCCTTGGGTTGCAAGACTTGAAGGCCAAGAAAATAATGCAAGTGTCCTAAGTATGTCCTTTCAAACTGCTTTTTAAGGCTAGACTTCACATGGTTCATAAGGTTGGGATCACTACCAGTAAGGATAAGATCATCAACATAAAGAACAAGAATTATAAGAGACTTACCCACTTTCTTGGTGTAGACAATATTTTTAGAATGACACCTAGAAAAGCTAGTATCTAAAAGAAAGCTATCCATTTTGGCATACCAAGCCCGAGGGGCTTGCTTGAGACCATAAAGGGATTTCTTAAGCCAATATAAAAGGTTGGAGTCTGTTTGTATAAACCCAAGAGGTTGTTCCATATATATTTCTTCATGCAAGTCCCCATGCAAGAAGGAAGATTTAACATCCATCTGATGGACTTCCCATTTGAAAGAGGTAGCAAGGGAAAGAACAAGGTGGATAGAGTTCATTTTGGCAACAGGGGAGAAGGTTTCAGTATAGTCAATGCCTTCAACTTGTGAAAATACCTTAGAAACAAGACGAGCTTTATGTTTATCAACTTTTCCATTTGGTCCAAACTTGGTTCTATAAACCCATTTACATCTAATAAGTTTTCTTCCCTTTGGAAGAGGACCAAGATCCCATATATCATTTTCCAATAATGAACGATATTCTTCATTCATAGCTGCATCCCAATCTGGATGGCCTGAAGCTTCTACAAAGGTGTCAGGATCATAATTCGTTGAAGCTTGAGCTAGTAAAGAAGAGGCTCTATCGAACTGAGAACGTCTACGTCACTGATTTGTAGGATCACCTGCAAGAGAACTTGCTGCATGCCGAGTAGCACAGACCCATTTTGGAAGCTAAGGGGCTGAAGGAGGATCCTAAGAAGGTGGGGGAGGATTGTCATCCTCGATGTCATCATCTAAAGAAGAAATATTTTTAGAAGTAGAAGGGATAGAGAGAGGTGGCACATCCACCGAACTAGGCTCGTAGGTCGATATATTTTCAACAAACTTTACATCTCTTCTAATGATAACATTTATGGATTTAGGTGAAAGAAGTCTATATCCTTTGACATCTTTAGAATATCCAACAAAAATACATTTTTCACTCTTAGGTTCTAAGGCTTTATGTTTCTCATCAGGAATATGGGCCCATGCTTCATTTCCAAAAACACGAAAGTGACTTACATCTTGTTTAATTGAGCTCCATGCTTCTTCTAGAGTGATATTATTTAAAACCTTAGTAGGAGTGCGATTTACCATGTAATTTGCACAGTCAATTATTCTACCGAAAAATTAAGACTAAGTCCTTTAGATTGAAGAATACAATTAGCCATTTCATTTAAGGTGTGATTCTTCCTTTCAGCTACACCATTTTGTTGTGGAGTATATGGAACAGTATGTTGCATTTGAATTCCATGCTCAGTGCAAAAGTTGATGAATTTTTTGTTAACATATTATCCGCCATTCTCAGATCTTAGCTTAAGAATTTGATGTCTAGATTGTTTCTCAACAAAGGCTATAAAGGCCAAGAACATTTTAAATGCTTCACTCTTGAGTTTTAAGAAGTATACCCAAGTGCGTCTGGAGAAATCATCAATGAAAGTTAAGAAGTACTTGTATCCAGAGAATGAAATAACTGGAAGTGGACTACATAAATCACTATGCACAAGCTATAAAGGGGTTGAGGCATGCCAAGAGGCACGTTTTTCAAAACTATCTTGATGATGTTTTCTAAGTACACATCCAGAACAAACACCATCTCTGCAAGATACCATAGGAAGACCTGTCACCATATATATATATATATATATATATATATATATTTATTTTAAAAGTGAGCTAATTAGATTAAGTTTGGAAAGAGGGGGGATTCTTTTTAAAAATATAACATTATCATTCACTTCTACACATTCACATACTTCGTCGGCATCTTGAACAACTTTTCTTCAAAAAGCCATAACTTCTTCATCTGGAAGCCATTTTTAGAGTGTTTTTTTTGAATCAACCTATTTTTTCAAGATCTTTCCATTGGAACACTTAGTTTCAGCATCTACAACTTCATTTTCTATTAAAATGGAAAGTCCATGCCAATTTATGAGACCGTTAGACAAAAACCCACAGGCGTTAGTCAACGATCACATTGCTAGAGATAAGGATCCACAAGAGGCTGTTAGTCCATGTCACAAAACATGCGGGGAGTGTTGGTTTATCCAATGTCGAACAATCTCCCCCCATCGTGAGTCGGGTGTGTATTGAATTCGTGACCTGCTCTGATACCACTTGTTGGAATCACGATTACTGTTAGACCAAAACCCGAAGGTGTTAGTCAACGATCGCATCGCCAGAGATAAGGATCCACGACAGGCTATTAGTCTATGTCATGAAACAAGCAAGGAGCATTGGTTTATCCAATGTCCAACAATATCCCCCCAACGCGAGCAGGGTTTGTATCGAACTCGTGACCTACGCTCTAATACCATGTAGGAATTTACAGGGTAAGTTCCTCAGATAGAACACCAAAGGACACCTCTCACAAACAAATCACAGATTAATACACAATTATTCTTGATGTGGTTAAAACCCTCAAAGAGGGAAACAGTCCATGACCTAAGCCAACGCGGCCACTTCAGGCAATTTATTAATAAAAGAAAGAATATTTACATAAGCTTCTCTCATGAACGGTCAACTTACAAATGAACCTCCATGCTCTTTAAATAGAGATCATGGACCAATCAGGTGTTAAGCCACAGATCAAGTGTCAGTAATACCGAGGAGAGAATGAACCATTAGATCAATTCATGTCTATAACATATCGTGACCATCAAATAGTAAGTTACAAAAGTACATAGTAAAGAAACACACTTTACCTGACTCTACACTAGACCAAGTTATACTTAACTATTTCCTATGTGTCAGAATATCCTAACAGTAACTCATCATCATCATCACTACTCGCAACACTTTCGAAACCCTTGGTGCTCACAATTGCAACAATCCCTATTCTGTGAACTACGTCTCTCTCGGAAGTGTCATTGTCACTGCTAGAAGCACCCTACTTCTTCTTACTTTCCTGTATTGCTTTCAAATCTCTCCATGATTCCTTCTTGGAATCTATTGGAGCACTATTGCTCCCCACTGACCACATGCTATTCTTGGACTACAAAGTCTCCCTATGAGTCTACAAGCTCCCTCTAGAACTCGACTCCCTCTGAATCTTTGGAATCTAGACCTTATTTTTAGGAAGGTGAACCTTCTTCTCGGGAACCTATACTTTCTCCTATGAATCCTGCATTTACACTTGCTTCTCTGGAACCTGCACCTACTCCACCTACTTCTTATGATCCATAGGCTTGATCATTAGCTTATATAGACAATGCTCTCTAACTCTAAGCACGATATTAACGGAGCTAGAGGCTCTAGGCCTGAGTCTTGCCTTCCCATCCTGGAACAAGACCTAAAACCCCTTCTTCTCTGAGTCCTGGTACAAATAGTACATCCTAGACCTGCATCACACATCCTGTCTCCATCATGAATGACATAACTCCCAATCCTTGGATCTCCAATTGACTCTTGTCACCTAACACCATGTGCAATTTTGAATCCCACTTAGCTAGTCTCAAAAACCTCCAGTGACCCTGTGATATTTTCATCGTACCACTGTCCATGTACCATCCATCATCATCGACAGTACCCTACAAGAAATGAGAGATCATGACAAAGTCCTCCTCCTCTAATCTCTTGGTAATGTCATCTATCTCAACATAAGTGGAAACACCGACGACGTACTTTCCTTTCTTCTTCTCGTCATCTCCCTTCTCCTTCATCAGACATCTCGACAAAAAATGACCCATCTCGCCACCGTTGAAACACTTGACTTTACTCAAGTCCTTCTTATTCTTACCCTTCATTCGTGCTGCAAGTGCCACATCATCATCAAAAGTCTTCTTCTTTGGATGAATTAGAAAAATGAAAATGTCGAATGAAATGCTTTACGATATGATGAGGAGGTTTCAAAGTGGAAGGTGACCTACATCAATTACAATACATATATCATGATATTTTGATTTTTACATGAACCACTGAGGGAAGGCATACCCATGCTCAGCTTATAAACTTTCATTACATGTACATAGACAATCGTCTACAGATATAGATCCATGATCGGAATGACCATCAATGTAAAGCCATTGTACATATGATTTATTACTCCTGAAATCGCAGCTTGGATGGATGAAACTAGATCCGAGGTCTTCTATCTCATTCAATCGTTGGCTCAAGTATGAGTCTAACCATGTGAATATGTGATCTGAAGTCAAACATGGGAAGACACCGTGTGATTACCAACCAATGATGTAAGCTGTTAACAGACGCGAGAGAAATCACCGATAATGATAATGATGTTAGAAAATTATATATTACAGAGCAATGGAACACATAAAATATTGCAGAAATATAAACACAGAAAATGCACAAAACAAGAGAGACACAGATATACGTGGTTCACCCAGTTTGGGCTACGTCCACCCCGAACAGCCAGTCCTTCCTTTCTATTATCCAACAAAATGAAGAGACACAACCTACAACACATCCGCTGTAATATCCTCTGTTTTCTCTCACAGTCTCACCTCTCTGTTTCTCGCTCACAGAATACACATCTATCACATAGCCTCAAATACAATCCCCTCATACAAAGAGAGGGGTTGCCTTCTAGGGCAAAAAACCCTAAACTAAACATAAGTTCTACCGTCAGATCATCCGCCTAATGAACGGCCCAGATTGACTAGAAATTACTATACTTTTACAAGGCAATTTTACAGCTGTTTTTAGCTTCGGGGGCGCTGCCCCCGAAACCCCCCGCCAGGGGGGGGCTCCCAAAGGTTGCAACCGCCCCCCCTGGACCCCCCCTGCAGCAAATATTTTACGGGCGGCGTTACCACCCCCATTTCGAACTGGGGTCCTATGTGGCGATACCTTTGAATATAGAAGATAATCAGGCGCCACACCCAACAAATGATCCTCAAGGTACTGCAGTACATTCTGCATGGTGTGAATGGATGATTTGATGTCGAACACCATACAAAGTCTTTCAGTCGAAGGCCAGTGATGTCAACCTATCGCCAGAGGTGAGAAACCTGCCATTGATGTATGCAAGCCTCAAGGTACTGGAAGGGTGTTTCTAAGTAAACTTCTTAGATAATGCGCTAATGTCGACAAAAAGCGACTCATCGCAGGAGGGCCTTGATGTATCCCGCATCAATGACATGAAAAGAGTGTAGTGATTTTGGAGACAAAATTTGACTGACGACACAAGGTTCAGGAATGGCGGTCATGAAAATGAAGGTTTATGACTATTGCAAAGGATGAATTTTAACTGAATGACTTCTCTTGAACATATCGGCGACACTGAATGAATTGGTAGCGTTGATCCAAAACCAAAGTAATGGATGGTGTGATAGACCATAGGTATGATAACCATCAAGCAAATAACCCAACCCAAATAGTCATGAAGATGAAGTGAAAGTGTCATGTTCAAGAGCGACCTGCTACCATAAAGTGGTTTTCCCCTTTTTCCCATTTTCTCGAGTCATTGCTAACCAGTACCTCTTTAATTTTATAAATCTTGAGGAGGATAACACATGCTTGTTGTATAATTCCACCCTTCGGGTGAATCCATCGCTATGTGATGTTTTAACGAGTATAGCAAAGGTGAAACTAGGTCTTGTCTAGATGGACAAGTTTGTTGCTATTTGATGTTTTAACGAGTTTAGCGACAAAGATAACTCAATCCTTTTCATGTTTAGAGAGTTTTAAAAGGGACAAAAAGAAAACTCCACAAGTTATTTTTTGTAAATTAATCTCTCAAGACTGAAAAAGCGTAAAACAATACGAGAGGGATGTCGTTTCCAATCCGTTAACGAGCTGAAAAGGACAAGTGCTCGACAATATTTTCATGTTTAGAGAGTCTGAAAAGAGCTTAAAGAGGACTCCAAGAGGGTTCCTTTTTCATTTTTAATAGAGCTCGAAAAAGAGATAAAAGTATGCTGTGTGGTCAAAGGTACAATTTACAATCGAGCATGTCGAATTCTGTAAGTCAGCTGTAAAACCTGCTCAAAACACCACCAAATGGATTAAAATACCTATTTCATAGGCAAAAATAGGAAAATACTAATGTTTACTCGATTAATGAACATGAAATAAACATAAAACAAGTTTTTACCATGACATTTTTTACCATCTGGAGCTTACCATTCAGTTTTGTGCTATGGGCTAGTTTTTAACCTCGAAATTCATCAGCTAATTGCGAGAGATTCTGTGGACCATTTCCCATGCCATGTGGA
The DNA here is from genome assembly GCA_031772625.1 of Pinus tabuliformis. NCBI lineage: Eukaryota > Viridiplantae > Streptophyta > Pinopsida > Pinales > Pinaceae > Pinus > Pinus tabuliformis. The sequence continues at coordinate 563,175,866 of CM062804.1, read as the reverse complement.
CCAAGTAGGAGATCTACCCCTCCTCTTTCGTTCCAGGTCATTCTTTTGTCATTTCATGCAAGTTTTAGGGTCTTTTGGGGCCTCTGGGGTTTCATTTTATCACCCTGGGATCAGCACAGGCTTTCACATCGAAAACTGCGCTGAAGAGCACCTAGATAGAAGGTTGTCTACTCTACAGTGCACTGTCTCTGTGCCTGGGCTGCGCTAGGCGAGTTTCCCCAATTTGTTTTAGCTGTTTGCTCCAAAATTTGACCTGTTTTTTGCATGGAAAGGATCCTAACTAAGCTTATGATTATGTTTCAGGCTTTCATTGGATCAGAATGTCGATTACATGGCGAGAAAGAGAGCATGAAGAACAAGACATGGTTTCCCTAAACAATCTGGGTATAGTTGAGGCCCTCAAGAACTATGGGTTACTCAAATACTTCAAGTTGTCTGGAATGAGGCAATAAATAGAACTATTGCAGTTCCTTGTTCATGCATGGGATCTGACATATCAGACATTTCACATAAGGGATAAGATGGTCCCTATTACCATTGATGATATTTACTTTATTACTGGACTGTCAAGGCGAGGTGCCCCCATCTCACTTTTTGGATTTGCTCGTGGAGGTGAATCGGTGAGAGATTACATTTGACAGTTTTGTCGGCCAGGTACATAGCCTAGCAAGGATGGGAAAATAAACATTAGGGATGTAGGTGATTTTCCTTTGAGAACGATCCTCTTCACAATCACAAAATTGGCTGGTAGTGTGACACTACATCTGGTGAACATATCATATATGCAATATGCACTTGAGTGTCTAGAGCCAAAGGTATTCAATTGGTGCGAGGTCGTGATTTCTTCACTGAAAGAACAACTGACCAAGGTAAAAAGTGGTAAGACAAAGAATTTTTGCTATGGTTCAATCTTAATCGCTTTTACCTTAGAGAGAATCCCATTGATGCAACCACAACATGTATCACTGGGTGTAGCTGGTCCTAGAGATCCACGTATGTAGAGGTGGGTCGAATTGATGGCTTGACATGTGGGTTTGTCAAAAATCATCTTTTCCACTGCATTCTTCAGTTGGCTTGATCGGAAACACCTTGTCATCAAGGAGCATCCATACTCAGGGATGGATTTCCGTGGAGATCCAGACTTCATTCTACCAGCTGGACCACAATGGGGTGCTATAGGTAAATTGTTCGACCAAAGTGTTTTTTGATTTTTCAAGTTTCTACATGTTTTTGTGTTTTTAATGTTTCCAAGACTAAACTAAAATCATTCTCATCCATGTAGATGTGGGTACCGTTTGACCTGTGGGGCACCAATAGGGTGCAAGTGGGCCAATGCAGAGAAACATTGGGAGAGAAGTTCTGCAGGACTTGGATTTGTTGAAACCTTGGTAGAGTTGCAGGATCACATAGAGGGATTAACCCTAGGTAATCTGGATGTCCGGATCGAGGAGTTAACTATGAGGCTGCAACACTACACTATTGGTGTTCCTAGTTGCTGGGCGAGGCTTTTGCGCATGATAGCACAGACTGTGACCTATTATCATGAGCACCACTAGATCTACTTAGGATTTTTTTGCATGCATTTTGAGTTTTTGGGTCAGATGACCAAACGTGTCTTGGACACATATTTTGTAAATTTTTTTAAAACACCTATCTATTTTATTTTCAGATTTTTCTATGGTTATGTGCAATCCTATTCAACTGATGATGTGAATTGAAAATATTACTTTTACATGTGTCGCAAATGTCTATTTAACACATAATTCACTAGAGAATCAATTATTGTGTTAAAGTTTCTAGAAATATGTTGATATTGAATGTATTCAAAATACCTTTCCAAAATACGAACTCTAAGGAACATACGAAGAATTGTTGGGTTTCGGACAATATAAATGTTTGTTAGTTGTAGTATAATGAGTTGTGAGTCCAACCTAACGATGATTCAATGAATGAAAAGTGAAATGGAATTAGAGAGAAGTTCAATCAACGCGTTATACTCAATGATGTTGTTCATTGATCGACCGATACAAATCCCTTGAAAACTCACCAACTCGGCACTTGGAGCGAAAATAGCCCATGCTGCAGAAGATAGGTTCTGTGCACTACGACTAGCACCATCGGTGTAAGCAACAAATGGTTCCGAAGGCTCTGACATCTGCAACAAATGCAAATCGGATTACTAACCAGATAAAAACTCTAAAAGACACACACACATGCAATGAAAGCATATATACAGTGAGTTTTATTACACTTAATAAAGCATAGTAATGTTTGAGGTACAACCCGTTTTGGGGTTGCGAAAATGGAATCCCATCATAATCTACTAACTCGTAGGCACTTTTTTCCAAAACACGTTTGACAATATAAGGACCCATCCACATTGGTTCAAATTTCCCTGCCCCAAGTTTATCAGCTTCCTGATCGTAAAGCAAGAACAGGTCTCCTTCTGAGAAGATACGAGGCTTGACATTTCTATCATATTGCACCTTGATTCGTATCTTATGCACTTCGTTAGCCAATGTGACATCATAACAGGTTTCATCCAGACGGAATAATTCCAAGAAACATGCTTCTTCTTCATAAGTGTTGGGTAACAGGTCAATCGTGAGTTTGAGAGATGAAATTTTGCATTGTATCGGTAAGATTTCTTCTAAACCATACACCAACTGAAAGGGTGTGAATCCAGTTGCATTTCCTACTGAAGTTTGATATGCCCACAAGGCAGAGTACAGGATTAAATGCCAGTTTTGTTTATGAAACCCTATCATTCTTTGCAACATCCACTTCAGGACTTTGTTGATAGCCTTCACTTGTCCATTCACTTGTGGGTAATAAGGGGTAGAACTATCATGTGACAGTCTTAACTTAGTAGTCAACTCAGCCATCATGTTATTGCGAAAATGTGACCCATGATTTGTAATGATGGCTTGTGGTACACCAAACCGGGCAACCACATGGTTAAAAAATAAAAGAGCAGCTGTTTTTCCACTGTTGTTTAATGATGGCATCGCCTCAGCCCATTTGGTAAAATAGTCAATGACGACTATAATATACCCATTCCCCCCGGCCAAGGTGGGGTTACATGTCATGAAGTCAATGCCCATTTAGCAAATGGTCCAACAACAACGACTGGATGCAATGGTACAGGTGGTAATCTAGTTTTTTGGTCATAAATCTGGCATGCATGATAGCTTTTGATGGTAGTAATACAATCTTTTAATATAGCTGGCCAGAAGTAAATGGCATGGAGAATTCTATGTGCAGTAGCATATCCAGATAAGTGTCCATCAAAAGCACCTGAATGACAATCATTCAATGCTTTCTTGGCTTCCTCATGTGTGAGGCACCTTCGTAAAATCCTATCGATACCACGATGGTAAAGAGTGTCGCCAATGATAAAATAATATTTGGCTTGGTATCGAATACGTCGCTATTGCGAGCGAGAGGTATTAGGCCAGAAAGTTTGGGTAAGGAGATAGATCAATATATCTCCATACCATGGGTCAGATGACGATATGAGAAACAGAGACTCATCCAAAATCAATGGTTCAGATGTTGAATCAATGTAGGTCGAGGGAAGGTCACAGAGTAGATCGGCGAAAACGAGAGATTTCTTTGATTTGGACTTGATGAATTCCAGATCAAACTCCTACAAAATGACTATCCATTTTGAGTATTCCCCCCCAGCAATTGACGTGACAAAATGTATGTCATAGGGTTGGAATCTGGAATGACAATGGTCTTTCGGAGCAGGATGTAATGGTGAAATCTCTGAATAGCTTGCACAACTGCCAAAGCTAGTTTCTCGACATAAGAGTACTTACTTTATGTATCATTGAGATTGCGACTCAAATAATAAATCGGATGTTCAATCCCATTTTCCTCTTGGACTAAAACCATGCCAATGGTTGTATTTACAGCGGCGAGATACATGTAATATCCGTTTTGATAATTCAGAGAATACATTAATGATGCTCTAATGAAGGTATCTTTAAGAGCGTCAAAGGAAGCTTGTGCAACCTGATCCCAATGGAAGCGTATCCCCTTTTTCAAAAGATGTGTAAAACCTTTAGCCATCTCAGCGTAATTGACTGAACCTCCTCAGAAAGTTAGCCTTCCCTTGGAGTTTATGTAACTATAAAAGATTTGAAGGTGGAGGCAAGTCAAGAATTGCCTTAACCTTTAATGGATCCAGTTGAATTCCATCTTTAGACACTACAAATCCAAGCAATCGACCAAAACCAACACAAAACACACATTTGTGCAGGTTGAGTCGTATCTTGTAGTGTCGGAACCATAAAAATATTGCTCTCAAATGTTGCGGGTGATCAGTCCACTTTCGTGAATGAGCAGGTAAATCGTGAAGGTAAGGTTGAATAATGTGCTTGATGTCATGGAAGGCATAGTTCATTGCCCTCTGAAATGTAGCCCCTGCATTCTTCAAATCGAATGGGAGTTTCCTATACGCGAATGTGCCCCATGGACAAATAAAAGCAGTTTTAGATTGGTCCTGTGGGCGGATATTGATTTGATTGTAGCCAGAAAAACCATCCATAAATGAGAATATTTCGCATCTGGCACATTCATCAATAATCTAGTCGATAAAAGGAGTAGGATAATTGTCCTTTGGACATGCCTAATTTACATCCCTATAATTGACGCACACTCGAATTGTCCCTTGTTTCTTCATGACAGGAACAATGTTGGAAAGCCAGTCAGTAAGAGGTACAGGGTAAATAAAGCCAGCACACAAAAGCTTTTCAACTTCTGCTTTAATGGAAACGACTTTCTTTGGATGAACAGGCCGAAGCCGATGTCTTACAGGTTTGACATCAAGGTACATTTTCATTTCATGTTCAACAATACTAGAGTCAATGCATGACATCTCCTCGTATGACCATGCAAATATATCTCGAAATTCACGAAAGAGAGTACGATAATTATCAATTTATGATGGAGAACATGATTTTCCGACATGAATGTTTTCTACAATATTAGGCTTCATCGAAATATGAATAGAAATCGTTTCTTCAATATTTGATAGGTTTCGCTTGGAGTCTATTGTGTCTATGAAAACTGAATTCGAAAGGAAATCAACAACTGAAGGGTGGTTTAGATCGTTTGAATAATCTTTGATGTAATCTGGAAGATGGGAACGGTGATGATAATCTTCCCAAGGTTCTTCTCCTATCATCATTGATTGGACGATTCCTTCATCCGTAGAATGTATACGTGAAAAAGGATCTGAAGAAGTACCATATTCTAATGAACGGTCTATCCATACAATTGGTGATAATGGATTTGGGTTTGCCGCACAAGCCAAAAAAATTGATTGTTATGCTAGCTCAATGGGGCTTAGCGGCATAACTTCAATATTACTATCCACTTCATAATTGTTGGTAATCCTCCTTAAATCAGATGAGGTGGATGAAATCATGTTGCAAGTCTCTACTCTTGCCACTTCCGCCAAATCAAATGGTGATGGTAGCGTAAAAGTACCCATTAGGGAAGGATCTTTAAATAGAACTACACCAACACTTTGAAGTGATAGCGGGGGTTCGTGTACCAACGGAATGCTTCCCGTAGCCTGAGAACTAGATGCAAAGAAGGCAAGCTGATCGATAATTGTGATTCCTCCCTTATGAGGGAATGAAATAGTACGAAAGTACGTGGAAACCACAACATCCATAACATATACCCATGGCATTCCCAGTAAAATGTTGTAGTCTAGGGGTCCATCAACTACCTCAACCTCGACAGTAATTGTTTGCCCCCTAGTTAAATTTGTAGGTTACTCAAAATCCCACAAGGAGTATATGTTCGTCCGTTAAAAGATTTTAACATGGTTGGTGATCGTGACAACGACGGTGAACCAAGTGTTTTCCAACAGCTCATTGACATAATGCAAGTAGATGTCCCCCCTCATGAAGAATAGTTCGGTGAAAATTCTTATTGAGAGCCTTTACTTGAATTAGGAAAGCTAATTGCGCTGGTAACTGTGGTGTATATCCCGCATGGTTAAAAACCACAAGATTGGAATCCACAGGGTCTATTCCACCAATTGTTGACAGTAAAGCCTGCTTCTGGGAGGGACAATTTTGTAATGCCTCGAGTGTCGACATAGCAGAAGGTGATTGAGCAAGATCTTCCATTATGTAATAGTTTTGAGCTACTCGAGCCCTAGGGTTAAATGTCGATTTATGCACAACTCCCTTTGGTGGTTTTATTGTCAATTCTGGCGCAATAGGTGGTGGAATATTTTCAGATGAATTCAAAGTCAAAGGATTAGGTTGATCAGTGGCCTGATTATTCGACGATGACGGTGGATTGCCATAATATTTATTTCTCATTGACACCAAAACTTTGTTTTGTGGCTTTGTGATGGATAACATAAGTACTTGCGATGTGGAAGCATGGTCTGTCGCAACCAAAGGTGTATCCGGGTTTGGAAACGGATCAGTCAACACTGCAGATGTGTTAGAAGTCTTTAGAAGTTTAGAGACTTCTGAGCGATGTGGACAATCTCTTGTAAAATGATCGTCATTATAGATTAGACATGGATAACGAGGTTTCCTTGCTGAAGTAGAGGAATCAGATGATTTCTCTTGAGGGGAATTATCTTGTTTTTTTCTTGTTTTTTCCCTTCTTCTTGCCTCTTAGTTGCTTTTGATTTTTGACTTTGTCAGATGACACAACATTGACTTCGGAAGCAAGAGTGTTTTCTGATGCATTGGTAGTTTGATTGGTAATGGAAAGAGTTTGACTAGATGGTCTTCCTGCTATTTGTGTGCTCGAAGAACCGATCACACCGTTGCTGGCATGAGAGTCCTTACTCGATTGTGGAGGAGGAGGAACAATGAAAGCTAGTCGGGGTGCATTGGGAATCTTGTCATAGAGCGTGCCGGATTGTGTGTAAATCAAATCCAAATATTGGGCATGAGCAATTACTTGCTCTTCTGTGACAACTCCACCTTTCGCCACATCCTCGGTGATTGATGGCAACAAGGATTTTATGAACCACTCAACCAAAAGCTGATCAGGAACATAGGTCTTAACCTTTGATGATGACGCCACCACTCATGAATATGATCTGATATATGAGTAGTAGTAGTCTGTTTAAAGTTGGTTAGGAGTTCTGTTCCAGTCTCGTATCTGATAGGTAACTGGAAGTGGGTCAAAAATGTGGTGGCTAAAGTCGTAAAGTTGTCGAAAGAAGCTCGTGGTAACTTAATGTACAACTTCGCAGCTGGACCAGTAAGTGTTCTTTGGAAAAGACGGAGTCTAACCGAGTCATCATTTAAGGAGTTTGATGAACACCACAAATGAAAGGTCATGACATGATTTGAAGGGTCTTCTCCAAGATTTCCGTTGAATTTCAGAATGTTAGAATGTAACTTATGCAGAATTACTGGCCACCAAGGTGCATATAAGGTTGGGTCATTAGTGAGTTGGTTTAAATCTAGTAATTCTAGATTTGCTACAAATGACAATTTTCGATTCAAGTCAGGTTGAGCGTACCCAGGATATGATGGAATTGCTTGAGCAATAGGCCTTTGCATACCAACATAGGGCATCTACATTTGGTAACCTTGATAAGGTGGTTGTTGAAAAAATTCGACATATGGCGGTTGTTGATAACCAGGTTGAATTTGTGGTTGTCCATAACCATCAAAGCCTTGTTGACCAGGACCTCTGTAAGGTTGATACTGTCCAAACCCAGGTTGAGCCTGTTGGGCAGGTCCAAATTGGGGTTGGAATTGCTGGAATTGAGGCTATTGAAATTAAGGCTGCCATGATTGTTGAATCAATTTTTGTTGATTTAATGGTTGTTGTTGCCCAGCAATGAAAGATTGGCCAAGTTGTGAATAAACTATACCAGTGTAAGCCTGAGTCACTCCGGATAAAGGTATACTAACCTGAGGTTGTTGGATCCCATACACAAGTGGTTATTGTATAGCAACTTGAGAAACTTGAAATTCTTGACCCAAAACTTGTCGTTGTGAGGTGGAAGGACCAGTTTGTACATGTTGAGATACAACTGTTTGAACTTGTGACTGCGGTACAATGGTAACAAAAGGTATAGTAGGAATAGCTGACACAATTTGCATTAGTTGTGTTGGATACACATACCTTGGTTGAACTGGCATTGTTGGTTTCCATTGAAAAACTCGAATTCCAGGTTGACATGAATATTGCATGATACTACCATATGATGGTCCTCCAGGATAGGGAGGATAAGGTGAATAAGCATATTGCTCTCTGTATGGCGGCAATCCAGTATGTAATCGATACATAGGTATTTGTTGACTAGATTTCCCAGTTTGATATTGATATGTAGGATCAAACTGTTGAGTTCCTAACAAAGAACCAGGTAGAATTCCTGTTGAGGACATGGGTGATGACCATAGTGTAGAAGCAACCCCTGAGTGGGTTCTTGATAAAGATTGCTAACCAACCGGGATGGACGATTCACCATATAGGTTTGACTTAGGTGTAGTAGAAAACATCAAAGAGGTTGCGACAGGAGATTCTGCCATAGCTGCATCAGATGATACAGTCTGGGACGTTGACGGTTGTTCAGCCATAGTTAACTGACCCAAAAGTTGTCCTAAAGAATCGACGGGTACTTGAAAAGAAGTAGGATCAAAATGAGCAGTAAAATGAGGAGTATAAGGATAAATATGAAGCCTGGTTCCAAAATGTAATGGGGTTCCAGGTGTGGAATCTTCTTCCAATTCTTCCTCGACAACAATTAAACTAGGTGGAAGAACTTCACTGTCTGGTCCGTAATAGACTTCTGGTGTTAATAAAGTGGAAGTTTCAGTAGTTACTGGTGTTTTAGGGTTAACTGGTTGATTATCTTCCGATAAAGTAACAACTTCTGAATGTTTAAATTTGAAGTCCAGATGTTCGGGTAAAAGAACAACAGTTTCAGGTAGAGGTTCCTGAAAAACTTCAGGTTCAGATGTAACTTCTGTTTGAATTGTGATAGGTTCTGGATTAACTTCTGGTTGAACTGATTCAAGTTCAGAAGTAATTTCTTGTTGAGCAACTTCAATTTGAGGATCAACTTGTTGCTGAACAACTTCGGTTACTGTTTCACTAGGATCAGTGATAATGTCCTCAGGTAATTGTGAAAATTCTTCATCAGAAATGGATGTACTAGAAATAGTTGGAGTAACTGAAGTCTTAGTACTTACCGAAATGGATGATTCAGGTAATTCAGATGAAGAACTAGGAGTTCTTGATGTACTTTACTTGGTTAAGCGAGACTGCTTTGATCGAATAGGTGTAGCTTTGGGCGACAAAGGTGGTTTACTTGCTGTTATCCGCGAATGACGGGGTAAGGGTTGATGTTCCTCCACGATTGCTGATTAATTTTATTATCAAAAAATAAATAAACAAAAAGGGTTAAGCTAGGCAAAAGGTTTACCAAGTAACTGTGAACTACAGAATACCTCCTGGCGAACCAAGAAGTACGGGCAGGTAATCTCCCCGAATGCTGTGTTCGGTATATCACAGTGTACAAGGCGGACGACTCGGTTACCTAAGGATGGATAGCAACATAGTGTTGTCCTCCCATATATACTCGAAGGTACGTGGAGGCCCAATCCGTATAAGCGCTGTCTAATGCAAAACCGCATAGTGAGAGCATTCCCATATACATTACGTACTGTAACACTGCCCTATATACCCGAAGGTATGGACAAGCTACGATATACTCACGTACATGGAATGAGGTATCACACTCGGGATGTATTGCAGACAAGTTAGCGACAATTGCTTTGTTTTACGATGTCGGAACACGTCTCTAGCCTAGAACCACTAAATGTTTTTCATTAATGACAATGCTCCATTAGGTAAATTGATGTTAATTTTAAGTTGATCTTGCTTAGGAATTTTCCTTTCAATTTCACCACGTGATGTATTTTGAAATTCCTAGGAATGCAACTATCATGATAAGCATACTTTCCATTCAATTTAACAATGAAAATCCTAGCTACTAGGGATAGAGCAATCATATTTATTTCGATCAAAGAGCAAAGAGCACAATCTAATGCAATTTCCCTACACTATTCCTATGAGCACACACAAACTTTTTCAATGCAACATGCATGTATTTCTTTTTGATTTCCTTAATGTGAATGTGAACAAAAAGGAAACTATGCACATACAATCAATAATTCTTTAACAAGAACGAAGACTTTACGACAACTCTGTTTCGAAGGAAAAGAAGACTTTTACTACACTTTCTTTCGAACAAAGATTAATCAACTATATTCTAACTCTGACTATGGATCGATAATGACAAAGAAAACATTAATCAATCAAGTCAAAGTAGGGCTAGAAAAGCAGATAGAATTTTTTTCTCTGAGACATGACATTCATTGATCAATCAACAAATAAACAAACAGAGAAAAATTGGCAAAAACTCATTCCAAAGGTGGGAAACTGACCCTAGGAGGATCAGCGCAGCCCTGAATGGGAGACAGTGCACTTTAGAGCACTATCCCTAAGCCAAGGGTGCTCTGCAGTGCACTGTGTCCCTCACAAGCCTACGCTAGTGAAAGTGAGCCATTTCAAAAGGAAATTTGACACAGTTTTGACCAAAATTCAATGCAAAAGAGCTGAAATACAATCAATGAACACAAGTAGGGTTTGCAAGAATGTCCTAGGAGGTGGATAAGCTACTAGGAAGGATGATCTTCCCCAGTGGAGTTGCCAATTTTTTTTGGATAATTTGGTATCTACGGATAAATACTAATTCCCTAGATAAGTAGCCATATCTAGAACAACATTTTAAAGCACTTTAACCTTTTCCTATAAGCAATAGATAAGACAAAGAAGATGAGAAGACCTACTTGTAGTTCCGCTTTCCTCTTGTCTCCTTTGTATCGATCTTGTCGCTCCTTCCCGTACTTAACACGCTTGAGAAGTACCTGTAAACACAAACAAAAGACAAAGAATTGATCAAAGAAAAAGATCTATTGAATACAAGTAAATGGAATCAGATACATTTCACACATATAAGCATCATATGACAATACAAACATATGGGAGAAAGGTTCAAATACTTTATTGAATAGAAGAAGGAATTACAACCATTGTGTCTGATTCAAAGTCATTCCTCTAGCATGATCCCATCCACATCACATAAAAAGCATGACAAACTTGTAGCATTATAATACTTGCTTCAAAGCCAATTCTCATAGCAACATTATCTCCTTACAATTCAACATAGTCTAGCCCTTGATCACTTAAATGAGTGGTTAATTTATAGGGAGATGAAAGAGGTTTTGCCATAAATGGTGGTATTGAATGGCCTTCCATACTTAGAATTAGTTCCATGGAGGAAGGGATGAGAGGATAGGATGCATCTTAACTCATTCCTCATCCATTTTCGAGCTCATAGGAGTTGATAAGTGAGGGAACCTTCTAGCTGATTCCAAAAGATAATAATATTCCCCAAACCCTATGTGAATTTTGCTCAAACTTGCCTAACGTAGGTGAAAGGAGGCCTAAGTGCTCTGTAGAGCACCCTGGCATGGAATCAACTGCTCAGCAACACACCCTTACATGGGCCTACCTGTGCTGGTCCCTCTAGAGGCTATTTCAGGATGTCTTCATGTCATGAAACTGTCTGGGAAGGAGGCATTCAAAAGGGTGAGTTGTTTAGGGCATGTAGCAACTAAACTTAGGGTTTGATGAGCCATAAAACACTAATTTGGATGATGGGAGTGATGTGCCCAAATGGATATATAACAGTTCTATAGTGGGATCGAAATCAACTACCTAGGGTTTGACAAAAAGCTTGGAGATTCCCCAACTCCACGATACTACCATCACTTTTGAGACATTCACCTAAAAGGGAAGATAAAGGCTAACCAACCTCAATATAGTGTGAAACAAGAAATTTTCTAGAGAATAACCCACCAACAGTTTCCAATGGTTGTAAATCCAAAAATTGAGCTGCTTCTATGAGTTGTCCTTCCCAAAAAAATTATGACTAGGGTTTTTCCCAAAAAGTTTGGGATGGCTTCCAGTGAGATGTCATGCCCAAAAACCATTGATACTGAGTTATTTTTGGTTCTAATTCACTTGGGGTGGTTGTGGGGAGGAGAAACCAAAGAGGAAGAGGGAAATGTTGAACATTTGGAGGAAGGCAATGGGGAAAAAGACGAAGGGATGTCGATGCCATCTAATGCAGGAAGGGGCAGGGGAAATCATTTAGAAACCTTGGAGAATCTTACTAGTACCTAATATGAAAACTGTAAAATGTTTAGTGACATTTTTGTAAAAATATTCAAATTTCTAATGATTTTATATAGCCTCTAAAATTTTGGTTATTTTTAAGGTAAAATAATTTTACCCTATAAAATTTATGTGAATCATTTTTAGAAAAATGGAAATTGATGAATATTCTTTTGGCAAAAAACATGGAAAATTAGCCTAATTGCAAATATTAACCCTTAAATTTTCCCTAGGGGGTGGAGTGGGGGGGAAGAAAGGACAAAAAATGGAAATTCATATTGAATGAGGTTGAGGTTGAGTTAATTCCCATTTTTGTAGGCAATAAGACCAAGGAAAACGTTGCATCATCAAACCATTTATTACAAATGTTGAAAAGTGTGCAACAAGAAATGCTTGTTGAGAGTGCAACAAGATGATGGACCTTAGTGAAAAGAGTCGCCTTCACTAAGTGGGCCCGTAGGCTATTTTTGGCGCAAGTCTATTTTTAGACATATGGGTCATGTCTATGGATTGCAGGTTGCTGTTTATGGATGATTGGTCAAGTTGGGAAAAATAGATGGACTTCTATTTTTGATCAAAGTGTGAGTGATCATAGTGTGAGTGATAAAAGTCTATTTTTAGACTGGCTGTCAAAAATAGAAAAGTCAAATATTATTGTCTCATAATAATATTTGGACTATAAACTTGATCTTATTCTCTTGAAGCACTTCAGTTTGAGCTACGAATGTGGTACATGCAGATCCCAGAGGGAAATACGTGGTTACCTATGGGATGACTAATATTTGCATGCAGGACTTCAGTTAGAACTCAAGTGAGTTGAGTTTAGTGGACTGGAGGTGCAGTTGATGGAGTTGTGTTCAATTTAGCTTTGTTAAACTAGTTGTATTTAGTTTAACTGATCAATAGACTAGAGATGAGTTGGGTGAATTAGTTATTAATTAATTCACAAGTTATTAACTCATAATGCAACTATAGAATACATCAGTTAACTCAGTTGCATGTTAGTGCATGTTCAGTTCAACAGGGACAGGTGGTAGAGAATTAGATTGCTATCAGTTGTGACTATAGTTGTGCACCAGATCTTGCACAATCAAGGGATTGAGTATGCCAATGAGTTTGCTCATGTATTTGCCCAGTATTGTAGCCTTTTCTCACGTCCAACAAAGTGTGAGTGATTATTTTGAGGTGAAATACGAGTTTGGGAAGCCATTCTCATCAGTTCTTGAGCAGGTATTGAGCAGTGGAGGCAGGCAAGCAGTGGAATAGATTTGGAGATCAGATCTGAGCTGTATTGTGTGTAACAGGTGGAGCTGGTACTGGATTGCTTGTGATAAGCATTGTACTTTGTTATGTTACATGATTCAATCAATATAATATACAGATAGTTGGGGTTTTTAGCGAGATGCTTTCCCCGGGATACATACTGTGTTTATGAGTTTGATTGATGCTTCTATATGTGCCTGTGAATGTTTCTGCTTCTGTAAATTGATGATCAACGTAGAGGAGATTATGTATTATACATGTTCCACTTATAATTGTATGATCAAGATAATCTCTGTGAATATGTGTTAAATTATTCAAAATTTCTACGACAAAAGGTATGAAGATGGAGAGTACGAGAGAGTGACAGGTCAGGGAAAGAGAGGCATGAAGACCTATCAAAGGGGAGTGACATGTATTCACGTGTGACCAGAAAATGGGAGATCATGGAAGACCGTCAGAGTAGTCAAGGAGCTCCTCCTCCATGGAGATGTCACAACCAAGAAAAACATGCAAGGGCGTCAATCAGAGTTTTGAGAAAATGTGGGAGGGGGACTAAAATCCATGTGTTAAGGGCAGAGTTGAGGCTACGAAAAGGAACATTTTGATGAGTAATGGGCCACAAGTGGGAAACAAGTCCTAAGAAACCTATAATATTTTGGACAATAACGAGCTACAGGTCGAGAAACACTTCATTAACAATTAATCAACCATAATTATGTTGAGATTGTCAAAAAAATATGATTAATTATCCATGTTTTAATTAAAATTTTTTATTTTAATTAATTAAAGTTTAATCATGAGGGGGTCACATGGGTATGTGAATGCCCCTTCCATGCCTTGTGTTTGAACTACAACTCAGATACAATGTAATATTACCAACCTCTTAAGCATCATTAAGAAGGTGGGATATTCAAAATTTTTGTCTTAAACATAATTCTAAAGTCACTTATAAGCTCACCAAGACATTCTACTTGTCAAGAGCTTTCTAGTAACTGGACTCTTGCTCAATTTAGAGCTACGAGCATAAAGTTCTATGTGAACTTTTCAAGCTCATGGAAGATAGGTCATAAATGAATGAATTCAAAATTTTTAAATTGAAAAGCATTATATTTATAAATCTATAAATTTTTGTAAATATGTTTTCTTAAATCAATTCTTTATAGACACAATCTTCTCATGTAAGCCAATTTAAAGGCACAAAATTGACTTTCATTTTTTTTCTATGTGCATTAATATGAGTGTATAGATGATACAACTTCATGTAAATAAAAATGCATTTCTTAAATATATAGAGTTAAATGATAATGAGCGTTGAGTGGATTATTTAGGCTCCTTAGAGATGGGTTATAAAGGAATGTCTTTTAACTTTTCAATAGTATGACATTTGATTTCCCCATCCATAACATTTTGTAAAGTATATTATTAAATCAACTATTTGTAATTGAAATAATTTAATAAGCCACCGAGACATGAAACTATTTATTTTTAAATGTCATATGTATTTTTGAATTAAAACTTCTTGTAAAGAAGGATACATTTCTTACCAAAGAAATTAACATTAATTAATAATAAGTCCTAAGTGGGATATTTAGGATCATGGGATATGAGTCATCAACGAATTACTTTAAATAAACAATTAATATCTTAATATTGATTATTTATTTGTATTTACATTAAACATGAACTATTAATAATCAAATATGATGGGAACATATACAAAGTTCAACAAAAATATTGAAAAATGTGTTTGAACATCTCTCTCTCATGTATTTTAAATTCTTATTATTTCTTCCTTCTTTTGGTGGAAGTAATGATCAACCATGGTTGGTTGGAACTATTATCATTAGATCAGTTGTTTTGCAAAATTGACAATAGGGAGTGATTGATACCCCTTTCTTTCATACTAATTTTTGAAGACCCTTGCTTCCATTGCCTACTTTTGGTGTTGTTCCTTGAGGTCACTCACCTACTTCAGTTCACATTGAACATCTCAATGAACCAACTTCCCTCATAGAATGTATTAAACATTCACACAATGTTGATTAAATCCTCATAATACAATTTTTATAGTTATCAAAATATGTGAATTTTCTTACTTTCGCCCCTCATCCTTGACCCTCATACACCGTCTTGGTAGTGGTAGTGGTGGTGGTGGAGTGTAGGGGGAGGTAGGGAGTGGTGAATCTCAGAAAATTATTTAAATAATATTTTTCTCAATTTAATCTCATCGTCCCAACCCCATCTTATGATGGTGCATGGGGTGGGGGAGGAGATATGAAATGAGCAAGTTATTCAAATAATATTTTGCTCACATTAATACCCCTAGGTCCAGCCCACTCACATGCACCATCAAAGGGTGGGGTGGGGTGGGGTGGGTGGTGGGTTGAGGAGGATTAAAGTAAAAAAAATATTATTTAATTAATTTGCTTGGATAAATCCAACACAAATAAATAAACAAATACAAATCACCAAGGGGAAAGTAAGGGTGAGGGCGATAAAATTAGTATTTGAGTGGGAAGGGTGAAAATAAAATACTTATTATTTAAATAATTTTCCACTTTCACCTGCCCCACCCCCATGAATACTTTTTTTAGAGAGGGTTGAAAGTGAACAAACTATTATTTAAGGGGGGAGAGGTGAAATAGAACAAATTATATTTTGAATAATTTTCTCATTTTCACCTCTCCCAACCTCATGAGGGTGAAGGTAAATGTTAAAAAACATTTAAGTAATATTTTTCTCATTTTGACCACCCCATGAGAGCGGGGCTGATGAAAGTGATTGATTTGATAACTTTCACCTCACTTTCATTGGTGAAAGTGAGAAAATTATTCAAATAATGACGTGCTCACCTTCACTACTTAATGAGGGTGGAGGGTGGAGGGTGGAGTAAGGCATAATTTTATTGCTTTCACATCCACGGTCAATAATGTACTCACTTTCACTCCTCACCCCTACTCTCATGAGGCTCATAATCATTTTAAATAATTTTCTCAATTGTGAGTAATTTATTATTTGAAAATTTCCTAATTTAACCTCCCCACTCTCATGGGGGTTGTTGGGAGTCTAAAAGTGAGTAAATGATTTAAATAATAATTTTCTCACTTTCTTAGTCACCCTTTCTCTTAATTATTCAAATAATAATTTTCTCATTTTCACCCTATTTTTCATTTATTCAAATATTAGAAGATTATTATTTGAATAATTTGCTCATTTTCATTAGCCCTATGAGGGTAAATGTGTTGAAAGAGATAATTTGCTCATTTTCCACCCCATTTCCTCCACCTCAAAACCAATAATTTACTCATTGTCAACCTCCCAAAAACCTCACCCTCATGAAGGTGCATACTTATTCAAATCATATTTTGTTTAAATTGTTGAAAGAGATAATTTGTTGAGGTAATTTTCTCATTTTCCACCCCATTTCCTCCACCTCAAAATCAATAATTTACTCATTTTCAATCTCCCAACACCCCCACCCTCATGAAGGTGAATACTTATTCAAATCACAATTTGTTTTATGCGAGTGTGATGAAGGTGATAATTTTCTCATTTTTCACCCCACTTCCACCACCTCACTATCAACCCCCAACACCTTGACCCTCATGAGAGTGCATACTTATTCAAATCATAGTTTGTTTACTCTCATACCTGCACCCCACCCCATCTCCACCCCCTATCCCCTACCCTCATGAGGGTGTAGAGTGATTCAAATATTTATTTGGTCACATTCACTTCTTACCCTAAATTATTTAAATAATAATTTGCTTATTTTCACACCCTTGCCACCTTGTAGTTCTCCACAATTGATTAAGGTATTTTAATTAGGACTAACTATAATTCTCTACAATGGATTAAAGCATTTTAATTATAACTAACTACAATGAAATAAAATCCAAAATTCATAAATTATTATTATTATGATAACTTTTTAATGTTTTGTCTAATGTAAATAGATTCATAAACTGCACTACACTAATATGTCACATACTATACATGACCAATTTTAATGAAAAAACAATTTTAAAGGGAGACTTATTAGTCACACACGCTTTTGTTAGCTAAATTGTCATGTAAGGGAGACACCTTTCCCTCGAAATCATAAAAACATTACTTTGGTCCAATTGCTTATTGATATGACTAAATTATTAAAATGAGAGACACTTTTCCTTCAAAATCATACAAAAATTAGATCCAATTGCTTATTGATATGATTAAATTATCATGATGTGGAAATGCCTTTCCCTTAAAATCACACGAAGCTTACTTTTAGATTCAATTGCTTTTTCATAGCTATGAGAAAAGTGGAACTTAGTTAATGACTTGATGCCACCATACCTTAGAATATGACTAAATTTTTATGTAAGGGAGATGCTTTTTCCCTCAAAATCACATAAGACTTATTCTTACGATCACTTGTTTATTCATAGTTATGAGAGAATTGAAGCTTAGTGAATGGCTTTTTTATTCTTGGTGAATGACTGGTTTATTCTTGGCTAGGAGAGAATTAGACCTTGGTGAAGGATTTGACACTAACGTTGCCTTATTATTAAACCACAACTCACCACAGCCTAATTGACAAGTATTTAATCTCTATTAACTTAATATCAACATTTAATTTTTCTTCCAACTTAGATGGTTACTTTCACTAATCAACCTCAACCCAATTGGAAATATTTAATCTCTCCATTGCTAGAAACAACAAATATATTCTTCAAGAACATGGGTTCATTGGTTGGTAGCAAAGGCTTATAAATAATTTGTTAGGCCAAGCACTATGTGAAGTTATTCAATATAATGGTTTACATATTTTAGGTGAAGATTTCAGCTTATACCTTTAGTTTTAATATTCAATGTCAATTTCAAATTATTAATTTTCCTCATTTCATTATTGTTATCAAAATGTAATAAACCTCTATTTGTAATGATAACATGTAATGTAGTGTATTTTCTAAGTCTCCTATTTTTATGACATTGGGTAATGTTATCACAATATATTGGGTCGATTTTGAATGCTATCACAATAATTTCTAATTGAGTGTTATTCAAGGAATGCATTATCAATGCACCCATTCACACTTATAAAGTTTTCCACGGGAAATCTTTAAAAATAGTCTCATTAACTGACTATAGTACATTCAGTAGACATTTTGATATAAACTTTTTCACACATACATATTTATTTTATTTTATATTTAAAAAAATAATTTATAAAAATTTGTAAATTTAAATAATAAGAGTTATATTCATTTATAAAATTTATAAATACAAATAATAAATATTTTTATTTTCATATATATATATATATAATAACATTTAAATGAATCGGTGAAAATCCTTCCTAGATACAAAAGATAGTCCTCGACTTTTGGTTTTCTATCCTTTTATTCATAGAGTGAAAAACATTTTACAAAAAATGTTCATGTGAAGATCGTGGTCCAGAGTCATACTTGTCATGCTTGGAACTTCATTTACAAAAGCAAAGATCCTTAACTTCCAATTTCGGCTCTTTTAGCTGGGAATTACTGTAGCAATGGAATCAGAAACTTCCAATTTAGGCTTTTTTGGTTGGGGATTACTGTAGCAATGGAATCAGAAACTTCCAATTTAGGCTTTTTTGGTTGGGGATTACTGTAGCAATCAAACCCGAAACTTCCAATTTGAGCTTTTTTGGTTGGGGATTACTGTGGCAATCGACTCAGAGTTTTCCAATTTGGGCTCTTTTGGTTGGGGATTGCTGTACAATCATATCAGAGACACTTCACATGTTTGTGTGTTGATGACATAAATGCCCTTACTTTGTCTTATTGCTTTGCCAAGCACCACTGTTTATTCTGATGTATTACATCATCTGGAATGACTCTTGTTACAATATTCTAAATTGAAAAGTTGGTGAACAAATATCTCCTCTATTCTTTTATATTGTTGGATAAACATTGCTGATGCAAGAATTATGTCGAGGAAGACTTATTTCCAAGTTTACAGTCAGGAATGATTGGTGTTATATTATTCTAAATTCAATTTTTTATTAACTTGTCCCTCTAATCTTTCATATTGTTGAATAAATATGGTTGACACATGAACTATGTGAAGGAAAACTTATTTCCAAATTTGCAGCCCAAATGTAAAAGTGGAAATCTCATTTAATTTTTGTTGTCATTACTTGCTAAAGATAGAAGAATATAATTTTTTCAAATCCATTCTTACTGGATACAACAATATGTAAGTCATCACTTGCTAAAGATGGAAGAATGTAATATTTTCAAATCAATGCTTACTGGATAGAAAATACGTAAAGTGGTGTAGGGTCGACTAGGTTTCCAATTTGGATGAATTCGTATGGTGCTGGTGTGGGGTTTATGTTTATATTTGCAACTAATCTTGTACATACCAACGTCAGCATTTTGGACCCAGAAAGTTAAAAATACGGACCCTTATTCCTCCTTCATCCCTTCTGTCAGATTCGAAGTTTATTCTTGCCTTCCCTTTGTCTGGTTTTAATGTCACACTGTCAAAGTTTAGAGCAAAGAATCATTAGGGTGAAGGGTCATAAAGTTCACATGCTCATATCGGTCATTCAATACTTGTGATTGATGTACTCCTTTGCTATTTTCGATCTCACCTCTGTCTCAGTGTGGCAGAGTCAGAGGTCCATGATGACACAGCAAGAAGCTTGTTTCCAGAGACGGTGCCAGTGGAATTAATAAGTATTGTCCCCATTCATTTATGGAGCCTGGTTTACATGCTCTACTTGGGGCCCCCCACCTCTCTCTCTTCTGTTACATAACCCCACAAACAACCCTGGCTTCTCATGAGCTCTCTTGAAACTCTTGCTCTTTCAGTAATTGTTCTGCATTTAAGGGTCACCGCCTCCACTTACAATGAAAGGTATGGATACCACACTTCTTGAATCTTAATTATATCATCACTGCTTCATGTTTTTTTTTCTCTGGAATGTTATGATGCTCTCAACTTTCAGACTTTTTCTCTGGAATGTTATGATGGTCTCAACTTTCAGACTGGTGTAGTAGCAGGGCATTGTGTGAGCTTCACTTGAATGATATCTTGAAATATGTATATATATCCTTCTGATTAGGTATTGGGTTTTTCATGTGTTTTTCAATATGTGTATAGATCGTTCTGATTAGGTATTGGGGTTTTCATGTGTTTTCAATATGTGTATGTAAATCCTTCTGATTAGGCGTTGGTTTTTCATATGTTTTTCAATGTGTATATATTCTTCTGATAAGGTGTTGGGTTTTTCATATGTTTTTCCAGTTAAAATGTTGGTGCACGACCTTTTGAATTTTGTAGTCATGATTAACATGAGCATTGGAAAAAATAACGTCCTTGGTATAAGAATGCTATACCAGCTGCCATGGATGTGGACTGATGAAGTGTGTCATGCTCTTGTTGCTGCTGCTGCTTCTTCATCTTCATGGAAATGCCAGAAGAATATGGGCTGCATTTGAGGCATTGCTGGTGTTATCTCTCCTGAGCTTCTCCAAATCGTATAGACACAAGTTCCATAGGGTGGGAGACTTTAGCCATGAATTTCTTGACCTTGCAAGTCCTGAGGTGCGAAAGTTTCTTGGTATGGCCGCCCTCTACATCGTTGGCTGAAGCCCCACCAACCTACACTAGCTGCCTCCTATGGATCATCTTCTTCTCTGTCTATCCCTCCCGAGCTGATCATGACAATGATGATGACATGATTACTGGTCACTATCATCATCTTTAACTGTCACCAATTCTGTTTGTTCTTGTTCTGGTTTTTGGTAGTTTATTCATATCAGTTTTTTCATCTATGTAATATCCAGATATGATCAAACAGAATAAAAGAATAATGTTAAGTTGCAGCTATGAATCTCTTTGTTAGATACATGCATGTTGTAGTTAAATTGTTTGGGAAAGAATCCAGAAAATCGTTTGGAAATCAAAGCAATGGGACAGAAATGATAGGTACGACCCCAAAGGGATTAACAGTCAAAACCTAACCAGTAATCGATACTAATTCTTAATAATTTATATCGAAAATCGGTTAGGAAATGGATAAAGATAATTTAAACAGTAAAACCTAAAAATGAATGATACCTAAAATCTGAGAAATGATTTATATCTCTTAACCACTGTAATCTAATGTAAATATAAAATTATATATCCACTGTGAGTATAAATTTACAAACATGAGTTATTTATTATGAAGATTATTAATGGTAAATGATTATTATTAATGTATTTTTCGTTAAATTTATATGGTAAATGATTAATTTAAAATTTTTAACATTTTAATTTTATTTTTATGTTTAATAATAAGTGAAAATTATATATTTACTTTAATTATGAATTTACAAATATGATTTATTAGGATTGTTATTATTAATTTATTTTTAAAAAATTATATGGTTTGTTAAATGATTAATTTAAATTTTTTTAACTTTTTATTTTTAGGTTTAAAAATAAGGAGATGATTATTATTAATTTATTTTTAACGATTTATATGGTTTGTTAAATGATTAATTTAAAAATTTTAACATTTTATTTTTATGTTTAAAAATAAGTGAGAGAAGTTTCTCAAGATTATTATAGTTTTGTTTGTTGAAAAGATTAAGAAGATTGGTAATATTAAGAAAATTGGTAATGATAAATATTTTGAAAAATTTGATTATTGAAAAGATTATGAAAATTAGTAGTGTGATAAATATTTTGAAAAATAAATAGAACGTAAATATAAAATGGGGAATTAAAAAAAAAAAAATTGTCTTCAAACCTTTAAAACCACACATATAATTAACTCTTTCATCTCAAAATATTTAAAAATTTACCTTCCAATTTTATTTTAAAACTCATTAAACTAATTAATATAAATTTCAATCTAAAACTCATTAAACTAATTCATATAAATTAATTCTAACCATGTATAAGAAGGAGAATTTATAAATACCAAATTTAACCCAAAAAAATCTATGATAGTTCCAATAAGCCACCCCATGTCATCCTGGGCTGTCCATGGGATCATTGGCGAACGAGAGAACTTGATTGTGGTCTACGGATTATTAGGGACAATTAAATGCATTCCATAATATTACATACATGTTATATGTATGGAAACAAAAAAATAATGTAAAATTATAATTATGTTTAATTTTTTCAAATTCAAAATAATGGGACAGAAATTAAAATACAACTTAAACGTAGATATAAGTTAGAATATTTTTATATAATAGGTTAAAGTAAGGGAAAAAATTATATAATAATGTTAAAATTTGGTTAGGATTGAAGTGTAATAAATAATGTTTAAATTTAGTTAGTTTTATTGTATTTGGAGTGTTTGGTAAGGGAATGTGGTTAAGATTTTAATTTAGAAGAAATATTAAAAAATATAGTGATGTAAAAGGGTAAAAATTATATTAATTAACTTTGAAATATTAAAAAAATTAAATTGAATTTAACTTTATTTAAATATAAATTAGGCCCTTCTATGATTTTTGATAAGTTCAATATCAAAATAAATGTAATGATAGTATTGAAAATATATTTTAAATTAAAAAATAAAATCGATTTTAGAAACTTAAAATTTTAAGTGAGAGATAACTATATATATAATATATAATAATAAATTAGTGAATAATAACAATATAGAGAATAATATATAATTATCTATAATATATATGATAATTGATTTAGATCTATATTATTTATTTAATCACATTTACGTTATTTTATTTTATTAATATATTAAAAGAAATATCAAAGCTAAAAATTATTTAATTTTTAATTTAATATATTATAATATGTATACATTTTAAATATAATTTATAAAATATTGATTTTAAATAGTTTAGAATATTTAATCTTATGAAATTTTATCAACAAAAATCTCAATTTTCTTGAAATAAAATGAAATAGAGAGAATGTTAATATTATTTTGACGTGTTTATTTTAGAATGGGTCTTACAATTTTAAGTTAATTATTAGTAATTATCATGTAAATTGTAGAGATTTAATATGTTGGAATATTTATAGTATTAACAAATCAAGAGTTAAAATTTATCTCCAAATTAATTATGTTTTTTTAATTAATTTATTTCAAATTAATTAATTAAAGAAAATGTTATATCCACACATGTCACATTGGACATGTGGTATTGATAAGTCATGTTATTGGTCCATGGTATCATAACAAGAACTATTTACAAGTTCAAAATTTCCATAATAAAGTGGGGTGAATATCCATGGTTAAGAATATGCTACACGTTTTCTTAAATGTATATATATTTAACTTGTATACTAATTCTTTTAATAATAATAATCATAATAATAATAATTAAAAAGTTACATTTTGGTTATCTTTTATATATTATGGGATAAGTGTTTTGATATTTAACATGTTGATGCCTATAAATATTTACTAGTCATTTAATTTATATGAGTGCGCTACAACATCATCATCATTTTTATTACTATATTAAACAAAAGATGAATTGTTAAATTTATTAGTAGAAAATAAATATTGATATGTTTTTTATTCCACTTTAAATGTGTTATAATAAATATATCATTGGTAATATAATTCTATTTTATTTTTTATTTTAAAATTAGGTTTTATTTACCATTTTTATAATATAAATTTCAAATTTTGAAATTGAAATAATAAAATATATAATTTATTATTATTTATTTATAATTTGTATATTTATGTTAAACTCAACAAAATATAAAATACATTAATAATAAATGTGAGTTGTTGAAAAATATATCGTTATTTATTCTCTCTCTCTATATATATATATAGGGAACATTATAGTAGCAAAAATAGATTCTATTCGGGTCATAAAAATGTTGGGAGCAACACAATTTGGACCATCTTCTTACCAAGGGGAAACCAAATCATCCCTCAATGAAAGCATATGTTTGATAATGCATATTCCATGTAAAGTGCCCGAGAAGATTGCAAAAATAACTTTTAACAAAGTTACAAAAAATACTTGTGATTGTTTATTTGAGTATTGTTGATGTGGATGTGTGCCAAAATTCAAGTGGTAGTTTACAATTAGACTAATGGTTCACTTAAAAACCAATCAACTGCGCGTTAAACACAATTTGTACATGTATTTCCTTTCAAGGGTTTCGCTAAATTGACTAATCACCACCAGTCCCGCTTTGACTTCTTACTCCCTGAGTGCTTCAATCTCCACCGTTGATTATTTGTACGTGTATTTCCTTTTGAGGGTTTTGCTAAATTGACTAATCACCACTTGTCCCGCTTTTACTTCTTACTCCCTGAGCGCTTCAATCTCCACCGTTGATTTGGCTTCTTCAGATCCAACAAATATCGCGTCGTATCACGCGCCAACTAGCCTGGACGATCTCCATCGTCAATTTGTTCCATTCGATCCAATGGTTATCATGCAATCTTGTGTGAATTCTTACACGGCCGATATCAGGTTGAGAGCACACGAGAAAAGTGATTTTCCTGTGCTATGTGTCAACACCTTAGGTTAATCGCACAATTTGGAAAAATAACATTTACCATTTTTTTTCCACGCGATATACCACTTACCGCTTTTTAATTCCGCTCACATGATCAATACATAACTTTAAGAACCATGGTTTAATAAAGGTTTAGCTTAATCTCAAAATATAGCCTTAACGTTAATTGACAGTGATTAACAATAAAACACATAAATGGAAATAATACCCGATTAGGTTACAGAATGCCGATACGCAAATTTAAGAGAAATTCTCACTAGGAATAATACACAACGCCACACTTAATCAATTTATTCAATAAAAGAGAAATTACAGTCTTGGCCCTCTCGACTCGATTACAACAATTTGTGTGACCTTTGTTTCTCTCTCAAACCCTCAATTTCTCACTTACTCGCTCTCCTATTCCATTCCCCTTATCATTACATTTTTTCCCCTTTCTTTTATAGATTGAATCCTATCCTAACAACATTGACAACTCAATCTCTATTTTTATCAGCTCAACTATTAAATCCCTATTCTCAAGCTCTGATACACACCTATCCGAACAACTTATCTCATATTCTAAAAATAATACAATGGTTTAATTATTACAATAATTGAAATAAAGATCAATTCGAGAGGTTCAACCCTCTCTACTAAAACTGTTTTTGACCACTCAGGTCAATGAAATTCATCTCATGTCAGCCACAACATGTGAACATACAATCACATTGTTGGCTAAGTCCGAATGCTCCTACACCAATTGTGCATATAACTAAAGAGAGATAGAGCAAGAAAAACACTGGTTTTCTAGTGAGACCACATGCTTTTCTTTGGAGCTTGATGAAACCTCTTGTTCCTTATTGATTTTTTTCAGAGTCGCTTCATCTTCCAGCTTCTCCTCCATGATGAGGAAACCATACGAGCTTGATTCCTATAGAGTTGGTTCCCTCTTTGTGTTTAGTGAGACCACATGCTTTTCTTTGGAGCTTGATGAAACCTCTTGTTCCTTATTGTTTTTGTTGGAGCCGCTTCATTTTCCAGCTTCTCCTCCATGATGAGGAAACCATACGAGCTTGATTCCTATAGAGTTGGTTCCCATTTGTGTTCTTAACAACTTGGCCTTGGAGTTGCATAGAATCTATCATGAGCGAAGAGGAATGAGATGGATGAGAGGAGGAATGGGTGTGAGAGCCACCATGTATGTTGGATGAAGACGGTGAAAGGGGGACATGTGGAAAGGAAATGCTAATACATATAGATAGATGGAGCAAGGATTGACGTATGTTGCTAACTTGAGCATTGGCCTTCACCATTTTCCTCTTTTCCCCTTCTATGGCTTGCTCTCGAGTCCACATGTGACGAGCCAACAAATTCTTAACAGCCCAATGTTTGTCATCTATGCATCTCCTTTCCTTAACTTCCAGTGAAGCGGGATCGAGATGGATATGAACCAAAATGTTATGGTCGAAAAGATCTGCATTGTCATCAATCCATGAATTTTGAGGGGGACACCCTCGACCACGACCACCATGTCAACATCTTTTGCGCTCTCGAATAAATCAACAGACTGAGGGATACAAAGAGTGAAGTCGAGGTGTTTGAGGACAATGTCGGGAGGAATGGGAGAATGACAAAGCCAAACAAAGAGAGTGCTCGACATGGAATGAGACATGAGAGGTTCATGAACGCAATGAATTTTCTAAGGCCGAGGGAGAGGCATGCGAAATGAATAGGGTATGAGAGTGAAGTGATGAAAGATCACAAGGTGGATGTCGAACAAGTGAGTTGTTGTGCGATTCGAAAGTATTTTTATAACTGTTAATATTAATATTTATGATATAATATTAACTTTTAAATTATAATTAACATTTCAAAATATACTATGTTATTAAAAATTATATATAGAAATTTCACTTCCTATTTCAAAATGGTTTTTAAAATGTATTTTTCAATAAGTTAACGCTCTTATTGAAAATTGATTACATAGGTCTAGAAAATATCATTGCATGATTGTGAAAATTTTAGCCAATTTAATTATATAAAACCTCACAACATAAAATTATTGTGAATAAAATATAATCTAATTCATTTTCATCACTAAGTTATTTTGATGGTCTTGTATTGTAATTATATTATTTGGATTTTTTTATTATTAATCATTATTATAAAATATTAAATTTTATCTAAGATTTTGAATATTTTTTTTTTAATTAATCTTGGTTTTATATAATTAAATAATTTTTAAAATTTTATAATAATTATATTATTTTTTTTTAATTATTAAATATTGTAAATTTTGATAGGTCTATTTATAAAACATATATATTTTATTTTCACTAACCACATTTCCATCATCACCATTTTTAGACTATTAAATTATTAAAAACCATTCCTTCAAACCATTGTTAAATGGATTAAAAATGGTTTCTTATAACAACTCTTTTCTAATATATTATTTTTAACTTCCACTTAATTCTTGCTCAAGTTAAATCAATCTAAACAAAAATTGACGTTAAAACATCGGTGCTCATGAAGTAACCTTTTCAAACAAATTTAAGTGCCCACTAACTACTTTAGTGAGAAATTGCATTGACATCAAAGAAAAGAAAAAAATTAATAACAATAACAAATATTATTAAAAACATTTAAAACCTTTAGATTTAACAAAAAGCAATATTAAGGAAACTAACTAAATCTATTGCAAAATATTCAAAATAATGATTTAAAACTACATTTGAGAATTTAGCTAACCCATTGTAAAATACTCAAAAAAATATATTTAAATACAAATCATTTCTCTTAAAATACTAAAAATTAGCAATTGCAACAGCTGTAAGGCATAAATTTGAGAAGAATCTTAACAATTAAAGTTTTCCTTTATTCCGCATGATATTTTGAGAGATTGACTATGTATTTGATACAGCACGAACTTATGAATAAATGCAAAAAGGCTTTTAATGCTTAAAAAAAGACATTATTTAGAAAAAATGGAAAAATGTTGCTAAGTAGATTTGGATTGGCTATGTATTTAACTAGACGCCTATAAATAAATGCAAAAGACTTTTAATGCCTCACAAAGAAAACTTTATTCAAGAAACGTGAAAAATGTTGCTAAGTGAAAACTCTAAATAAAGACACAAAAGAAACTAACTTGGTTGGAAATTTGAAAGTCACACAATTCATTTTATGTAGTTACAAAATATGTGGTGATCGTGGAATCAAGAATTATAGCTCGAATTTTAACTTGGATTACATTTAATTCTTCCTGCAAGATAGAGAAATAAGTTTCTTCTAATTTTTATTAAATTATTCAATGTGAAAATGAATTATCCAACTGTAAGATAATTTTTTCTTGCATTGAATCTCATTCATAATTATAGGTGGAATGACATTCATTGTTAGAGCTGGAATTTCTACGAGAGTTAATATTTCTTCAAAGATAACAGTTTCTATTGATTGAATCTCATTCATAATTATACATGGAATGGCATTCATTGTTAGAGCTAGAATTCACTAAATCTCTTCTAATCTTTTCTCTCTGTTAAATCTAATTCATAATTATAGATGGAATGGCATTCATTTTTAGAGTTGGAATCATAATTATAGATCACTGGAATTTCTATGACAGTTAATATTTCTTCAAAGATAGCAGTAAATCTCTTTGGAAAATTGCTCCTATATTTCTTTAAGATAAAGTAGAAAATTTCTCTCATAATTATAGATGGAATGGCATTCATTGTTAAAGCTGCAATCATAATTATAGATGAAATGGCATTCATTGTTAGAACTAGAATTTCTATGACAGTTAATATTTCTTCAAAGATAGCAGTAAATCTCTTCTAATCTTTCGGCAAAATTCAATCTGCTCCCCGACAATTTTCTCCTATATTTCTTTTATATAGATCCATAGCAAATTGCTCCTATATTTCTGTAAGATATAGTTGCTCCTATATTTCTTTAATATAGATCCGTAGCAAATTGCTCTATAACTATTGAATGCCATTTAGAGTTATATATGGAATTTGGGTTATAATTAATATTTCTTTAAGGATGAAGATAGATTTCGTTGTAGTCTTTATTTTTTTGTTAGTCAGTTAGATTGAGTTTTATATGCGATTTAGAATGAAATGGCATTCCTTGTTAGAACTAGAATTTCTATGACAGTTAATATTTCTTCAAAGATAGCAATAAATCTCTTCTAATCTTTGGGCAAAATTCAATCTGCTCCGGCAATTTGCTCCTATATTTCCTTAATATAGATCCGTAGCAAATTGCTCCCATATTTCTTTAAGATAGAGTTGCTCCTATATTTCTTTAATATAAATCCGTAGCAAATTGCTCCCATATTTCTTTAAGATAGAGTTGCTCCTATATTTCTTTAATATAGATCCATAGCAAATTGCTCCTATATTTCTTTAAGATAGAGGGTTATAATTAATATTTCTTTAAGGATGAAAGTAGATTTCGTTGTAGCCTTTATTTTTTTGTTTTTTTTTGTTAGTC
The DNA here is from genome assembly GCA_031772625.1 of Pinus tabuliformis. Lineage (NCBI taxonomy): Eukaryota > Viridiplantae > Streptophyta > Pinopsida > Pinales > Pinaceae > Pinus > Pinus tabuliformis. The sequence goes on along the minus strand of CM062804.1, from coordinate 563,146,373 downwards.
AGTTAGATTGAGTTTTATATACGATTTAGAATGAAATGGCATTCATTGTTAGAATTATAATTTCTATGACAGTTAATATTTCTTCAAAGATAGCAGTAAATCTCTTCTAATCTTTCGGCAAAATTCAATCTGCTCCCCCGCAATTTGCTCCTATATTTCCTTAATATAGATCCGCAGCAAATTGCTCCCATATTTCTTTAAGATAGAGTTGCTCCTATATTTCTTTAATATAGATCCATAGCAAATTGCTCCTATATTTCTTTAAGATAGAGCCGTAACTCTTCTGATCTTTCAATGGAAAAAATTATTTATAATTATTGAATGCCATTTAGAGTTATATATGGAATTTGGGTTACAATTAATATTTCTTTAAGGATGAAGGTAGATTTCGTTGTAGTCTTTATTTTTTTGTTTTTTTGTTAGTTAGATTGAGTTTTATGTGTGATTTAGAAAGTACAATGGAACAAAAGGTAAAGGATAGGAAAGGATTGGCTCAATAAAAAAGATTTTATATGTGATTTAGAAAGTGCAAAGGAATGAAGGTAGATCTCGTTGTAGTCTTTATTTTTTCGGTTTTGTGTTAGTCAGTTAGATTGAGTTTTATGTGTGATTTAGAAAGTACAAAGGAACAAAAGGTAAAGGATAGGAAAGGATTGGGTCAATAAAAAAGATTTCATGTGTGATTTAGAAAGAACAAAGGAACAAAAGGTAAAGGATATGAATGACATTCATTGTTAGTGCTGGAATTTCTATGAGAGTTAATATTTCTTCAAAGATAACAATTTCTATTGATTGAATCTCATTCATAATTATAGATGGAATGTCATTCATTGTTAGAGCTGGAATTTCTATAACAATTAATATTTCTTCAAAGATAGCAGTAAATCTCTTCTAATATTTCAGTGGCAAAAGAAATATGTTTCTTATCATTTTTATTAAATTATTCAATGTGAAAAGAAATTACCCAACTGCAAGATAATTTTTTCTATCTGTTGAATAATTATCATACACAAACATATGGGCCTATGTTAATCATGCCGTCAAGAACCAACTAGCTGTAAAGTTGACCAATATATTAGAACTCATAAATAAATGGTTTCAAGTTTACACATATGCAATTTATGTAATAATCATGGATATAAAATACTTTTGAATCTCAACTTGTGATGTACAGATGTCTGTCTATTGGTTTCTTCTGATGTCTTTTTTATGGATCTGCTATGTTGTATATGTCCTCGGTGCTTCTAATCATGGCTGCATCTTTTGTGCCACTTTTTTTTGTTATCATCCAGAGCTTTTATATTGACTCAATATAATACAATGAAGCTTTTCTCTCTGAAAAATACTTTTGAATCTAGAAAATCAAATGGAACAAAGAACTTACTATTTATATCTATGAGAAACAGATATGAATTTCTTTGACATCCGTTCTCGCATTTGACTAGAATGATTTATACATTTTAGATTACCAACCTGTAAATTTAAAAAGCCATCTTTCAAGAGTTCTCTTTTCCACCTAAATATCATATAGAAAAATAGTAATTAACATAGCAAAAAATAAATGATTTTTCATTTAGAAATATAAAAAACTTTAAATTAAGTTTTGATAAAAAATATTATGGCATTGGAACAGCTTAAGGCAATCGGTCACTCCAGATCTTATTGGAATCTTTAGAACTCTCAAGTATGAAGCAACACTCGATTTCCATTTAACAAATGTTGTGTTATCGCCATTTAACAAATTCTCTGTTTCTAGACACAACTGCTCTGTTTCTGGACAAATGATCAGTTTATTATTACGATTCTAGATGGATTCAGAATGGATCCAGTTATTCAAACCAGGATGCTGACAATTTTATTTAAACAAAACTCTGGTTATTCAAACCAAAATGCTGACAATTTTATTTAAGTAAAACAAAAATCCTGTGTATAAGATTGTGAGAGCAGCCTTTACCACTCAAATTAGGATCCTCTTTCTCTGCTCAACCAGGCGCAGGTAGAGGTCTCCAATTGGACTGCAGACTGCTATCTACCCAGGGATATCGGCCCCAATTTGCAAGATATTCGATTGACTGCAAAGTTTTTAGTCGCTGCAACCAACCCGGCCATCTGGAACGAATTGTAACTGATTGTAGAGTAACTAACTGATATCTGTTCAGATTTGCAAGATATCGCTGCAACCAACCCTGCAAGCTTTTCAAACTATGGAGGAAGGCCATCCGGAAAGAATTGTAACCTATTGTAGTGTAACTAACTGATATCTATTCCTATTGGCAAGATATTCCATTGACGGTAAAGTTTTTAATCGTTGCAACCAACTTGCAAGCTTTTCAAACAATCGGGAATGAATTGTAACCGATTATAGTTTAACTCACTGATATCTAATTGCAAAAAAAAAATCACATTGCTCTGATGATAGACTCACTAAGTTAGTGCTAAAAGTTGGTTTCTTAAATAGTTCACATGTTTTTTCACAAAATTTTAATAATTGATATCTGTTTCCAATCAGATGGCTAACCTTATTTGAATCGTCCAGCATTAAAGTCAATGATTCAAAATTGCTTAATGGGAGTTGTTTTCAGAGGGAACACCTTAAGGCTTAAAAATACAGCCCTGTACAAAAATTTATTTAGTAATTATATATTTATTATTATTATTTATCTTCTTTTACTATTATAATAAATATTTTAATATAAAATAAAATATATTTGATTTACACTATTTAAAAAAAATCATAATAATTTATATAAATATATATATTAAAATATAAATAAATAAAACAATTTCTACCGTGGAAAAATATTTTATCTATATTAATAAATAAAAAATATTATTTATTTCATTAAAAAAATTGATAATAAATTTAAAATAAAATAAAATTGTTGTATTTTAAAATATATAAATAAATTTAGTATTTTGAAAAATTAAACATTTCAATTTTCCCAAGCTTGTAATTTTAATATGCCAAAAAACTTACACTACATCCAATCTGTTTTGACAAAGCAATAGAAGTTCATGTATATGATTACCATGAAAGGGAAGTGCACAAATAGTGCAGGGTTAGCCTACTTGCGTATCTTCTCCCGATGTTGCAGAAGATTCAGAAGATTTTGATAGAAGAAAACGAGTGCAAGGTTCAGAGCCTACCTGCGCATCTTCTCCCCCGATGTTGCAGAAGATTCAGAAGATTTTGATAGAAGAAAACGAGTGCAAGGTTCAGAGCCTACCTGCGCATCTTCTCCCAGAGTTGCAGAAAATCCATAAGACTGTGACAGGAGAACATAAACGCTTTCAAAATAGTTTGGCTGGTAATTAAAGATGTTGGCAACTGGTTATATACTAACAATTATTCTCTGCATTTTAGTGAGCAAAGCATTATTTCGTGTTCGTATGACGTATATGGCTGGTAATTAAAGATGTTGGCAACTGGTTATATACTAACAATTATTCTCTGCATTTTAGTGAGCAAAGCATTATTGCTCGATGCGTGTTCGTATGAAAGACGTAACTAACGCACAAAATTGGAGGCAAGGCTGAAAATGGGAAGTTGATGCAATCAAGTAATGTTAGAAATTTGAAAGAGATTATATATAACATAAAATACATTTTGATAATTTGAAAGAGAGTGGAGAAAAATTATTACAATACAAAATATATCTTGATAATTTGAAAGAGAGTAGAGAAAAATTATATACAATACAAAACATATTTTGATATTTTTACTGATTATCACAATTACAAATATATAAGATAGAAATCACTAACTTTGACATATCTAGATCATTACACATGACATGAAAGCATTATTTCCAACGCTCTCTTTTAATGCTTACATGGAAAACATTGAAAACATACATTACATCAATAAATGAATCTTTGTCATATTGTTTGATATGGTCATCACTAGAACTCATATCCAATCTGAAATCTCAAGTTTCTGCTCTTTTCTTCACTACATTTTCTAGCTTCCCACTTGATCCATTTAAGACATAACAACTTCAGATCATCATTGACAAGTCAGTCTCTATATTGAACCATCCTATAAAACTTCCACTATTTGTTGAATCCATGACTCTATGCAACTTTCATCAGTTATATAAGATAGCATTCTGGGTACAAAATGCCTTCAGCAAACAATTTTAGAGCTTATAAAATAACCTGTACTAAAACTTACTGAACACCGATGATCACACCAACTTAACCTTATTAAAAACTACATATAACTAATACTACACAAACATGAAAAATCACATTAGTATATTCAATAATTCACCTGTTCTTTATGATTCAGCATTTAATTTTTTTTTATACACAACAAAATAATTTCACAAATAAATAAAACCAATATCCACATCACTCATTTACTATAAGAACCACTCAAACATACAACAATATATTCTACCGCATCACCAAACCAAACCGTTCTTCAAAGATCCTTATTCACCATTACCAGTCCCAATGCTTTCAACCAATCCGCCATTCAAAATTACTGTTGCCTCTTCTTTATACCAAAAGAAATAACACCATGGAAAATATCTACATTTATCTTCAATTTTATTGGATTGACCTTCTCTCTTGAAGAAGGAATTCCTGTGCGTATTGTGGCTCCTCAGTAGATCCTCCACTCGATCCAGTCTTTCTTTCTGAGATGATTTTTTTTCAAAACCTGCGTATCAGTGTGAATACAAACAACAAAGTTGGCCGATCAGATCTCACGTCTAAATTTGAGATGCCATACCCAACGTGTGCTTACAGGGTCAAAAATATATATATATTTTAGAATAGAAAAATAATGTTATTTATAATTAAGAAATTAATAGAAATAAAAAAAAAATGTATGATAAGATATTTAAATTTTATACTTTTCAAAAACATTTCAACAAGAAATCTAAATAGACTATTTGAAGATTTATGTATAAACTCGAGATCAACTCCATATATATCTATATATAGATTTTTTTTGTTAAAATTAAACGTTTTAATATCGTATAAAAAAATATTCAATATAGATTATCAATAAAATATTTTTATAAGAATTAATATTGAGATATACCTAAAAATATATTAATACTAAAAACCATTTTAATTTACATGATAAAATGTCTCCATGTCCATGTAATATACAATACTTTAATGTGAATTACTTATATATTATATATCATCTTTAAAAATTATGTATATATCATGAATAAATTAAGTTTTTATGGTTAAAAAGTTTATTTGATCCTATATATATTCTATTTAGTATTCAAAAGTACAATTTAAATAATAAAAAATAACACATTGTATTTTGCACTCTAAAAAATTTGCATGTGAAAAAATTTGATCCCTCTAAGCTCATGTTAGATCCGTATTTAAGATGGATCTATGGTGGCATATAAGAAACAACAACATCTACACTCACTCCTCATGACTCATAATAACAATTACACATTACATAGAAGCATGAATTCTAACAAGTAACAAAAGCCATACTTTTTATCATGGATATTTTTAATTTGTATGTAAATTTTGTTACAATATTATGCAATAAATGTTTAAAAAATTACAATTTATTTCATAATTAAAATAAAATAGGTTTTCTTATAATACCATAGATCATAGGTCCAAAAAACCATAAATTATTTCATAATCAAAGTAAAAAATACATAATTATCTTTAAAATAAATCAAAGACTAAATATTTTTCTCATCCTCTATTAATCATTAATAATTAAATTAAAATTCCAAAAACACTATTTTAAAAAGTCATATATTTTTATGCGACTATTTTAAAATATTCAAACCTATTAACTATTCCAAAATATACACACCTATTCAATTTATTTTAAATTAATAAAACTATATTTGGTTTATTTTAAATTAATAAAACTATAGTGATTATTGACTTGTGTTTAAAATAAACACGATCCCTCGTTTTTCTGAAATTCTCTTCATAAAATCTCATATCTATTTATTTAAACAAATTTTCTTGAACCACACCTTTATCGATCCAAAGGTATCAAATAAATTATTTACTATATAAACTACTCTGACAGTTTGTCTTTGAGGTTTCCTCCTCTCTCCATTAGATACCAGGACGAGGAACACATGTTGTTCTTCCCCTCAAAGCGTAACAGGGTTTAACGGATGGAACAACGCAATACATTACATATGGGTGTACCATGTATTTACCCACCCGAACAAGAATTTAATCAATTTTTTTTCTTAACATTATCACATAGAATAATTATCCTGTGGAGCACTGAAAATCTAATCTAATGGTGGTAAACTATCACAAATAACCGAAGTCATCTCATTGATAACCAAATTCATTTCATTATTTCACTATAATATAGTAATGTAAATTTTATTTATTGAGTTAACAGTTTTATTTTACCGTTTATTTCATAGTTTAGTATGAGAGAATATGTAATATTTTAATGATTAAAATGGAGTTAAAACAGGTTTCTCTTAAAAGAACACAAAACAAAAAAATAATGTAAATTATAATTAAAAAACAAAAATGAATATGTTATACATATTTAGTTAATTATTCATATGATATAATATAATTTCATATAAATTAATTAAAAGTAAAAAATATGTAAAGTAATTAGAAATAAAAAAAATGGAAGTAAAATATTTAAACTTTATATTTTTCAAAAATATTTTAATACAGGATTTAAATAATTTATTTAAAGATCTACATATATCAACTTCATATATATTTATATGTAGGAAAAAATGTTAAAAAGAAATATTTTAATGTTATATATAATAATAAAATATTCAATGTGGGTTATTAACTAATATAGATCCATCTTAAATACAGATCTAACATGAGCTGAGAGATCCAAATTTTTCAAGTGTAATTTTTTTTATGAAACGACATTATTAAAATGTTTTGTATATATATATACATAATTTTTTTATTTTTATTAACATGAGCAAAAACTTTACACATCATATTAGATTGTAAAATAAAAAATCCAATTTCTTCACTAAAATTTGATTTTTTAACTCATATTAAATCTATGCTTAAAATATATGTATGGTCGTACTATAATTTACAACTTGCTAAACGATAGAAACTTTGAATATGCATTTAGCAAAACTTTGAATATACACCTAAGAAATGAAACACAGGGCAGAAAATATCGCAAGCATATGTTTCGCTGCATAAAGGAAATTTGCCACGGCTTCGTCCATTTATCCAACCGTCCTTTAATCCCCAAACAACATGAGCAGGTGTACACTCCAACGGTCCATTAAACGAATATGGTTCGTGGTACAAATCTGGTCACTAAATCCTACCCTCTCTACAGCCAGACATCAACTTACTGTCAAAAGTGAAAAAAAATTATTATTGCCAATGTAGAAGCAATATAATAGAGATATTTACAGCCTTGACCATTTAATTTTTTCAAATACCTATTTTCTCGCACCTCAGAGTAATTTAATTACAAATCTTAAAATATTTTAGAAATATGACAAAACTACATACAACTGTGGATATTCTTTTGCAAATTTTTGAATATTCTAGAAATATGACAAAGCTACATACAAGTATGAATATTCTTTTTTTACAGCACCAAAAAGTGGAATTTTTTTTACAACACCAGAAAGTAGTAACTGGAATGAAGATTTCTGAATATTTTGAAAATATGGCAGAATGAAGTGAAGTCAGATAATTGATTATTACTGTTTATCATATTTCTAAAAATATTATCACCTTCTGTCTCCGAGAGACTCTTTTTGTGAGTGCGGACAAGACGGACGGCCTCCCTGGATCAAATATCAAAATGGAACCTTTTCAATTTAATGGTCTAGATCCAACATGCATCCCATGGAGCTGTACATTGTTCAGGGTTGTGCAATATAAACCAATTTATCACCATTGCACATAGTGCTATACAATGCATTTCAGTATGGGGGAGTAAATTCCTTTCGATGAAATTGCTTTCTTAAAATGTAATGCTTTTTTATATTTTAATTGTGGAAATTTGATCCTATTTATTAATACACACAATTAATTAATCAAATAATAATATATATAAATACATGAATGTTTTTTTAATATAGAGAAGCTATTTCAATTAGATAATGGTTGATTAAATCTCTCAACCACATACTAATCTAGAAAGCATATATTTGAACAAATATTTTTCAACTAGATCCAACCAACTCTTAGATGATAGGAAGAGGCTTTTTCTCAAATTAATTATCCCACCTAATACAAGTAGGAGTTATATACTCTAACACTTTCCTTAACTACTAGTTGTCTTAATATTGATAAACAAATTCTATCTATGGTCCAACTTGGCATTTACAAACATTACCACCCGTCTACTAGGATGTCCTTTGCGTACATGGTTCCTTCAACCATCATATCTTCATCCTTATATGTTTAAAATCCCTTGCATCACCATCCTAGGTTTTCTCAACTTAACCATAACCATGCTTTGGGTTTTTTTACTTACTTATAACCATGATCTAAGTTTTCTTGGCTTACCCTCAACCATGCTTCTAATTCTCCCACATCATACACCCAAGGAACACAGAAATATGCAAGAATCTTTGCCATATGTTCCTTATCTCTCACAAACTTTACCGCATATTCCCATGTTTTTTCTTACCACGAACAATGCATTAAATGGTTTTAGATGACCACAAATGATCACACCGAGTGGTTTCTAGATGACCACAAACTTTGGATACAAGTGGTTTCAATTTCAAATCTAAAGTAATATTACACTATTATAAATGGAGAAATGCAATAATTTAGCAATAATAAGACAAGGTTCAACCTTTTCATCACAAAAACAAATATTTATACATGCCCATGAGAGAATGCTTGATTCAGTTATTTTCTACAATCTCTCAACCATTTTCTACAATGTCCCTACAAATCTCTCAACTAATAATTCTTTATCTCAAATTAAACCTTTGAGACATAAAAGCTACATAAAAATAATAATTTTATAAAATGATCATTATTCTAACATATTTCCCCCATAATGATGATTTGGAGAGATTCCAAGGTCATTTCTAAAATTGTAGAACTTTTCTTTCGATAGTGGTGATGATAACTGCAATCTGATCTTTTGTTATGTAATACCTGTTCTCAATTAAACCTTGTTGAACCAAGTTTCGAATAAAATGATACTGAATAGCAATATGTTCGGTCTTCTTGTGAAAAACTGGATCCTTGGTGATTTTAATAGCAATTTGATTTCCACAAATTAATTGAGTAGGTTGTTCATGTTGCTTATATAGATCTTCTAAACTTATTCTTTACCATATTGCTTCATAAGTTGTTGTTTTATACTTTCCTTCAGATGTGGAGAGTGAAAATGTAGGTTTCTTATAAATCCTCCAAGAAATTGATGTTGAACACATACTGAATGAATACTCTGAATTTGATTTCATATCATCCATGCAACTTGCTTAATATAAATTTGTCTAACCACTCAGCTTAAAATCCTCTATAGATATGTATAATAAGTCATAAACACTTGTACCATGCAAGTATCTCAAAATCCTCTTAGCTACCTCCCAATCCAATTCCTTGGGTTCTGACATAAATTTGGATACCATATTGATTGCAAAAAACATATCTGATTGAGTTGAAGTTAGGTAGATCAGACTTCCAACCAACTAATGATATAGAGTAGCACCAATTGAATTGGAGTCTTAATTTCTATATAACTTCAACCCACATCTACCCAAGTAAACATCCAACCGTGGTAAACATGCAACGAGATGCAACTATGATATGATTCGACCTCCTAAGTCACGTTAAGGAAGTGGAACCAACGGAAACAGACCATATAGACCTTCCACATCAGCGTTAGGACCGTCAGGAACCATCTGAACCTTTCTTCCAATCAACCCCTGGGTCCCACTAAGATTTTAGACGACTTGACCCCTAGACGCTCCCATGCTATAGGCCTGCTAGCATCCAAGAGGCTTTGGACGCTCTCATGACAAGGCATGCCAACATTTAGGGACTATTTTTCTCAGTGTTGTGCCATCATCCCTAAGATTTGAGACAGTTTTTAAGGCTCAGGGCCCAGGTCACTACCCAGAACTGAATGACACCTAAAAAGCAAAAAGCAAGGAGACAATAAGGCAAAAAAAAATACTTGAACAATCCCTTGACTGGACCCCTACTAGCCATGATAGGAATTTCGTCAAACATATAACAAATATGTAATCTACATGTGTAAATAAAAAATCTAAGCATAAGGGTCTCATACTTAGCTGGGAATCGCTAAGAAGCATTGATGGCTCAACACATTAGCTGCCATTTCATCCATTAAGTCATAGATACATTGTTCATCCATTTATAAGTAAAAACATGATGAGAGCCATACATAGATACTATCATAAGACATATACATAACCAACATAATAGCAACAACAATACCAAGGAAATTACAACCATATAATCCACATATAAGCAAGTATAATACTCATAGAAATACAAGGAAAATAACCTCATATTATTGATGATGCAAAGTCCAAACTCGAGATGGGACTTCCACATTCGAACTGACCATAGAATGGCTGAGCCAAATCTCTCTCTAGCCATTCACCCCTGTGCCATATTCCAAGCACGAATGTGGGATATCATAGAACACATCAATCCAAAACCATCCAGGGCTTCAAGAGGCCAACCACCTTAACCCATCAAACAATGATTCCACCAAATGGTCAGACATCACTAAACCATCATCAGATTGGTCTCTACCCAAGCCTTCCAGGGCTCCAGAGCATTTGTTCCAACCAAGGCTTCCAAGGGCTAGTAACTCAACCCACAGTTGTCATCGAGCTTCCAAAGCGTTTGTCCAACTAGGGCTTTCAGGACTAGTAACTCAACCCACCAAGGGCTTCCAGAGTGTTTGTCCAAATGAGGCTTCGAGGACTAGTAACTAAACCCAAGTTGTTACAAGGTGTCTAGAGCGTTTGTCCAACCAGGGCTTCCATGAAATAATAACTCAACCCAAGATAAAGGAAACATGAGAACCAACCCAAAAAGAACAAGGAAATAAACCCACAATCTCCATGGATCAAGGAAATGGCACTATCAATCCAGGAAATCCTCCATGCCAGTGACAAACCATGACCAATAATCCACATGCATATGCCATGCATGCCAAAACTAGTGAGGAAAACATACATGCAACTCGGTACTTGCAAGCCAAATCCATTGTAGCTGTTGATCTTGATGTCCTCTTGCGCTTTCCTTCTCTTCCTTTTCCTTATTTCTCCAAAACTCCAACTATGCCACACTCTCTAAGAGTGATCCAAGAAAACTCTAAGTATCCAAGAGTATGAGAGAGAGAGAGAGAGAGAGAGAGAGAGAGAGAATAGAAAGAGAGCTCCAGAATTGAATTGATAAAAGCGTGTGTACTAATTCTCAAAAGCCTTTTAATGAATGATGCCTCTATTTTCTTCATTTTCCATTATTATCCTCCTCACATGCAACCTGTGACCTTTCACCACCTTTTCTCCTACTTTCCATTATTTTCATAAATAAATGTGCCAAAAATTTCATTTTCCTTTCCACAACCTTAGCCATTGTCTTTGCCAATTTCCTTAGCCATTAATAACCAAATGAACACCCACACTAGGATGTGTTTCCCAACATTCATCTTGGAATATGTGTCCCATGACTGTGGTCTTATGTATTTTTATATGAATTTTTTACCAGGCTTGTCACAAAACCCTCCCCCTTGGGGGAACACTATCCTCAATGTTCAACGACACTTATAACCAACAATATTGCTGAAAAAAGAAAATACTACACCATGGAGACTTATAACATAGCTCGTTGCAATATTTACAATGACCATTTTCTAAAACATGAAAAACATAACATTTACTGGAGATTTTGGATTGATGTGTTCTATGGGATCCCATATACTTATACACATTTGCTTCAACAAGAAAATAACCATACTATCTATGGAGCTTTATAAACTAGCTCAATACGATATTTACAATAATATACACATATAAACATGTGCTCAACCAACAAATAAAAGGATACAATGCCAATATTAATCAATAAGAGAATCTAGAGGCTCAAACCTCCACCCCCAAAGGTAGTGTTGGTGTTCAGATATGAATCATGCAATTAACCCGATTCCACATTAATTGTCAACCCAAGGCTCTATGAGTTATTTCAAGGCTATCATGCAAAGTATATGCAAGCCACAGTTTCCCTACCCATCATTGAACATTCAATTTCAAACTTAACAATGTGTAACAACAAGCAATAACTATAACAACAAATAAGAGTAACAACAAGTTAACACTCACAACAACACACTGATAATGATTCACATCAATCAATAACTCAACTAAAATAAACCTATGCACACATATATTCCAGTAGCAGCTGGTAAGGAGAGTGGGCCCAACTCCCTGATCAGGGCTGTGGCAAGATCAAGAAGTCATGAAATGCTCAGAAGATTAGAATTTCATTGATCAAAAGGACATTACAAAGTATGTTGTTACAAACTCAAAGTTAACATAATTCTCTTGTGATCTTAACTGATGGCTTTCATAGCCCCGTAACTCTACTTATACAATTTGTTAACACTAACAACTCCTAAAATTACACCAGTTGTTTGCCTACAATTATATAGTGGTTTCCGAAGAAAAACATAATATAAAGATAACAATGTGTTGATTGAGAGGTTGATCCACCATTTCAACTGATGTCCCAAGATAGCTCTTCCATCTCGATGGTCACCATTCGTTAAACCATGGTCCTAGTCATTCTTCCTCCAAATATGCAAGAATGATCAAATTAGCAAGCCACTTAGGCATCAATCCCCTATGACTATGCTTGATTGGTTAATGATTCATAAAGACACGATAAGAGGTATACCTGTGCAGTTTAGAAGGTAAATTGACCAACAATGGTGTAAAATGGATACAGGAAACAAGGTAAAAAGGTGGGTATAAACATGCAAATCCAACCACCAACATCTCCCCCCAACTAGTCTTTTTGCATGTCCTCATGCAAACCGTCACCTGCGAAAAAATGGGTTGGAGTTGTGGTGATCAACATGAAGCTGTGCGAGATCTTATTTTGCAGTCATTTCTGTTCCCAGAGGCTTATATGCATATGTTTGGAAGACTTCCTTCCACCAATCCTTGCCTACCATGTAAGTTGGGGTATACTGATCGACTGGAAGCCAGATAATGGGGAACCGGAACCTCAAACCCATCCATGGATCCCATGAAGCTGGATGCATGCAATATACCGAGTTACTTTGTTTAAAGCCTAGGCAAAGTTGGGGGCCCCAAAAGTTTCACATGTCTTGACGACTGATGATGATAGCATCCACCGTTTTTGGCAGCTATCCCAAGCCTCCTCTTGAAAAGTAAAAATTTGTTTTGTGCACATGTCAACACACCATTTCTCGGTTTCTAGCATCTGTCCTTTCCATCCTTCGATCTCCAAGAAGCTATGATGTTTGTTATAGACATTCACAGACTAAAAATTCTCCATTTGAAGGATAAGTGGTCTGTTTGCTTGATTCTCTTCGAATGTGTCGAAGGCCTTCTTCCACTTAACCCGATTAACTATGTAGAAGGTAAAGGATCTTAATTGAATACCCCCCATGTATGGAACCAGGTTAAATGATTTATCATCACCTAGAAAGTAATCATGCATATAGAGTTCGCACATCAGTGCTGGTTCAGGGTATTGTGACTCTTCAAGATATGCAAAAACTGTATCGGGTCCTCTATTAAATGGATGATTTCCTGATGAATGCTTTATAAACAAAAGAATAAATATTGTTCATGGAGGGACACAACATAGCTATGGTCAGGGGGTTGGAAAGCCATTACCTGTTTAGAGTGAACATTTCTTCCTTGTCAGCCTTCAGTAGCTACATATGCTCTTCTAGTTCCTCAATTTTGTTCTATTATTTCTCCTACTTTCGTTTATCTTTCTCTATCCGGTCCACGTAATTAATAACTATTTTCATGGCTTGCTCATGAATTCCCCTCAATCGCCAGTGGGCTTCTAAAGGAATGGTCCCCCGTTGAAGGCGAGATGCAACAACCTGCCATTTCTGAATCTCTACAGTCATAAAAATTTCTTGTGACTCAATCAAATGCAAAAATGACTTGGTTTGTGTAGTCGCGGAGGTTGTGGGTGTGTATTCGGTCTACATTGCTTCTGATGGTTTTGGCCCTAGGTTTTGCACATTCTTCTTGTGCCTCCTCACTTTTCTTCGTAAGCGCAGTACCTACCTCTTTAGCTTGACAATTTCCATTTTTAGCTGCATGTTTTCTCTGAATTGTGATTGGTACCTTTCTTTAAGAGGAGGCCTTATTTTTTTACAATGCAGAATAAATTCTTGTTTGACATCGACCTCCTCCAGTCGTCTCATAGCTGGTGTGGGGTTTGGAGGATTAATGTCAACAAATTCATCAACCAGATCTTGCTTTATCCTGATCCACTCTATTTGTTCCTCAACTCGGGAAACAATCCCAACATATTCTCCTTTAGGTCTCAGGACCTCCACATCTTCCCTTGGTGGCTCTGGAGTCACTGTAGGCCTTTACGGGATAGTGCCTTTGACACCCTTTTCTTGAGACTACTCCACTGCCTGACCTTCTTCTTTCATATTCTCAAAAGTTGTTTCTAGCCCTTGCGGGTTAGTTTCGACAACAACATTCTCCTCTAATGGCCCTGTGGAGACAATATCGGACAAAATTTCTTTAGTTTGTCCTTTCGTTGGCACTGGTTCTTATGTGGAAGTGCCAACCACCAATCCCTCAATTTGTGTAATTTTTTCACCAGTCGACACTGGTTCTTGTGTAACAATGTCAATAATGGTGCCTGTAACTTCCCCGAAAAATTTTAAGAATGGGGGAGAGTCTTTTTCTTTCACCAGGCATCTAGGGGAACGAAACTTCCTTTCCCTTCTTGGTAAAGACGCATGAAGCAGAGAATGAAGGATATCTTCTTCAATTTCCATCCTCTTAGTGCCTGCTACCTCAAGCCCTCCTTCTCCTTCCCTTGTGTTCACTGGCTGGTATGTTCTCCCTTTTTCCTTTTTTGCTTGTGCTTCTTCCAATTTGTCCTCTTGTTCAATAGTCGACACTGGTTCTTGTGGAGTAGTGTCAACTGCGGCCCTTGTTTCTTCAAAGGGTTCCTTATTCACTTGAGTAGGTGATGTTAGGTTGTTAATAATAAGGGCAATTCCAATTTAGGTGAAGTTGCTTAGATGTTCCCATGTTTGGGATTTTAGCTTGCACAAATTTTGAATTTAGATGATGGACATGCTTAATAAAACTGTATTTACACCCTACATGCTCCACAAAAAGATATGAAGGTATCTGTTTATCTTCAGGGTGAAGAGTTGAGGAAACAGGTTGGTGTTGTTGCATACATAGAGTGCAGCTCAAAGACTCAACAGGTATACCATCTGATATGTGCCATGTTCATATTTGCCTTATGCCATGAAGTGTTGTCATCTAATTTTTGTTTATCTTCTCCAGTTTAATACTCTTAAATAGTGGTTGCCTGGTAGCTTCAAAATGTGTGCATTTTGTGCAAAGAAGTGACCTTTTTCTCTGTTTATCACTTGTAGAAATGAAATGGAAGTATGATTGTTCTTAGAAGTACTGAAGATCATAACCTTAGTCTTGTTAATGTTTAGAATGATAAGTCTATGTTTGGTATTGAAGATCATAACCTTAGTATTGTTAGGGTTCACTGTCATAATCTATTTTTGGTATTGAAGATTGTAACCTTAGTCTTGTTAAGGTTCAATGTGATAAGTCTATGTTTGAGATCGAGGATCATAACCCTCATCTTTTTCAGGTTCACTGCCATTAGTCTATGTTTGCAAAAAGTTACAGACAACATCCAAGGTCCAACTGCCTCTGAAGGCCTTGAGAAGATATTTGGTTCTTTATGTGGGAATTGTGCCTTCAATACTATCACCTTATTTCTATCCACAAAAGTTAGAAATTTATGCAGTGATCTGTGCTATATTAGATGTATTCAGACATGGAAACTCCTTTTCCTTTTTAAATAAAATACTTCCTTTGATTATTAGCATATAAATGTGTACAAGGAAAGCTATACAAAAGCAATGGGCTGCATTAAACAACCACCACGACCTAAAGGCCTAAAAGACATGTCACATCTCTGTCTCTCCCTCTCTATTTTCGTAATTTGTGTGTCTTCTAAAATCAAACAAAATCTCACCATTGAAAGGATGGGTGTTAATACATGTAAGTTTATGAAAGAACAATTCGATAGGCTGAATCATGCTTGAATAGGAGAAGTTGGAAGACTGTAAGATTACACAAATATGGAGAAAATCATTAAGAAAGCCTCCTCCATGGGAAATAAGTTTAGTAAAAATAAAAGTAAGGATTTGTAATTTTCACAAGTCAGAATGATGATTAAATGAAAATGGGCATGCAACAAAATTTAATAGGTAAACCTCCAGTAACAATTCTTGTTATATTTCTCTCTAGTACAATTTCTAAATTTAATGATATCATGTTTGTGACTAAAGAACATCAACAAGGTTGCTAGTGCTCAGAAACAGGCTTTGCTTTTATCTTTGATGAGTCAAAATTTTCTTGGGCAGAATTTGGCAAAAGAAATTGTAAGATGGAGGCAAGTTGTTCAACGCCTTTATGAGAACAGGGCATAGCTGAATTCGATATCTATGCACCTTGGAGAAAGTGTTAGGTAATTTTTTCTTTACTACTCGTTCTCGGATCATCTTGCATGCAGTTTAATCTCTGTTCTGTTATTGAATTTGCAGTTGTTTCTCACTACCTTTATCTGACAATAGCCATTTTTTACTATATAGCAAGCAGTTGCAAGCTAAATATGATATTATGAAAACCCTGTTCAGAAAACAAAAATTCCTGATGGCCTGGGTTCCACATCATATACAAGTGTGTTCCATTTGGGTTTTGGTCCTGATGGCCTGTCTATATTTTTGGTATCTGTTTCACTTTCCACTACATATGTAAAAAAAATCTATGCAAAACAAATGCCAAGAGATTAGAAAATACTAACTCAATAGTTTGGATTCTGTTACTATAAAGATGCCAGTACAAAATGAGTGGCTTATCAGCGTTACAAATTATCAGTCACTCCACAAACTGATATATTATCAAACAGATGTTCACCTTTAGAACAACGTAATTTAACAGCAGTTTACATTTTCCAATTAGAAATTTCTTCACTATGGTCAGCCCACCCTCCGGCAAAGTGTAAAAAAATCCAGCTAAAGATGAAAATTATGAAAACCCTGTTTAGAAAACAAAAATTCCTGATGTCCTGGGTTCCACATCATATACAAGTTTGTTCCATTTGGGTTTTGGTCCTGATGGCCTGTCTATAGTTGTGGTATCCGTTTCACTTTTCACTACCACATTACTTTTATCTGGTGGGATTTTACATTTCTTTGGCTGTTTTTGAAAATGAATTCTTCCTTATCGAAACATCTGGTTCTTCTCGTTGCATATATTCAAGATCTTCCAAGCAATGCCCAATAAGCTTTTCTAGGTAATCTAAGGACTTCAAATGTTTTATGAGGAGTGATCTCATAACACTGTGTTCTTACTGCCATTAATTTACCTATGGTCTTGCAAATAATGTGATTGGCCACCCTTATAGGGATCTTATCATCTTTCTTGGTTTTAGAGGTGGCTTTCTGAATACCTCTTCCCAACAGAGATTAGAGATGATGCCCATCTATGCTTGTGTCTACTGCTGCATCAAAATTTCTCTTGCGCATTGTTAATGTAGGTACCTGTAAGCCTTTATGAAAGAATGTATTGTTTTTGCATATATTTGTTCTATTGTGAATTTATGATCACCATGTTCATCTTCATTGGCATTTAGTAGGGGTTCAAGGAATCCATATACCATTTTCACGGAATGCTTGTCTTGAGCAAGACCTTGCCCCTTTACTTTTAACTTTTTTGTCCCTTGAGTTTCTATCACTTAGCTCAAGGCTTGTATCTTTTTGAGGCCTCTTCCTTGCCAGTTAATTGGTACCCAACATAGGTATATGCTGTAGCGATCTCGATTCTCTACTTCATCCCCTCTTGATATGAAATGGAAGTATGATTGTTCTTAGAAGTACTGAAGATCACCTGTAGATATGAAATGGAAGTATGATTGTTCTTAGAAGTATTGAAGATCATAACCTTAGTCTTGTTAATGTTTAGAATGATAAGTCTATGTTTGGTATTGAAGATCATAACCTTAGTCTTGTTGGGGTTCACTGTCATAATCTATTTTTGGTATTGAAGATTGTAACCTTAGTCTTGTTAAGGTTCAATGTGATAAGTCTATGTTTGAGATCGAGGATCATAACCCTCGTCTTTTTCAGGTTCACTGCCATTAGTCTATGTTTGCAAAAAGTTATAGACAACATCCAAGGTCCAACTGCTTCTGAAGGCCTTGAGAAGATATTTGGTTCTTTATGTGGGAATTGTGCCTTCAATACTATCACCTTATTTCTATCCACAAAAGTTAGAAATTTATGCAGTGATCTGTGCTATATTAGATGTATTCAGACATGGAAACTCCTTTTCCTTTTTAAATAAAATACTTCCTTTGATTATTAGCATACAAATATGTACAAGGAAAGCTATACAAAAGCAATGGGCTGCATTAAACAACCACCACGACCTAAAGGCCTAAAAGACATGTCACATCTCTGTCTCTCCCTCTTTGTTTTAGTAATTTGTGTGTCTTCTAAAATCAATCAAAATCTCACCATTGAAAGGATGGGTGTTAATACATGTAAGTTTATGAAAGAACAATTCGATAGGCTGAATCATGCTTGAATAGGAGAAGTTGGAAGACTGTAAGATTACGCAAATATGGAGAACATCATTAAGAAAGCCTCCTCCATGGGAAATAATTAGTAAAAATAAATGTAAGGATTTGTAATTTTCACAAGTCGGAATGATGATTAGATGCAAATGGGCATGCAACAAAATTTAATAGGTAAACCTCCAGTAACAATTCTTGTTATATTTCTCTCTAGTACAGTTTCTAAATTTAATGATATCATGTTTGTGACTAAAGAACATCAGCAAGGTTGCTAGTACTCAGAAACAGGCTCTGCTTTTATCTTTGATGAGTCAAAATTTTCTTGGGCAGCATTTGGCAAAAGAAATTGAAAGATGG
The DNA here is from genome assembly GCA_031772625.1 of Pinus tabuliformis. Classification (NCBI taxonomy): domain Eukaryota; kingdom Viridiplantae; phylum Streptophyta; class Pinopsida; order Pinales; family Pinaceae; genus Pinus; species Pinus tabuliformis. Next base: position 563,127,182 of record CM062804.1, on the reverse strand, counting down.
AGGCACGCTGTTCAGTGCCTTTATGAGAACAGGGCACAACTGAATTCGATATCTATGCACCTTGGAGAAAGTGTTAGGTAATTTTTTCTTTACTACTCGTTCTCGGATCATCTTGCATGCAATTTAATCTCTGTTCTGTTATTGAATTTGCAGTTGTTTCTCACTACCTTTATCTGACAATAGCCATTTTCTACTATATAGCAAGTAGTTGCAAGCTAAATATGATATTATGAAAATCCTGTTCAGAAAACAAAAATTCCTGGTGGCCTGGGTTGCACATCATATACAAGTGTGTTCCATTTGGGTTTTGGTCCTGATGGTCTGTCTATATTTGTGGTATCCGTTTCACTTTCCACTACATATGTAAAAAAAAGCTATGCAAAACAAATGCCATGGAGATTAGAAAATACTAACTCAATAGTTTGGATTCTGTTACTATAAAGATGCCAGTACAAAATGAGTGGCTTATCAGTGTTACAAATTATCAGTCACTCCACAAACTGATATATTATCAAACAGATGTTCACCTTCAAAACAACATAATTTAACAACAGTTTACATTTTCCAATTAGAAATTTCTTCACCGTGGTCAGCCCACCCTCCAGCAAAGTGTAAAAAAATCCAGCTAAAGATGAAAATTATGAAAACCCTATTCAGAAAACAAAAATTCCTGATGCCCTGGGTTCCACATCATATACAAGTGTGTTCCATTTGGGTTTTGGTCCTGATGGCCTGTCTATATTTGTGGTATCCGTTTCACTTTCCACTACCACATTACTTTTATCTGGTGGAATTTTACATTTCTTTGGCTGTTTTTGAAAATGAATTCTTCCTTGTCGAAACATCTGGTTCTTCTCGTTGCATATATTTAAGATCTTCCAAGCAATTCCCAATAAGCTTTTCTAGGTAATCTAAGGACTTCAAATGTTTTATGAGGAGTGATCTCATAACATTGTGTTCTTACCGCCATCAATTTACCTATGGTCTTGCAAATAATCTGATTGGCCACCCTTATAGGGATCTTATCATCTTTCTTGGTTTTAGAGGTGGTTTTCTGAACACCTCTTCACAACAGAGATTAGAGATGATGCTCATCTTTTCTTGTGTCTACTACTGCATCAAAATTTCTCTTGCCCATTGTTAATGTAGGTACTTGTAAGCCTTTATGAAAGAATGTATTGTTTTTGCATATATTTGTTCTATTGTGAATTTATGATCACCATGTTCATCTTCATTGGCATTTAGTAGGGGTTCAAGGAATCCATATACCATTTTCACGGAATGCTTGTCTTGAGCAAGACTTGGCCCCTTTACTTTTAACTTTTCTGTCCCTTGAGTTTCTATCACTTAGCTCAAGGCTTGTATCTTTTTGAGGCCTCTTCCTTGCCAGTGAATTGGAACCCCACATAGGTATATGTTGTAGCAATCTCAATTCTCTACTTCATCCCCTGTAGATATGAAATGGAAGTATGGTTGTTCTTAGAAGTACTGAAGATCATAACCTTAGTCTTGTTAATGTTTACAATGATAAGTCTATGTTTGGTATTGAAGATCATAACCTTAGTCTTGTTAGGGTTCACTGCCATAATATATTTTTGGTATTGAAGATTGTAACCTTAGTCTTGTTAAGGTTCAATGTGATAAGTCTATGTTTGAGATCGAGGATCATAACCCTCGTCTTTTTCAGGTTCACTGCTATTAGTCTATGTTTGCAAAAAGTTACAGACAACATCCAAGGTCCAATTGCCTCTGAAGGCCTTGAGAAGATATTTGGTTCTTTATGTGGGAATTATGCCTTCAATACTATCACCTTATTTCTATCCACCAAAGTTAGAAATTTATGTAGTGATCCGTGCTATATTAGATGTATTCAGACATGGAAACTCCTTTTCTTTTTTAAATAAAATACTTCCTTTGATTATTAGCATACAAATATGTACAAGGAAAGCTATACAAAAGAAATGGGCTGCATTAAACAACCACCATGACCTAAAGGCCTAAAAGACATGTCACATCTCTGTCTCTCCCTCTCTATTTTAGCATTTTGTGTGTCTTCTAAAATCAAACAAAATCTCACCATTGAAAGGATGGGTGTTAATACATGTAAGTTTATGAAAGAACAATTCGATAGGCTGAATCATGCTTGAATAGGAGAAGTTGGAAGACTGTAAGATTACACAAATATGGAGAACATCATTAAGAAAGCCTCCTCCATGGGAAATAAGTTTAGTAAAAAGAAAAGTAAGGATTTGTAATTTTCACAAGTCGGAATGATGATTAAATGCAAATGGGCATGCAACAAAATTTAATAAGTAAGGTTTTTCTTTCATGTTTTACAAACAATTGGGATAATGGATGGGGTGTCATCTAATTAGATATTAACAATAAGGAGTTAATCTTAAAGAGAGCCACACATCTTTTAAGTAAGAATTAACATTTGTTTGCCTCTCTAAATGAAGTGAGGTTTTGTAGTGAGCTACAATAATTTGTCCTAGGTTTTCCCACATAGTCACGTTTTATACAACAATTTTCTCGTAACACTTCACGAGGTAACAACTTTAATATCAAACATCCACAGTCCACACATTATAAAATTTAATGAACAATACTGTCCAAACCAAACAGTTACAACCAAATAACTCAATATATATATATATATATATATATATATATATATATATATATATATATATATATATATATATATATATATAACAGTTAAACAGTATACCACTGTCCTGCCAAGCAATTATAGACTAATTGCAATTGCTGTCAAATAATTTAATCCAGTCTGGCACAGAATTACTAATTAAAGTCCCAAGTCTGGAGTTCAACAGAGAATTTTAGCGTCTACAACAGAAATAAAAAACAGTCTGCGGTATGAACTCAGTGTTCTGGCTTGCTTCTAATATTTCGTTCTGTCAGCTCACGGCAGGGTTAGGGTTTATTTGTAGTTTAGAACTCACGTGTTTTCCCAGCCTCTGGACAAGAGGTCTGTCTCTCCAATTCTAGGCATTGGGGTCCCCCTATTCTGCATTTATTATTATATAGCTCAGGAATCTTGCTTTTCATTTATCCAAGCTATTAAAACTCTTGATTGGCCCTAGATTGTATGCCTGTGGGCCAGAAAGCTGCATGAATTTGTACTATGTTTGTAATGTCAGTTGATGGTTGAAATGCATAAATTAGAAGTATATTCGCTTAGCCTGATAAGGATTTTTAGAAGAATAAAGTAGAATTGTGTTCTCATTAATCTTTTTCATAGCTACTTCAGATTTTTTAAAAGCATAATCCTTCGTTTAGTATCATGATAAGAAGCTGAAGTTAGAGACTGATAAGCTCTGGATTTTTTTCACCTTTGCTCAAGTATTTCTACAGCAACTTAGATTTGTACATTGATTTATCATGATTCGGTGGCTTACTTCTATCCCAAACGTTACATTGGAATGTCATGATGTCATCCTTGATTGGCTGGAGAATTGGCATTGCCAAAGCACATTCAGTGGACACCACATCGAGCTGGGATATGTCCGAGGGTAATGTCGGTTGATGGTTGATTGAAATTCATAAATTAGAAGTATTTTTTCTTAGCCTGATAAGGATTTGTAGAAGAATAAAGTAGAACTATGTTCTCATTAATCTTTTTCATAGCTACTTCAGATTTTTTAAAAGCATAATCCTTCATTTAGTATCATGATAAGAAGCTGAAGTTAGAGACTGATAAGCTCTGGATTTTTTTCACCTTTGCTGAAGTATGTAGAGGTCTGCTAATGAGTTTTTGATGCTCTTTTAGTTGTATTGACATTGCTATTTCTTGGAATCTTGTACATAGTCATCACACCTCATATCCACATGGATATGTTGAATTTAGGGTGTTCTTAGGGATTTTGGACTCAAACTTGGGTTTGTTTCCCTACAGAGGCTCTATTGCCATTATCCCATACTCCCTTTTTTTTCTTTTTATTGTATAGTATATTGATTCTTATCTATTCTTTGATTACTGTTTAGATTGTATGCTTAATAGTAAGTGGGTATTATGGTATACATTTTTATTTGCTAGGACACCCACATTAGCTTAGGATTTTATAACATAAGAAAACCTTTAAATTCCTGCAAAACCTTCCTTGTGAGGATTAGATTGTGTGGATTATATTGGTTTTTTTTCCCGCAGAGACTATTAATTTCCATAGCACTGTACAGATTATGTTGGTTACTCACACAACAATGTTATATATAGATACTTTGCCTTGGCCTACTCTGTTTTGTCTCTGGGCGATTCAACTTTCAGCTTTCAAGGACATTTCTAGACGTTTCTGTATTACTTCATCTCCGGTAACAACCTTAATCTCCTTTCTGAGTTTTTGTTTAATTTCTATTTCATCCATGGACCATGATAGAAAATCCTCTGCCATCAACTGTACATTAGCCACATAGTAGATACAGAGTCTTATAATTTGATTCAAAATTATTTCCCAATTGAATTGATTCAGTTATATATATGCTTTCTTGATAATTTAAACTTTATTCCTTTGTGTTAAACTAATGCAAAGTGGTGCCATCGTGACTGTCTTGTTTCTGGTGAACAGACTCTAGAAATCTTAGATACCAACTTTAATAGCTTTGCTCATGTCTATCAGAATTCTAGAATAGTCATATCCCTCTATTGATATTATATTCCACTTGGCATTTTTTTTGTCATCCACACATTAAGAAAGCGGAAAACAAATACATGCATGTGCATTTTCATTTAGAATGCATGCAGAAATTGATTTATGACTTAGTGTGTGCTCTCTACTCTATGTTGAAACAATTTCACTTCTCTTTCATTAGTAGCTAGGATTTTCACTGCAAAAAGAAAGTAAATGACTGTTTATCATCTTAGATTGCATATTTAGGAATTGTATATGTACATCACGTGATCAACCTTAAAGGAAAACTTCTTAAGAAAGATCAACTGTAAAATAAATTTCAATAAACATAAAAACGTTTTGGAACCTAATGCACAACATTTAGAAGTCTAGGCTAGAGACGTATTCTGGCGTCGTAAAGCCTGGTAACTATCGCTTTCATTGTAGGTTGGGTGATTCCTCCTATTTGAAATGACAAGTGCCAGTACGGACTTGTGCTTCCACGTACCGTCGAGTATATATTGGGAGACCACAGTAGGCTATACCCTTTATCCTTAGGAAGCCGTGTCTGCCGCCCTATCGATCGCAATGCACTGAACATAGCATTCGGGAAGATTGACTGCCGTACCATAAAAAGTATTCTGTAGTTTTGCGATTGGTTTGGTAATCCCCCTGTCTAGATATCCAGAGTAGTCACTTTTGTTCGTTTTCAGACTCCTTAAAATAAAAGGTCCATTTGAGCACTTGTCACTTCAGGCTCATTAAAAATCGAAGGCGACTAGAGTCATCTTTAACTTTTTCTCGACTCTTAAAAATTGAAAAATCAAATTGTGCCAAAGCGTCATAAAATTTATTTAAATCGGAATAACATCGCTGTTCCCTCGTTGGTCTTAGGGTGAGAAAATGGAGTCCACCAATCAAGGATCTCCCATTGGGGGAATCCTACTTCCTTTTCCTCTAGGGGAGATGTTGGTGCACCTCATATGGCTACATTATCCCTTCCAGGGCTTGCAATTGGCCCGCTAGTATGGCTTTTCTCAACCTATGTCGTTCAAAACACTGTGATTCGTGGGCAATCAAATCAGTAACCAGATGATACTAGAGTTACCCAAATCGAAGGCGACTAGAAAAGGTCCATCTAAGCACTTGTCACTTCAGGTTCATTAAAAATCGAAGGCGACTAGAGTCATCTTTAGCTTTTTCTCGACTCTTAAAAATTGAAAAAGCAAGTTGTGTCAAAGCGTCATAAAATTTATTTAAATCGGAATAACATCACTGTTCCCTCATTGGTCTCAGGTTGAAAAAATGGAGTCCACCAGTCAAGGATTTCCCCTTGGGTGAATCCTACTCCCTTTTCCTCTAGGGGAGATGTTGGTGCACCTCATATGGCTACATTGTCCCTTCTAGGGCTTGCAATTGGCCCGCGGTATGGCTTTTCTCGACCTCTGTCGTTCAAAACACCATGATTCTTGAGTAATCAAATCAACAACCAGATGATACTAGAGTTACCCTCCAACCTTCTACTTCGTCTGTTTCTCCCTCTCCTTATTCCTCTTCGCTTGGTGAAACTATGTTTCAAAAAAAATGATCGTATAAAAGTTGTTGTAATAAATATCTTTCTTCATTATGTTTCCAAGCTTAGATACCCACTCATTTAGAAATACATTGAACATGCTTCTTGCCCTTTGCCCTTTAATTCATATATTTTCAAGTAATGCTGTAGGAATGTAATGAATATTTGTTATGCTCTTAACCTACAAAAAGATACCCAAATACAGAATATGCAAAGAAATATACCCAAAACATAGAATAGTGAGAGACAAGAACAAATATTTTATTATTCAGAAAGCAATGTTCACTGGCCTCTTCAAGGGGGCAACCTCCAATAGAGCAAAGCTCGATACAAAAATAAGACATGATGCTCCTCACAGGGAGTCTCTATCCTTTATATATGACTCATACATGCAATACCATGGGTCAATAACATGGGTTTTATTAATACCATCTATCTAATACTACAACCCATTTGCAACTAACTGTGGTCCCGTCATTAATTGCGGGTTAACCACTTACAATTATTAATATGGGCTTTATTGACTCTTGACTATGACTTGATCCCATTACATAAATAAGGGGGTTAGGGTGGGACCCTAACATGCCCTCCCCCTTAAGACTAGCCTTGTCCTCAAGGTTGAAGCTACGGAAACTGCTGAAGAATAGTTGTTGGTTCCCAAGTTGCATCTTCCGGAGAGGTGTCTTTCCACTTGACGAGGACTTCCCTAATCATGCGGTCCCGCAGGTGCCTGTCTCATGTGTCTAGGACCTGTTCAGGTTGGAGCTAGATTGACCCTTCTTCATCCAATTCAGGTAGACTGGTTTGAATTCTGCAATTGTTCCCAATCACTTTCTTGAGGCATGAGACATGGAAAACTGGATGGATTTTTGTAGTAGGTGGCAAAGCCAACTTGTAAGCCACTTCTCCAATGCGCTGAAGTACTTGATATGGTCCGTAGAATTTTGGGGATAGTTTCTGACAACCCTTGTCTTTGAGTGATGTTTGCTTATATGGTTGCAGCCTCAAAAAGACCTGATCCCCTTCTTGAAATTGGCGCTCTGAGCAATGTTGGTCTACCTGTTGCTTCATGCGGTTTTGAGCTTGATGAAGATTCTCTTTAAGATGGGCGAGCATGGTTGCGCGGTGTTGTAGGAGTTGATCCACTGCTTGTACTTTTGAGCACCCCTTGATATAAGAAGTAGGGGAAGGAGGGAGTTGACCATATACTGCTTCATAGGGAGTCATTTTGGTGGTGGCATGATAGTTGGTGTTATACCACCATTCAGCCAGAGGTAACCACTATACCCAAAGATGTTGCTTTTCTGAAGTGAAACACCTAAGGTAGGTTTCCAGACATTTGTTGACCGCTTCAGTTTGACCATACGTTTGCGGATGATAGGAAGTATTGAGTTTTAGTTGAGTGCCTTGTATCCTGAAGAGTTCCTGCCAAAAATTACTGGTGAAGATCAGGTCGCGATCGGACACAATAGAAGTGGGCATGCCATGCAATTTGAAGATCTGATCCATGAAAGATTGAGTGACCAAAGTTGGTGTAAACGGGTGGGGTAGGGCGCAAAAATGAGCATACTTCGAAAGTCTGTCCACAACCACCATGATGACTGACTTGTTTCCTGACTTTGGAAGACCTGTAATGAAATCCATAGAAACCTTCGTCCAAATTGATGCCGAGATGGGCAACGGTTGTAATGTGCCTGGTGTGTTGACGGTCTCCCCTTTGTGGCATTGAAAGACATCGCATTCTGCTACGAAAGTAAGGATGTCCTTTTTCATGCCTGTCCAAAAAAATGATCTTCTGGTGTGAGCATACGTCTTCTGAAAGCTTGAATGTCCTGCAATGGGGGATGAGTGCAATTCTGCCAAAATGCGACTTTTGAGAGTGGATGTTGGTGCTATTACGACTCTGTCCTTGTAGCGAAGAATCTCATCCTGCCACGAGTAGCCCTTGGTGGAATTTGGATCTACCTGCAATTGAGAAATGAGTTGGGAGAGCCCGGGATGTGAAAACCATTCCCTACGAGCCTCTTCAATCCATTCTGGAATGGGGAGGGAAATTGCTGGCAAGTACTTTCCTCCTCAAATTGGCGAGATAATGCATCTGCTACACTATTTTCTTTCCCTTTCTTGTAAATGATCTCATAATCATATCCCAGCATTTTGGCGAGCCAGTTATTTTGTTGTGGGGAGGATAGGCGTTGCTCCAAAAAATATTTAAGACTGTGATGATCTGTGCAGATTTGGAAACATCGCCCCAATAAGTAAGGTCGCCAGGTCTCTACTGCATGTAAGATGGCCATCATTTCCTTCTCGTAGGTAGATTGGCCCAGATTCTTCCCACTTAGTTGTTGGCTTGTGAAGGCCAAAGGTCACCCTTCCTGCATTAAGACCGCCCCAATACCTATACCTAGAGCATCACATTCAATGACAAAGATTTGGTGAAGTCAGGTAGTGCTAAGACTGGAGTGGAACACATGGTATTTTCGAGACCTGTAAATGCCTGTTGTGCTTCCTCATTCCAGAAGAATGAATTTTTCTTCAGGAGTTGAGTGAGGGGCTTTGCTATGCGACCATAGTTGCGGACAAATTTACGATAATAGCCTGTGAGACCCAAAAATCCTCTCAAGCTCTTCAAGGTCTTAGGTTGAGGCCAATCTTGCATTTCCTGGATTTTTTTTGGGGTCCACCTTGACACCTTCACGCCCCATAATATGGCCCAAATACTCAACTTCTTCCATGCCAAACGAACACTTGGACATCTTGACAAATAATTTATGCTTGCGGAGCAGTTGCAAGAGTAGATCTACATGCTGAAGATGTGCGGCCCAAGTGCAACTATAGATGAGGATGTCATCGAAGAAGACAAGGACAAATTTCCTGAGATATGGTTTGAGAATGTGGTTCATAAGGCTCTGAAAAGTAGAGGGGGAATTACAGAGACCGAATGGCATGACGAGGAACTCATAATGGCCTTCATGAGTTCTAAAAGCAGTCTTTGGAATGTCGACTTCCTTCATGTGAATTTGGTGGTAGCCCGAGCGAAGATCCAGCTTAGTGAAGAATTGAGCCCCATTGAGTTCATCCAGCAAATCGTCAACCACCGGAATGGGAAATTTATCTTTGACTGTCAACTTATTGAGGGCCCTGAAGTCTAGACAGATCCGCCACTCCCCATCTTTCTTGAGCACCATGACCACCGGTGATGAATAAGGACTAATGCTGGGATGAATGACACCTGCTTCCAAAAGTTCCTTGATTATTTTTTCTATTTCATTCTTTTGGGTGAACGGATATCTGTATGGGCGCACATTTGGGGGTTGGGCCCCTGGAACCAAGGTGATGCTATGATCATGTTCCCCTCTCGAGGGTGGAAGCTCATGAGGCTTGTCAAAGACCGGCATATGGTTATTTAAAATCTGTTGCATCTCAGGATGAATCGGCAGAGACTTGGTTTCGACTGCCTGGATGGCATTAAATTGAGCTATAACTCCATGATGGCCCTTTTTTAGCAATTTTTCCATCCTATGCGAGCTGATGATAGAGGGAGCTCCCGCCTGGAGTCCACGGAGGGTATGTGTGGAGTTGTTCTGCTTAAAACTCATATATAACTCCTGGAAATCCATTGTGATTGGCCCAAGAGTGCGGAGCCATTCAGCGCCGAGGACAATGTCGCATCCTCCCATGTGTATGGAAAATATGTGGGTTTTCAACTGATAATCCCCCATTTGAAGTTTGACATTTTCACAACGGCCTTCACATTTCATTGTGCCCCCATCCGCAATTTGGACTTGGAAGTTAGAAACTGCTCGTACAAAACAATGCACTGCTTCCGCGACTTTTTGATGGATGAAATTATGTGTACTTCCACTATCAATCAAGACTACTACTGGGCGATGTTTAATAAAACCTCTGATTTTGAGAGTTTGAGGTGAAGAAATCCCTGCCAAAGCATGCAGCGAAATAACTGGTTCATCAGAGACATTGTCCTTTTGGTTGTCCTCTTCTAGCGCCTCATGTTCCTCAAGTGGTGGATCTTCCTCTGATGAGCTGTAGTCAGTGGCATCAATTTGAAAAAATTTGGGCTCCTTGCATTTATGACCTGGGGAGTATTTTTCATCACAGTAGTAACATAATCCTTGCTTTCTTCTTTCGGCCATTTCTGCAGGTGACACCTTTTGGACCTTAAGTGTTTGAGTCGTGTTGGGAGCCTGTGGGGGGCGACCTTTAGCGGAGAAAGTTGGGCGACTATACTGGGCTGCTAATGTACGTTCCATGTTACGAGCTACCTTGCAAGCTTCCGTCCATGTGGGAGGGTGGTGCAGTAGGACTTGGGCTTTTATGGCTTCTTTAAGACTGCTGATAAAACATTCTGTGTAGAACACATCTGAGAGACCCCAAGTGCGGAAGGCTAAGGCTTCAAAGGCTATAATATATTCATCCACTGTGCCAGTCTGTCGGAGCTTAGTAAGACGACCCAGAAAAGAAGATTCTTGGTCAAAGTGGTTTGTAAGAGCTTTTTTGAATTTGGTCCAAGCCTGAAAAGGTCCATTGCAACGTTAATGCCATTCCCACCATTGCCACCTTTCATTGTCCAAGTACATGCTCCCCACCATAAGCTGAGTCTCATCATCTAAGATGTTATTCAGATTGAAATACTGCTCCATTTGTGCTATCCATGCTGCCGGGTGAGAACCGTCAAATTTATGCATATCCAACTTGGGAGGTCGCTGACGGGATTGTTGGTGGGTGCGCCAGACGTGAGGAGAGTGGCTAGACTCACCCTCACTGTGTCCATTGCCATTATACGCCTCCTCGTGGGCTTCCTCCTTGCCCTTCGGGATTATGCTCGGGATCATGCTATTTAGTTGGTCAAGCTGAATTCGGAGGGATTGCAAGGATTCTTCAAGTTTGTCCATCCTTTCATTGGCCATAGCTTGAGCTCTAGTTTCTACCATGCATCGACTTGATGTTCTTGAAAATTGGGATTGCCTAAAATTTTTTTTCACTAAGAATTGAATGGTACCACCGTGCTCAGCTCTTCGTCCTGATTCTGATGGGCTAGATCACCAATAAGCGCCCCGGGAGCAAAAATCCTGCGAAAATTGTACCCCGGTATAGGAACCCCACACAACTACTCAGATCTGGTGGATCTGAGAGATCTGAATGGCGGATCGGATATCTCTGGGTGGCGGAACAGACTGCTGCTGTGGATTTGATGGATCTAATAGATCAGAATGGCTGGTCTGGAACTGCGGGACTGATGTCTGCTGCTACTGCACCTCTTTGTGCGCTGATCTGGCAGAGATGATGTGTGATCCCCAGATAGAAAAGGGAACTATGGTCTCGAGGAGTGTCAGGTGCTACAGATCGCAATATACATAAGGGTCTGACAGTAGTACTCGGCCCAATGTTTCAGGGCTCTAACTAAGGAGGATCAACCGTACCCTTAGCCGTACAACCCGACTACCTTATCGTACGGGCGAGTAATCTCTCTGAGTGCTGTTCTCGGTGTACTATAGCAGCAAGATGACCGACGGTTTATCTATGGCGAGGTTGCAGAGGAGCTAAGGGGCTTCCGATATACCCAGAAGGTACTTGGAAGACAGTCCGTACGCGGTTCTGTCTAATGCGCTACTACTCGAAGGGGTACCCATAGGGGTTACAAGGGAGTCCAACAAGCGTGACCACCTCTTGTATTTCCTGCGTGCATGCCTCCCCAAATTCGCAGGTTTATGCGCTCAACGACAGATCCCGTGGTTTAAAGACGCCGGAACACGTCTCTAGCCAAAATTTTTTTTGCTAAGAAATGGAGATCCCACTGGCCCTGGAAAGTGCTTTGATACCACTTGTTATGCTCTTAACCTGCAAAAAGATACCCAAATACAGAATATGCGAAGAAAGATACCCAGAACATAGAATAGTGAGAGACAACAGCAAATATTTTATTATTCAGAAAGCAATGTTCACTGGCCTCTTCGAGGGGGAAACCTCCAATAGAGTAGAGCTCGATACAAAAATAATACACGATGCTCCTCGCAGGGAGTCTCTATCCTTTATATATGACTCATACATGCAATACCACGGGTCAATACCATGGGTTTTATTAATACCATCTATCTAATACTACGGCCCATTTGCAACTAACTGTGGTCCCATCATTAATTGCGGGTTAACCACTTACAATTATTAATATGGGCTTTATTGACTCTTGACTATGAATCGATCCCATTACATAAATAAGGGGGTTAGGGTGGGACCCTAACAATATTAAACATCTTTATGCGAAGAAAACAACATTTTTGTGTTTTGTTTTGTACCAGAAAATGACAACAAACCTTACTCAGAATGCAATTTCCTCAATGTTATCTGGATCAACTCATATTCAACCATACCTACAAATTGTTGAACTTGAATCGATACAATCAATGCAAAATTAAACTCCACATTATCGTACTGCAATTTTAGACGGAACACATAAGAAACACATCGTGCTTCCAAAAGATTTTAATGATCTCGTGGCAACAAGCTTGCTACAAAAGGGTTCTGTTATAAATGGTTGGACTACCTCAGCTATCGGTCCATCAACGTAAGTTTGTTATAAATTTCTTATTTCAAATTTAACATTTTTTATTTACAACACAACCGCTTCTAACAGTTATTCCTATGACTCTTATTTGTCGTGTGGGTCTATAAAGCTAATAGACTTTGAAATATCTACTTCATTTGCACCCTTAATTGGTAATCCAAAAACTATGAGTATCCTGATCACATCTGATGAAAACACTCCATCCTCATCGGACCCAAATCCTTTATAAAAAAGACACTACCCTCTTCCAACTACTCCAACTCCATCCGTTCTGCTAGTTCAAATTCCCATCAAATCGTTAAACCCTTACCACTCAAATTGGTGCATAAAAGGATACGTCCAAAGGAAAATAGCTCTTCGACAGTTTCAGAATCAATACGGACTCGGTAAAGTGTTTGGTTTTGACCTGTTCGATACAGAGGGTGGAGAAATATAGATTACATGTTTCAATAATGTCGCAGATTATTTTTTCGACAAAATCCAGAATGAAAATGTCTACATTGTCTCTAAAGGGAATGTAAAAATGGCTAATAAGCAATACAACCACTTGAACAATGACTGGGAAATTTTGTTGAATGCAACATCTACCATACAACATGTTGCCAACGAAAAAAAACATAATCCAACAGTGCGATTCAATATAAAATCAATTAATGATATCAGAACAACAAACGTCAACTCCATTGTTGATATTCTTGGTGTTGTCACAACCATTTCCAGTGTATGCACTATACGTAGAAAAGACGGCTTTGAAGTTAATAAACAAACAGTACAACTTCAAGACATGTCAAGGTATAACATAGATGCAATCTTTTGGGGAGATAATTTTAATGTCGTGTCACAGGAAATCTCCTCCCTATGTGCTACAGGAAATAACCCCATCATTGCAATCAAATCTGCGCGTGTTGGAGAATTTAATGGAAAAAATATCGGCACTACAATGAGATCCATTGTTCTTGTCGATCCTGACATTGAAGAGGCCCATACGCTAAAGTCGTGGTTTAAAAAAGAAGGTTCGACTGCAGCTTCTACATCTTTGACAACAAGATCTCCTTTTGGCGATCAACAAAAAAAAATAACAATTGCTGACATTTACAGTATGGATTCCTTAGAGAAACCATCATTTTTTCAATTAAAGGGCACAATAACAAAAATTGGGATGTATATTTTTTACTACATTTCTTGCCCGTCGATCGTTGGTGGGAAAAAATGCATGAAAAAACTTATTCCACAAAATACAGGGATGTGGTTCTATCCAAAATGCAACACTGAAGTAAGTGACTGTGATTACAGATACTTATTGAAAATCGACATACAGGATCACACTGGTGAATTAGCTTCAACTATTGCTTTCGAAGACGCGGGATCTACAATTCTTGGAAATAATGCCAAAGACTTCTACTTATTGTCTTCAGATCCAGAACTGATCAAGGAAATTGTCTCTAAAGCTCTATGGACAGATCATATCTTCATGCTATCAGTGAAGACAGAAACTTTTAAAGAAGTGCCACGATTGAAGTGCATTATCATAAAAGAAGAAAAGTTGCATTTCACGACAGAATGCAACAACATCCTTCGAGAAATTCAGAACATCTCGACATTGTAGATAAATATTGCAAAATGTATTCCTTGCTTTTTGACAATTCTTATTGTCCAATTTTATAAATACAACTTTACAAGATATACTGTTGCATGCCTTCTTATGAAATTTTCTTATATACCATTGAAATAAGTATTCGTCCTCCATTGTATCTAGCATTATGTGAGTAGACAAATTCACATTCTTTTTTTCTTTTATCATCTTCTTTTAAAAAATGACGTAACTTGCTACGTTACACATGAAACTATCTACATGTATAAAGAAAAAATACTAATATGTTCTTTCAAACAGATTATTCAAATAAAAAAATTCACATAAAACTATTCAAAACTTAGATTTTTTTTCCCTTCTTTCGCTTTCGCTTGAATTTTTTACCCTTCTTTCGCTTTCATACAATAACATGGTTGTTGTCTCCAAATAACATTCTTCTTTTCCCCTCTCTTGCTTATAGGTACCATAAATTTTGCGAATGGATTCTTCTTCTAATAATGAACGTGCTCGAAGATACTATGCAACAAATAAAGAACGAATAAATGCACGTCGCCGTGAGCTTTATCACGCAAAAAAAGACATCAGAGAATGTCAAAAACACAAAAAACAGAAGGAAAACCAACATTCCTCATCTGAAATGGCCCACTTGGAAAACAATCCTCCCTTGCAATTATCAAACTCTTTATCTTCTCAGCAAGCCTCTCAAACAAATACATCCATGCCTCATTGCCCTAACCCCTCCTTTGCACATGCTTTCAACAACGTTTATACTAATCAAGCACATCGAGATTTCCATGCAAAGCTTAATAAACTTCCACCTAAATGCCCATGCTCCATTTGTCTTGAATCATATCCTGGAATACATATCCACAATTCCAACCACATGTATTGCTGCTCCAGATGTGTCTCTAAAACAAAGGGTCATCGCTTCTCATTATCAAACAACATGGACCCTGGTCCTCAACCAGCTATCCTTACATCTCTTTCAAAAATAGAAGAAATGCTCATTTCTAGGGTTAACCCTATACTGCAAGTAACACATGCACGTGGTGGCCAATATAAATACAGTGGCCACACAATTTGTTTTACTCAAGACATTACAAAAATCGCAAACATGTTACCACGACGTGTTGAACACTTGGACATCCTGATTGTCACGCATCATAGTAATGACCATAAGGCTTATGATTTCATTGTCAGTAGACATCGCGTTCTCGCTGCATTAGAATACAAATTGGCAAATGACCCATACTATAAGAATGTTCGTATTGATACCAACGCACTTGCATCCTTACCAGCAATCCCCACCGATGTCTCCTCCTCCCTTCACCATTCCAATACTACAGAAACCACTGTCCACCTTTCACTTGAACCACCACATGGGCTCACCGAAGATTCCGCAGACCCATCTGTAAACCAAACATCGTCACTCGCACCCATCATACCTAATACAAATACAGAAATCCAAGAAATCCGCCATTATTTACATGCTTACAACCACCAATCTGATATTACAATTGAGTGGCCACCAATTGGTTTATCTCCAGTCAATGAATACAACACAGAAGGTCTACTATCTATGGCTTTCCCCACCCTTTTCCCAACAGGAGCTGCAATGCCAAATCAGCCAAGAATGAAAGCAGTGCAGTTACTGAATATGCACTTCATCTCATACGTTACTATGATAACAGATTTGGAAGGCACCCACGCTTTCATTATTACATATATAATCTCATGATGCGACATCGCAGTCAAGCAACAACATCAATTTTTGTGAAATATAACATCACAAATAACTTCCCCATATATATTCAAGATCTGAACATCCGATTAGAACAATTTCCACATGAGCAATTGGAAGAGCAAGTCATGCGATTCGGTAGCTCTTTACGTGGAACAAGATCATTTTGGCACAAAGCTAAAAATGAACTAACGGACATGATATCTCAACTCGGTTGCCCGAGGTTCTTCTTCACATTAAGTGCAACTGATACAAAATGGCCTGATCTTCATGCAATCATGCCCGGATGTCTTCCTTCTGATATTGCAAAACAACAAAAGTGGAGAAATGATAACATCATCTCTAACCCACATTTAACATC
Organism: Pinus tabuliformis; assembly: GCA_031772625.1. NCBI lineage: Eukaryota > Viridiplantae > Streptophyta > Pinopsida > Pinales > Pinaceae > Pinus > Pinus tabuliformis. The sequence continues at coordinate 563,110,705 of CM062804.1, read as the reverse complement.
ACTATATATGCACCATAGATTCACAGCATTTCGTGAGATTATCTTAGAGAAACACTAGAATACAAAAGATTACTGGTACAGGTACGCATTCTACTGCATTTTTTTTCCAAAAACTCGAAACTACATTCCTCACCTATTGCAAAATTATCTTACAAAAACGCATTCTTGGTAGGTATGAATGGCAACATAGGGGATCTGCGCACATCCATGGTTTCCTTTGTATAGAAAATGCACCTGATATGGAAAACCTCAACTAGGAAGACACAGAAGCAGTTGATATTACAAGGCAGTGCTTTGACAAATATATTTCCGCTTGGAACCCTCGTACTCCTTCGACTTCAAACAAACCAATTGCTTGCACAAATCCTGAAGACCCTTGTCTATTGTCCACACCGCAAATCTTCAGAACCAATCCTTTCAGTGACTATGAACAGCTCGTCAATTGTGTTGAACGTCACACAAAATGCTCAGAAAGCACATGCCTAAGAAAAAATGGATCCTCACTCCATTGTCATTATAAAGCACCATGGGAATGACATCAAAAATCGGCCTTATTCATTGATTCCAATGGCAAAAAAACATACACCCCTGCTCGCAACGATGATCGACTCAATAGCAATAACCCTACCATCCTATCTATTTGGCGTGCAAATGTTGACTGCCAACCAGTGCTCTCCATACACGCTGTACAAAAATATATTGCCAAATATGCATCCAAAGCAGGAAAAAAATATGAAAGCTTCCACCACATGCTACGTAGAATTGTCCTGGCTTCACCCATTGCTGACCCAGCAACATCCGCATTTCGAAAATTTCTTGCAGAAACCCTTGTTGATCGTGACATTGGAGCACAAGAAACCTGCCATATGCTGCAAAAATTACCATTAACATTATGTAGTCGACCATTCATTTCTTTAAATGTAAACCAAAAAAATCCTTATGCGCCTTCCACAAACGAACACCACCTCCACTACACCCCCACACATCATAGATACATATATCCAGCGCCCTTCTACCCTAGAATCCACATCACTAATAGAATTGGCAAGATCTTGGTCATATGATCCTCGTCGCAAAACAAACAAATGGAAACAAAGACCTACAAAAGCAATTGTTCGGGTCATACCACGTTACTCCTCCATACCATCCACAACAGAACCTTGCTACGCTAACTTTTGCAGGGTTGAAATTATGCTATACAAACCTTTTCGCCATATGGTACAAGATATAGGAGATTCTGCTGCAGAATTCATCGCAAATTGGCAAACATTTTGTCCATTCTACAAACCTTGGCATCAACACCGCATACTCTCTGATATTGAATCTGTCACAAATGATACCTCAACTATTCATGAAACCAATCCTCCAGACACCATGGAAATAAATGAATGGGAATTACTTTCCCAATTACACCCTACAAATGAGCTTTTCATAAATGACCTTGACATGCTTGGTCTTCGTGGCTTTGATGACACCCATAACTGGAATCATACCACTATCCCATTGGATCTACAAAATAATGCCATACAATTCATTGAAAATAACCGCTCCATCCACCACATTCTTCAAACACATCAACATATCCTGGCAACCCTTACTACATTATCTCCAATGCAAAGAAAATCTCTAAATATTATTTCTAATCATTTTGCTAGGAAGGATTATTTACTCGTTCTCAGAATGATAATACAAGGCACTGCCGGTACAGGAAAATTCCTCCTTGTTAATTGCATCAAAGATATGCTCATAAGCCTTGCAAGCCCAGAACCTTCACCGATCATGTTCCTCGCCCCTACAGGGGTTGCTGCCTTCAACATACAAGCATCGACAATCCATTCTGCTCTACACCTTCCTATAAAGGATCTTATGCCCTTACAAGGTAATGCTCTTGCAAAATTCCAAGAAGAACTCAGGCATATAAGATACATACTAATCGATGAAATGAGCTTCATTGGGCCAAAGCTTCTCAGCCATATTGATGAACGTCTCCGAGAGGCATTTCCCGGCCAAAGAAACACTCCTTTTGGTGGTTGTTCCATTATATTAGTTGGTGATCTCGGTCAGCTACCACCCGTGAAAGACATACCTCTATATGCAGGGACGAGCCACGGAAGCGCACTGTGGAACACCTTCAACACAGTCATCACATTAGACACAATATTTCGTCAACAAGGCGACAACATCGCACAGGTTACTTTCAGGAACATTCTCCAGAACATTAGAGATGCAAATCCAACAATCAACGACTACAATGTACTCATGTCGCGCACATATTCCTTTTTATCAGAAGAAGAAATATGTTCATTCCATGATTCCATGCATCTATTTCCAACAAATGCTCAAACAATGGTCCATAATAAGCAAATGATGAAATCTCTAAACACTCCTATCGCAAGATCCATTGCTAAAGATGACAACACATATTCCAGCATTTCCTAAGAAGACAAGCAACTTGAGCGAATTGTATTACTATGCAATAGTGAAAAAGTTATGTTGACTTCCAACCTTTGGGTTTCAGCCGGACTTGTTAATGGTTCCCTCGGAGAAATTGTGACCATCTTTTACAAAGAATCAACTGCACCACCACAAATTCCAACATTTGTTGTCGTAGATTTTCCCAAATACATTGGGCCTCCTCGGGATGAGAGAAACCCCACTCACTTGCCTATTCTAGCAGTAAAAAGAAATGGACATGCACAAATTCCACTGAAGATGGCTTGGGCTTTAACCATACGTAGATCTCAAGGTATGACACTTCCAAAAGCAACAATTGACATTGGAAAAACAGAACGTCAAGGTCTCACATTCACAGCTATTTCAAGAGTACCTTCTCTACAAGATCTCCGGATTAGCCCCGCATTCAGTTTCGATCGTTACAGTAAAATGAAGGACAACAAAAACATTGCTCACAGAAAACACGTAGAAGAAATTCTCCGTTCAATGCCGCCTCCAGATAATCTGCTCCAACCCATACTTTAACATCACCAAAAGGTTTCCTCCATTTATTTACCTCATTCTATTTCATAACATACTTTTCATATCTTTCAACAACAACCAACTTTAATCAATATTAATAATTAAGCAAATATTAGAATGTCTTTATATTATCTATACATCTCATTCTAACATTTTCTTTCTTTTGCAACAGGACACATGGACTCAGAAATAGCATACCTAAGCAACTACAAGTAGAATGGCAAGCAAAAAATATGCATCTCCAACTATGCATTAACCTCCAATGGTGTTCAGTATGCCGTTATTCACCATGCATCTTCCACTAACAATATATAAATCCCCATAGCAAAGGTAACTTCATTTCCATTCATTCCAGATTCATTTTAACACAACTCACCTGCAAAGTATTGCTAATAAATTTCCGCAGCTGATTTACATATTACTAATTCTAACAAAATATACATTTTGCAGGTCCATTACTACTTCTTCAGGTCTTCGACGCCTCCAACATGTTTTCATACAACTTCAAATATGGAATGACAAGCAAAATGTTCTTTTGAATATTATATTCCTTCTCCAACCTCTTCTGTTACAATTCACTGTTTGTATTTTCCATTTCAACCTTAAAAAAGGATGTTTCAAGATCAAATACCATTTTGATGGTTTGTGTCCTCACAACTATTTGTGTTTTCCATTTCAAACTTAAAAAAAGATGCTACAATACACTATTTGTATTTTCCATTTCACACTTGAAAAAGGATGTTTCGAGATCAAATACCATCTTGATGGTTTATGTCCTCACAACTATTTGTGTTTTCCATTTCAAACTTAGAAAGGGATGTTTCAATATCAATACCATTTTGATAGTTTATGTCCTCACAACCAATTCATTGTCAATGGGTTTTAACATATTTTGTTGACAAAATCAATTGATTTTAATGAATATAATACATGTTTTCAATATATCTTCATATTAATTTAATTTCCCGTTTGAATACTGATTTTTTAAATAACCCTATCCAAATCAATATGGATACCTGGTTGTTGTTTGCATGGATTCATTCATTTATCTTCACCTTTAACTCCACAATTTTTACCAACTACAAACAAATGTCTCTAAACAAGTTCAATGCATATTTATGGCTACTTGCATTCCATTTCAACGGTTTTCAGCATGGCTTCCTCAAATTAAAACTCGAAATCATCGGCCCTTGCTTTCAAAAAATCCCACAAAAGCCTATTCACATTTCAATATTCTTCCACACACAATGCCTTACGGCGTTTCCTTTGCAACATTAGGTGCAAATGCTAGTATACTAACAATTATTCTTTGCATTTCAATGAGCAAAGCATTATTGCTTGATGTGTGTTCGTATGATAGACGTAACTAACGCACAAACCTAGAGGCAAGGCTAAAAATGGGAAGTTGATCATCTTAAAAATTTGCAAGAGAGATTATACACAACATATAGCGCATTTTGATATTTTTGTTGATTATAAAAGTTATAAATATATAGGACATGAATCATTAATTTAGACATATCTAGATAAGGACTACAACTTATATATAAGAAACAACAACATTTAGACTCACTCGTAATTCATAATGAAAACTACACACAACACCCTCTCTTAATGTTTATATGGGAAACATTGAAAACATATATTACATCAATAAATGAATTTTCACTAGTTTTCATATCCACTCCGAAATCTCAAGGTTCCGCTCTTTTCTTCACACCACACTTTTGAGCTTCCCACTTGATTCATTTAAGACATAACCGCTTCAGACCACTTCCACTATCTATTGAATCCATGACCCTTTGCATTCTTCATCAGTTATCTAGGATAACATTTTTGGTACATAATGTTTTCAATAGACAATTCTACAACTTGACCTTATAAAATAATGTGTACTCATGCTCTAGAAGCACGAATGGTCACACCAGCGTGACCTTATTATACTATATAACGTATTCAGTTTTTCATTGACTTGCTATTAGTTTTTTTTTATTAAATTTTTAAAAAATCTATACAAAGTTTAGCATTATGAAATTAAATTTATGATTTTTAAATCAAATTTATTTCAATTTATCTCAAATATGATTGGTTGAAATGTCTCCCCTCTTATTGTGTAATGATGGCAAGAACTGACTTTTGTGTACTTTATTATTAATTACTATGTACTATATCACTAATTACTATGTACAATAAACATAAATAATTTTAAAAATAACATTATATATTAATTACTATATATCATAAACACAAAAATGGTTTGTAATTAAATTCAAAAATTTCATTTTTCATTGGTGTAAAGTATTGAATAGACAATTTTTATGGGTTTTATTTTTTAATTTACAAAACACTAATTTAAAAAATATAAATTTGCAAAAAATATGTAAAAACATGTGTACTATTTATACAATTCTCGTTATATCAATCTATACTCTAATGACATGACATGTGTACTATAATATGAACATTATATAAACTTGGCATCATTCAATAGAAAATAAATATTTATTAACTTCTTATCATTCTCTTCAATCTCAATTATATATATAACATTTATCTACCGAAAAAAATATTTAATTATATTAAAAAAATTAATAAAAAAAGTTAAACAAATATTCATATAATTCGTTTTACAATTTTATTATTGTTTGGAGTACATACTGATAAAAACTGAATATATTAACTATAAACTAAATGGTTCTCTAAGTGAGATACCCCGAGAGTGTACAAACACTCATACAAGCCCACTTCATTAAGTCAGATGAGCCTCAAATATATAGGCTTTCACACTAACGAGATGGTTTCAACTACTACCTAAATATTAGAATATGAGGTCTAAGATTAGAGTCTCAAACCTATCATCATCATAACAATAATCTAAGTTTAACTTTCTCTATTACTTCCAACACATACAACACATCATGACATTAAAATATTTTATTAAACTAAAAACCACTCCCTAGATATTAAGATATGGGGTCTAAGATTGGAGTCTCAAATCTATCATCATCATAACAATAATCTAAATTTAACTTTCTCCATTACTTCGAACACATACAACACATCATGGCATTAAAATATTTTATTAAATTATACAACCTTGTTAAAAACTACATATAACTAATACTCCCAAAACACGAAAACTCACATTAACCTATTCTTTATGATTTTACATTTAATTTTTTTATTTTACACACAACAAAATAATTTTACAAATAAATAAATCACTTTAGACATCACTCATTCACTTAATATAAAAAGTACTTAAACATACATCAATATATTCTACCTACATCACCAAACCTAAACCCTTCTTCAAAAATCCTCATTTACCTCTTTCTTTGACCATTACCATTCCCAATGCTTTCAACCAATCCGCCATTCAAAATTATCGTTGCCTCTTATGCCCAAGAAAAAATAAAAATAACATGATGGAAAAATCCACATTTATGTTCAATTTTATTTCATTATTTTCTTAAGAAATTATAAAAACGTCTTCATGACGGTTAATCAATCATTAATCCTGTCTCTTCAATAAAGAATTCCTATGCGGATGGTGTGTCCTGCTCAGCGGATCCTCCACTCAATCCAGTCTTTCTTACCGACACAAATGGGTTTTTGTCAAAACCTGCGTATTAGTGTGAATACAAACGACAACGTTGGCCGATCAGATCTGAGATGTCAAATCTCTGAAATTCGACCTCAATTTTAATTGAAAATAGAACGGCTACAACTCGACCATGCAATCACCTATTTCAGGTTCATAAGATGGCAATCCTCGAACTATTTCATAAGATTGTAATCCTCGAACTATTTCATATACAGCAAAAACCATAACAACGGTGCCCCAACACCGGCAACAATAGCTCCACTAAGCAACACATGCTACAAGGCTCCTGCTCCTTTACCCACTTTGATCTCAAATTTGAGCCACACCTTGTTTCGCTTCGAGTGCCAAATTGATTGGCCCGCCCAAAATTTGGGGTAGATAGATGGGATCCAAGGGCAACAAGGCCGAAACTAAACACACTTTAATGTCAATGGATGATATGTTGGGTGGTTGGGAGGGTTTAATGATAAGTTTCTCACCCAGGTTTCAATTTAGATAGTTTAATTTTCACATTTTCTTACCAGTAAGGGAGTCAAGCAGAACGGACTCTAATACAATGTTAGAAATTTGAAAAGGAGCACATATAAATTAAACACAATATAAAATATATTTCGATATTTTTATTGATAACAAAATTTACAAATATATAGAACATAAATCATTGATTTTGACACATTTACAACTCATACATAGGAAACAACAAAATCTTAACTGTCTTCTCATGACTCATATTGACAACTACACATAACATGAAAGCATTACTTCCAACTAGTAACAACAAGAGCCATACTTTTTATCATAGATATTTTAAAGTTGTATATAAGTTTGTTACAATATTATGTATTACATGTTTAAAAAATCATAGTTTATTTCATAATTAAAATAAAATAAACGTTCTTATAATACCATAGACTATATCTCAAAAATACATAAATGATTTCATAATTAAAAAATAAATAATTATCTTTAAAATAAATAAAAAATTAAATCTCTTTTATTCCTTATTTCTTATTAATAATTAAATTAAATTTCTAAAAACACTACTTAAAAAAAATAAATCTCTCCATATAACTATTTTAAAATATACACCGCTATTGACTATTAAAAAACTATACACACTATTAAAAAACTATACACACTATTGAAGTAACTAAAATCAATTATTATTATTTTATTTAAAAAATAATAAAATAAAGATTTAAAATTGGTGAAACGATAGTGATTATTAACTTATTGTTTATTTAAACACGATCTCTTATTTTTCTCAAAATCTCTTCATAAAATTTTGTATCTATTTATTTTTTATCCTCTGACAATTTAACAAATTTTCTTGAACCACACCTCTATCAATCCTATAATATCAAATAAATAATATCCTATAATATCAATCCTGACCGTTTGAGGTTTCCGCCTCTCCATTAGATACCAGGACGCGGAACACATGTTGTTCTTATCTTCAAAGCGTAACAGGGTTTAACGGCTGGAACAACGCAATACATTACAATGGGTGTACCATGTATTTGCCCACCTTAACAAGAATTTAATCAATTTTTTTTTCCTAAGATTATCACATAGAATAATCATCAGGGGGAGCACTGAAAATCTAACTTAATGGTGGTAAACTATTACAGATAACCAAAGTCATTTCATTATAACATAGTAATGTCAGGCCTATTTATTAAGCTTGCAAGTTTATTCTATACTTAATCTACTAATTCATTCTATGTGGGGAGGTGTAATTCTTTCAGTATTTAACATGGAGTTGGTACATGTTTTTTTTTAAATATATATATTTAAATAGAAGAACAATGTGAACTATAATAAAAAGCAAAAATAGAAATGATATGCATATTTAGCTAATTATCTATATAACATAATATAATTTCATATAAAGTAATTAAAAGTAAGTAAATGTGTGAGTAAGATGTTTAAACTTTATACTTTTCAAATATATTTTGACACAAGATTTAAATAACTTATTTGAAATCTATATATATCAACTTCATATATATTTATATGTAGAAAAAAGATGTTAAAAAATATATTTTAATATTATATATAAAATGTTAAATGTTATAATATTTTAATGTTTAACTTGTTGATAAAATGTCTTAATACAGGTATATATGAAAAAAGTCAACTAAGTATATATTATATATTGTTTTACAAAAAATTATATATATATATATATATATATATAATAAGATTATTGGTAAAAAAAATGTGATTAAAAAATTTGAAGTGGTTTCATTATTTTATAATTTGGTCTTATTTTAGATATATGTTTTTTGGTATGCAATTTAAGAATTTTTTTAGACTTAAACCATAAGTATTTTATATAATATTATAAATATAATTTAAAAAATGAAAAATTACCCATTATATTTTACACTCTAAAATAAATTTATATCCAAAAAAAATTGATATCTCTTACCTCATATTAAATCCATACTTAAAATATATATATACTATAATTTACAACTTGCTAAATAATAAAAACTTTGAATATACACCTAAGAAATGAAACACAGGGCAGAAAATATCTCAAGCATATGTTTCGCTGCATAAGGGAAATCTGCCACGGCTTCGTCCATTTACCCAACTGTCCTTTAATCTCCAAACAACGTGAGCAGGTGTACACTCCAACGGTCCATTAAACGAATATGGTCCGTGGTACAAATCTGGTCACTAAACCCTACTCTCTCTACAGCCAGAGTGTTAATCTACTGTCAAAAGTGAAAAGAAATTATTATTTCCACTGTAGAAGCAATAAACTAATAAACACAAAGATACATAAGATTGAAAGCCCCTAAAGAGGAATCTAATGTTAAAATTTAACATATAATATCCATTTAGTCGATAAACCATGGCAAGATTCTTGAAGTTCTTCATATTCGTGTCAAAAACCATGATAGGATACACAGGCTTGGGTATTGGTCTTTTAAACATTCATTTTACATTACATGAGTGTAATTTGATGGCAGATTTCTGATCATTTTAGAGATATAATAGAGGGATATACAGCCTTAACCATTTAATTTTTTCACATACTTATTTTCTCGCACCTCAGAGTGATTTGATTGCAATTTTTTGAATATTCTAGAAATATGACAAAGCTACACACAACTATGGATATTGTTTTTTACAGCACCAAAAGGTGGAATTTTTTTTACAACACCGGAAAGTAGTAACTAGAATGAAGATTTCTGAATATTTTGAAAATATGGCAGGGAAAAGTGAAGTCAGATAATTGATTGTTACTGTTTATCATATTTCTAAAAATATTATCAACTTCTGTCTCAGAGAGACTCTTTTTGTGAGTGCTGACAGGACGGACGGCCTCCCTGAATCAAATATCAAAATGGAACCTTTTCAATTTAGTGGTCTAGATCCAACCAGCATCCCATGGAGCTGTATATTGTTGAGGGTTTTCCGATATAAACCAATTTATCACCATTGCACATAGTGCTATACAATGCATTTCAGTATGGGGGAGTAAATTCCTTTGGATGAAATTGCTTTCTTAAAATGTAATGTTTTTTTATACTTTAATTGTGGAAATTTGATCTTATTTATTTGTTTTCTATATCATTTCGATTATTTAGTGGTGATATTTTATAATTTTGAGGTTTTTAAGGATATTAATTAAAATGGCATAAAAATACACAATTAATTAATTAAATAATAATATATATAAATACATGAATGTTTTTTTAATATAGAGAAGCTATTTTAATTAGATAATGGTTGAGTAAATCTCTCGACCACATACTAATCTAGAAAACATATATTTGAACAAATATTTTTCAACTAGATCCAACCAACTCCTAGATGATAGGAAGAGACTTTTTCTCCAATTAATTATCCCACCTAATACAAGTAGGAGTTATATACTCTAACACTTTCCTTAACGACTACTTGTCTTAATATTGATCAACAAATTCTATCTATGGTCCAACTTGGCATTTACAAACATTACCACCGGTCTACTAGAATGTCCTTTGCGTACATGGTTCCTTCAACCATCATATCTTCATCCTTATACGTTTAACATCCCTTGCATCACCATCCTAGATTTTCTCAACTTAACCATAACCATGCTTTGGGTTTTTTTACTTAGCTATAACTGTGCTCTAAGTTTTCTTGGCTTACCCTCAACCATGCTTCTAATTCTCCCACATCATACACCCAAGGAACAAAGAAATATGCAAGAATCTTTGCCATATGTTCCTTATCTCTCACAAACTTTACCACATATTCCCATGTTTTTTCTTACCATGAACAATGCATTAAATGGTTTTAGATGACCACAAACAATCACATCGAGTGTTTCTAGATGACCACAAACTTTGGATACAAGTGGTTTCAACTTCAAATGTGAAGTAATATTACACCAATATAAATGGAGAAATGCAATGATTTAGCAATAATAAGATAAGGTTCAACCTTTTTATCACAAAAACAAATATTAATACATGGCCATGAGAAAATGCTTGATTCAGTCATTTTCTACTATCTCTCAACCATTTTCTACAATGTCCCTACAAATCTCTCAACTAATAATTCTTTATCTCAAATTAAACCTTTGAGACATAAAAGCTACATAAAAATAATAATTTTAGAAAATGATCATTATTCTAACATATTTCCCCCATAATGATGAATTGGAGAGATTCCAAGGTCATTTCTAAAATTGCAGAACTTTTCTTTCGATAGTGCTTGGTGATGATATCTGCAATCTGATCTTTTGTTATGTAATACCTGTTCTCAATTAAACCTTGTTGAACCAAGTTTCGAATAAAATGATACTAAATAGCAATATGTTTGGTCTTCTTGTGAAAAACTGGATCCTTGGTGATTTTAATAGCAATTTGATTTCCACAAATCAATTGAGTAGGTTGTTCATGTTGCTCAAGTAGATCTTCTAAAATTCTTCTTAACCATATTACTTCATAAGTTGTTGTTGTTGTTGTTTTATACTTTCCTTCAGATGTGGAGAGTGAAAATGTAGGTTTCTTATAAATACTCCAAGAAATTGATGTTGAACACACATTGAATGAATACTCTGAATTTGATTTCATATCATCCATGCAACTTGCTTAATATCAATTTGTTTAACCACTCAGCTTTAAATCCTATATAGATATGTATAATAAGTCATAAACACTTGTACCATGCAAGTATCTCAAAATCCTCTTAACTACCTTCCAATCCAATTCCTTGGGTTCTGACATAAATTTGGATATCATATTGATTGAAAAAAATATATCTGATTGAGTTGAAGTTAGGTAGATCAGACTTCCAACCAACTAATGATATAGAGTAGCATCAATTGAATTGGAGTCTTAATTTCTATATAACTTCAACCCACATCTACCCAAGTAACCATCCAACCGTGGTAAACATGCAATGAGAGGCCACTATGATATGATTTGACCTCTTAAGTCATGTTAAGGAAGTGGAACCGATGGAAACAAACTGTACAGACCTTCCACATTAGCATTAGGACCCTCAGGAACCATCCGAACCTTTCTTCCAATCAGCCCCTGGGTTCCACTGAGATTTTAGATGACTTGGCCCCTAGACGCTCCCATGCTATAAGCCTACTAGCATCCAGGAGGCTCTGGACGCTCTCATGACAAGGCATGCTAACATTCAGGGACTATTTTTCTCAGTGTTGTGCCATCGTCCCCGAGATTTGAGCCACTTTTTAAGGCCCAGGGCCAAGGTCACTGCCCAGAACTGAATGACACCTAAAAAGCAGAAAACAAGGAGAGAATGAGGCAAAAACAAATACTTGAACAATCCCTTGACTAGACCCCTCCTAGCCATGATAGGCGTTTTGTCAAACATATACCGAATATGTAATCTACATGTGTAAATAACAAATCTAAGCATAAGGGTCTCATACTTAGCTAGGGATCGCTAAGAAGCATTGATGCCTCAACACATTAGCTGCCATTTCATCCATTAGGTCATAGATACATTGTTCATCCATTTATAAGTAAAAACATGATGAGATCCATACATAGCTACTATCATAGAACATATACATAACCAACATAATAGAAACAAAAATACCTAGGAAATCACAACCATATAATCCACATATAAAGAAGAATAATACTCATAGAAATACAAGGATAAATAACCTCATATTATTGATGATTTAATGTCCAAACCCGAGATGGGACTTCCAAATTCCACCTAACCATAGAATGGTTGAGCCAAATCTCTCATCATCCATTCACCCCTGTGCCATATTCCAAGCATGAATGTGGGATACCATAGAACACATCAATCCAAAACCATCCAGGGCTTCAAGAGGCCAACCACCTCAACCCATCAAACAATGATTCCACCTCACAGTCAGACATCACTAAACCATCATCATATTGGTCTCTACCCAAGCGTTTTAGGGCTCTAGAGCATTTGTTCCAACCAAGGCTTCCAAGGCCTAGTAATTCAACCCATAATTGTCATTTGGCTTCCAAAGCGTTTTTCCAACTAGGGCTTTCAGGACTAGTAACTCAATCCACTAAGGGCTTCCAGAGAGTTTGTCCAACCAGGGCTTCCATGAACTAATAACTCAACCCAAGCTAAAGGAAATATGAGAACCAACCCAAACAAAACAAGGAAATAAACCCGTAATCTCCATGGCTATCAAGGAAATGGAAAGGCTAGGCAACCACTGTCAATCCAGGAAATCCTCCATGCTAGTGATAGACCATGACCAATAATCTACATGCATATTCCATGCATGCAAAAACTAGTGAGGAAAACATACATGCAACTCGGTACCTGCAAGCCAAATCCACTGTAGCTATTGATCTTGATGTCCTCTTGCGCTTTCCTTGTCTTCCTTTTCCTTATTTCTCCAAAACTTCAATTATGCCACACTCTCCAAGAGTGCTCCAAGAAAACTCTAAGTATCCAAGAGTATGAGAGAGAGAGAGAGAGAGAGAGAGAGAGAAAGAGAGAGAATAGAAAGAGAGCTCCAAAATTGAATTGATAAAAGTGTGTGTACTAATTCTCAAAAGCCTTTTTATGAATGATGCATCTATTTTCTTCATTTTCCATTATTTTCCTCCTCACATGCAACCTGCGACCTTTCACCACCTTTTCTCCTAATTTCCATTATTTTCATAAATAAATGTGCCAAAAATTTCATTTTCCTTTCCACAACTTTAGCCATTGTCTTTGCCAATTTCCTTAGCCATTAATAACCAAATGAATACCCACACTAGGATGTGTTTCCCAACATTCATTTTGGAATATGTGTCCCATGACTGTGGTCTTATGTATTTTTATATGAATTTTTTACCAGGCTTGTCACAAAACCCTCCCCCTTGGGGGAACACCATCCTCAATGTTCAATGACACTTATAACCAACAACATTGCTGAAAAAAGAAAATACTACACGATGGAGATTTATAACATAGCTCATTGCAATATTTACAATGACCATTTTCTAAAACATGAAAAACATAACATTTACTGGAGATTTTGGATTGATGTGTTCTATGGGATCCCATATACTTATACACATTTGCTTCAACAAGAAAATAACCATACTATCTATGGAGCTTTATAAACTAGCTCAATACGATATTTACAATAATATACACATATGAACATGTGCTTGACCAACAAATAAAAGGATACAATGCCAATATTAATCAATAAGGGAATCTAGAGGCTCAAACCTCCACCCCCAAAGGTAGTGTTGGTGTTCAGATATGAATGATGCAATTAACCCAATTCCACATTAATTGTCAACCCAAGGCTCTATGAGTTAGTTCAAGGCTATCATGCAAAGTATATGCAAGCCACAGTTTCCCTACCCATCATTGAACATTCAATTTCAAACTTAACAATGTGTAACAACAAGCAATAACTATAACAACAAATAAGAGTAACAACAAGTTAACACTCACAACAACACACTGATAATGATTCACACCAATCAATAACTCAACTAAAATAAACATATGCACACATATATTCCAGCAGCACCTGGTAAGGAGAGTGGGCCCAACTCCCTGATCAGGGTTGTGGCAAGATCAAGAAGTCATGAAATGCTCAGAAGATCAGAATTTCATTAATCAAAAGGACATTACAAAGTATGTTGTTACAAACTCAAAGTTAACATAATTCTCTTGCGATCTTAACTGTTGGCTTTCACAGCCCCGTAACTCTACTTATACAATTTGTTAACACTAACAACTCCTAGAATTACACCAGCTGTCTACCTACAATTATATAGTGGTTTCCGAAGAAAAAAATAATATAAAGATAACAATGTGCTGATTGAGAGGTTGATCCACCATTTCAACTGATGTCCCAAGATAGCTCTTCCATCTTGATGGTCACCATTCGTTAAACCATGGTCCTAGTCATTCATCCTCCAAATATGCAAGAATAATCAAATTAGCAAGCCACTTAGGCATCAATCCCCTATGACTATGCTTCATTGGTTAATGATTCATAAAGACACGATAAGAGGTATACCTGTGCAGTTTAGAAGGTAAATTGACCAACAATGGTGTAAAATGGATATAGGAAACAAGGTAAAAAGGTGGGTATAAACATGCAAATCCAACCACCAACATCTCCCCCCAACTAGTCTTTCTGCATGTCCTCATGCAGCCTGTCACCTGCGAAAAATGGGTTGGATTTGTGGTGATCAACATGAAGCTGTGTGAGATCATATTTTGCAGTCATTTCTGTTCCCAGAGGCTTATATGCATATGTTTGGAAGACTTCCTTCCACCAATCCTTGCCTACCACGTAAGTTGGGGTATACTGATCAACTGGAAGCCAGATAATGGGGAACCGGAACCTCAAACCCATCCATGGATCCCATGAAGCTGGATGCATGAAATATACCAAGGTACTTTGTTTAAAGCCTAAGCAAAGTTGGGGGCCCCAAAAGTTTCACATGTCTTGACAACTGATGATGATAACATCCACCGTTTTTGGCAGCTATCCCGAGCCTCCTCTTGAAAAGTAAAAATTTGTTTTGTGCACATGTCAACACACCGTTTCTCGGTTTCTAGCATCTGTCATTTCCATCCTTCGATCTCCAAGAAGCTATGATGTTTGTTATAGACATTCACAGACTAAAAATTCTCCATTCGAAGGACAAGTGGTCTGTTGCTTGATTCTCTTTGAATGTGTCGAAGGCCTTCTTCAACTTAACCTGATTAACTATGTAGAAGGTAAATGATATTAATTGAATACTCCCCATGTATGGCACCAGGTTAAATGATTTATCATCACCTAGAAAATCATGCATATAGAGTTAGCACATCAGTGCTGGTTCAGGGTATTGTGACTCTTCAAGATATGCAAAGACTGTATCGGGTCCTCTATTACATGGATGATTTCCTGATGAATGCTTTATAAACAAAAGAATAAATATTGTTCATGGAGGGATATAGCATAGCTATGGTCAGGGGGTCGGCAAGCCATTACCTGTTTAGAGTGAACATTTCTTCCTTGTGAGCCTTCAATAGCTACATATGCTCTTCTAGTTCCTTAATTTTGTTCTGTTGTTTCTCCTACTTTCGTTTCTCTTTCTCTATCTGGTCCATGTAATTAATAACTATTTTAATGGCTTGCTCACGAATTCCCCTCAATCTCGAGTGGGCTTCTAAAGGAATGGTCCCCCGTTGAAGGCGAGATTCAACAACCTACCATTTCTGAATCTCTACAGTCATAAAAAATTCTCGTGACTCAATCAAATGCAAAAAGGACTTGGTTTGTGTAGTCGTGGAGGTTGTGGATCTGTCTTTGGTCTGCACTGATTCTGATGGTTTTGGCCCTAGGTTTTGCACATTCTTCTTGTGCCTCCTCACTCTTCTCCGTAAGTGCAGTACCTACCTCTTTAGCTTGACAATTTCCATTTTTAGCTACATGTTTTCTCTGAACTGTGATTGGTACCTTTCTTTAAGAGGAGGCCTTATTTTTTCATAATGCTCAATAAATTATTGTTTGATATCAACCTCCTCCACTCGTCTCATATCTGGTGTGGGGTTTGGAGGATTGATGTCAACAAATTCATCAACCAGATCTTGCTTTATCCTGATCCACTTTTTTTGTTCCTCAACTCGGGCAACAATCCCAACATATTCTCCTTCAAGTCTCAGGACCTCCACATCTTCCCTTGGTGGCTCTAGAATCACTGTAGGCCTTTACAGGATAGTGTTTTCGACACCCTTTTCTTGAGACTGCTCCGCTGCCTGACCATCTTCTTTCATATGCTCAAAAGTTGTTTCTAGCCCTTGCGGGTTAGTTTCGACAACAACATTCTCCTCTAATGGCCTTGTGGAGACAGCTGTTGAGTCTTGAAAATGTCATTCATTTCCATTACACTTTCACTATTATGTCCATTATATCACCTCCATTTCACTACTATGTCACCACATTCATCCCACTTTCATTATCATTGGGCCACATTTATGTTTTTCCAATCTTTATTAATTCTAAGCCTTTTAAGTGAATTTGTGGTTAAAAATTACAAAATAATGTGCATATGCTTATACCTAACAAATGGGTTGAGATTGTTGACACGTGTAGGTTGAAAGGAGGCTTCTAGAAGACCCTTATGTGGCACTCCAAGGCCAAATTCGAATTTGAGTGGAAAGAATCATGGGATCATGAGGATATGTGTCACATCTCCTAATTGTATTGTAACTCTAAGAAGACATGTGTCTTATCAGTTCCTATTTTGATTAGGACTCTAGAGGTAGAGGGAGAGATTCATGGACTCTCATTAATGAGATGGCTTCTCATCTTTTTGTATAAATAGGAGATCTCTCTCCTTCATTTGTTAGCTTGTTAGTCTTTTAGCTTGTGAGTTCTTTAGCTTGGAGTTTGTAGTTCTTCCTTGATGGCTTTTGAAAGCTTTGGAGAACTTTGTTGTACTTTGTAATTTTGAAGAATTTGAATAAAGCTTTGATGTTCTCAACATGGAAGGAGATGTGAAGTAGATGTCATGGAGCATATTAGAATGTAAGATAGAGTAGATTTCATTTTGTAAATTTTGCTTTGATTTCATTATGTCATTTGATTGCTTTCAAGTTTGATAGATTAGATTTTTCATTCATGCAATTTTAATTTATGCAAGTGTGTTCAACTGGTTGATTGTAGACTAGTAATGCACATATCTTTTTAATGACTAATGACATGATGGAATTATCTTGTCCTTCTGCTGATTTATTTTCTTAGTTCTAATTCCAACACTGTTTATTTCTTTCAGTTTTGTTTTGTTCATTTACTTTTCTACAAGATAGATATTAGACTGCTCATGTCATTTTCAGTTACCTCCTATAGCCAGAGCGACTCAAATGGTGAGGGATTGAAGTATGAATGCGTAGTTTGATATTAGTTTATTTTTCTGCAAGTTAGTTATTGAATTGCTCATGTCATTTTCAGTTACCTCTTATAGCCAGAGCGACTCAAATGGTGAGGGATTGAAGTATGAATGCGTAGTTTGATATTAGTTTATTTTTCTGCAAGTTAGTTATTGAATTGCTCATGTCATTTTCAGTTACCTCTTATAGCCAGAGCAGGTCGAATGGTGAGGGATTGAAGTATGAATGTGTAGTTTAATATTAGTTTCACTTTATGCAAATTAGATATCGGATTGCTCAATTTGTTTATGATTACCTCCTATAGCCAGAGCGAGTCGAATGGTGAGGGGTTAAAATATGAGTTGATGTAATATGATTTAGTTTACTTTGCTTACAGTTTTTGAATTGCTTTAAGTTCAGTTTTCTTTTTATACAACAGCAAGGATATTGGGTTTCATAGTCACTAGCTCATTGTTTAGTTGTTGCATTCTATTTTGATTGAAGTGGTTGCATATTTACGCTTTTATTTAAGTACTAATTCCATCAATAACATGTTTTAAGATCTTTTGAAGTGCTAAGTTTTGGAAGTTACCATTAGGGACATAGACCTTGTCTTGAAATCTCTATCCATACTTGTCCTTTAAAAGTATTCTTAAGACCTTAGAATAGGATTTCCATTTGCATTAAACACTTTAGGAAACCAACAAGAACAAAACCCCAAAAACAACATAAAATATAAAACAACGAAGTAAGAAAAATGTTAACTAAGCACATATGGTGCACCACACTTCATCAATTTACGATACCCGGATTGATAATTTATGTAGAACAATTTAAGACGTTAAATTGACTAGACATTTTGGTGCCGTTGCTGGGGAAGTGTAATTAGGAGACCTTATTTCTTACATCTGAATTTTTTTTAATAATTCTTGAGTATGCTTTCCTCCTGCACTTTGTGTGATCTGGAGGATCAGAAAAAGGATTTTTAAGTAAAAAAAAAATTAATAATTCTTGAGTATGCTCTCCTCCTGCACTTTGTGTGATCTGGAGGATCAGAAAAAGGATTGTTATGTAAAAAGAAAAAAAAGCTTCATCATTTCAATTGATTCAATAATAAAAAAAAACAACAAAAAAAACATTAAAAAGAATATAATAAATTTTATTATTTTGTTTAGTAAAATATATATGTGTGTCTTTAATTTTGGAAAACATAACATATGTAATTTTATAAAAAAAAATTAAAAATTTATGTTTCATATAATAAAACAATCTCTGCATTTCTTGAAGTTAAGCATTAAAATCTCCAGACCTTGATCTCTCGAGCCAAGCCAGCTAGAAAGAACTGCACGCGAGTCTGATGCTTAACACATGCAAGTCAAACCTGACTGACTTTGATTTCACTTGTACTCGTAGTTGAATGAAAAAAATTGATCTGGTTCTAGAGAGGAAAGAGAATGAAAAACTCTCCACAGCCGCATTGAAAAAAATTTGGATTGAAGCAAGGACTTTTTAACATGTATGAGAATGCACAAAGTCATATCATCCAACCACTAATTTGAAAATTTTGCAGGCCGAATGCAGAACAATGAACATATTAACTCATAAAAACGTAAACAACTGAAAAAAAATGTCTAAATTCAAATGCGCGATTTGACCAAACAGAGACAAATTTGAAGAAAAGAAAACATGGGTTTTTTCGCCAGCTGGGTTAATTAGATAACCCAGAAACCATTTTAGGAAATTCGTGGCGGTCTGGGAGAAATCCTCGGTTTTTTGGAGCCCATTTTTGCAGGGCGCGGGGAAAAAACGAGATTTGAATCAATTAACTGATAGTTGATTTAATTGCTTTTGATTTGGAATAATGGCGTGCTGATGATTAACGTTTGTTGATTTTTGCCACCATGTATTTTTCCCTTATGCCTCCCGTTTGCAATTCATTAACGCTTGTTAACGACAGTTCTGATTTAAGACGGCTCTCCATTATGTGACTTATCCTAATTGAACACGACTCTCTGTCATTAAAACCCGTGAAATTGTTGCCACCCGTCTGCGCTTGTTCTGCTACTTCTTGTTTAACAATAAGAGGATCAAACACGGCACTAGAATTATATGAAAAGGATTATAGCTTGTCGATGTTTTGGTTATTTGGGGGATTCCTTACAAGGCGTGCGGTAGCATTGTTCAAATTTATAAAAAGATGAGTTCTGCTCTAAAGCTTGCGGTAGTGGAAAAGGTTACCAATCAAAAAATAAGGCAAGCTATTGAAAATGTATGACAGTGGCATCAGCAAGGCCTTCTGCTGCAACACGTCTGAATGACCCATCTCTCAGAGATGTAGAGTCGAGTAGGTAGTGCACATGCACGTTAAACTTCCCAATTATTTTGAGATTGACTTGGGTGTTTCTGTTACAGCATGCATAGGAATTGTTGGTGACAAATACTAATAAAAAAAATGAGCAGCAAAAGAGTAGGTACTCTGGTATTCCATTTCCATCCCTAAAACTGTTTTGCTCCATATGCCACTACCATTCATAGAGTTCCTACATGCAGACAATGAAAAAAAAAAATTTCAAAACTGATGGTTGACTGCTTCAGCCACTTTCCGCAGCTGATTCAACTTCCCGCAGCTGGTTCAACTTTCCGCAACTGTTTTCTTAAACTCTAGGTTGCAGGTGTCATTAAGCAAAACAAGCCACATGGGTAGCTGGGGGAATGTCAATACATGGATGGTGTCCTATTCATTTGGTCAAATTCGATGAAAAAGACCCCGGTCAAAGGGAAGTCGAGTTGTGTGTTATCACTAAGTTGCCACATTGAGTCGCCACATGTCAAGAAAAAAATAATAATTTTGAATCAATGAAATGAATAAGTTATTTGCTCACTTTTCTGAAGGTATTGATTAATTTTGGACTGATGATGAAAGATGAATGGCTAACTTTGTATTCAAGATTTTTAGCTACAGAACCATGCACATTCCGCAGCTAAAGTCTAATTCTGCAGCTGTTCTCTAATTCCGTAGCCAGAAAAACCTCATTGTTCAGATCAACTTATCTTTCTCATACAAAATCAGATTTTGATGATTTAAGTACCATTGGAAAGATCTCAACAAGATCTACACAATGAGAAATCTATCATTAGAGTTTGAAATGACAAATAATGAAATAAATTGCTGAAAATAAGCAACATTCAACTTGGGGCACCAATTAACAATGTAAACTTTGAAACAGAAACTGATACTGTTACCCGTTTTGTAGAGGTGGCAAAAAAATGACCCGATTTTCAAAAGTGTTGATGCATAATACACATGTTTTTTTAAGAACATGGTTTTTGGAACTTTAATTTTTTTCATGTGCATTAAGTTCTAGAATGGTAGTGAATGGTAGTGATTTTCATCCTGATTTTAAAAAGTGAGTATTCTGCATCACACCCTTTTTTTAAAAGACCAATTTTTTGACTTTAAATTTTCTAGTGTGTGAAATGTAAAAAATTATTTTCTAAATTTGATAGTTTTTGAAGTCGTCATTGTATTCATATTTTCTTGTTCTCTATCTTAATTTTTTTTTTTTTTTAGTGGGGTTTTTATTGTTTTGCGTTTTTAAATTAGAAAGTCGATAGTTTGAATTTTAGATAATCTACATATTTATACATCCTTAATTAATTTTTCAATTCACATGAAATAATTGTTTCTAAAAAACATCATTTTTTAACAATGGACATAAAAAATAACCATTTTTAACATAAATATAACAAAAAAACTAAACGTTTTGATAATTTTTTGCTAGAATTAACATGTCAAAATCACAATTTTTATACAAAAATATTAACTAAAAATGGTCAAATAATAGTTTTTTTTTTATGAATTTCATGTCAAAAAGATAATAATAACTACTTTTTTTTCAAAAAATAATGATTAACTTAAAAATCAATGCAAAAATCACATATTACCAATATTGAACGTATAACAACCCTAATTGAGTGTTTATTCTTCTCATAAAATGTCAAAGTCAAAACATTGCAAAGCTTGAGTTACAAGCATAACTTAAATTTAATCAACAATGTCACGTAATCCAAACTCTTCGTCCTCTAGAGTTTCATCATTGTCCTCTTTCACAATATTTTCTGTTTCATTTTGCTCATTTTCCTCTTCTAATGGGTCTTTCATGTCTGCAAATCCCCCAATATATGTCTTTCCATACATTCCATGTAATGGTGGTTGGGGTTCCTTTGCCTTTTTTGCCACACGTGATTTACTAAAGTCCCATTTCTTCAACCCAATTTCTTGCATTGCATCTGGAAGAAATTGAAGAGCATTAATTCTTTGCTGAATGAAATTGCATTGTAATGGATCTTTCTCAATTGCAATGCAATTTCTTCCTTTTTGAAGGCAGCATGCTAGTGTTGTACCTAATTATCAAGCACAAAAAAATAATGAAGTAAATTAGTACAATGACATATTAATTAAAAAAAAGAACATATTGAAATTCAATTCCATGTGGCAAAACGTACCTGAGCCATAAAATAAATCCAGAACCCAATCTCCTTCATTTGAACATATGTCTATAAGATAGTTAATCAATAATTGTGGTTTCTGATAAATGTTAACTATCTCTCCTTTCATTTCTTTGTCTTCATATGTTAGTTTTCTCACAACAGCATCATAAGTCAGTATTTGGCTATGACTCTTTTTGTCCACCCGATTAAAAATCATAGACATATGGCTATCATCTTTTGCCCAACTATCAATATGAATGAACTCACAGTCATTTATAAATTGTTGATCTTCATTGTCAAGAAGATTTGACTTTTGCCTGTAACATAAAATAGTAAAAGTTCAATTAACTTGTACATAAATTAATTTTTCAACATTAATCAAATATACCTTTAAACATCTTACCATGTAAGCTGCATCCTTGAATTTGTTTTCCCCTTGAAGCTTGACAATAACATTGCCAATTGTGTGTCTGAATGAAATGTCACAAATCTCCATAATGGTGATGACGTCACTTCCTTAAATCCCGCCACCACTTTATTAAAAGCTTGATAAGTATAAGGGTCAATATCATAGCAAATGTTTGGAATATTGAAACCATGGGGAATATCTGCAATAACCAGGGCATAATCCCTTTTTGGTACAAGTTTCGCAATGCCTTCACAGTCGCCTTGTATTACTTGATATTGAATAGTGTCTAGCCCATTCCAAATGAAATGATTAAGAGTTGGATCAAGTTCAACATTCTTAATACGTTGCTTTCTCAGTTTCAATCTTTATTTTTTCAATAAAAGTCTTGAAACTGTTTGGTGCTCCATTATCTTCTTTCTTCATCTTTTACCAAACAAACAAATGTTTGTGTAAGTGTTAAATTAAAAATAGTACACAGATGATTAAAATTGAATGTCTAAATCAAGTTACCTTTTTAAATGCAAGATAAAAAGCTTTCAATGTTGATGTAGAACTTGAATCTGGATAGTTGCGTACAACATCATCCCAACTATCTTCATTCAACAATTTAACCATTTGTTCCTGAATTTTCATGTAAACTTTGTGACTGCATAGATAAAGTAAGAAAAAGTTAATATAATGATATGTATAACAAAT
Organism: Pinus tabuliformis; assembly: GCA_031772625.1. Classification (NCBI taxonomy): domain Eukaryota; kingdom Viridiplantae; phylum Streptophyta; class Pinopsida; order Pinales; family Pinaceae; genus Pinus; species Pinus tabuliformis. Next base: position 563,087,168 of record CM062804.1, on the reverse strand, counting down.
ACTACCAATAACAACATGTTTTATTTAAAAGATAACTATAATCCTGGAAATAAGTAAAAATAATTCAGCAAACTTACTTTTGAAATTCTTCAGACATTTCTTCCAATGATAATTCCCCCGACTTCACACGAGATAATATTGTTTTGACAATTTTTTCATCTTTCACTCCTTGCATCGCCCTCCAAGGCGTGATGGTCATATCGTCTGGAAGTTGCTTCAGTTCAGGCGCTGATTTATTGTTGCTACATATCAATGGCTTAGACTTTCTGACCCTCTGGTTTTTAATGCGAATGTCTTCCCACATGCTAAAAATGTCATCAATCAAATTCCAAATATCTCCAGTTCTAAATGCCAATTGGAAAATGTTATCAACACCTCTGAATAAATCGCTAGATCTGTTGTCTTTTCCACTTTTTGAATTGCCTTTATCTTCAATTTGATAGCCTATTTCCATACAACATTCCTTTCGGAAATCTGCAGTAATATTGATCTTATCCCCACCACATTTTTCTAGGAATTCACTATGAATAAATCTAACCTTTTGGATCAAAGTCATAGACATCCTATATTCATTATCTGAATTATGATCCCATGCCACTAACTTTGCTTCTGTTTCATTTAAACCAGCATAAATGATACATTTCATTGTTTCAAAACGTGGGTTATTAGGATATTCCTCCATCAATTGTCTTTGAGCTTCAACAGAATGGTTCCCCCCAAGCACATAATAATTGTATTCAAAACATTTTGACTTATCAAATGCTTCTTTGTTGGGAACTTGAAGTGGATCAACAAGAAGCACATAACTAACCACATGAGCATATGGATTGTACCTCATCAATGTCTTCAAGTTGTGAACATGCAGATGATGTGGCTTTCTGACTTGATATTGGCATTGTCCTTCACTTGCCTTATAGGTTTGTCTGACATTTAACTGAAATGTACGACCACCATCAATTAAGTTTCTCTTTGTCAAATTCTGTCGAATGGCATTTTGTTTTGTTTTGATAATGCCATCACCTAAATCAGCTCCTGGTGTAATGATTTCTCTGCTTTCTTTTGAAGTTTCACTAGGTTCTTGACTGCTGGTAATGACTACTTCAAGATCTTCAACTCTACTTTTTTTCGTCTTAACATTCTCAAGAGATCTATTCTTGGGCATTGTTACTTTTGGTCTTTTACGACCTTCCGCAATTTCAATGTCATCTTCAGTAATGGCAACATATGCTTCATTGTCAATTTCAACTTCATCGTCCTCAAAAGTAACTTGTTTACCCTTGCTAGATTTATCCACCAGAGGCCTTTTTTTCTGATTCTTTGGATGTAGTTTTGTAGCATCATCAATTACTACATTTTCCATGTTTTGCATATCTTCTTCTGACACTGAGTAAAAATGGCTAACAACATTCTTGATATCATGCTCTATGAAATGAATGCCTCCCAACATAATTGAACAGCTTTCAACAAAATTCTGCCAAAACAAAATATCATATGTTAATATAAACAAAGTTAAAAAATATAGCGAGACATTTTCAAAACGCAAAATAAAAATACAAATAACAATACTTACCATGTTTTGTGTCATATCATTTATGATTTGTTTACACAACTTTGTAGATACCTCTCTCCTGTCATATAATGAATATGATAGTCGGTATTTAATCCTTTCATGTGACTTGGCAGCTTTTGTAAGTATGTAAACAACTTCAGTGTTTGGTACCGAACACATATCTATGACTTTTCCCATCACCTCCAAATTTTCATTATTATTGCGTGTATCAATGTATATATATATATTCACAGTTGTGCTCTCTCTTTCTTTCACATACCAGGCTCTTGATGGAAATTTCACCTCTTTTGAACTTTTCCAATCTGAGATTAGCTTCTTATCACTTAAAGCACTTGAAATATTTGTAGGTATGAGCTCAGGTGGAGTTCGTTCACCAATGTTTTTTGAAGATACACCTTTAAGACTCCTTGGTGCAGAAAGATTCACATAAATTTTCCTTGATGCCATTTTCCTAAAAAAAAACACATAAATTAGTAAATAAAAAAAGATATTAACTTAAATTAACAACAAAAATATACCATAAAATTTTTATTTGTATAATCAAATTTGCCCTTCCCCTCCCCCGCCCCGCCCCCCAGCCCACCCCCGGGCCGCCCCACCCCCCTCCCCCTCCGCCCCCCGCCCGGGCCGCCTCACCCCCGCCCCCTTCCCTTCCCCTCCCTCCCACGGCCGGGGCCGCCCCACCCCCGCCCCCTCCCCTTCCCCCCCTCCCCCGGCCGGGCCGGCCCCCCCCACCCGCCCCCCTCCCCGTTCCCTTCCCCTCCCTCCCTCGACCGGGCCGCCCCACCCTTTCCCCTCCCTCCCCCGACCGGGCCGCCCCACCTGCCCCTCCCCTTCCCCTCCCTCCCCCGGCCGGGCCGGCCCCCCCAACCCGCCCCACCCCCCCCCCCTTCCCGCCCCCGGCCACCCCCGCCCGAGCCGCCCCACCCCCGCCCCCGGCCACCCCTGCCCGGGCCGCCCCACCCCCCGCCCCGGCCACCCTCGCCCAGGCCGCCCCACCCGCCTCCCCCTCCCTCCCCCGCCCGGCCATCCCCGCCTGGGCTGCCCCACCCCCCTTCCCCGCCGGCCCCCCGCCCGGGTCGCCCAACGCCCCTCCCCCTCCCTCCCCCGCCTGGCCACCACCGCCCGGGCCGCCCCACCCCCCTCCCCCGCCCGGGCCGCCCGACCCCCCTCCCCCTCCCTCCCCGCCCGGCCACCCACGCCGGGCCGCCCCGCGCCCCTCCCCGCCCGGGCTGCCCCACCCCTCCCGTCCCTCCCCCTCCCGCGCCCCCTCCCCGGCACCGCCCCACCCCGCCCGCCCCTCCCCCTCCCCGCCCCTCCCGGTCCCGCCGCTCACCTCGCCCGCCCCCTCCGCCCGCACAGGGCCACCCCCGGGCCGCCCCGCCCCGCCCAAGGGGCGGAGCGTTGATTCCGGGAATCGACGCTCCGCCCTCGAGCGCGGGTGGGGCGGCCCGGGGGTGGCGTTGCGCAGGCGGCGCCGCTGCGCAGCGCCACCCCGGGCCGCCCCGCCCCGCTCCACCCGAGGGGCGGAGCGGGGCGGCCCGGGGGTGGTGCTGCGCAGGCGACGCCTGCGCAGCGCCACCCCCGGGCCGCCCCGCCCGCCCGAGGGGCGGAGCGGCCCGGGGGTGGCTATGTGCGGGCGGAGGGGGGGGGCGAGCGGGGTGGGCGGCGGGCCGGGGAGGGGGCGCGGGAGGGGGAGGGGCGGGAGGGGTGGGGCGGGGCCGGGGAGGGGGCGCGGCGGGAGGGGAGGGGTGGGGCGGCCCGGGTGGGGGGGGCCGACGCGGGGAGGGGGAGGGAGGGGGGTGGGGCGGCCGGGCGGACGAGAGGAGGGGGGGTGGGGTTGGCCGGGCGGGGGAGGGAGGAGGGTGGGGCGGCGGCCGGGCGGGGGGGGTCGGCGGGGGGAAGGGGGAGGGGGGGGGTGGGGGGCCGGGCGGGGTTGGCCGGGCGGGGGAGGGAGGGGGAGGGAGGGGGGTGGGGCGGCCCGGGCGGGGGTGGCGGGCGGGGGGGGGGGGGGGGGAGGGGGGCGGGGTTGGCCGGGCGGGGGAGGGAGGAGGGTGGGGCGGCTCGGGCGGGGGCCGGGCGGGGGAGGGAGGGGGAGGGGAAAGGGGGTTGGGCGGCCTGGGCGGGGTTGGCCGGGGGGGGGGGGAGGGGGCGGCCGGGCAGGGGGTGGCCGGCCCGGCCGGGAGGGGAGGGGGGAGGGGGAGGGCGGTGGGGCGGCCCGGCTGGGGGGGGAGGGGGCGGAGGGTGGGGCGGCCCAGTGGGCCGGGGCGGGGGCAGGCGCTGGGTGGGCCGTGCGCCAGGTGGAGGAGGGGCGGGCGGGGGGTGCCGGGGAGGGGGCGGGGGAGGTGGGGCGGTGCGCCGGGTGGGTCGTGCGCCGGGTGGGGGAGGGGTGGGCGGGGTGCCGGGGGGGAGGGGGGGAGGGGAGGGGCGGGCGGGGTTGGGCCGTGCGCCAGGTGGGGGCGGGGTGGGGTGGGCAGGGGGGCCGGGGTGGGGCGGGTGCCGGGTGGGCCCGGGGTGGGGCGGGCTCCGAAAATTTTTTAATTTAAAAAAAAAATATGGGGGGGGTGGGGCAGGTGTTGGAGAAGGGGGGAGGTGTGGCGGGCGGGGTGAGGTAGATAGCAATATTAAAATTTGGCTTGGAAAATTTTTTAATTTAAAAAAAAAATATTCTTCATTAAAGTAATTTAATATGAAAATTTCGAAAAAATAATTGAACTTACCTTTCAATTGCGACAATTATTCGTTGTATATATTGTTGATAGCAATATCGCTGCTCCACAAATTCACGAGTCTTTCAAGGGACTTCAGAAAACCTAGATGTGAGGCGAGTAATAGTGATAGTGAAATTTATTATATAAGTGAAATTACGAAGATGTTTTTCCATACGATTAATGTGGGATAGTTTGCTTTACATTATTATAGAGCGAATATTGTAGAGTTGTTTTACAACGGATTGAATGTGAGATTAATTTGTTTGAGAATATATTATAAAAATTAAAAAAAAAATAATTGTTAAGTAAATATTATATACTTTAACTATTAGAATAATTAATGTACAAGTTGTGATTTACAATTTGAATTTTAGTGATTTATTTCATAAAAAAAATTTAGTTTACGTTTTTCAATCAATTGTAGAATAAAATAATAAAGGTAAATAAATCTAACAAACTTTTGGAGGGAAATATTTTGGCGAAAATTTTTGGAGGGAAATATTTTCGCGAAAATTTTTGGAGGGAAATATTTTCGCGAAAATTTTTGGAGGGAATAACTTTGGAGGGAATATTTCATTCTTTAAGCTATATAATATTCTTAGGAGACTCCATTTGTATCATTCAACATTTTCTATTTGAAAGTGATGGATTGCTCTGATGGTGAAGTTTCGGTTTATACACCATCAACATCTTCATCGCGTAACAACTCTATTCATATTGATGAATATAGCGGGAATTCTTCCACTATGAATAGAAAGTCAATTCTTCCACTTAGTCCTGATTCTAAAGACTACGAGAGCAGCACTGATGAAAGAGGGGATGGAGAATTTAAAATTAATAAAGAGTCACAGATTCCACTTAGTCCAAATTCTAAGGACTATGAAAGCAGCGGTGATGAGGAGCATGATGGTGAAGTTCAAAAGAATGGGGTGTCACAATGTCCACTTAGTCCTAATTCTAAGGACTATGAGAGTAGCAGTTTTGAAGAGTGTGATGGTGAAGTTCAAAAGAATGGAGGGTCACGATGTCCACTTAGTCCTAATTCTGAAGACTATGAGAGCAGCAGTTTTGACGTGCATGATGGCGAATTTCAAAATAATGTAGTGTCAAAGTGTCCACTTAGTCCTAATTCTAAGGACTATGAGAGCAGCAGTGATGATGAATGTGATAATGAATTTCAAAAAAATGGAGTGTCAAAGTGTCCACTTAGTCACAGTGTCCAGTTAGTCCTGATTCTAAGGACTATGAGAGCAGCGGTGATGAAGCGCGGGATGATGATTTTCAAAAGATTGGAGTATCACAATGTCCTCTTAGTCCTGATTCTAAGGACTATGAGAGCAGTGGTGATGAAGAGCATGATGATGAATTTCAAAAGTATGGAGTGTCACAGTGTCCAGTTAGTCCTGATTCTAAGGACTATGAGAGCAGCGGTGATGAAGCGCGGGATGATGATTTTCAAAAGATTGGAGTATCACAATGTCCTCTTAGTCCTGATTCTAAGGACTATGAGAGCAGCGGTGATGAAGCGCGGGATGATGATTTTCAAAACATTGGAGTATCACAATGTCCTCTTAGTCCTGATTCTAAGGACTATGAGAGCAGCGGTGATGAAGCGCGGGATGATGATTTTCAAAACATTGGAGTATCACAATGTCCTCTTAGTCCTGATTCTAAGGACTATGAGAGCAGCAGTGATGAAGCGCGGGATGATGATTTTCAAAACATTGGAGTATCACAATGTCCTCTTAGTCCTGATTCTAAGGACTATGAGAGCAGCAGTGATGAAGAACAGGATGATGCAGTTAGTCATAATTCTAATCAGTATAAAGGTAGCAGTGACAAAGGACAGGATGTAGCATCTTCAATAAGTAAACAGCCACATTTTCAACATAGTCCTAATTCTATGGACTATGAGAGTAGCGCTGACAATGTACATGAGGAAGAATATCCATTAAACATCGAGTCAGATTTTCCATTTAGTCTGAATTCTAAGGACTATGATAGTAGCACTGAAGAAGGGGAAGATGAAGGGTATCCTCTCAGTCAAAATTTGAAAATCAGAGCTGATCATAGTGTGGATAACATTCCTCTTAATGATGATGAAAATCCTTATAAAAATGATGATCCAATGATGAAGATGTTGCCAAGAAATATTGTATCGAGGAGTAGGAGCAGAGCTTTTCGTATCAATGCAAGCTATTCTAGTTATACAAGGGGTAGCGCAGAATATCTGACGAGAAGAAGTTCTATCAGCGCTCTCATTTCAAGTGAATGTTGCCAAAAAAATTGCTTGAAACGTATGGATTTCACATTTGCATTAGAAAGCAGGAAGAGATATTTGTCAATGAATAAAAGCATGCAAAACTCATATTTAGTTGGCTGCATGCAATCTACATTGTCAGGTTATGATTATCATATTAGGAATTTTTTATTGTGTAGAAAAGCTTTCAAAATGTTTCATTCACTTGGGAATTTTCGTCTCTCGAGAATTCAAGAAAATTTGGAAAAGGATCCCACATTTTATTCAGAAGTACGTTATAAAAGATAGTTTGGGCCATTATCAAATACTGCAATGTCATGGATGAAAGATTTCTTTTCAAAGCATGGAGAGTGTATGCCAAATAGAGAGACAATACATATTCCAGATAATTTTTCAAGACGAGAAATCTACAACTTATACAAAGAATATGCAGAAAGTGCTGAGGGACAGGGCCACTTTATTACATATCAATATTTTGTGAAGATATGGAAGAAAGAATTCAATAATGTTCGTATTCCTAAGAAAACAAGGATGGGGATTTGCAGTACATGTGCTTCTCTTAAATAAAAAAGGGACAAATGTGAAGGCTCAGAAAGAGGTAAGTGTTCATAACTTTTACTTTTAAAATTGTATAGTCATCAACTATGAAAACATATTTCTTAATGAATTTCTTTTATGTTGTGTAGATTTAATTGTCAAAGAACTTCAGGAGCATCGCGAACAACAAACAAATGAAAGGAAGAAGTTGTACAAGAATCGAAAGAAGTGTTATGATAATCCAAATAAATATTTGGGTTTGATAATTGATGGTATGGACCAGAAGAAAACACTTTTACCACATTTTGTTCGCACACCCAAAAATCTACAAGAGGAAAATTTTATTCAATTTCACTTGGTTGGTTGTATGGTCTTCAATGGGAAAATGTTGCCAAGGGTGTACTTCACAGCTCCAAATATTCATAATGATGCAAATCTGACCATAACCATAATTCATGATGTGATTTCTCATTGATCTGGTAATCTTCCTGAAGTTTTGTATCTACAATTGGACAACACTTGCCGTGAAAACAAAAATCAGGTTGTTTTTGGGTATCTGAACATGCTTGTTGAATTGAAAATTTTTCAAAAGGTAAAGGTTGGTTTCCTTTTTGTTGGGCACACTCATGACCATATTGATCAGATGTTCAGTCGTTTTTCAGTCACATTGAGGAGGAAGGAAGTTGGGAGCTTGCCATCACTAATTGAATGTATTAAGAAATCATACATGCCAGAGCCTGCTTTTGAAGTGTTGGAAGAAACTGTTGACATGCGAAGGTTTATTCTGGGATCATATGGTGAGGGGAAATGCATTGAACAACTTAATGACATTAGCTTCCAACATCAATTTCGTATCAAAAAAACTGATGGGAAAACACTAATATGGGGCAAGAAGTATTCAACTACTACAGAGTGGGCACCGTCATCAGGATTGCAATTTTTGAAGTTCATTCCAGATCATCCAATATTTGCATCAAAAATATTGTTATTACAATCAGTTGGTGAAGTTCAAAATGCACGTAGACAGAACAGGGCTATAAATTATTCTGATTGCCTGGAAGAAATTAAAAAATGTATTAGATATACATATGAGTACTTTGACATTGCTGATTCAGTTTGGTGGGAGTCATTTTTCAATAATCAAAGTGATCTCATTTCGACAATAATAAATGAAGATATACCTTTGAAAAATCCATTTATTTGGCCACAAAATGTGTCGAATGAACATGAGGAAGTAAACATTGTTGAACAACAACAATCTCAAGGTATTATAAATTCTTCACAGGCAAAGGAAAGAGAGATGTATATAGGTTCCAGAAGATCTCGTGCACAACGTGAAGCCATGGAAGACCTTTATAGGGGTTCAGTACAGGATATTAAGGAGGGTTGCATGATTGCAGTGCTAGCAGATGGAGATCCCAATGGCTATCCATTTTGGGTTGCTAAAGTTATAAAGGTATTTACAGAAATTGAGGATGTTACAGGTGTTGAAGTACATTGGTATGCCACAAATACACACCCATTCAATGGTGTGTATAAGCCAGAGATGGTAGTTGACAAAAAAAATGGTGGAAAAAGAAAAAGAAAGGGTACAAATATAAATCGCCGCCGCACAGACATATTACAATTAAAGGATGTTGACATACTTGTTTATGACTTCAATTTAACAAAGAGAGGAACTCTTCGCTTCAAGACGACAGAGATTCTGAAAAGGTTGTTACCAGAAGGAACAGTGTTGACATGGGATTCTGCTGAAACCAGTCGTAGATCTAGAAGACTTTTGAAACCTGGAATCTTGGGCATGCATGTGGACTCAGATGGGGCACTAGTTGATGACAGAGAAGAATATGGAACATCTTCGTCAGCATCCAGTCACTCATCTGAAGATGTGAATTCTGATGGTGTGCAAGAAAATATGAGTGATTTTGAATAATTGTTTAAGACATTTTATATAACTGATGTATGCATCGTATCTTCAAATAAAATTAATGTTTTCCATATTTTGTTAAATGAGAAGTTATGAAGCATTTTTATGTTGTTGGATTATGTCTTAAGTATGATAAATTTTATTGTTTAAATATCTACAATGCAATATCAAATTAGAGATATAATGTCTGTTTTATTCAGTGTACAAATAAATACTTTTGAATTCATTCAGTGATATAATTTGTTCATAATGTCATGTTTTTTTAGTTTTGTGGTTGGAAACATGTTAAATTTATACTTAGGAAAGAAAAATGATATTCCACCAGAAACATTAATGTGTTTTTCCTTAAAATTTAACTTTGTTTGAGACATAAAAAATTGGTTTTATTAGCATTGTTTAAAAAGTATGAAAATAGACCCTAAAAAAAAAAATCATTATTCCAGTATCAACACTTTCATTTTGAAGCTATATTTTGCAGGAAAATTTTGTAGAAAATTTCATAGTCACTGCCATTTTTAAAACAGCCGCAAAATTGACACCTAAAAAAAAAAAACATCGTTCCAGTATACACACTTTTCGTTTTGAGCACTGTTTTTGTGGTTTTTTTGGGGTTTTTGGGCCAGAGTTCCCGTTTTGCGTTTATAGTTCCCGTTTCAAAGTTTACATTGTTAATTCCAAAGCAGGTATAAATTCTTTTGATTTTTCCTTTGAGAACTTGTTTCATTAATACAAATTCTTTGTTTTATGTGTAAATATCATAACTAAAGAGATTGATCACCTCTCTCCTTTGATAATATTACATTCTATTGCAGAAGAAGTATTAGTTTTTTTTGCAGGTTCCAGGAGGAAGGAAAAATGACTATAAGAGAATGGTGTCTCTCTAAGAGACCAATTTGTTTCATAAAAGGATAATCAGAAACAAAGAGGAAATATGTTGATGCAAAATTAGATCCAAACACTTGAAAAACTTTCAGATACTATTGTCTCCATCACATCCATACTTCATAATAAACCATTCTGTTGGAATTCAAAGGCACAGCAAATCAATTAAACACACAGCAGAATATCAAGCACATATGACACAGTATTTAACGTGGTTCACCCAACCAATCTGGGCTACGTCCACCAAACATAGGCATCAGGAATTTATTAAATAAACAGGAGATTACATCAAGAAATCCTCACAAAACTCTCACACTCTTCGTAAACCATCAGAATGGTTGCCTGTTATATAGCATAGAGAATCTAATAGCCTCATTAACTCACTCACATCAAATATAGGAGGCATTAACTCCCTCCCAACAACCTGGAGCTAATCTAGGACCTGAATTCTATTGTTGTCATCAGCTGAGATTTTTCCTATTTTGCTCCAAACAGAAAATCTCAACAATCTCCACCTTGACAACAATTCGCCTGATGCCCTGTTATTATTATTTTATCTTTTCTGCAAGCCAAGAGAAGCCAAACACCAGCGTAGCTTCTCCAACAAAACTGGTTTCGTGAACATGTCTGCACAGTTCTCCTTTGTATGCACCTTTTCAAGAGAGACTCCCCTTTCAGTGATAACCTGTCTTACAAAATGGTACTTAATTGGAATATGCTTTGATTTACTATGATAGGCCAGATTCTTAGCCAAATGTATTGCACTTTGACTATCACAAAGTAACCTGATGTTGTCCTGTAACCTACCAAACTCACCAAGCAAACCTTTCAACCAAACCGCCTCTTTGCAAGCATGAGAAGCAGCAATGTATTCTGCTTCAGTAGTGGACAAAGCAACAATGTTCTGTAGCTTTGACATCCAGCTGATAGCTCCACCTGCAAGAGTAAAGACGTACCCTGAAGTTGACCTTCTCTTATCCAAATCACCTGCAAAATCAGAATCAACATATCCGCAAACAAATTCACTACTCTTATTGTAAGAAATACAATAACTACTTGTGCCTCTCAAATACCGAAGCACCCATTTCACTGCTGACCAGTGTTCTTTACCCGGATTTGCCATGTAGCTGCTGACAACCCCAACTACATGTGAAATATCTGGTCGAGTACAAACCATCGCATACATTAAACACCCTACTACATTGGCATATGGAATTCGAGACATATAATCCTTTTCTTCATCTGTATTAGGACATAAACTCGAAGAAAGCTTAAAATGGGAAGCTAAAGGGACTGAAACAGGCTTCACATTATCCATACCAAACCTCAAAAGTATTTTCTCAATATACTTTTGTTGTGATAGCCATAGCTTACCATTGCTCCTGTCTCTGAAAATCTCCATGCCCAAAATCTGTCTTGCTGCTCCTAGATCTTTCATATCAAATGTCCTAGCCATCTGAGCCTTCAACCTGTTGATTTCTTCTATGCTTTTGCTTGCTAAAAGCATATCGTCAACATACAATACCAAGATAATGAATATGCCATTATTCAACTATTTGAAATAAACACAATGATCATATTCACTTCTAACATATTTCTGATTCAACATGAAAGAATCAAACTTCTTATACCACTGCCGAGGCGACTGCTTCAGGCCATATAATGACTTCTTAAGCCTGCAGACAAATTTCTCATTGCGATGCTGAACAAACCCTTCCGGTTGTTCCATATATATTTCCTCATCTAAATCACCATGTAGAAATGCAGTCTTAACATCTAACTGCTGCAACTCTAAATCAAACAAAGCCACTAATGCTAACACAATTCTAATTGAAACAATTTTAACCACTGGCGAAAAAATCTCATGAAAGTCAATACCAGCTTTCTGAGAAAACCCTTTTGCAACCAGTCGCGCTTTGTACCTGTCTTCCGTATCATTCACACCTCGTTTCAGCTTGAAGACCCATTTACACCCCACAGTTTTCCTGCCTTTCGGAAGCTCCACCAGATCCCATGTGCCGTTCTTATTTAAGGCCATCATTTCGTCCTTCATGGCTGCTTTCCACTTGTCACTCTTCGAACCTTCTATTGCTTCCTGATAGCACAGAGGTTCATTGTCATTAGCAGTAAATGCAACAGAAGTGACATAATCATCATATCTTCTCGGTGGCCGTTTGATTCTTGTCAACCTCCTTAAGGATGTTTCTGGCGCTTCCTCGATTGGCTGACTACCACCTGTAGGAACTTCTTGCCGATCAGTATCTGAGACCTGTTCATGATCTAAACTTGAACCCTGTTCATGTTTTGATTCTGAAACCTGTTCATGACTAGTATCTGAACTATGGTCATCATGACTATCGTTAGAAATGCTATCAAACTGAATGTGCTGAAAGTCAGATACATCATCCTGTTTCAATCGACTATCTACATCTAACTGTACAAGAGAGGGTTCGTTAAACTTTACATCTCTGTTGATGATGATTTTACAAGTAGTAGGATCCCACAATCTATATCCCTTTGTTCCAAAACCATACCCAACAAAGATATACCTTTTAGACTTTGGATCTAACTTAGTTCGCTGATGTTTAGGCACTAGAGCATATGCATCACAACCAAACACTCTGAGTTTAGAATAGTCACAAGGGTGTCCTTTCCATACCTCTTGTGGAATCTTGCAGTCTATAGCCGTTGATGGAGATCGATTTATCACATAACAAGCTGTTGCCACTGCTTCCGTCCACAAATCCTTCTGCAACCCGGCGTTACTCAGCATACTCCTTGCTCTCTCGAGAAGAGTCCTGTTCATGCGTTCAGCGACTCCATTTTGCTGAGGAGTATAAACTGTGGTCTTATGCCTCTCGATCCCTGCATCCTTGCAATAGCTGTCAAACTCCTTGGAAGTAAATTCACCACCATTGTCAGTTCTTAAACACTTTATTGTTCTACCAGTGTTGTTTTCTACCAATGCTCTAAATTGCTTGAAAACTGAAAAAACATCAGACTTTCTCTTCAACATGTAGACCCACACTTTCCTAGAAAAGTCATCAATGAATGATACAAAATAAGACGAACCACCATATGAAGTTGTAGGAGCTGGACCCCACACATCTGAATGGATATAATCAAGTATGCCTTTACTAGTATTTTCTCCTGTTTTAAACTTTTGTTTACTTTGTTTTCCAAACAGACAATGCTTACAGAAATCTAACTTTCCAGACTTTAGATTTGGAAGTAACTTGCGATCAGCCAAAATTTTTAATCCTCTTTCACTCATATGCCCCAATGTTTGATGCCATAAGTGAATGGAACTACTGTCATGTTCAGACACAGTAGACACAAAATCTGACCTTATACCTCCTTCTAACTGAAATAGATTTCCTACTTTCTTAGCTTTCATAACTAGTAAAATGCCTTTGTAAATTTTCATTACTCCACCTTGAATTACAGTTTTATATCCATTTGAATCAAGTGCTCCTAATGAAATCAAATTTTTTCTTAAATCTGGTACATGCCTCACATCAGTTAATATTTTTGTTGTCCCATCAAACATTTGCAGTTGTATGCTCCCAATTCCCACAATATTACATGTCACATCATTACCCATGTACACAACACCATCATCAATTGATTTATATGTTTTAAACCATTCTTTATGGATACACATGTGGTTTGATGCACCAGAATCTAACAACCAATGTTGACCATGATTTGACACATTAACTGATAATACTTCATCACTCAAACCTGAACCAGATGTCGAACCTGTATCTGTCGTATTTGCCTCCTTCTTCTCTGTCGAAGACTCTGCTTTTGAAGTTTGCTGCTGTCGCTTCCAACAATCCTTCTTTAAATGCCCTGATTTGCCACAAAACCAACACTTTAGCTTACTCTTCTTCCCTTTCGACTTTGAACGTGAGTCGCTCGGCCTCCTGGAGTGTCTTTCTTTCGAACGACCTCTAACCATCATAGCTTCTGATGTAGAGGTTTCAGAATGCGACCTTCTCCTTGTTTCTTCCGATAATAAGGATGCAACTACATCATCAAACTCAATAGTTTCTGATGAACTAAGACTTATAGAAGTAACAAAATGATCCCATGATTCGGGCAACGAGCACAATAAAGTAATAGCTTTATCCTCGGATTGAATTTTTACTTCTATACTTTGTAATTGCACAAGAAGAGTATTAAAAGCATTTAAATGATCAGCAATCGATGTACCTTCCTTCATTCGCAAACTGTACAGTTGTCGCTTCAGGAGAATCCTATTGGTTAAGGATTTGGTCATGTACAGTTTCTCCAGTTTCATCCACAAACCAGCCGCTGTTGTCTCCGACACGATATTAAACAGGACATCATCAGCTAGACACAGTCGAATAGCACTTATCGCTCTTTCATCCATCTCGGCCCACTCATTATCTGTGATGTTGTAAGGCTGTTTGGACTTGCCCAACAACGCCTTTGCCACACCATGTTGGACAAGCAAATCGTACATTTTCACCTTCCAGATCTCAAAATTATTCTTGCCATTAAATTTCTCAATTTCAAACCGGGCACTTTGAGTTTTCGCCATTTGTATCAAAAAACACAATAATCTCCAATACCAATGTTTAAATACCAGCAATTTAAAAAAAAATTGCCTATGCCTTTCTGCCTTTGCCTTTAAAACAAAAAACTGCCCTTTGCACCTATATTAAAAAAAAAAAAAACTTTCTGCCATATGCACTTCTCAAAAAATAATATACGTCCTTTTTAAAAAAAAAACTTCAATATCCCAGCACATAAACATTCCCACAATCTAACTGGCACTGCGTTTTAAAAACAAAATTGAATGCATTTACAATCTCGCAGGCTGTCCTAGATTGTAATGTACAAATTCGGCTCTTCTTGGACCAACAGCTGGTTCCTTCTAGGGCCATGTTGTTGGTAATCGGCCTACTAAACCAGCCCTGTCCAATGTCAAGATGGCCCAAAGGCCAACGAATCGAACCATAATTAATTACAGGGATATTTGGGCGATTAGAATTTTTGAAACGCACATGTTTCGAAATGTAACGCAGAAGTTGAGAAAGTAATGTAACGCAGGCAGGTTAACACACATATTCCATAATCTAAGGTACGCGTTTCGTAATCAATGCAGCTATGCTTCAATGAGTCCTTTCCCAAAAAACTGTTATGCACCTGAATGCTGGCTATAAACCCACGCAGTTCAAATATGCACCAGCAGTTTAAAAAATAGGCTCCACGCAGTAATTAACATACCGTTCAGGCTCTACGACAGCTCCACATACCGTTCGGGCTCCACGGCTCCACGCACCGTTCAGGCTCCACGACAGCTCCACATACCGTTCAGGCTCCACGGCTCCACGCACCGTTCAGGCTCCACGACAGCTCCACATACACTCCAATTTATGAAACACCATATCACCTCCAGCGCCTTGGTCCACGGTACCAATCACTCTCAGCAGGTATAGAACTTGTCTCAGCACTAATCCACGATCTACACACAGCAGCAAACATCCACGCACCAGCGCTAACCCACGACCAGTGCTCAGCTGTGCTCCAACATTGCTCTGATACCAATTGTTGGAATTCAAAGGCACAACAAATCAATTAAACACACAGTAGAATATCAAGCACATATGACACAGTATTTAACGTGGTTCACCCAACCAATCTGGGCTACGTCCACCAAACATAGGCATCAGGAATTTATTAAATAAACAGGAGATTACATCAAGAAATCCTCACAAAACTCTCACACTCTTCGTAAACCATCAGAATGGTTGCCTGTTATATAGCATAGAGAATCTAACAGCCTCATTAACTCACTCACATCAAATATAGGAGGCATTAACTCCCTCCCAACAACCTGGAGCTAATCTAGGACCTGAATTCTATTGTTGTCATCAGCTGATATTTTTCCTATTTTGCTCCAAACAGAAAATCTCAACACATTCATCTCATTTTCCTCCATATTTTCCATTTACATTCACACACACTTTCAATCTCTTTTTGTCCATTCATAACCCATAAATAAAAGCAAGAGGCTCATTCACATTTTTATTGCCCATTGCCATTTCTACTCTCCATTGCCATTTTCCATTTTCATCTTCTATTCCTTGTCATTTTCATTCCGCAAATAAGCCCTGCTTCAATGCAAATTATTGAGTCCATAGTCCTTTGAGTCTAAGTTCTTTGTAAAACACCTTGAGGCTTGCATGCTCTAATGGCAAGTCCTCATGCTGACAAACAATGGGAATACATTAATGTCCCTTGTTCGTCAAATCTTCTAGGTGACTTGACTTCGACAAATTCATTCGTACCTAGCAAGATGTGTTTGGGCATCTTGACTCTCATTGTCATCAATGGTGAGAGTTCTCGTGTTGACTAGTGGCATCCATTAATGGCCACTAAGCCAACAATTTCCTACTATGTTCGACATCAGAACATCTTTTCACATAGTAGGAATTGTGCCAATGAGTTTTGAAGACATGAAGACTATTATTTTCAGCATTTTGGAGTAGATTCAGCAAGTTTTAGTAGAAATAATAAAAAGTCATCTTATCTTTCTATCCATGACTCCTTTTGTTCAGCCACTTGAAGAAGAATATGATCAGAATTTTTCAGCCACCACATATACAACTCATCCATTCCAAAGGGTAAGTGGAGGTACATCATTTTCTAACTTTTGACCATATAATTCCATAAAAAGCTAGAATAATAATTGTTGGAAAAACATTTCTCTTCCTCATTTCATAAATTGTCAATACCATCAGTTAGGGGGGGGGGGGGGGGATACATTCATCTTCATATTTTGCCACATCCATATCATATTCAGGAGCCCACATACTTCCAACATATATTAATTATTACATTGCTATTATGAGCATACAATGGCTTTTGAAAAAGTGCTTCAAGGATAAATTAGATACAAACAAAATCATGGTTGTCACACAAGAACCAAACATCATACAATCCAATAAAGATATACTTTGCAACAATAATCAAAATATGATTATGCAAAGTTCAAATATCAAAATAGAATGCAAAAAAAAAAAATGGTTGTAACACAAGAACCAACCATGTTGCAATTCAAGTAAAACACTTTGCAAAAATATGAAGTTAGCAAATGATATCATGCAAAGTTAAGCCAAAGCTCAAGGATCAAAAGATTTAATGTTATATATATTACATGAGGACATGCAATAGCTTCAGTTGGGGGGTATGTTGAGTCTTGAAAGTATCATTCATTTCCATTACACTTTCACTATTATGTCCATTATATCACCTCCATTTCACTACTATGTCACCACATTCATCCCACTTTCATTATCATTGGGCCACATTTATGTTTTTCCAATCTTTATTAATTCTAAGCCTTTTAAGTGAATTTGTGGTTAAAAATTAGAAACTAATGTGCATATGCTTATACCTAACAAATGGGTTGAGATTGTTGACATGTGTAGGTTGAAAGGAGGCTTCTAGAAAACCCTTATGTGGCACTCTAAGGCCAAATTCGAATTTGAGTGGAAAGAATCATGGGATCATGAGGATATGAGTCACATCTCCTAATTGTATTGTAACTCTAAGAAGACATGTGTCTTATCAGTTCCTATTTTGATTAGGACTCTAGAGGTAGAGGGAGAGATTCATGGACTCTCATTAATGAGATGGCTTCTCATCTTTTTGTATAAATAGGAGATCTCTCTCCTTCATTTGTTAGTTTGTTAGCCTTTTAGCTTGTGAGTTCTTTAGCTTGGAGTTTGTAGTTCTTCCTTGATGGCTTTTGAAAGCTTTGGAGAACTTTGTTGTACTTTGTAATTTTGAAGAATTTGAATAAAGCTTTGATGTTCTCAACATGGAAGGAGATGTGAAGTAGATGTCATGGAGCATATTAGAATGTAAGGTAGAGTAGATTTCATTTTGTAAATTTTGCTTTGATTTCATTATGTCATTTGATTGCTTTCAAGTTTTATAGATTAGACTTTTCATTCATGCAATTTTAATTCATGCAAGTGTGTTCAACCAGTTGATTGTAGATTAGTAATGCACATAGCTTTTTAATGACTAATGACATGATGGAATTATCTTGTCCTTCTGCTGATTTATTTTCTTAGTTCTAATTCCAGCACTGTTTATTTCTTTCAGTTTTGTTTTGTTCATTTACTTTTCTGCAAGATAGATATTAGACTGCTCATGTCATTTTCAGTTACCTCCTATAGCTAGAGCGACTCAAATGGTGAGGGATTGAAGTATGAATGCGTAGTTTGATATTAGTTTATTTTTCTGCAAGTTAGTTATTGAATTGCTCATGTCATTTTCAGTTACCTCCTATAGCCAGAGCGACTCAAATGGTGAGGGATTGAAGTATGAATGCATAGTTTGATATTAGTTTATTTTTATGCAAGTTAGTTATTGAATTGCTCATGTCATTTTCAATTACCTCCTATAGCCAGAGTGAGTCGAATGGTGAGGGATTGAAGTATGAATGTGTAGTTTAATATTAGTTTCATTTTATGCAAATTAGATATCAGATTGCTCAATTTGTTTATGATTACCTCCTATAGCCAGAGCAAGTCGAATGGTGAGGGGTGAGAATATGAGTTGATATAATATGATTTAGTTTACTTTGCTTATAGTTTTTGAATTGCTTTAAGTTCAGTTTTCTTTTTATACAGTAGCAAGGATACTGGGTTTCATAGTCACTAGCTCATTGTTTGGTTGTTTCATTCCATTTTTATTGAAGTAGCTGCATATTTACACTTTTATTTAAGTTATAATTCCATCAATAACATGTTTTAAGATCTTTTTGAAGTGCTAAGTTTTGGAAGTTACGATTAGGGACATAGACCTTGTCTTGAAATCTCTATCCATACTTGTCCTTTAAAAGTATTCTTAAGACCTTAGAATGGGATTTCCATTTGCATTAAACACTTTAGAAAATCAACAAGAACAAAATCCCAAAAACAACATAAACTATAAACAACGAAGTAAGAAAGGGTCAACTAAGCACATATGGTGCACCGCACTTCATCAGTTTACGATACCCGGATTAATAATTTATGTAGAGAAATTTAAGATGTTAAATTGACTAGACAACAGTATCGGGCATAATTTCTTCAGTTTGTCCTTTGGTTAGCACTGGTTCTTATGTGGAAGTGCCGACCACCAATTCCTCAATCTGTGTAATTTGTTCACCAGTCGACACTGGTTCTTGTGTAACAATGTCAATAATGGTGCTTGTAACTTCCCCAAAAAAATTTAAGATTGGGGAAGACTCTTTTTCTTTCACCAGGCATCTAGGGGAACGAAACTTCCTTTCCCTTCTTGGTAAAGATGCATGAAGTGGAGAATGAAGGATATCTTCTTCAATTTCCATCCTCTCAGTGCCTGCTACCTCAAGCCCTCCTTCTCCTTCCCTTGTGTTCACTGGCTAGTATGTTCTCCCTTTTTCCTTTTCTGCTTGTGATTCTTCCAATTTGTCCTCTTGTTCAACAGTCAACATTGGTTCTTGTGAAGCAGTGTCGACTGCAGCCCTTGTTTGTTCCAAGGGTTCCTTATTCACTTGAGCAGGTGATGCTGGTTCTTATGTATCATCACCACATACAACTTCATCCAAGGGTTCCTTATTTTCTTGGATAGGTGATGTCGGTTCTTGTGTGTCAGCACCACCTGCAATTTCATCCAAGGGTGGAGATTCTCCTCTCAAAATGGAAGTCGATGCTGGTTCTTGTAGAACAACATCGACTGCATTCTCTTCTGTCTCCATTGCTTCTACTCCCATTAGGCTGGTAGATGACGCTGTTTCTTGTGGAGAAGCATCGTCTGCTGCCTCTTCTTCTGCCATTAATTCTTCCTCATCCTCCCTTGCATGCATCATAGCCACAAGTTCTTCCTCTTCTAGCTCGATGAATTATGGCCAAGCCACAAAAGTTTGAGATAGAGCATGCACCACCAATAGTCTAACCAACCCATGATTTGTAAGGACCGCTAATGCTTGTCAAGACTAATGAGTAGATTGCACCATTATCTGAAGATTATTCCATAGAAAATATGGCATATCTAAAGAATGAATCTGTGCATGCTAGAACCGAAGGCATGCAAGAAGCTTGAAATGATATTTAAACAAGGTAGAAAACTGACCTTTGCAAGTAATATACCTCATGACAAAATATGCAACCTCAGCCCATGGGTGCAGCAAAGACTTTCGATCATACCCCCTACCTTTATGGATTGTTGTTTCTTCATCCTACAAAAACAATTCTGGGAACTATCGCAAATGAGTATTCCGAGAAAACCATTTTTGCCCCCCTTGTGGCAATCCATTGATAGTCAAAATTACTTCCTCTGTGACAAAAATATCCATCCCACAAAATATAGAATGATTTCCATCCAATTTTAATGTGAATTCAATTGTGATAGCTTCGTCAAATCCCTGCAGCCTTTCAAAATACACATGCCATCCTGCATCTAAAAATACTTGCCATACATCTGGATTGCATTGAACCTGCACTGTATTTTCTGGTTTGTGCCTAATGGCTTGCCCACCCATTCTGCAGTTGCTCAGTAGCAATAATTAGAGTAACAACAAGAGCGTCGAGGAAGAGTGTCGGCAAGTAAATTTGTGGTGACAGGGTTGTGGTGGTGATGGGGTGTAGTGAGCATGGGATCCAGGAAGATAATAGTGAAATATGGAAAAATCCATAGAAGATTATGGTAATAATGAGTGGCAATTATGGTAATAATTTCACAACATTGGAAAGGATTGTGCATCGATACAATCATACTTATTTCAATTCCCAATGCATATAGGCAACCGTGCAAAGTATGGTTGGGGCTATGGAGTGTACACATTAGCACATGGTTCAATGGTGATAATGACAAGTCATTACTATGATTTAATTATGGCATCTTTGTATTTATTATAATACCCCCCCCCCCCCCCCAACTAAGGGATGACTATCCACGGTCATGTCGAGTCATGTCAAATGAATTATCGTCAAATCCATAAAGTTGATTCGGGACATACTTGGCGAATTACCTTGATGGAGTAACATTAGTGGTAAGAAAATCAGAGGGAGTAACAACACCAGAGTAACATCATCAGGGGGAGTAACAACACTGATTGAACACTTAGACGGAATTGCCACGAACAGAGTAACAACACCAGCAGAGTACTTAGACAAAATTTCCATGGAGTAATAGTACTGAGGAGTAACAACACCAGTGAAGTACTTAGACGAAATCGCCATGGAGTAACTGCACCGGAGGAGTAACAACACTAGTGAAGTACTTAGACGAAATCGATACGAATAGAGTAATAACACCATAGGAGTAACAACACCAGGGAAGTAACAACACTAGTGAAGTACCTGCAAGAAAAAGAATGATAGAGTAGTAACAACATATATATATATATATATATATATATATATATATAATATATATATATATAGATATATATATATATATATATATAGTTAGAACTCTATCATTCTTATATATATATATATATATGTTGTTAGAACTCTATCATTCTTATATATATATATATATATGTGTGTGTGTGTGTTGTTAGAACTCTATCATTCTTATATATCTATATCTATATATATAATATATATATATATATATATATATATATATATTGTTTTTTGGTTTGCTTTTTAAGATCAGAGGTGCAGAGGAAGAGTTCTCTACACTAAAAAATTCAAAACCAGAATTATCAGAGAAATGCTTAATAAAGGAGTCTTTAGAAGCTGGATGGTGATATAGTTTGAGGCAGTCCATTTACAAGTAGAGGAGTGTGTGCCTCATCAATTTTTATAAGTCTAACAGTCCCATTATCAAACATCGTGTCAACTTCATATGGTCCCATCCATCTGGAGTAGAGTTTTCCTTTAAAATATTTGAACCGAGAATCATAGATCAATGCCCAATATCCTCTTTGAAACACCTTTTTTTTAATAAATTTGTCGTGCCATTTAGTTCGTTGTTGCTGAATTGCAACAGTATTCTGGATAGATACCAAATGAATTTCATTCAACTCATTTAAGTGTTCCAGTCAGTGTTTTTGGGCTTCTGATAGATCCAAACTTAATTCAAGGGTTATCTTGAGCGTCTTAATTTTAAATTCCACTGGAACAAAGGGGATTTTCCATAGACAAAATCGTATGGTGAAAATACTGTTGTGTTCCAGTATGTTGTTGCATACGCCCATAGTGCCTCAGGAAGCTTTTCAGCCCAATTTTGGCGATGGTTCACTACGATCTTTGTAAGAATATTTTCTAGTACCTTGTTTGTGCTCTCCACTTGACCATTTGCCTGAAGATGATATGGAGATGTTACCCTATGCTTGATTCCATACTTCTTCATAAGTCCTGCTATCAGATGTGATGTAAAATTCGGCCCTCCATCTGAAACTCTCTCTCTAGGAGCTCTGTATCGAGCAAAAAATTATTCAAATAAAAAGTCTGAGACAACCTGTTCTGTTGCTTTCACAACAGCCTTGGCCTCTACCCACTTTGTCACATAATCCATGCAAACCAGAATGTGAAATTTCTGATGTGAAGGTAGATTGAACGACCTAACGAAATCGATAACCCATTTTTCAAAGGGCTCAAGAGCTAGTTGAGGCTGTAATGACATCTCATCTACCCAACCAGGCTGACCCATTCGTTGGCAACTATCACACCCTTGAACATACTTCCTTGCATCACAAAAAATAGAAGGCCAATAGTACCCCATTTGCAACACCTTATGACTTGTCTGCTTATCTACA
This sequence comes from Pinus tabuliformis, assembly GCA_031772625.1. Classification (NCBI taxonomy): domain Eukaryota; kingdom Viridiplantae; phylum Streptophyta; class Pinopsida; order Pinales; family Pinaceae; genus Pinus; species Pinus tabuliformis. The sequence continues at coordinate 563,064,500 of CM062804.1, read as the reverse complement.
AAATGTACCCCATAGGGGCCATCATGAGCATCTTTCAAGACATCATAGATGTCATCCTCACTTATGTAGCACCAGATTTGTTGGTCAGGTCCTGTATAAAAGATATATCCTTCTATCCATGAATAGTGGGCACTATGATGGATAATCTTTCGTTATTCTCTATATGGTAGGTGTTGAGGCACTTTTCCTATAGCAAGATAGTTAGCAATATCTGCATACCATGAAGTGTGAGTAGAAATTGCAAAGAGATGTTCATCTGGAAAACTATCCTCTATAGGTGTACCTTCATCACTAGTATCCATCCTAGACAGGAAATATGCAACTACATTATCTTTCCCTAGCTTATAAACAACGGTAATATCAATTTATTGAATTAATAGTAACCATCTTGTAATACGACCAGGGGTTATTGGTTTATTCATCAGATACCTGATAGTTGTATGATCAGTGTGCATGAAAGTAGGATACCCTGTAATGTAATGTCGAAACTTATTAATAGCATAAATAACAACCAAGAACTCCTTTTTAGTTACCGTATAGTTCAGTTCAGCAGGAGTCAAGTTCTTACTAAAATAATAGATCATGTACTGTTTCTTGTCCTCCTATTGTCCCAGGACTGCCCCTACTTCTGTTTGAGAAGCATATATAGAGATGTGAAGTGGGAGATTCCAATGAGGACCACGTAATATCAGAGCTTTACAAACTAGTTCTTTGATTTCCTTAAAGGTTTCTTCACATTCATCTGTCCACACAAACTCTACATCTTTAGGTAATAATTGAAAAAGTGGGAATGTTGTCTTAGAATTGTTTTTCTATAAAATGCTTGTAATAGCTAGCATAACCGATAAATCCATGTACCTGTGTTGGTGCCTTAGGTGCAGTAAAATTCAATATTACCTATACCTTAGCAGGATCAACCTCAATTCATGCAGCTGAAAGGTGTCCCACCACTATTCCTTCCTTCATCATCATATGCAATTTTATTGTACTAAGAGAAACATGTGCTTTCTTACATATTTTAAGTAATTTCTGTAAGTTTCGTAGACCTTCTTCAAAAGAATCCCCATATGATGTGAAGTCATCTACACAGATTTCAACACTATAATTGATCATATCAGAAAAAATTCCTAATATTTCCCTTTGAAAGGTAGCTGGTGCATTATAGAGACCAAATGGAAGGACTCGATAGGCAAAGGTTCCCCAAGGACATGTGAATTAGTTTTATATTGATCCTCAGGAGCTATTTGTATCTGATTATATCCACTGAATCCATCCAGAAATGAGAAAAACTTCTTTCTAGCTAATGTATCAAGGACCTGGTCAATAAAAAGTAAGGGCAAATGGTCTTTTAAAGTCACCTTATTTAATTCCTTGTAATCACCATAAATATGCCACTTGCCATTCTTCTTAGGAATAATGACCAGTGGGGAAACCCATTAAATATCTGATATCTAATAAATAAAACCCACATCTAATAGCTTCTGTAATTCATCTTTGACAATGCTTTTTAAGGCAGGATTCATTCTTCTTTGTGGTTGCGTAACATGTCAACATTCTTCTTTAATGTATATGTGATGAGTACATAAATCAACAGGGATGCCTTTCATATTTGTATACTCCCAAGCAAAGGCTTCTTTATGTTCCTGAAGGACCTTCAGTAATTGTTTGGTTTGGGAGGGTGAAAGGTCAAGGTTAATATTCAACGTTTTCCCTAGTTCAATTTCTATAGAAATACTATGACGAGGTACAAGTACAAGAATATTTCCGACTTCTGTTTCTGGTTCCATATCTTCCTAAACATTGCAACCGATGAAAGATTCTAATAGCTGGCAGGTTCGATCAGAAATGGAGTTAGGATTACTGAGAAAGGTGCTAATGGCATCATAATCCATTTAATCCTTAAAACAAAGAGCCTTACGGATGGTAAGGATAGGTCTAACTTCTTCATTCTCATCTTCGAGCTCTTTCATAGGTAGAGATTTTTTTATCAAGGTAAATCCTGGTTTATCTGATGAACTTGGTTCTACAAGGGGGTAAGGGATAATATTCTTTGTAACTTCCCCATTGGCCAATACCATAATATTTCCAGACCAACACCCAATGTAAGCATCTGCGATCACAAGCCAATGTCTTCCTAAAATCAAAGGATGTCCACCAATTGGGGATTGGGTATGTAAAACCAAAAGGTCGATAGGGTATTGCCATGAGTCTACTAAAATAGTTATATATTCCAGCTTCCCTACTGATCTTATAGTAGAACGATTTTCCAAATCTAGGATGGTGGGAGTTGGTTTAAGGTTTCACAGACCTTAGTCAATCATAGTTGCAGAGGTTATGACGTTAATTGCAGCTGCCAAATCTACCAGTAGATTTGGGATATCAACCATATTGATCTGTACTGTCAGAATCAGGTTCCTTGGATTCCCGTATTTTATAGGTATAGGCTTCCCCAACATTATGTCTGATAGTTTTCCCATAACATGAATGGTGAGTGGATCCTTTGGTTTTCTTCCAGGTTTCTTAGAGCAATATTCTTTAATTGTTTTGACATAATTTTGCATGTCCTTCATAGCTTGAAGTAACAAGATTTTAACAAATAAATTCTGCAGTTCCCCCAAAAAGTCAAATTCAGGATGAGGACTTTGTTTTCTCAATGATAATATCTCAGGATAAGGTGGACCAGTTTGACATCCTCTAGTAACAATTGTTTGTGAAGGGGTTTGTTGTTTCATAGGAATTTGTATTGACTCATTCCCATTTGTTCTAGTAGAATCTCTAGGTTCTGGTTCTGAGACTTCATCATCAGTATGTTCAACAATTACCAGTGAAGTTTGAGTATTCACCACCTGACTGGATCAGAGATTTAATTTGTTACATTCCGAAATGGCAATACCATATGTAGGGAGGTTGAGTTTCCCAACCTCCTGAGCCCCTCTATTGTTTGGATTTGGATTGGATTGAACAGGCAGTTTTGGACGAAGAGGAGGATTACTAGTGGACACATTAGAAGGTAACTGTAGTTTCTGTCATGGCATAGTCTTGATATTTTTTGATGAAAATCATCTTCATATCATCCCATGTAGTAAACCCATAAACCATCTCAAATATATTCCCTTCAAATTAGCGGGGAATATCTTCAATTTTTTAGCATTAGAAATATAATCATACCCTCGATAGACAATGTCGAATTCAAAAAGGAATGTGTCCAAATCCTCAGAAGAAAGACCATGGAAATTAGGTAATTTTGTCAAAGGAATAGGCTTCATAGGCACATCACCTATGATATATCCAATTGGGAATTCGATCAAAGAAGTTGTAGGAGCCATGAATATCTTCCAATATTCACTTGGAATCTCAACAGGTTTTGGCTCTGGTTGTTCTATAATAGGAAGTTGAGGTTGTTTAACAACACTTCCTCGATCAAATGGTGCAGATAATTCCATCAAATCTTCTTCCTCTGAACTTGCAATATGCAATTCCTTAGATCCTTTACTTGCTACTTCTTCTTCCCTGAATTGCACTTCTGTTATTGGGGGAGGTTTTGGTTGTGAAACTGATTGCCCTCCAGATCTCATATGAGATCTCACCCTAACAATAGCTCATGATGTTTATCCTGACTCAACTCTTGAAATGATTTCTTGGATGTAGGTATTTCTGCCTAGATCTCTCCCTCTTCTTTTAGGGGGCCTTCCTCTGCCCCTTTCATTTGTCTCTCTGTTCATGCAATAAAAAAATAAAAGGGAAACATTCAAACAAATTGAAAGCTTAGGACCTTGAGCATGGTGAGAAATTTCCTCCCCAGGACGAGAGAGTGGCCCTAAACAGAAAACAAAAGAATAAAATAAACCAATCACAAAATCTAAGCTTAGGACCTGAAATAGGGTGAAAATAAAAATTTCTCTTCCTAAGATGAGAGAGTGATTCCCATGAAAAAGAAAACAGGACAATCTAATGCTCAAGACTAGGAGCAGGATGAAAACTTCCCTCCCTAGGATGAGAGAGTGGTCCTAGAAAAAATACAAGAAATTAGAGCAACCAAAACAATCTAATGCTTAGGACCTGGAGTAGGGTGAAAAAATCCCTCCCGAGGGCGAGAGATCAGTCTTATGGTCAATACTGGTTGTACTTTCTTCCCTTCGATAACCTCCCCAACGACATCGCCAAAATTTTGGTGTTCAGATATGAATCATGCAATTCACCCAATTTCACATTAATTTTCAACCCAAGGCTCTATGGGTTATTTCAAGGCTATCATGCAAAGTATATGCATGCCACAATTTCCCTACCCAACATTGAACATTCAATTATAAACTTAACAATGTGTAACAACAAATAAGAGTAACAACAAGTTAAGACTCACAACAACACATTGATAATCATTCAAAACAATAAATAACTCAACTAAAATAAACCTATGCACACATCTATTCCAGCAGCACCTGGTGAGGAGAGTGGGCCCAACCCCGTGATCAAGGTTGTGGCAAGATCAAGAAGTCACGAAATGATCAAAAGATCAAAATTTAAGTGATGAAAAGGATATTATAAAGTATGTTGTTACAGACTCAAAATTAACATAATTCTCTTGCGATCTTAACTGTTGGCTTTCACAACCTCGTAACTCTACTTATACAATTTGTTAACACTAACAACTCCTAGAATTATGACAATTGTCTGCCTACAATTACATAGTGGTTTCCAAACCAAAAAAATATATAAAGACAACAGTGTGTTGATTGAGAAGTTGATCCACCATTGTAGCTGATGTCCCAGGATAGCGCTACCATCTCGATGGTCACCATTCGTTAAACCACGATCCTAGTCATTCTTCCTCTAAATCTTCAAGAATAATCGAATTAGAAATCTGCTTAGGCAACAATCCCCTATGACTATGCTTCACTGATTAATGATTCATAAAGAGATGACAAGAGGTATACCTATGTGGTTTAGAATGTAAATTAACAAACAATGGTGTAAAATAGATACAAGAAATAGGGTAAAAAGGTGGGTAAAAACATGTAAATTTAGCCACCAACAGGTAGTAGCAGGATTCACCTCTTGCCCAAGAAGTCCAGAATCCACTTTCAAAGTTAAAGCTGCATCCAATGTCTAGCGCTACAATCCAACACCACTTGTCCTCTCAGGGAACAATTACCAACTCATTGTTCCAAGGTGCACTCCCAACATGCATCTGATTCCATCTGGCAATGCTAATGACCAAAACAAATCCATCCTCGACCTTCCCTTCTTTGCTACAAGTCCCTCAGGAAATCTGGTCACCCCATTTTGTGCAGTCACACTCCTTCAAAGTTCCGTTGGCACCCCCATCTCGGGCAGTCCATCCCTTGGAAAGGTTTCCTCGCATTGGAAGGTCCAAACACCAAGGCATATCCCTTGCTTAAAATGATCATACTGGTCATAACATGCTCATGGAAATCAATGGAAACTATTGAGTATCTGTGTCCCCCAATGGCCCTACTCCTGAATGCTTTACCAACATACTGCTGCTTATTCCAATTCCTTTTATTACTACTGCTAATTCTTGCAGTTGATTTCAACCACCCAACCGAGCATTATGGCATGCCTCAATTTGTTGTATTACCAGAGGTCTAGAAGGAGCATCAAAAATAATTTTCCTAGCATGAAACCATCAGAAGTAATTATACATCACCACTGTGGAAATCAATGTCTTCCCACAAAACCATTGATCTATTTTCAGAGTAACTCATTACAAGGAGATGAACAGTCTGCTGTCTTGCTTTTGTTGTATCCCTGCATGAATTATTTCAATGTATTGTGCTGATATATATTACTGCATTGTTGTTTTCTATCTGCATTGAAACCATCTTTACTATTTACATTCAATGCACTCTGAGCATTATTCAAAAGAAAGTATGCTTACCAGTTTGGAGGAAGAGGATTTTCAGGACCGAGAACTATAATTCGAAAGTTCATTGTATGATACTTAGAGGTAAAGAAGTCTGTATAGTCCCCTATTACAACAGGCAACATCAAGTGAACCTGACTTTGTTGACTAGAAGTGTAAACATTTCATCAGATGTATCACACATCCTAAAGCAAATTTCAAATCAACTTTAAAAAAAAGGGGTGACTAGATATTGTAAGTGGGTGTTGCTCCTTCCTCATTGATCCATAGGTGTCATTAGTTTTTTTAAAGTGTAAGTTTGACATTGGAGAAAATGATTAAAATTATTGATGTATTAGAGGTGCTATATACTTTAATACACTGCATTGTTCATGATAAAATCGAAATTGGCAAAGGCACCCTAACTCACATTTAAACAAGCTTGCAAAATGCACAAGAGAAGATTGAATTTTTGCAGCTTGAATCTTAGCTACAAAAACAAGAATTACAATAGTGGAGGCATCATTCTGAACTTGTTTCTATTCAGAACATTGAAACAGGCTCCCATAAGAAGCAAGCCAATAATTTTGTAGTTGATCCAGTGCCCAATGAAGTAACAAAGTTACATGCAGATGCAAAAATTCAGTTTGCACTTCCCAAGTTAGTCATCAGACCTTGGGAAGAGCTTGTCCATAATAGGCACTGAACATGTTGTTGGCATTATGATGCAGGTATGAATTAGGTGTTGTCCTTGATGGCAACTCACTCAGATGATAGATCACAGTTCAGACTCACAGAATGAAGAAAGAATTAATGATCGGAGAGGTATACGCAGGTGTGCTGTGACAAAGAAGCGTATACACACGGGTTCACCATATACCAAGTCGTGTATACGTACACACACACGTTTACAGAAGGAAAGGTGCGTACATGTTGGGAATCTAAGTTTTGGTCCGTGGTATTTGGTCCATGGTATTTTGGTATTGGTCCATGGTATTTGGTCCGAAGTGTTGACCCTAGGTATTGGGTCCAAGGTATTGGTTCTACATGGTTTTGGACCATGGTATTGAGAGAGGCCTAAACCTATATAAGGAGAAGATCATTAGGCCAAGAAAGGGAAGTGTGTAAGATTTGAATATATGATGAAGTGTAAGATCTAGTATGTTGGTTATGGGTTTGTGATGCTTTGCTTGATCTAAACCAAGGATGCAGCTATGTGGTGGATGATGGATGATGGGTCGGGATCATAAGGCTTGGAATGTATTATCATTATGTGGTTTGATCATGGATAGACTAGATCTGAATTACTGACGCATGTTTTATTGTATAAATGTTATGATCTGGGTATGACTGATGTCTGGTATAGTTGCAAAGTTCTGAGTTAATATCTGCAGATGTGTACGTGGGCTCGCTTTGGTAAAAGCGCGTATACACGCAGGTTCGGCTCATCAGAGTTGCGTATACTGTTTGAAGTATGATATTTGAAGTTGCAAATTGGATATGGTTGTTGTTGCAGAGTTATAGGTTCTGCTTTATGTTCTGGTGACTGTGTTTTGATGAAAGGGTTTCAGTGATTCAGTGTTGGGTGATTGGTTGATGCAATAGTTGTATTACTGGTGATTGATTTTGAGCTTCAATGTTGTTGATGGTTCCAGTATGAAAATTGGATGAAACATGGCCTTCATATTATGGTGTTGTGATGAAACAAGAAGGTCGTAGCCTTCAGTAGGCCGGCACCTACGTACTAGTAAACGGATCGACTAGTACAAGAGCCAGGGGGTTGTAGCTCCCTTCTAGTAGAAGCTGGAGAACGAGAGAAGGTTGTAGCCTTCTGCAGGTGGGTGCCTGCATACTGGTATGATTTTGCGCCAGTACAAGATTGTAAATAGGTTTGGCTTATCTTAAATAAAACAACAACAGGTGGTTTTTTTCCCGCATTGGGTTTCCACTTTATATCATGGTGTTCATTTGTGCTTCTTATGTGTGATGATCTGTTCTGTTATACTACACCTGTTTATTGTTTATATGGTTGATAATGTTCTGATGCACTCATTAAAGATCAACATATGATGAACTAACTGAATCATAAGTTCATTGGATATACTCTAGTTGCATTAAACACAGTTGCATATACACGCAGGTTGCCTTAACTGAAGTAGCATATATGAATCCGATAATGAAAATGAAAAGATTATTGATTTGCTAATACTGATTCACCCCCCCGCACTCTCAGTATTATATCCAACACATGTCTTGGATATGATAAGTAGGTTACCTTTCATATTCCAGATTACTCAAAACCCATTCAGTTTCAGTGCTAGATTCCTTCATGACAGTTCACCTTCAGTTGTTCCATATTTTGCTCCTCCTCCACAACAACAACAATAGATTGTGAAATGCAAACACTGTGATCGAGTTGGCCATATGAAAGATCACTGTTTTGATCTTCATCCATGTAAGCACTGTCATAAAACCAGTCATTCTTCAAATAGATGCTTCAAAAACAAGCCTCCTGCAAGAACAAAATTCATCTTGGATGGATCGCTTCTTGGAAATGGGCTTCAACATCCAAGAAGATATTTCACTCATACAACAGGATTTGTTCTCGAATATTGAATAGTCTTGCAGTTGAGTTTTCTCCATCATCTCAACTTGTATCTGATGGGGGGATGGGTATGATGGTCATCTACAAGCTTCAAAGCCACATGAAGCGAGCCTGAGCCACAACCGGCCATACTAGATTTAGAGTTGTAGCCAGAGAGAAAGATTCCCCTGAGCATGGCTCCAGTTGGTGATGCCTCTTCAAAGAATTGGGGACACTTCCTCCAGCAGAAGACTTCAACTTCTTTCCAATGGAAGAGTTCCAGGAATTGCATTAAGCATTCTAGATTTGGTGGTCATCCTTAAACCATCACAGGTTGAGACCTCCCTTCTGAGGTTAAGGTTCTCCCTTTTAGTGGGTGATACCTCCCTTTCATGGTTGAAGTTTTCCCTCTTCAAACATCAGAGCACTTCCTCTAATAGAAGACCTCAACTTCTTGCCAGATCTAGAAGAGTTCTAAGAAATGCACTAAGCATTCGAGTGTTGGTGGTCATCCTTAAACCACCTCCCTTATACCAACATTTCAGAGAGCACATTCATCCTAGTGCTTCCACACATTTTTTCACGTTTTGTATTATAGCTCTCTTCTTGGACTCATACATAACCCTTCATATTAGGGGGGGGGAATGTTGGACACCTAATCCTCTAAGGGCTGGTGTGGAAGCTGAACAGCCAAAGGGAGTCCAAGGGACCACTTCGAATATGAAACCAAGGTCACTCCTATGTATTATAAATGTATATCATGTCAATAATAGATGTACTCTCATGCTTATCTTTCATATTCTATTGCTGCCATGTGTGTGTTTAACATGTATGAATGCTGAATTAATGCACTTAGGGAAGGAAACATAATATCATGACCTTGTCTAAAATAAGGTAAAAAAGTCTTTTCGACAGATAGTGTTTCATAAGAGCTTGATGTGAGCGAAAAATAGTGCTAGGATATAACCTTCATGTTGGGAAAGGGTGTATTTCTTTCCAAGCAAACTCATTTTAGATTAGAAGAATATATAATAATTTGTTGACATTACATTCAAAACTTTGTGTTATCGCTATGAACAAGAAAATGATATGACACTGTGAACAAACCATCATGAAAGGGGGATAAACATGAAATCCAAGAATGCTAAGACAAAGAAGGGTAGATTCGATCAAATAATGTAGGGGTTATTTTTAATGTTGGACTTAATTTCTAGGCGTGTGATAACAAAAGGACTTTAAAACAAGTTAACCCATGCTACAGCCATTGATAAACATTGAGTGTATATATTGGGTCACATCTTACCAAACAATGACAATAGTGAGAGATTTCAATCAAAAAATATCAAGGAGTGTTATGCCATTGGACATTTCAAGGTTAGAACTAGCATTTTAGTTTTGGTAGCCTTCTCATCACAAATTATAACTGTATACATGACAGAATAACCCAGGGTTTGGTAGTGATATCTTTTTCAATTAATGCCATGACATAAAAGTATTTTCAATAAGTGTATTGGCAAGAAGTATATTCACTCAGTGAACCTCTTACATAGCACGTGTGTTCGTGGCATACTAAACGATACCCTTAATTTGACTACATATTGGAAAATACCTCTAAAAATCACATTGTTTAACCCCCTACCAATACAAACCCAATACACCTTCCCAATTTAAAAAACCCTTACTTTCATTAGATATTGTAGGTATGCATTTTTTCATTAACATTTTTTATACCCCTTTATATTTTTTTATTAACTTTGAGCTCAATTTTTTATACCTACCAATATAAAAACACTTTACCCCCTATTATATGCTCAATATATTATGTCATTATTTCCTCAATATATCTCCCCCAATATGAATACACATGGTATGGTGTTGCTCCCCTAATGAAGCCCCCATGGTATCTTAAAATACTATTAGTTGACTTCCATTGCAATTCCTTGGTTTCTAACATAAATTTGGATACCATATTGGTTGAGTTGTGGTTAGGTAGATTAGATTTCCAAACAATGGTAACATAGAGTAATATCAATTGTACTGAAATATTTTTTGTATAACTTCAACCCAACTTTCAAATGAGTTATCATTGGCTTGACACTCAACATGTTAAATGTCTTTAGAATATCCCAAATATACTTGAATTGTGACATAAAAATACCATCTTCCTTTTTCCCTACTTCATTACCCAAGAAATAATGCAGTTCACCAAGATCTGTGATTTGTGACTTAAACCTTTGAAATAATTCAAAATTGTTCCCTGTATAGATCATATTATCAAAATAAAATGAAACTATCAGAACTCCTTGACTTGTCTAAAGTATATAAAGCTCAGGTTAAGATGAACTCTTGACTAGACCATGATCTTGGAAGTACTTGTCAATCCTTGAATACCAAGCCCTTGGTGCTTGCTTAAGACCATATAAAGCTTTCTTTAATATGTAATGTTGGCGAAAAAATGATGGATGGGTTGAGACCCTGGGTTCAAGCATAGGGCCAACAAAGTCTTCGTCGTAGTCTAGTGTAACGATAATATTTTCACCCTATTCAGGAAGAATAAGGTGTCTCACTTAAGGCATGCCACAACCTTACTTAGCTAAGGGGATGAAATTTGGTGTCAACAGAAACCACATGGATACTATCAACACCTAATAAACCTAGAACTAGAACATCAAAGGTGAAATCATGAGAGCTCAAGCATTCAAGAAGAAAACATATTATGCATGTGGAATCATAATATAATTTTAACAAGGCCACAACAAGTAACACATGAAGATTCTCATAGAACCCTGTAACTCCCTCTTCTATTATATTCAACAAAATTACAACAATACATTGGGCTCGAAGGCCTCATTAAAAAAAAAATAACATCAAGATATTACATGAGCAAGATGAGATATAACATTGCGGGTTCAGTAGGCTCTGCAACAACAATTTAGTGCACTCCTTGCTTCTCGCCCTCTAGCTTTTCCCCTTGGCATTCTTAAACCCTACACTTGCTTGGGCGACTAATTTTCCCTCAGATGCTCCACCTTTTTCCTCTTTCAGCTGCCTCTACAGCTCAACTGCGACTGCTTGAGTCCTGATTTGTCTAGCCATTTTTCCACAACTTCTACTCTTTGGTGGGTCCCTTCTCCTTCTCTGACTATCTCCTCTATGACTTCCCAACAGTTACCTCTTGTCAAAATATGTTCAATCTCCAAAACGTGTCACAACTTAGCTTTCAAAATGAAGGACCCAACAGGCCCCAACCATAGTCCATTGACTTGTCCCTGAGTCAATCATTTACCGGTGCTGGTGGTGTGGTGGTGCTTCCTGTTGTTGCAGTGTTTCTTCATGTGTTGTTCCTCCATGACTAGTTCCTTCAAAGGAAGGATACAAATTTGGTACATACTCAATGGCTGTAGTTTTGAACCTTATGAACTCATCGAAAGTTGCTTGCTAGTAGCCTGTGAGAGTGCCTGCCTGATCGAAAAACTGCACTATGAGTTTGGCAGTAGGATGGGTAGGACAAGTCATCAAGAGGGTATTCCATTGAGTTTATGTGTCCTCGTTGATATTTTGTAGTGTATCTAACTGAGCATGTTCTCATGGCTTAAGGTAATGGAGGAGGTGCTTTGCCTTGCTCGACTCATCCTTGATTTTTGGATTTGGGTTTTGAGGGCATCCATATGTGCCAAAAGCTCCTTTTGCTAGGTCTTGTCCTTGGAGGCCATCGTTTGGTTGAAAAACTAATTGGCCTATTAACGTAGGGGGTAAACTGGTTGACTTCTTCATGCAAGGTACTTTGACTAGTCACGAACTTATGCTAAGAGTCCCCTAGTTTCCTCTATAGCCTGAATGACAGAGGCTTTCATACACGAAACTTCTGTGATTTTCTACTCAATCTCACTAGTATACTACGAAGCGGGATCTGGTGGTGCTCTCTGTGTTGCAGCAATACTTCGTTTGAGCTCTCTATTGGTCGATATGAGTTCATTGTAGGCTACTTTGATGTGGTCATAGAATTCCAAGAGGGTGCAAGCTAATAAGTATTCTGGGGCATATGTGACTATCTTTGCGATCGAGGGCCATATGTCTTGGAACTTTGTAGTAATTTGGTTAACCTGATTCTGTAGAGTTTGTTTCTCCTGAAGGATATGATCTCATTCTGCAGCAAGGGAAAGAATCTGTTGTTGTTTTTGTTCATGTTCCACTGCTAGAAAGTTGTGCAACGCCTCTACTTGGCGTGCAACTAGTTGAATGAAATTAATCAGTTGAGTCGAGAACCAACCCTAGAGGTCATCAGCCGTCATAGTTGAGGGTTAAGGGACTTGAATCTGCAATGGTTGTCCACTGGAGACTGATTTCTCATATTGCCCTTAGGGTGAGGCTTCTCTCTACGAGGGTTCGACGATGGGAGGACTAATAGGTAGGGGCACTGTGTGGGTTTTTGGATTCATATTCTCAGGGGAAATAAGATGATCGGTGATCGTTACTTGGCTTGATTCAAGTGGTAAAGAAAAAAAATACGTATGGGTAGACTTCATGCCCTGAAGGATGAGATGTAAGTGCCCCATTTGTATTTTTGATAACTGAGTGGATAATGAAGTCTACCTCCATTTTCGTTTCAATACTAAGCAGAGTTCGAGATGGAAGTATGTTTGAGATGGTGGTGGAGGTGGAGGCTATTCCATGTGAGGATTGTGTGAGCTTAGGGATGTAGTGGAAGTGGAAGGTGTATTCTCTTTGGTGATGGGTGTGGTGCCATGTGATGGGGGTTCTTCATCGGTAAGGTCAACAACCTAGGTAGAGGTGATTTTAATATTTTTCCTGGGGACTGATGTTGATTTCATTGTAAGAGTCTATATATTCAGAATGCTGGGTTCAAAATTAAAGTGAGGTCCCATTGAATGAATGAAAGAAATAACAAGGCTACAGGTAAAAGAAACAAGCACACTCGATTTGGGAAATTTAGAAAAGGTAGGAAAAGGACTTACTGAAGCCCCAAGGTTCTCCAGAGTTTCATGTAAGGACTGCATGAGCATCTCAAGCTTCTTGATGACTGGAGTCAGTGTTTTCTTGGCTAGTCACTTCCTTGAGGCCGAAGGGGTTTCTCTAGGTAGTGGTTGAGGCATCATTCCTCCAAACAAGTATATATGCTTCCCCTCCTGAACTTCTCTAGCAATCCTCGACTAGGAAGAGACTTTGATATGGAAGGCTTCTTCTAATAACATAAAATTTTGGGCCCACATCTAAAATGTGTTCGAGTTGACGCACTTATGACACACCCAGGTGCTTCCATGACTTATGCCAAACCAAATATCCTGCGAATATTCATCGAGGAGTGATAATGGGATTCTTGGTCTGGCCTTGATGACGTTCAACATTTTCTTGCACCAATTGGCAAAAGAGGCCTTATTGATTTCCTTGTTGTGAGGTCCTCGAAGGTCCGCTATGGTAAATACCTGAGTGTAAGGGGCTACTCTTTAGTAACTACTGTCATCTCTCTCCTTTCTTGTGGGAACCATTTCCACATAGCTAAGGTGACAACGAGATATCCATATATAAAATGAGTGGCCCTTTTATTTATAAAATGAGTGGCCTCTACCCCACTCTTGCTAACTAGAATTATCTTTTTTCCTTAACCAGTGCTAAGAAGAAAATGAGCATTACAAAGATATGAAATAATTCTCATGAGCTTCGATGTAACATCTCCCATGTCTCAAAATTACACAATAAAGAAAAAATTACTACAAGAGTGACGTATGCACCAAACGATTAATGTTTGTCCCATTTTAAGCACCTAGGGAACTATTCATTTGTCATTACCCATAATGTCATGGGGTCTTCCATAATAATTTAACCCTTTGTTCACATTTTGGTCTAAATGAACAAGTGAAAATTATACATGTATCTGTATCCCAATTATCAATATTAAGTTCACAAATGATATGTGTTTATAGTATATGTTACATCACCTTTGGACTACAAAGCTTGTAATTATGTCAGATGAGTTGCGGTCGGATGCTAATTCTACTTGTTTATGCTTTACGCATGCCCTTAGCTTATTTATATTTGGTATATTGCTCAATTAAATTATGCATTGTAGCATAGGTAGGTTTTTAACCTTAGCAGGAACTATACCGTCGAGGTGCTTGGAATTATTAATTAAATATAATGTATTGTATGGGCCCTCTACAAAACTATCTCGAAGGTCCAGTTGTTAGCACATTCGTGTTGCATATTCATATCTGCACATGGAAAGTGAAATTTCTTCATTTCTCATCACGTATCCCTTTTCTAGGAGAATAGTTTCTCATAGTTTCTCACAATTTTCTTCTGGTTTCAGCATGTGGCTTATGCATCTGGCGAGGGTTAACTCAAGGTATAAACACTCTCGTCTCGATATTTTTTTTTCTTTCCTAATTTCTCCTTTATTGGTCCCTAATTCGGGCTCTTGCACTAATTTTCTTATGCGTTATCAGTGCCTGCTAGGTTAACTTAATTTCCTTGAGGTGTTTATTTTCTTCGGAGCATGAGTGCTTTATTTCTACACCCAACTTCTTAATTGAGATTTCCTTAGCTCCCTTTCAGGTTCTTATTTTCATGAACTCTTTTCTCGACATTTAACCACACTGCCTTACAAATTAAAATGTAGTGTCAAGTTGAGAGCTCCCTTAGGGTTTTGTTTTAATTTCTTATATTTGAAGCTGCAACTAACACGTGTCTCTATCAAGCAGTTACAATTTTTTTAAGAGATATTTATTTGAATCTATGGAACTACAAGCCATTAATTGGAGGGTTCACTATTTGACATTCATGCTCACCAATTTAACTTGAGCGTAGGAATAACTGAATTTTCGCACTCGAGGATTTAATACCCTATCTAGAAGGTTGGACTCAGTTTTATTCTATAGCAAACTTATGTATAGTTACATGACAATTTAAATAAAATTTCTTCTCGATAGTTTTTTCTAGTTGTGCAATAATTTGTAACAAGTTTTATGATTCCATAAGTCAATCAAATGGTTACCCTGGGGTTTGAGTCCAAATTTTGCACAATTTTCATTCACATTGATAATAGTTCCTTCTTTCATATTGGTAATATATTCGGTTTGGAATGTTAATGTATATATTCTAATCCCTTTAGAAACCTAGTTGAACATATCGATAATATTATTTACAAATGGATTTCTTATTTCTTTTGATGTGACTTTATGGTATCTACTTGCTATGGTTTTCTCTGAATCATTACTACAATTTGTGTTTGCGCTCAGGCTGAATTGATAATTCTTTTATGTACAAAAAGATTAATCTAACATAGTTATACTACCATATTTCACACCTACGGAATGTAGTTCTCTAATTGAAATTTAGAATTTTGTTACAAAATTCCTGGTTTAGGTCTTTACCCATTTTTATTTTATTTCTACTGTTATTAGCAACATTTCATTAAGTAGGCGAGATCGAGTTTCCTCAAGGTCCTGCTAATTACTCCTTTGAAATGCTTAAGTATAATTATATAACAAGAACATAGATTGTTCCAATGATGGACTTTTGTCCATTAAATTTTAGGACTAACCTGTTCCTATGATAGTTATAAAAATAATTATAATATCAATGTTCAAATAAGCTTCCATTCCATAATACACACCATCATTTCCATTTCCATTACGTTAAAACTCAGATTATTTTACCATCGAATTATTACATTCCACTAAGCTAGAATTTTGACCACCGTAATTAAAGAAACTCTTCATGTTCTAAAAATAACAAGTTAAGATACTTATCTATTTAGGTTAGGCTGTCAGGAAATTAATAGGGAGGAAAGGCCATTCCTCCCAACCAATGAGAATGATGATTATGTACATTTCTCCCCCTGATCCAGTTTGTCACTCCCAAAACAGTTGCTTGACAAAGGCCTAACAAGGTCTAATCAAAGGCATAAATATTGTACAAGTCTATCCGAATAACTCACAGACTCACAAGTCTTTTTTAGGGATTCCATTGGCTCCAACAAGCTCAAGAACACCCTAACTAGAAGTTTCCTACCTTCCCTCAATAATGTCCTATTGCAAGTTCTCTTCATTCTCCTCACTTGGACCTCCTCCAACCAGGTACCGAATCTTGAAGGTTTCCTCAAGTTTTCTCTCCTCTTCCCCTCTTGGCTGCCTTGTCTCAACTGATATTATTTATCTCCAAGGAGAGGAATAATTGTATTATAACTGTCTAGTGAGTGAAAACCTTTTTTTTTCATTTATTGTCTTGTCCCCATAAATTCCATGGTTGGCCATAACCAATTTTTAAAAATAAACTTCAAACAATTAAAATTTTCACCAGGATTCCACAAAACCCACACTTTACCAATTTACTGCAGTAAAAGTAAATTGAATATTTAATTTTCATTGAGGGGTATTACATCTCCCCCCTCTTCAGTGAAACATCATCCTCGATGTTTCATGGCCTTCGAAATAGGCATAAATATGCCTTGTGAATAAAATATTTATTCTCATCTTACCAGGCTTCCCCTCTCTTGATTGAAGTGAATCCACTATATTTTACCTAGGAATTTCTTTCTTCTGAAGCATAATCTCTTTCTGATAAAAAATGCGTAGAGATTCTACCAGGAATACCTCTTCCAATCTGAGCTACATCCATAATCTTTATAGTTGTTGTTATTTTTCCTTAATAATCATTTTAAAATGTATATATATTCCAAACTTTATTACAAAACCATTAGTTTTTATTTATATACACAACATGGGTCAATAACATGAATCTTAACTCCTCAAAGATTTGTAGCCTACATTCAATAAGAGTTAGTAACATCGTTGTAGGTCATTCACAATAGCAATTAATTCTTTTACTTACCCCAATGGCTATTCCAATTTCCAAGGACTCCATCATGTGGTTTCACTGTAAATTACAGATCATGGAAGTACCAATTTTAGTCATACTATCCATATTGTGTTATTACGATTTTTAGAAACCATTTGTTGTTGTTGTTGTTGTTGTTGTTTTTATTTTTATTTTTTATGATAGATTGAAACTAATGTATTTTCGCACTAGGTAGCATTACTATATATGCATTACTCATATATAAGTATAGGTTTAGGATAACCTTTTCTTTTGCCATGTTCAAGCCAATTGTATTGTTGTTGACTTATCCAAGTAAACTTTGTTATGCCCATCCTAGGCTAATTTGAAATTTTCCTTTTAGCGCAAACTAGGAGTCCACTTTGCAACACTTTCGTAAATTTTGGCCCTCTGTCTCCCTCTGTTTGTTTACATGTACAATCATAAGATTTTTCCCTTATTCTCTGTGTTAATTTACTAGATTTTTTTTTTGTAACATCTTTTACTATATGTAATTCACTTCATTCACTAGCAGGTCATTTTAATACATTTGACTTGCATGGTCTTGTGGAATTGTTAATAAAACACAATTTTATCCCAATAGAAGAATTATTTCATTATTCCACTCCCCAATAATAATACTTGTTATCATTATCCCATTAGTAGGAAATGATGAAATTAGTGACTAGGTGGCTGATAAAGTTAGTCACCATAGCCTTTTCAAGTGAAATACTTCAAAAAATGAGCAATATTAAGTGATTAACTAAAAATGACTAGCATAAACGACTAATTTTGTCTTGAGTTAAAATATACAACTAGCTAATAAGTAATACAACTAAAAATGACTAACGTGAATGAATAATTTAGTCTAGTAACATAAATATGACTACTTAACAAGTAATACAATAGTACAAATCAGTTGTTTATGTTAGTCATTTTAATTATGTCACTTCAGCAATCTAAACTTACAAGTGGTAGGGGATTCAAAAGTTGTTATAGATTGGATAAACGGTTATCCTTCTTTAAACACTTATTTACTGCATCAATGGACTATTAGAGTTATGGAGCTGATTAGAACCTTCAGGGTTATACCCTTTGATCACATTCACAGGGAATTACATTAAAATATTGATAGATTATCCAAAATGGGAGTGGGCTTATAGCTGGGTCAAATACATTATGAAGAATACCTACAAGGATAAGTGTTGAGTAATTAGTAGAGGACACATTTCTTTTAGTTGAAGACTTAAATTTTCATGCATATCTACATTTTTTATTATTAGGGTCATATCCATTGAAATTATGATACTAGTTTTTAAGTTGGACACCATGTTATTGATCTAGTTTGAACATACATTATGAACATAGTAGTACTAGACTCTTATGAAATTATTTTGAATCCTATGGGGATTTTGATATTGCCTGAACATTAGATGTTGAACATATTACAATATCATGTCATTCAAGTAAAGAAAATTTAGTATATGTTAGATGATGTAAATTACATATTTGCATTAATATTAATACAAAAATGATGTCTTTTTCTTATTGAAAAATATTTTTATGGCATTTCCCACCACCTAAGTTACTAGACATAATTTACGCAGGAATACATCTAACTAAAAGAATCTTTGCTTAGTTTCTAAAGATGGTTGATTTCATAACAATGATGATTATTATTTGTCTTCTTGGTACCATATTGATTTGATATTCACCCTATGAGTGACATCAGTTAAAGATTTATTAAAAAAAGGTATTACAGACTCATGTGCTGGTGTCTGTTCTATGTTATTGAAACAACGGATCGATCAGATTGCCAATACATAGACATTTAAATGGAAAGATAGCAAAGAAATACAGTAAGAAAACACAAAGACACAAGAAATTTTAATAAGGAGTTCACCCTATTCTCCAGGGCTACATCTCCGATCCAACTTTCAGTGGTGGCCTTGTTTTATTATTTCTTTAAGCAGAGAAATTACAATACAAGGACTCAATATGAGTTCTCCTGAAGCAGATTTGCTTGGCAGGGTGGTTCTTGGATTCCCCAAGCCACTTGAGTACACAGACTTCTTCTTCCTACCAGATCTATGACCTTCTAGTCTACAGTGGAAAGAGACAAATGTGATGCTCAGTCTTGGACAGATTCCTCTATGCGATGGCTTGAATTTTCAAGCTCTCTGGTGCTCGATGTTGCCTCTAGTCAGCTCGGCCCTCTGTTTCTTCTGCTTTTCTTTACTGCTCTCTGTGTTCAGTCCTCCTCTCAGGGTTCACTATTCCACTTCTTCATCTCTCGACTCTTTCTTCTCTCTTCTGTCTCTGTTCATGGCTTTAGCCATTCGTTCCAATGCCTATTCGGTTCCTCTTCCGCCTTTGTCGATTCACCTTCTGCAGCTGCCCTTGGAGTTCCCTGTTCAGCATCATCATGAACGCTCAGGGAGTAGCCACTTGTCCTCCTCTAAGCAGCGCCAGCCTGCTTCGTCGGTTCGATTATTCACTTACGTCGTGGATGTGTTTTTCCTCCACCATGGTAGTCAAACAGATTCCAAATCCTTCTAAAATGCGGCTTACTTCCCTTTCGATTCCGCTTCCTCCATGGGGAAAGATATTAGCCATCCGATCTGAGTCCCCCAGATCCAATGCCATATGCATGTTTCGTGCGGTTGACTTGCTCGACTGATAGCACGTGATCAACGGTGATTTTCTCTCACCTCTGCCTGCCACACGTCGATCGGTGTATGGAATCGCTCCACTCTCTTGCAAAACCTCTTACCGTTTAAGGGCGCCCCGATCAATACTGCCAGTTTTCCAGAGCGCAGGTCCCACCTTGTACTTTCAGTGCTTTTTCCTTTTCCGCCCACGGTTCTCTGGTTCCCCCACATGACCAAGTTCTCGGTTTTTTCCTTCACTGCCCTATTTTCCCAACGATGCATGATTAGTGCTAAGCGCTAATCGCACATCAAAAAACACCTCTGTTTCCTAATTCGAGACTCCCAGGGGCTACTTTGACCTCCTGCGCGGTCTTCATGGGCCTCGGCCAGCGCGCTTTGACTGAGGTCCTCGTTGTTCCATGTTGGCTGCCATTGCCACTGGTTCAGGGTGTTTTTTACCGTTGTTTTGGATTTCTTTAGAGATTTGTTCGACCTAATACAATCATGGTTCTTTGACAGTCTTCTATGGATCCAATTCGGATCACAACCTTCCCACTGAAAAAGCTTTTGGACCACAAAAAGTTGGTTTTCAAGCATCGACTAAGTGAGGGTATTGTTTCTTCACTTGTCCAATCTCAATCCACTTTGCACTGCTTGGCTTTGAACCTTTGAGCCCAATCCTGAGGTACTCAACATCTCCCCTGCGTGTTTTCCTCACCTTCCTGTCCAGCATTGTGTCTTCCTACAACTCATTGAGGTATTCAGGTAGCAGGTCATCAATAGAAGGCAATTGACTCTGCTCTTCAGGGTCCTCAATCATTGAAGGTTCAAACAATCTCAAGCAATCTGCATTTATGACTGAGTAGATGTGCATGTAAGCTTGTAAATCAAGGTGGAAAGCATTTTCACCAATCTTCTCAAGTATCCTAAAAGGTCCATACCTGATAGGATTTAGTTTTTTACCTTCACCTTGCATCCTGTCCTTGCTGATATACAGCCAGACTTGGTCTCCAACTTGAAAACTATGCTCCATATGATGCTTATCATGCCTAGCCTTATACTTGGCTTGGCTCTTTTCTAGCTATTCCTGTACTGCCTGGTGGATCTCCTGGATCTGTTCAATGAATGTAGTTGCCTTGTCCACATCACTGTGTCCATCAACCATGGCATCTTTACCAAAGACAAAATCCAAAGGAGACCTTGATGTGAAACCAAAACAGGTCTCAAAAGGAGATCTTTGTGTAGAAGAGTGTTTGGCTCTGTTGTAACCATGTTGCACATAACACAAGTGTTCATCCCAAAGTTTAGGATGTTTATTGCAATATCCTCTCAGTAACTGGATCACTGTCCCGTTTACTACTTCTGTCTGGCCATCTATTTGTGGATGAAAAGCTGTGCTTTTCTTCAACTTGGTGTCCATCAGTTCCCACAGACTCGACCAAAACTTCCCCACAAATTGGGTGTCTCGATCAGATACAATGGAAGTGGGTAATCCAAAATGAACCCATACATGTTCAAAGAATAATTTTGCAGTCTATTCAACTGTGATGTGTTTACTACAAGGTATCAAAATACACATTTTGCTGAACCTATCCACAACAACATATAGATAATCATGACGTTTCCTAGATTTAGGTAGTCCTCCAACAAAATCCATGGAAACAATTTCCCAAGGGTGAGAAGGAACTGGCAATGGAGTGTACAAGCCTAGTTTTCTATTGTTGGGCTTGCTTTTAGCACACATGGCACACCCTCTTACATATCTAGAAACTGTCTCATTCATTTTCGGCCAATAACAGAATATTTGCAGATGTGCAACTGTTTTACTTACCCCAAAGTGATCTGATATCAGAGAAGTGTGTGCTTCCCTAATTATCTTTATCCTCTTAGTTTGTGGAATCCAGTGTTTCCCACAATGATATAAGATTCGATCCTTTATATGGTAGTCCAATTCTTCTACTCTTTTGCCTTGACTCAAAGTTGCATATACATCCTTAAAGTCCATATCTTGAGCATATTGTTCTATGTAACTTTCATGTAGCACTGAATTATGCTTAAGTATGGTAGATTCATTTATAATGGGTCTAGATAACATGTCTGCAACCTTGTTATGTATGCCCTTTTTATATTTGATGACTAAGTGAAACTGTTGTAGAAAACCCATCCATCTGTAATGTCTTGATTGCTGCAACTTAGTTTGGGAGTGTAGATATTGAAGTGGATGATGATCAGTATGTATTACTGTCTCTTTGCCTATTAAGTAATGTTTCCACCTTTTCACACTCTAAACTAATGCATACAATTCTTTATCATATGTAGGATAGTTAACTACTGCAGGATTAAAAGTCTCAAAATGATAACATATGGGTTTACCGTGCTGTGTCAACACTACTCCCATGGCATAGTCACTGGCATTAGTTTGGATCTCAAATGGTCTTTCTACATCTGGCAGTGCTAGTACAGGTGCTGTACTAATTTTCTCTTTCAAAGTGTTGAAGGCTTTCTGATGTTTGCCTCCCCACTGAAACACCTTATTCAATCCTGTTAAAGCATGTAAGGGAGCTGCAATTGAGGAGAAGTTAGAAATGAACTTCCTCCAATACTATGCTACTGCTAAGAAGCTTCTCACTTCTGTAGCAGACCTGGGTTTAGGCCAATTCACAATGACTGCCACTTTAGAGGGATCTATTTTCAATTCACCTCCCCCTACTATATGACCCAAGTAGTTTAGAGATGTTTTTCCAAATTCACATTTTGAGAGTTTAACATAAAGCTTTTCTCTTTTCAAAACATCTAATGTCTACTTAACATGCTTTAAATGTTCTTCCCACGTTTTACTAAAAATTAGAATGTCATCCAGATACACAATAACAAAATCATCAAGAAAAGGTCTGAGTACATCATTCATTAATCTCATGAAAGTAGTAGGAGCATTAGTTAAGCCAAAAGGCATAACCAGCCATTCATACAATCCCTGCTTTGTTTTGAAATCAGTCTTCCATGCATCTTGCTCTACAAATCTGACCTGACGGTATCCACTGTGCAAATATAGCTTGGTGAAATAAACAGCTTCCTTCAATTGATTTAAGAGATCATCTATGCGAGGAAGGGGATAACAATTTTTTATTGTTATCTTATTTAGTGCTCGGTAGTCAATGCACATTCTCCACGAGCCATCTTTATTTCTCACCAAAATGATTGGTGACCCACATGGTGATGTGCTAGGTCTGATGAAGTCCTTCTCGAGCAACTCCTGCACCTGCTTCTTGATTTCAGCATTCTCTAAAGCAGACAACCTGTACATCCCAATTTTAGGCAATGGAACATCTTGCTGCAAAATAATATCATGCACTATTCCCTTTTTGGGTGGCAGACCTTTAGGTTATTGAAACAAGACATCATACTCTGAAACAACCTTTTCTATATCAGCATTACAACCCTCAAATACATTGGTTTTATCAGGTTTCTTTTCCTTTAAAACCATCAGTAAGAATTGTTTGCATGAATTTATCATTCTTTTCATCTGTTCTGAGTTTATGAGAGTGTAATTATTCTTGAGCTTATGAGCTCTTACAAAGTAT
The DNA here is from genome assembly GCA_031772625.1 of Pinus tabuliformis. Taxonomy (NCBI): domain Eukaryota; kingdom Viridiplantae; phylum Streptophyta; class Pinopsida; order Pinales; family Pinaceae; genus Pinus; species Pinus tabuliformis. The sequence continues at coordinate 563,040,986 of CM062804.1, read as the reverse complement.
TCGATTCCATCTTTAACAAGTAGATACTTGTTCTCAGCTCTATAGAAAATAGCCTTTCTATCATACAAGTAAGGACTTCCTAAAACAATTCCACATATATCCAAAGGAATTATGTCTAACTCAACCTCATCTACAAATGCTGACCCAAAAGAAAATTTGAGTTTGCACTATCTAGTCACTTGTAGTTGTGCTTTATCATTCAAACATCCTAATGGGTATGATTTCTTGTGAGGTGTAGTTGCTAATCCCAATTTCTTTACAATTGCTTCAGAAATCAAATTTACTTGTGAGCCACTATCAAACAAAGTATCAATCTTTTGATTTTTGGAAATAACTCGAATATGGAAAAGCTCATTTATTTTTCTCTAATTTTCTTCATCAATAACAGATTGAGCAGAATTACTAGTAGATGCTTTAGAATTCTTACCTTTTATACCTGTGGCTGCTATAGTTGTTTCATCTCCTAAGTCTAACCCCAAATCTTTCTAAATAGCTGCAATTGTCTTCTTCTTCTTGCCCTCAGACTTCTTAGGTCTCAGCTCTGGATGTAGAATCCAACAATGCTCATCATCATGCCCCTCCTTTTTATAGTGAGTGCATGAAGCTTTGGCTTTCTGTGTAGTGTTAGCCTTCCTTGCTTTCCACTTCTTTTTTCTTTTCTCCTTGCTCTTGCTTACAGTGGGTTGGGATGGTCCCCCAACTTCTGGATTGCCATTCTTTCCTCTAGCTTCTAGATGAGTAGCTTGTACAGATACCTCATCTATACTAGTGGGATTAAACATGAGGATGGTATGCCTCATGTAGCTATGTAGACCACCAATGTACTTCAAAAGAGTCTCTGGTGAGTCTAATGAGATACCCAACATCAATGCTCTCTTTCTGAATTCTTGAGTATACCCTTGCACACTTTGCCCTTTCAATTGTCGAAGAGTTTGCTAACTCATCATGGCTTGTTGCATGTAGGCCAATGGATAGAACTACTTTTTGATTGCAACAACAAATTCACTCCAGACAGAGATGGTATTGCCATGTTTTTTCATATCAGCTTGGGTTCTGACTTCCTACCAAACCAAGGCAGTGCCTCCTAGGGATAGGCTTGCCAGCTGAATCTTACTCTTGTCTAAGTCTATGTTCTGTACCCTGCAATACACATCAATTTGTCTAATCCAGTTGTCCAACTTTTCAGCATTTAGCTCTCCATCATATATAGGCAAATCAAATTTAACATCTAGCTTAATCAAAGATGCTTTCTTATTATGCACAGGGCTATTAGGAGGTGTGAGAAAGCTTTCCTCTTTCCCCTTTCCTTTGGAGTGGTCATGGAAGTGAGACTCATCTTCTTCCTTATCTTGTTTAGAGCCTAATGAATCTTTAACCATTTGCTTTCTATAGTCTCTATACATTTCTTCAACCATAGACTTTATAGCTAGGAAAATCTCTATGAATTAAGGGTCTGGCCCTACAGAACCTTCCTCTGACATTGTTTTCTGAGAATAGACTCTCCCAATTTCAGGATTAGTTTCCACCAACTCTCCTTCTCCTAATTTGAGCTTTGATCTAGTGAGCATCCACAGCTAAACCAACACAAGCTTGTTTAACCTTACAGCCTAGAGCTCTAATACCACTTGATCTGATATTCACCCTATGAGTGACATCAATTAAAGATTTATTAAACAAAGGTATTACAGACTCATGTGCTGGTGTGTGTTCTGTGTTATTGAAACAACAGATCGATCAAATTACCAATACACATACATTTAAATGGAAAGATAACAGAGAAATACAATAAGCAAACACAAATACACAAGAAATTTTAACACAAATACACAAGAAATTTTAATAAGGAGTTCACCCTATTCTCCAGGGCTACATCTCTGGTCTAGCTTTCAGTGGCGGCCTTGTTTTATTGTGTCTTTAAGCAGAGAAATTACAATACAGGGACTTAATATGAGTTCTCCTGAAGCAGATTTGCTTGACAGGGTGGTTCTTGGATTCCCAAAGCCACTTGAGTACATAGAATTCTTCTTCCTACCAGCTCTGTGACCTTCTGGTCTACAGTGGAAAGAGCCAAATGTGATGCTCAGTCCTAGATAGATTCCTCTATGGATGGCTTGAATCTTCAAGCTCTCTAGTGCTCGATGCTGCCTCTGGTTAGCTCGACCCTCTGTTTCTTCTGCTTTGCTTTACTGCTCTCTATGTTCAGTCCTCCTGTCAGGGTTCACTGTTCCACTTCTTCGTCTCTCAACTCTTTCTTCTCTCTTCTGTCTCTGTTCATGGCTTTAGCCATTCGTTCCAATGCCTGTTCAGTTCCTCTTCCGCCTCTGTCGATTCACCTTCTGTAGCTGTGCTTGGAGTTCCCTGTTCGACGTCATCATGAATGCCCAGGGAGTGGCCACTTGTCCTCCTCTAAACGACACCAGCCTGCTTCGTTAGTTCGTTTCTTCACTTATGTCATGGATACATTCTTCCTCCACCATGGTGGTCAAATGGATTCCAAATCCTTCTAAAACGCGGCTTAATTCCCTATCGATTTTGCTTCCTCCAATGGGCACGATCTCAACCTCTGATCTAAGTCCCCCAGATCCAACGCCATACGTACGTTTTGTGCGGTTGACTTGCTCGACCGATAGTGCACGATCAATGACGGTTTTCTCTCACCTTCGCCTGCCATGCGTTGATCGGTGTATGGAATCGCTCCACTCTCGTCCAAAACCTCTTACCATTAAAGGGTGCCCCGATAAATACAACCGGATTTCTAGAGCGCGGGTCCCGCCTTGTACTTTCAACACCTTTTCCTTTTCTGCCCACGGTTCTCTAGTTCCCCCACGCGACCGAGTGCTCAGGCTTTTCCTTCACGGCCCTATTCGCCCAGTGATTCGTGATTAGCACTAATCGCGCATCAAAAACCACCTCTATTTCCCGATCCGGGGCTCCCAAGGGCTACTTTGACCTCCTACGCGGTCTTCATGGGCCTCATTCAACGTGCTTTGACCGAGATCCTCATCGTTCCACGTTAGCTACCATTGCCACTGGTTCAGGGTGTTTTTGATTGCTGTTTTGGATTTCTTTAGAGATTTGTTCGACCTGATACAGTCATGGTTCTTTAACAGTCTTCTATGGATCCAATTCAGATCACATATGCTAATGTTCAGCTTCCATGATGGCTTTGTGATGGTTGGGCTTCCTCTTAAGAGGCATGTGAACCCCAAGGTTGCACACAACTTGTTGAATGTGAATATGGGGTTTGAAACTTGGTAGGCACAATGTTATCTATGTTGTATGAAATGATGTTGAGGTTTCAAGACATTACCTTGAATCCTACAATAACATTGTGCCACCCCTTAAACCCTATGTTAAACACTAAATGCTTTGGCATTGACGTGCAAAAATAAATTTCATGAGAAATATATATTTATAATTTATACAAAACCATATATCAAATAATGCAATTATGCTAAAATTATACAAAATATCCAATTATGATTGTCCTCATAAAAAATTCAAATACATATAACTAGCCTAAATCCATCTTAACCCCGGATCTATCAAGCGCCAAGAGGGATCCAATCTCTCGAGGTGAAAACCTATTTTTTTAGTGCAAAACTTGAGGAAAGGTGTGCACCTCGAGACATTTGATCCCTCTCAGTGCTTGATAGATCTGGGGTTAAGATGGATCTAGGCAGGTTATATAATACTATATAATATCTATTTTTGTATTTATGTGTCTCTTTCTTATTCACTCTCTCTATTTCACCCCCAAACATGCACACACTCTCTCCATATATATCTATCTCTCTCCCTCTCTCTCTCTCTCTCTCCACCTTTCTCCGCTTATGTATTTCTTCTTCCTTCCCTCTCTCTCTCCCCTACAACTCCATCTATCTCTCCTTATCTCTCTTGATTCCTCTCTCCCCATTTCTCTCCCACCTCCCTCTATCTTCCCCTCATCTCTCTCTCTCTCTCTCCAACTCTGTCACTATCTACCTTTCTATTTCATTCTCTCCCTTCCCTCCATCTATTTGTATCGCTATTTATCTTGTCCCCTACTCTCCCTATCTCTCTCTTCCCTCTGTTAGAGCCTATATTGACCTTAGGCTGAAGAAATTCAATCCTAGGATAACCACAAATCAAGCTTAACCTCGTAGCTAGCCCTACCAGGTCGGGAGAGGGCTCTCTCCTTTATGAATCTCGATCAAGATGATTGAATCAGATATGGATTTTAGGCTAGGTATAGTAGCCCTATGGTTTTTGATTGATTTTTTTGGTTTTGTTGCTGGATCAAGTGGAGCCAGGCAGTTTTGGGTCTGAGAAATTAAGTCAGGATGCAGGGTGTTCTATGGGGCAGGGTAGGTAGGTGCTTTAGCACTTGAAATTGAGTGAGATGATAGGTATAATACTTGTGAGTAGTTGAGGAGGGCATGCAAAGATCATGTATCCTTCTTAAACAGTAGAAAACATAGAAAACTGAATGGCTTCCCAAGGCAGAGCACTGTAAACAATGAATTTTACTTATCTATCTTGATATCATTAAGCTAGAAGCAATGATTTAGATTGTGGCACACATAAAACATGAGAAAAACTGATAACAAAAGAATAAACTATACAAAAACACCATACCACAAGTATCCCATAAAAATAGCTGCAAATCTTAGTTTATTTCCTTGCCAAACTGCTGAAAAAGGTGTACAATGAAGCTCAGAGCATCCAAGAGAGTCCACCATTTGCTAATGACAAAAAAAATACATAATATAGACATCAAAACACCTATGCTAGCCATCATGGGTTGAAACCAAGAGAAAAGGAGCTGTTACAACCATTTCCAAACAGGGACCAGGAATATAGGTAGTGGAACAACTTGCCTCTATAAGCATGGAAACTGATTCATTGACCTCAAAACCACCTCAAACTGATGAATCTACCCTATAAGATCATTTCACTATTACATTTACATGAAAAGTCATTAATTACAATCATAAAATCATCCATGAAGAGAGAAAAAGTCAACTTGCAGTGAGGATAGGTGAAAATTGGATTTTCTGGAAAACTGGTCAAAAGCGTAGCACCATGAGCCAAAAGCGCAGTGCTTCTTTACACCCACTTTTGGAGGCCTTCCCCTTAGCCAAATTTAGCCCAAGATGGATCATTGGAAATATTTTCCTATCTAACTTCTGAAACAACTTGAATGTTTGCATTTGGAGGTCATTTTCCCCCTCAAAACTTAAATATTCCAAGGCTGCTTCTGTGTGTCCAAAAAGAGGCAAAGAGGTCATTTTTGGATCTTTTGGTGACCTAGCTTTGCTCCAAAACTTCTGAAATATTCAGAGATGAATGCTCTCATCATGCTGAATCCAAATATATAAGTTTTTACTCCAAAAAGTTCTCCAGGGAAAAGCGCAGCGCCGGTGGAATTGCACTTCTGGGCCAATTTCCTGTGTTGCAAATTTCAAAATAAAAAAAAAAAAACAAAAATCTTCAAAAATTTCTCGGATTTGGCATGGGATACCACCATCAGTTTCTTTGATGGGCTAGTGAGGCTTCAACTAGTATCTTCAACTTATCTTGCTTTTTTTGCTCTTTAAAGCCTTCCTCAACCTAGCTTTAAGTTTCTTGATCCTTCTGTTATAGATTTTGTTGCGGGTCAAGTAATGGTAGGCCATGTGGTGAAGCATATTCTTATCCCTGTTGGCCTTCTCAATTAGCCCCTCAAGGTGTATGTTGACCCTCTCAAGCCAAGTTTCCCTATCATTCTCAATCTCTTGTTCAATTGAGGTCAACTTGACATTATCCTCCTTGGCCTTTTGCCTATTTTCTTTGATCATTTGTAGCTTCATGAGGATTTGCTTGTCACTCAATTGTTTGTTTTCCTACTCTAAATATTTGATGATGAATTTAGCCCTCTCTAAGTTATCTGACAAGGATTCTATTTCAGCTTCTTGTTCCTTTATGACCATGTCTTTGACAGTCTTAGGATCCTGAGCTTCCAAGTAAATAATGTCAACTCCATGATGAGTAAAGTGCTGCTGTGGTTCCTCATACTCAGCAAGATCAAAATCTCTTTCTTGCTCATCACCAAGATCCTCTTTTTGCACCTTTTCCTTGCCCTTGCTTTTTCCCTTGATTTGCTGCTCAACCTGTACCTATTTTGCTGAAGAAGAAGGCAAAACCCCTTCCATAGCTTGTGGAGATAGCATTTTCCTGTGGCCTGATGATGAAGGCAAGACCCCCTCCACACCTTGTGGTGATAATACTTGCCTAGCAACTGCAAAAATTTTCCTAGCACCCCTCTTATATGTCACAAACACTGGCACTCCAACAATTTTAGTCTCTTTGACTTTTTCATGGCTTGAAAGTCCACCTTCTTCATGATGTACTGATGAAAAGATTTGTGGGCTTTTGAACATCTCATGAGAAATGAAAGTCTCCCATGGCATACTAAAGAGGCTCAAGTGGTGAAGAATAATGATTTTGATCAAAGAATAATGGTAAATGCTATTCAAATGCTGGGGGTATGACTTCCTCTGTACGATATGTGTCATCTTCTCAATGTTTCTAAACATGAAGTAAGGGATATTCATCATCTTTATTGTAGTGAAATGCATGAGAAGTCTAATGTGGTAGGCAGACAATTGGGAGAACCTACCTTCATAAGTGAAGTACTTGATAATGATTGTCATTAATGGGGCATACCTGTCTTCCAGAAACTTGAAGGGGAATACTCTCTTCATTTTGTCTTTGTATCTAGCCTTGATGTAAGGCTCATAGTACTCCTCATCAATATCCTGACCTTTGTACCAATTTTCGCCCACATCTGAAATTCCTGTAGCCTCTAAGATGATAGCTGGTGATATGGTGAAGGTTATTCTGGCAAGCGTTACTTCATTACTGTGCAAATGAGTCACAAATAGCCTAGCCAACTCATGATGAAATCTAACTCTTTCTATCATTTCACAAAAATCAAAGCATGCCTGGTGTTTAAAGCAAGAAATGGCAAGTGGACAGGCTTGTAACTCCCTCAAAATAGTAGGCTCTTCTCTAATAATTCTTCCTCCTTTATGAGGCTTCCTATGCTACTTATGTCTCTCCATGGAACTATCACTGAGTGTCTCTTCTTCATAGCCATATTCACTATCTCTTTCCATTGTTTTTCTGTGGCTGTGAACACTTATGGACAATAATGGGATAGGGTGAATGAATGAAATGAATAGAGTGAAGATGAAGGAGTATGTGAGAGTATGATGTGTGAAAAAGTTTTTAGGGATGAGTAGGGTTTTAGGGAGAGTGGGTAGGGTTTGTAGGGTTGATGGAGAGTGTAAATAGGAGATTTAGGGAAAATGTATGAGGGGAATGGGATTTAGGAAATATGGTATGTAGAAATGGAGTTTAGTAAATAATGGCAAGTATATAGGGTATATAAACACTAGTGATATGAGGAAAACTAGGGTTTCACCCTAGAAGCTAGGGTTTTAGTTTTAAGAATGCTAAGCACCAAAATTGGCAAACAAACCCTAGATCATAAGATATGATGATTGTACTTACTTGAAAGAGAGTGAAATTGATTACTTTGAGGTGAGTTTGGCAGGTGTAGAACGTTTTGGGCGATTTGGAGCTTGGCAGGGCAGAAGCACAACACCTCACACAAGTGCGTAGCGCCACTCTGAAAGCGCATCACTCGTGTAAAATTACACAAGGAAATGCTGCCAGGTGCGCAACACCAACTTAAAAACGCAATGCCCTCCTCAAAAGCGTAGCGCCGGTCAATTTTGTCCAAAAATGTAGCAACTAACTTGCATTTGCCCAATAATGCTTGAAATCGACCCTTAGCTCTCCTTTTGGCACTTTGAATTTCAACACTAAGACAATGAAATGATAAATAGAAGGATGGCTTTATATAGCTTTCACTTTTTTAGTTTTTTTGATAAAAGCCCACTTTTATAATGTCTATCTATTTTTTCCAATACTCTATTTTTTGATGCTTGGTTTCTTTCCTTTGATAGGTGGACTGATGCTCAAATTCTTTGACTTTTTGTAGTGGCAGTGCTTTGGCAACATCACCAAATGTCCAAAAGTAACATGGAACCATTATTACATATGAGAACATTAAAATTACATGAAATTTAAGAATAAAATACAAATGCTCTATTTTCACCTCAAAAGTAGTTTTGAGGTGAGAACTTCATTAAGCTTACAAATTAACAAATTATGACTTTTCTGATCATTATTGACCTCCTCATATCTTTGCTAACCATTATTAGCAATAATCATTGAATTTTGACCATTGTGGAAAACCTAAGACCTAATGAGACTGAAACCCTATGTAATTGATGAAATGAACTAAAAATGAGCATGAATCATGAATGAAAGGTGTGAAAGGAGGTAAAAAAGTACATATCATGAGGGAAAAACTGAAATAAACCCTACCATCAGTAAATCCATGGCCTAATGGAATGAAACCTCATTAGAATGGGACTCCTAATATGAAATGCAAAAGAGTAATTTTTTATCACTGATGGCAGTGTGAAGACACTAACACTAACATTGGCTCCAATGGGGATGCTAGCTCCTTGGAGGTGCCAAGAACCATAGATATCTACTAACATGTAGGATAGTGCCTCATCCATTAGCCAATGGAGTCAAGGCACTTGAAAAACTGAAACTGACACTATGCAGACTGACTCAAGACTCAAAATGTGACTAGACATTGAATTAAACACACCAACTGAAACAAATAACTCATCTTTATAGCCTTCACCTCCGGCCCCAAGCTGAAATGACTGTGTACCTTTGAAAACTTTCAATGAAAAAGGAAAATGGTATATACAATGATCACATCATGATTTTAGAAATCACCTTAGAAGAAGTAGCGCTTCAAGAGCCTACCATTGGCTGGCCCTCCTAAACAATATTGTCCATCGATTTCTTTTAGCAGGAATGCATTTTGTCCTCTGTATGCAGCAATCTTATAGGGTCCTTTCCATAAGTTTTCAAATTTACCATTCTTGCCCTTATCTTCATTCCTAGCATCCCACCGCAACACTACATCCTCAAGCTAGAATTTATCTGCTTTTGTTTTCCGGTTATAGATCTTTTTTATCTTTTCTTGCAATCTGAAAGTATTTTGGAAAAATTCCTCCCTTGTTTGTTGTAAATGGATCATCTGATTTATTTTTCACTGAAATTCATTTTCCTCACTGCCAGCCTCCTATAAATTTTTTACAACCAGAACTACAAGAGATGTTGGAAAAAATATGCCAGTGCCATAAACTAGTTCAAATGGAGACATACCTATGGACTTCTTCTGGTTGACTTTGTCAGCCCACAAGGCATTAACTAACTTTCTGTGCCAACCTTTGTTATTTGTTTCCAACATTTTCTTGATGATGTTCACCAATGACTTATTGGATGATTCAGCCAGACCATTTCCCTATGGGTAATATGTGGTAGATTGACCCAAAGTAATCTTATACTTGCTGCAAAAATCGATCATCTTCTTGGATTTGAATGTAGCTGCATTATCTGTGATGATTTTACTAAGACAACCGAAACGATATAATATATTTGATTCCAAAAATTGAATGATTACCGTATATGTGGCTTGTTTAGTTGGAATTGCTTCAATCGAGTTCGTAAAATAGTCAATTACTGTTCGGATCCATTTGTGTTGTGCCAACGATGTTGGATGGATTTCCCTGATAAAATCGAATCCCCACTGCTGAAATGGTGCATTGACTTCAACCAGTTTCAGAGGAAGAGGCAAAAATTTTCTTTTACCTTGAAAGACCTGACATTCATGACAGTTCATGACTGTTTTGTACACATCAGAAAACAAGGTTGGCCAGTAATAGCCTGCTCTCAATATTTTATTTTCTGTTGTCTTAAAAAACAAGTGACCACCACAATCACCCTTGTGAAAGTCACTCATCACCTACTGGGCTTCATCTTCAATTAAACAATTCAGGAAAACCCCTCTTGGATCCTTCCAATAAAGGGCATTATTCAAAATACAGAATTTGGCAGCTTTAAGTTTGAGAGATCTACCTTTGTTCTTTGTCATCCCTAGAGGTGGCGAGAGGCGCTGAAGTACATACACGATATTTGAATACCATGGTGACTGAAGGAACACTTCAGACACTTGAATCAGGGAGCTATCTTCTTCATCTTCCGACATGGCTACGATAAGGTTTATATCTAAAGAATGCAAATTTGATTCCGCCATTAACCTCGCTAGGCCTTGTCCTTTAATCAGCTTTGTAGGCTTGATCTCCAGATTGTATTCCAACATTGCAGCAATCCATTTTCCCCACCTTCCTTTTGGATCGGTTTGTACCAACACATCCTTAACTGCTGCGTTAGGAAAGTATGCTATGATGTGTGAGTGCAGAATATACACTCTAAAGTCTTTCAAAGCTTTGACAAGAGCAAGAGCCTATTTTTCAATTATGTTGTACCGCAAAGCAACATCTCCAATGGTCTTGCTAAAAAATGCAATGGGATTTTCTAGCTGATCTCTCTTTTGCATTAAAACTGTTGCCATGGTATGCATAGATGCAAATGAGAATAAAATCAAATCTTGTGTATAATCAGGACTAATCAAAATCGGGGCTGTAGATAAAGCATACTTTACCAGATTAAATGACTTCATAGCATCCTCCATCCATTTTACCACGTTGTCTTTCTTTAACATATTAGTAATTTCTCTCAAATGCTCAACTAGATTGGGTACAAATCAACGTAAGAAATTCATCTTACCATTAAAAGCTTGTATCTCTTTTTTGTTCCTGGGAAAATCTATCCACTGGATTGCTTATACTCTTGAAGGATCAATGTGAATTCCTTCCTTTGAGATAATATGACCAATCAACTTCCCTTCATCCATAGAAAAGAGACTTTTCTTCGGATTGAGTGATATCCCAAATTTCCTACATCGCTGAAACATAATCCTTAAATGGTGAATATGCTCATCATTTGAACCTGAAAAAACTGTCAAATCATCTAAATATACAACTAGAAATACATCGTTTTCATTGGCAAAAGCGATGTCTATTGCACGCTAAAATGTGGCTCCAACATTTTTCAAACCGAATGGCATTTTAGCATAATGAAAAGTTCCCCAAGGGGTGGTAAATGCAGTATTATCTTTTTCATCTTCATGCACTAGAATTTTATTATACCCTAAATGTCCATCGAGTAGTGACATGCACGATGCTTCAACCACTCTCTGGAGGATATGATCCATTTTCAGCAACGGGTAATTTTCCTTCAATGATACTTTATTTAAATTCCGGAAATTGATACACAATCTGATTTCCCCAGTATTCTTGCGTACAGGAACAAGATTCGAAATCCCATCAGAAAATCTGAATGGGGCAATTATACCAGCGTTGTATAATCTATTCACCTCTTTTTCAATGGAAGGCAACAACTTGGGATTGATTCTTCTCAGCTCTTGTCTGAACGACCTCTGATTTGGCTTGATGGGAATAGTGTGCTGAATTATGTCTTTGTCATACACCTTTAGATCTAAATAATCCCAAGAAAACACATCAGTAAATTCAGATAACAATCTAACATATTTAGACTTTACCTCGGGAGACAATGTTTTGAACAATTTCACAAACTTATGCTTATCTGTTGTTCCAAGATTAACATCCTCAACAAGTTTTTCTGTAGGCACCAAGCTTGGCTTTCTAGCCACATCATCCTGATTGAAAAGTTCTTCTAAAGGTATGAGACCTTTAGGAATAATGTTGTCTTTCCGCTACAATATTTCCATTTGATTCACCTCAATTTCCGGTTCATCGATATCATTATCAACTTCTATGGAAGCATCCTTGTAGTTTCCTTCATTGTGCAAAAAGGTATTGATCTCCTTGTCATCCGAAAACAATTTCCAGTACCTTAAATTGTCCGGAACAACAGGGCGGTGTTTGACATGGATCTCAAACTTGTTGTTGGAATACATCGGAATCCTCAAATTACTTGCAGCAGTGGCAAGTGAATCTGCAATAACATTTTGAGCATGAGGTACAACTATCAAAGTATATTCTGGAAACCTAAGTAAGATATCTAAAATTGAATTATGGTAGGCTCTCATCTACGGGTGTTTAGCTTGATATTCACCCTTGACTTGCTTGATTATCAACTCTGAATCTCCATAGACTGATATCCTTTTTGCATTCAATTTTTTTCAGAATTTTCAAACTTGTAATCAATGCTTCATACTCGGTTTCATTGTTAGAACAGTCAAAGGCCAATTTATATGAACATATTCTAACATTACTAGGAACTTTATTTGGTTGGAAAGCGGGGCTGTGAATCCAAATCCCTATGCCGGCACCATCCTTACCCACAACTCCATCAAAATCCATGCTCCATAGGCCTGCTTCTTCTTCTAAATGCTGAAATTCTATTTCATTCTCTTTCTTACTTTGACTGACCTCTTCATTTTTCTGTTGTTCACTGTCTTTTTGCTGCTGCCGATATGTAGACTACTCAGAAGTACTTGCAATTTTATGTCTTTCTTGATCAAGGGCTGCTCTGAAATTTTCTGAAATCTCTGGAACATCTTCTACTTCAACTAACTGACTGTCAACATCATTCAAACCACTATCTGAATATAGTACAAATGACTCTAAATCTGTATGTACAACATTAATTGGATGATTAAGCGATTTCTCCTTGCTTGTAATCATGTATTTCATTTTATTCTCCCGGTATAGTTTTCTCAATTGGCCAAACATGGGAATGGTAGCATAGGAGAAATGTAGTTGTAAAGTCCCTTTAAGCTTCGCACCCCACGATCCGGACAAAAGCATACCAAACCGTGGTGGAATGCCCGCAACAACCACATCCATGAGAACATTCTTGGCCGGGATTTGGTTTAAAGATACCACCAAGTCTTTAATAAGACCAATACAACAGACTCTACTAGAATCAAAAGAATATAGGTCATGATATTTTCGAGTAATGTCAAGGCCCAGTTTCTCCATAATGGATTTTGGCACCAGATTATGGGAAGCTCCGGAATCAAACATGGCATTGCGGAGGACATACTTTTGTAGTCTAAGGCTTATATAGAATGGAGTAACTTCACTATCCTTAGACTGACTTTCTAAGGCATGGCCAAAAGTAAGCTCAAGGTGATCATATTCTACATTGACCATATCAGATAAAGGATCTAAGTGCAAAATTTTGGACACTCGGTGTTTATAACTGTTGTTTTAATCAATTTAGTCAAAGGAATCAAAACTTTTAATTTAGCAATCTCATTTTCTAAACTAAAACCTGAAACTTTATCTACCTCTTTGACTGGAGGGTCCTTCTTTTCAACTTTTTCTTTTGCTGCACTTTGATGATTATTCTTCTCGTTTGAAATGCTTTTGGCGGATGATCCTTTGCTGGAAATCGGATCAGTAGGCTCTTTTCCTTTCTTCTGAATATTTGAGGAGTCATTTTGGGGTTGTGCTCCCTTTCTCTTTTGAACTGGACTGAATGGTACATCTCTGCTTCTCAATGAATATTGTTTTCACTATTCTGTCAATGCATTCATATATCCTCGCTGATAATCATATGACTCATCCTCCAAAACTGCCTCATTTGCTAGTATGTAGTCTTCATCCCTTTGGGCATCTGGGACCTCCGAATATTCTTCATCTTCCATGAGAAAAATGGGCAAACCATCAACAGTAAAGAAATGATTCGCCTCTACCACCGGATCATCATCATCTTCATCCTCTATTCCATGCACATAGTTTTGCTGCAAAGGAGTTCTGACCTGCTGCTGTTGTGACGACTGATCTTGTGCCTTTTGCTCCCTTTGTTTAATCCTAAATTGGGGCTACTGCTATCCTCTAAAGTTTGGATTTCTAATTGTGGTTTCAGGCTTGTCTGCAACTGTCAACCGGTCAAAAATTTTCTCAATTTTCCGGAGAATATTATCTACCTTAACATCTGAGGAAGATGCTTCTTCCTTTATAGTTACCTTCTTTTCAGTTTTCATCCTTTCTCTTTTGGCCAGCAAATTTGCCTCTACACTCACAGTTTTCTTCTGCATATCCTCAAGTGTAGTAGGATCTCTTTCTCGTAACTGATATGACATATCAGCATCGAAACCATCCGGAAATTTGATCAATGCTAACCCCATTGGTGGTTTAATGCTAGCTGGAATAACATTATAAACTGCATTGAACCTTACACAGTAATCTTGGACACTTTAACCCGCATTCCTTTTGATATTTTCATACTCAGGTAGAATTTGGAGAGGGTTCTTCTTTACCTCCCACTGGTCCAGGAATTGTCTATGCAGAACCAGTAAAGTATTAATAGATGCCACTGGTAATACTCTGAACCACTTTCAAACCTCACCTCCAAAACTCTGTACAAATAATCTCATGGACACATTTTCTGCATCTACCTCATGAAGATCAAAGAAGTCGTTCATCCTATCAACATGTCGTTGTGTTGTGATACTTTGAGTGGCATCAAACAATGGTATCTTACTTTGGTAATCAGTGGGCATATCATCCAGATTCTGAGGCAGAACGAGAGGTGCATATCTAGTAGCCATGACTTGAGGCGGATTTGAAACTAATGTTGGGGAAACAGGGGGATTTATGACAACAGGGGCAGTTGATGTAACAGAGGTGATGGGTGTTTGAGGGGTAACGATACACTGATGAGGGAGCGAATGTATGAATGGAGATGAGGGATGATTTTCGGAAATATGGGGAAATGATGGTGAGGCAAAAGATGTTGAAGCCAAGTCAGAGAGTTCATGGATTCTATCAGTGGTGAGGGACGACTGAGGGGAATTCCGAAGGTTTCGGTTACTTAACAATTTGGCTCGTTGGATCTCAAGTTCTCTGGTGAATTTTGGATCTGGGACTATGTCCAACAGTTCGCTATCAGATGTGGTTCTAAACAGTGAGAGACCAAAATACTCGTCAAAAGGGAGATCTTCAAGGAACATCCACTCGACCAGGCATGAATGAGATCTAAAAACAGGTCTAGGACTTCGTGAACTTTCTTGTCTGAGTATCTGTGGAATGAGATTATGATTTTCAAATACTGGAGGAGGATCCAGATCAGGATTAGACCCGGTGTATCTTCTTGAAGCCAGTGTGTTCAAAAGTTCTCAAGATTTTTATATTGCTTTACAACTTTCCACTTTTCAGCCTAATGAATTCTAAACTTATCATCCAAAAGTTCAGAACTTCTTAGTAGTACTGGGGTATAATGAGATTTTCTTTCCCTAGTATGGTTGCCACTATGTTAGAGCCTAGATTGACCTCAGGCTGAAGAAAGGCAATCCTAGGATAACCACAAACCAAGCTTAACCTGGTAGCTAGCCCTACCAAGTCGAGAGAGGGCTATCTCCTTTTTGAATCTCAGTCAAGATGACTAAATCAAATATGTATTTTAGGCTAAGTATAGTAGCTTTAGGGTTTTTGATTGATTTTGTTGCTGGATCAAATGCAGCCAGACAATTTTGGGTCAGGGAAATTAAGTCAGGATGCAAGGTGTTCTATGGGGCAGGGTAGGTAGGTGCTTTGGCACTTGAAATTGAGTGAGAGGATAGGTCTAAGACTGGTGAGTAGCTGAGGAGGGCATGCAAAGATCATGTATCCTTCTCAAACAGTAGAAAACATAGAAAATTGAATGGCTTCCCAAGGCAAAGCACTGTAAACAATGAATTCTACCTCTCTATCTTGATATCATTTAGCTAGAAGAAATGAGTTAGATTTTGGCACACATAAAACATCAGAAAAACTAATAACATAAGAAGAAACTATGCAAAAACACTATACCACAAGTATCCCATAAAATAGCTACAAATCCTGGATTATTTCCTTGCCAAACTGCTGATAAAGGTGTACAATGTAGCTCAGAGCATCCAAGAGAGTCCAACCTTTGCTAATGACAGAAAAAATACATAATATAGACATCAAACCACCTATGCTAGCCATCAGGGGTCGAAACCAAGAGAAAAGGAGTTGTTACAACCATTTCCAAATAGGGACCAGGAATATAGGCAGTGGAACAACTTGCCTCTATAAGCATGGAAACTGATTCATTGACCCCAAAACCACCTCAAACTAATGAATCTACCCTCTAAGATGATTTCACTATTAAATTTACATTTCAAGTCATTAATTACAGTCATAAAATCATCCATGAAGAGAGAAAAAGTCAACTTGCAGTGAGGATAGGCGAAAATTGGATTTTCTGGCAAACTGGTCAAAAGCGTAGCGCCATGAGCCAAAAGCACAGTACCGCTTTCCACCCACTTTTGGAGGCCTTTCCCTTAGCCAAATTTAGCCCAAGATGGCTCATTGGAAAGGTCTTCCTATCTAGTTTCTGAAACAACTTGAATATTTTCATTTTGAGATTGTTTTTTCCCTCAAAACTTGAATCTTCCAAGGTTGCTTCTGTGTGTCCAAAAAGAGGCAGAGAGGTCATTTTTTGGTAGTTGTTGGACCTTTTGGCGACCTAGTTTTGCTTCAAAAATTCTGAAATCTTCAGCGATGAATGCCCTCATCATGCTAAATCCAAATATATAAAATTTTTCTCTAACAAGTGCTCCAGGGAAAAGCGCAGCGCCAGTGGCGCTACACTTCTGGGCCAATTTCCTGTGTTGCAAATTTCAAAATTTGAAAAAAAAAAAAAATCTTCAAAACTTGCCCAGATTTGGCATGGGACACCACCATCAGTTGCTTTGATGGGCTAGTGAGGCTTCAACTAGTATCTTCAACTTATCTTGCTCCTTTTTTCTCTTTAAAGCCTTCCTCAACCTAGCTTTAAGTTTCCTGATCCTTATGTTACAGATTTTGTTGCGGGTCAAGTAATGGTAGGCCATGTGGTGAAGCATATTCTTATCCCTGTTGGCCTTCTTAATCAGCCCCTCAAGGTGTATGTTTACCCTCTCAAGCCAAGTTTCCCTATCATTCTCAATCTCTTATTCAATTGAAGTCAACTTGACATTAGCCTCCCTGGCCTTTTGCCTGTTTTCTTTGATCATTTGCAGCTCCATGAGGATTTTCTTGTCACTCAATTGTTTTTTTTCCTTCTCTAAATATTTGATGATGAACTTAACTCTCTCTAATTTATGTGACAAGGATTTTATTTCAGCTTCTTGTTCCTTTATGATCATGTCTTTGACAGTCTTCAGCTCCTGAGCTTCCAAGTCAATAATGTTAACTCCATGATGAGTAAATTGTCGTTGTGGTTCCTCATGCTCAACAAGATCAAAATCTCTTTCCTACTCATCACCAAGATCCTATTTTTGCACCTTTTCCTTGCCCTTGCTTTTGCTCTTGCTTTGCTGCTCAACCTGTACCTGTTTTGCTAAAGAAGAAGGCAAAGCCCCTTCCACACCTTGTGGAGATAGCATTTCCCTGTGGCATGATGACAAGGCAAGACCCATTCCATACCTTGTGGAGATAATACTTGCCTAGCAGCTGCAAAACGTTTCCTAGCACCCCTCTTATATGTCACAAAAACTGGCACTCCAACAGTTTCAGTCTCTTTGAATTTTTCATGGCATAAAGATCCACCTTCTTCATGATGCACTGATGAAAATATTTGTGGGCCTTTGAACATCTCATGAGAAATGAAAGTCTCCCATGGAATACTAAGGAGGCTCAGGTGGTGAAGAACAATGATTTTGATCAAAGAATAATGGTAAATGCTATTCAAGTGCTGGGGGTATGGCTTCCTCTGTACAATATGTGCCATCTTCTCGATGTTTCTAAACATGATGTAAGGGATATTCATCATCTTTACTCTAGTGAAATTCATGAGAATTCTAATGTGGTAGGAATACAACCAGGAGAACCTACCTTCATAAGTGAAGTATGTTGCACAAAATATTGTCACCATGACATTCTGCAATTAGTGTGAGTCTATCACCACTCATACTTTCCTCCTTTGCAAGTCCTAAACCTCATCTCTTCATGTCAAGCCTTGAAAAATAAGAGAAAGCCCTTAAAAATCTCTAAAACTCTGGTTCCACACTTTCTCTTAGCATTACCTGCGGTCCCGCACCCCCTGGTAATGTCCCCTGCGGACCTGCCCGCTCTGTTTCTGTGTAATGGGTGCGGACCCCTGTAAAAGTAAAAAAGGCGCAAGTATATTCTTGAAACTCACTTTGGGTTATTTCTGGAAGCTTCTAGAGGGAATCTTGAGGTGGCAAGTTCACTCCTTTGAGGTTCATGCATCCCATAACTAAAGGAGCTAACCCCTTGATGTGAGGAGCTTATCCCTTTGAAAGAGGACTCTATCTCTTCATAGGTGGACCTGTAACTTCCTTCCTCTACACTATAAAATGAGGCATTAGGTTGGTTACTAAGGATGTTGAAAGCTGAATATTTTTTAGGGTAAATGTTGTTGGAATTTAGAATTCCCAATTGAGCTTGAGAGGAGAGATTACATACCTTTTGATCTTGTTGGGAAGAGTGTGGGGCTTGTCAAAGTAGAGGAGATTCTTGCTTGGACCCTGGGAGGAGCTTGTACAACATCAAGGCACCAAAGGTTGTAAAGTTTCTTCTTATTTTCAAAGTTAATACAATCGTTTATTTTTCTCAATAAGCTATCTTGTATGGTTGATTTCATGGATTCCTTGATCACCATGATGAATATGATTTATTATATTAGCTATGCAGGTGTTATTTGATGTGTGCTTGTTTGTGTTTGTAGGTTCTCAAAAGGAAAATCATTTGGACGGTCGAAGCATGGCTGCCACAAACTAGCATTGGACTTAAGGTATGGTCTAAAACACCTCTTGGTTTTTATTTATAAATCACAATATTTAGAGAAAGGTAGATTTTCTTGTTCTGCTTGTCGCTAGATATCTGTAGATACTAGGGAGATCGGTCTTGTCTGCAAGAATGATTTATCCAACCGACAAAGTACTTGATAATGATTTTCATTAATGGGGTATACCTGTCTTCCAAAAACTTGAAGGGGAATACTCTCTTCATTTTGTCTTTGTATCTAGCTTTGATGTTAGGCTCATAGTACTCCTCATCAATATCTTGACCTTTGTACTGATTTTCACCCACTTCTGGAATTCCTATAGCCTCTGAGATGACCGCTGGTGATATGGTGAAGTTTATTCTGGCAAGGGTTACTTTATTACTATGTAAATGAGTCACAAATAGCCTAGCCAACTCATGATGAAATCTGACTCTTTCTATCATTTCACAAAAATCAAAGCATTCCTGGTGTTTAAAGCAAGAAATGGCAAGTGGACAGGCTTGTAACTCCCTCAAACTAGTAGGCTCTTCTCTGATAATTCTTCCTCCTTTATGAGGCTTCCTCTACTGCTTATGTCTCTCCATGGAACTATCAATGAGTGTCTCTTCCTCATAATCATATTCACTGTCTCTTTCCATTGTTTTTTGTGGCTGTGAACACTTGGACAATGATGGGATAGGGTGAATGAATGAAATGAATAGAGTGAAGTTGAAGGAGTATGTGAGAGTATGATGTGTGGACAAGTTGTTAGGGACGAGTAGGGTTTTAGGGAGAGTGGGTAGGGTTTGTAGGGTTGATGGAGATTGTAAATAGGGATTTAGGGAAAATGTATGAGGGGAATGGGATTTAGGAAATATGGTATGTAGGAATGGGGTTTAGAAAATAATGGCAAGTAGATAGGGTATATAAACATTAGTGATATGAGGAAAACTAGGGTTTCACCCTAGAAGCTAGGGTTTTAGTTTTAAGAATGCTAAGCACCAAACTTGGCAAACAAACCCTAAATCATAAGATATGATGATTGTACTTAATTGCAAGAGAGTGAAATTTTTACTTTGAGGTGAATTTGGCAGGTGTTGAACGTTTTGGGAAATTTGTAGCTTAGCTAGGCAGAAGTGCAGTGCCTCACACAAGTGCGTATCGCCACTTTGAAAGTGCAGTGCCCATGTAAAATTACACAAGGAAATGTTGCCAGGTGCGCAACACCAACTTAAAAACGCAACGCCCTCCTCAAAAGCGTAGCGCTGGTCAATTTTGTCCAAAAACGCAGCAACTGACTTGCATTTGCCCAATAATGCTTGAGATCAACCCTTAGCTCTCCTTTTGACACTTTGAATTTCAACACTAAGACAATGAAATGATAAATAGAAGGATGGCTTTATATAGCTTTCACTTTTTTATTTTCGTTGATAAAAACCCACTTTTATATTGTCTATCTATTTTTTCCGATACTCTATTTTTTGATGCTTGGTTTCTTTGCTTTGGTAACATCACCAGATGTCCAGGAGTAGTATGGAACCATTATTACATGTGAGAATATTAAAATTACAAGAAATTTAAGAATAAAATACAAATGCTTTGTTTTCACCTCAAAACTAGTTTTGAGGTGAAAACTTTATTAAGCTTACAAATTAACAAATTATGACTTTTCTGATCATTATTGACCTCCTCATGTCTTTGCTGACCATTATTAGCAATAATCATTGAATTTTGACCATGGTGGAAATCCTAAGACCTAATGAGACTAAAACCCTATGTAATTGATGAAATGAACTGAAAATGAGCATGAATCATGACTGAAAGGTATGAAAGGAGGTCAGCAAGTACATATCATGAGGGAAAAACTGAAATAAACCCTACCATCAGTAGATCCATGACCTAATGGAATGCAACCTCATTAGAATGGGACTCCTAATATGAAATGCAAAAGAGTAATTTTTTATCACTGATGGCAGTGTGAAGACACTGACACTAACACCCTCCTCTCCTCTCTCCCTCGACCTCTCTCCATCTCTCCCTTCTCTCTCTCTCTCTCTGCCATCCAAATTTGTCACTTTCTCCCTCCCTCCTGCCCCCTCCCCCCCTTCTCCCCTTCACCTTTTTTTTCATCCCTTCAATGCTTACTTAAGATGGATCTATGTTGTTGCTTACTAACACTATTTATATTATACAAATTTCACATCTTTAAATATAAAGGTATTATCATTTTTTATTTTATTAAAACCTTAATTTAATTTATATGGGAATATTTTTAGTAGTGGTGTGGATAAAGAGTTTAGATATATCTCAAAAGTAATTATAATACTTTTCCTTTTAGCTTCAATTTTAAAAATGTTATAAAATTAAATTAAAATAAATTATTTTATTGTGAAATATGTTATGGTTTTTGGGCATGTGGTATTGATAAGCCATGGTATTGGCCCACAGTATTGTAACAAAGTCTATTTACAAGTTAATAATATCCATGGTAAACTAGGGGTGAATATCCATGGTTAAGAATCTTGTCATATTGTTAAAATATATTTTAATTGTGAAATAAGTTATGATTTTTTGGCATGTGGTATTGATAAGCCTTGGTATTAGCCCCATGCTATTATAACAAAGGCTATTCACAAGTTCATAATATCAATGGAAAAGTGAGGGTGAATGCCCATGATTAAGAATCTTGTCATATTGTTATAAAATATTTTGATTGTGAAATAATTTATGTTTTTTGGGCATGTGGTATTGATAAGGGATGGAATTGGCTCATGGTATTGTAACAAAACCTATTTACAATTTAATAATATCCATGGTAAAGTGGGGGTGAATATCCATGGTTAATAATATTTTCATATTGTTTTAAAATATTTTGATTGTGAAATAAGTTATGTTTTTTTTGGTATGTGGTATTGATAAGCCATGGTATTGGCCCATGGTATTGAAATAGAGCCTAGTTTTTACAGGTTAATGATATCCATGGTAATGTGGGGGTGAATATCCATGGTTAAGAATCTTGTGATATTATTATAAAATATTTTGGTTGTGAAATAAGTTATGGTTTTTGGGCATGTGGTATTGATAAGCCATGGTATTGGTCCATGGTATTGTAAAAAAACTAATAACAAAATCAAAATAGAACAAATTGATTTTTATTGTTGTAAATTTTTATTATTAATTAACCCAACATTTAAATGTTTATAGTCATCCCCCATATCACTTTTATTTTTTCTATTTTTTAATTAAGTTGATATTTAAAATTGTTTACATACTTGCACTACACCTACACATGTACTCTGTACTGGGCATTTCCATCATTAAAAAAAAATACATTAAACAATTATCATCAAATTCAATCTCTAACTTCTTTAGTAACTAGTCCCAACTTTCTAATGGGAGACTGGGCATTTCTATTATTAAAAAAATAATACATTAAACAATTATCATCAAATTTAATCTCTAATTTCTTTATTAATTAGCCCCAACTTTTTAATGAGAGCTCCATAGACAGATCCAAATTATGTAATGGAACCTCTTTGGAATGATGGCTTCAAAGGGAAACCAACGAAGAATTATGTAATCGATCCTCTTTGGAATGATGACTTCAAATGGAAACCAACGAAAAAATTTGACGCGGGGGAATTGACTATCCAACCATAGCATCAAATTTTAATATAAACCACATAAAAATTTAAATTATTTTGCCAATAAAAAATGGCATCATCTACCAAGGATGTAGTTAGGATGACAAAAAAACATGCGCACATGGCCCAAAATGGCCTAGATCTTGCAAAAAAATAATTCTTAGTAAAATTGTTTGAATTATATTTTTATCGGGGAAATTCTAAAACCCTATGTTACCTAAATTCTTGAAAATTCCAAAATTGGCTTAGGGAATTCTAAAACCATATGTTACCTAAATTCTTGAAAATCCATAACTATAATGTGGATTTATAAAGTATTCTGTAGAACCATAGGAAGGGTATATTATTCATGAAGTTATACCTCTAAAACTATGAATAATTTGAAAAAACACTTTACATTTATACAAATCGTTACAGAAGAGTCAAGCAATATTTGAGGAGGACTCACATGAAGAAGAAATTGATTTTATTGAAGACATAGTATTATGATCTTTGCACTTTGAGGACTCCAGGAATTTCTTTACATCAATGGCTACCAAGGGTTTTATGGACAAGAATGTTGTATTCAAAAAGCTTTGGGTCAAACCCGAAAATAAGGTTCTATTCATATTTCCTGATGCTTTTTCTCTTCAAATTCTTTATGGCTAATTTATTTCTTTAGTGGGAACAAAATATTTTCGCCAGAGAAAAAAATGTTTTGTTGTGGGTGCATTGTTTTTTATCATTCACAACAAAATTTAATGTGATTTGGGTAATTTGAGACCAGATCTATATAGGTATTTATGATATTGTTCACAACAAAATTTAATATGATATGGGCAATTTGAGACGAGATCTATATAGTTATTTATGATTTCCTATAGATATCATCTGATCTGATGCTATTTTTATTGATGGAAGATGTTCTTTGATTGTAATACAAGGAATCCCACATGGACATTGGTCACTTATGGGATTTTCATTTGCCTGGATTGTTGTTCATCTCATCATAGTCTTGGTGTTCACATTAGCTTTGTCAAGTATGTATTTTAATATTTACTACTCAAATTGCAATGTGTATTCCTTTGTTTAGGCACTAAAATTGCTCAGGGGTGCTTGTCCACTTTGTGGTTCCTTCTTGTATTTGTGGTGTTTGTAAGAAAATTAATTAAAAGTAAAGTAATATATTCCGTTTTGAGGGTTTTGTTGACTTTGTTATGTCTTCTTCAAAACAATTTTTTTCAAATTAAAATTAATATGGAATATCACTTTTTGAGGATTTTTTTTAGAATGAGTGCCACTATCTCCTTGTAATGCATATTGAATTATACATTGCAAATTTCTCTGTTAAAATGCACATTAGTGAAGATGGTGTTATTATATTTAGCATAGCACAATAGTATTTAGAATAGGAGGACCTTCATGACATATCTACCCCTACCCTACAATCAACTACATGAGAGATATGCCTTGGTCTTCTCATCAGCGTAAGGCAAAGATTTTAATTTTTACTATAATTGTAATATATTATCCCTCATTTAGGGACTAACATTGCTTAGAGGTACTTGTGCGTTTTGTGTTTCTCTATTATCTTTGTGATATCGTTTTAGTTGTAAGCTAACGTAAAATAAAAATTTAAGTGACATATATTTCCACGAGGAATTTGATATGTATTAATGACATTATCTCCTTGTAACATATATTGGATGATACATTGTAAACTAGTTGGTTGAAGTGTATATAAGTTAAGGTTGCATTCTGATATTTATCTTAACATAATATTGGTTAGCATTGGAAAGTCATGACATATATGTTGATACAATTAATAACAATTAATAAACACAACACTGCATCATTTATGAGGGTATACATTGGGATAAGACAATTGGATTTGGTGGTTTTGAACATCTCATGGTGTATATCCCTACATGTACACTCATCAAATGTTGCAGTGCTAGGTGCATATTCGTTATCTACAATCAAATAGTTGAGTGCCCTATTTCATGTAAAAGTTTGTATATGGTAGGATATATGTAACATTTGAATTATGATGTTTATGTGTTGTAATTGGTTATAGAATTTTTTACTTGGAGACAAAACAATATTGTCTACCACTAATCAACATGGAAAAATACCCTCTAAGACTGAATTTTTCTACTAGTAATGTACTATTTTAAAAAAAATGACTGAATTTTACTGGATCGATGGGGGAACCATGAGAAGCTATTTTGGTTGATTCCACCAAGAGATTGCACCTAGGAATCTTACCCAGTGCCATCCCTTTCAAATTTGTGCCATTCGGGTGGGGCAAAGCACATTCAAAATGGAATCCTGGTGGACAAAGTAATTTCTTGTTGACCTGAACAGGTAAATAATACTTCATTGTTAGGTGGAGAGGGTATATTACATTGGTTATAGTCTATGAAGAACAGGGGATGCACATGTGATTGGTTAATTAAGGCCACTTTATATTCTTTATGTTGTGTTTTGACATAAATTTAACTCTTTTGCTCGGTGACATTTAGTTTTCTTCAATCTTTCCTAAACTATTTTAGGATTATTGTCTCTAAAATCCCTTTGATTCACTTGTTTGTCTTATGGTTGGGATAGAGCGAACATGGCTTAAGATATCAACATCTTCTCCTACTAAAAACTTTGTTAATTGTTTTTTCTACCTTTAGTTTCTTTTCTGTTCTTTATTTATCTAGTTTCTATGATATTAGCCTTGTAATGAAACCATTAGAGAATATCCTCTCTTTGTAGTTTTTCAACTAAATATATTGACATTTGACATTGCATCGAGAGGTGCATTCTATAATCTACATCTCTAGTATGCCAAAAACCATAAATATATAAAGTTGATGTATTATCAATAAAATATAAACCAGTGTAGATTCGTATTAACCGTGTATCTATCATGTGTTGAGATTCAAGGTGCAAACATTTTTTAGAGTGCAAAAACTTAAGGAAAGGTTCACACTTCAAAGGATTTTGTCTGTCTTGGTGCTTGACAGGTCTAGGGTTAAGATAGATCTATGCAGGGTGATTTGAATTATGATATAAATAAATATCACTTTTTGATATATTCATCTCCATCTCTCTCAACCATGTTTGACATTTTTGTTATTTCCTATTTTGGTTGGATTTTTAAATTATGACCACATTTGTGCTTGTTTATTGCAATATATTTTTCATATTTCTTGCAAATAATATCATATTAATCACCTTGGGCCTAGAGCATACGAAATTACAAGAGAATGAATTCATGGAAATCTTTTAGTTACGTATTATAGCCGTGGATGGGAGCATACACAATGGAATAAAACAAGAAAAATGGAAATATAATGAATAGAGGGAATGTGTTGAATGTTGAAAAATATCACCAATAAGTATCTCCACTATGAAGCATTACTAATCCAAATTCACACCTTGTTACATCATAAAATAAGGTTTAAGAACATTCATCATGACTACTTGTAAAGAAAAAAAATTAAATTAGTGGGTCCAATTTCGGACCATTGACCAGTTATAGCTTCATTCTCTTAGGGCCTTCCCAAAGATCTCTAGGCAACAACCAACTGCTCATATAAGCTATATCATTGATCCATAGACATCTATAATCATTAATTCCCTTCAAATTGTTGGGTATGTGTTATATTCTTTGTACTAGTAGCCTCATGCATAGGTTATATATGTTAGGGGCAATGAGATCATACACAATTGAGATGCAAAAAAAAGATTTTCTATCAAGATGCTAACAAATTAGTTGGAAATGGTAAAATCTGATGGTAAGTATAAGTCATCACTCTCAGAAACGTTAATAGCCCTTGCCACAAACAAAGATAAATTTATCCACACAAAGGAACAAGTTCATGTAGAAAAAATTCAAATCTCCACCAGGTTGTTTTGGATGACTTTAATGATGTTAATTGAGCGCAGTTGACTGGTTTTCTTCCAACAATAAATAAATATGGGTTGGCATCATATAATTAGTCATTTTTTTTCATGATGAATGTTTTATTTTCAGAATTATTATTTTCTCATCTAAAACTCCACTAAGGAAAACTCAAATAATGCACATGCAGGAAAACAAAAATCGAGAAAATGAAAGTTGACAACTCAGCTGATTTAGAAGCTAATTCCTCTAATACCTGCTGCGATTGTTCATGGAAAATAAAGTGTGGAGTCTGAGAATGCAACATATACTCTTTATAATATAACCTTGTGAGATGTGTACAAGTTAGCTTCCATGTCCAATAAAGATATATGAAAGAAAGATGAAAAAGAAAACTTGTATGTATCTAGTTGGCTTCACTTAAAATAATCAATCAATTGTATTACAATTAGGGTTTTGTTAGTTCTACGTGTAGTTTTATATCCACTCTATTGTTTTGTAATATTGACCATCTCTATTAAGATTCAGTTTTCTATCTGAAATATGCAAGTTTTCCTTTTAACATGAAGCCTTATAAGAAATATTGTACATAAATTTTTACTTGCTTGAATTATCTATCACATGGTCAAACTATATTTTTCAGTACAAGAAACATTTTATGAAAATCAATGAAATTCACAGCTTCATTTGGCAAGGCCTTTGGGAAGCTTCTGAAACCTAAAATATTGAATGCGAATTTTGTTTTGAGGATAACAAAAAGCTTCATGGATAAAGCAAAGAATTTGGAAGATGAGTTCTCCAGGCAGTATTTTTCTTTGAATAATACCACTAGTTGTAGTGGATTGTCAATATAACTTATAGTTGTTTATCAAGCTTCAACAAAATGCGTATCCTTTTTTGATTGATTATTAATTGATGGATTTGTTATTTCTACTTGTTTCTCTTTCTTGAAGTTTTTGTGCTAACTAGTTTGAACTAATTAAGGATCAAACATTGGTGGTATTGTTATAATATGTTAAATTCTTGTTTGTATTGAATCAAGTGTTTTTTGTAAAATATCAATCGATGTGTTATATCTTGGAAATTACAAGTATGGTAAACATGGGAAAGATATTGGTGCTTTACATGTAAATCTACAAAACATATCAAAAGTACTCTTATTTTGACTTTTCATTATAATGATCATTGATGTTTTGAGTTTAAGTGATAGAGGATGGCCATAGGTGTTCCCTCAAATTGCAAGTTTGGTGTTGGAATTAAGTGTGGATTTTCCATTCAAGAATCATATAATTACAACTAGAATCTAAAAATTACATTCCAAAATAATCCTATTTGGGGGATTACTAGTGGTGATTGCTACATATTTTCGATGTTGGAAATTTGTTCCAAATCATAGCTAATATATTGTACCACAAGTCAAGAACACAATGGGAAAAGAATTGTCTTTGAAATTTATCCAATTATATTTTAGCGATCCATAAATATAAGAAAAACATTAATAACTTGATATAGACTAGTTGGCTTATTCATATGTGACAATGGACCCAAATAGTAGTTCTTATATGAAGAAATGCTCATCAGACTTGGGCATTCTTGACATCATCGACCTCGAGCCTTGGACTTATTCACTTAGCCTTCTACATTATCGAGTTATATACATGTATATAAGGTTATCATATTATGGTATCCTTTTTACCTCATTTCATATACATGTATACAAGGTTATCTTATTATGGTATCATATTATGGTATCCTTTGCACTCCCACACTGTGCAAGTAATCTATAACTTGAGTTTTTTAGCATTTAACTTAGCTTGCATGATTGTGCCTAACATTTCTTGAAGGTTTAATACTAAGTTTACTAAGGTGTTATTTTCCATGGTGATGTTTTACTTACTTTGTTTATACAAGTCATCTGGCCACTATTTCCCAACTGAAGAAAACTTGTTCGAGTTTCTTGATTTTATGGGGAAAAATGGCATTGACAATATTGCTAATGTTTATGGGTAAAAATTGCACTGACAATATTGATAATGTTATGGTATATATCATATAAATCTGTTATAGTCTGCTTTATTTTATATTACAATGTTCATCGTCTTTCATGTCTTATACTATGCACTGTATCTTCTTTATTTTTCAGAAAATAAACACAGTATTGATGGTAAGAAGTAGGAATTTAAGAAAGAGGATAACAATAACACTGGAGCGAAAAAATGAAAATTAAAGAGAGAGAGAGAGAAGAGCACTGGTCGAGTGGTACTTGTAGAGACAATATCCCACATAAGACACACATAGAGACTGATGGTCAAGTCCTCATAATTGGTGAATTCACCTGCAATGCCTTGACAACACAATGATAATGCTTTGAAGTGATGAAACAATATTTCATGTGTAAATTTTACTCCAACCAATATTAAGTTGGAAACTCATATTGTAATACTTGACATTTTATATAATATAATTTTCGTGGTTGAAATTATTTATGGTTACACTTGATATTATTTAGTATTATAATTAACATTTGTAACTTTTCATTTTATATTAGATGAACATGTATGTTGTAAGACAATTTTTTTATTTTTTTTTTAATTTAGTTGCAAAATCTTACTAACTAACTTATGTTGATTAATAATGAATGCATAAAATCAATCTAAAACTACTAAATTAGTAGTTTATGTTGATTAATGATAATCACAGATAAAATGAATATACGACTAAATCAGTTGTTTGTAATGGTTTTTAATGAAAGTAAATTAAACGACTATAAACTACTAAAGTAGTCATTTATATAATGAATATGAAACTACCAAAAAAAGGTAAATGACTACTACAAATGAAAAATTTGTGATTACAAATGATGACTAAATTTTGCATATATACGACTATTAGTAGTTAATTTACAATGCCTTATAACACGATCAAAATTTAGTCATATTTACTTGGCTATTAATTGGTTTCAAATGATGACTAAAATTTTCATATATATGACAATTAGTAGCCAATTTACAATATCTTATAAGACGGCCAACGTTTAGGTCATATTTCTTTAGTTATTAATTGGTTTTCTCGAGTGATTATTTAGTAATATATTTTGTTGTATATTTGGTCATTGATTGTGGCAATTAATGACTAAATTAATGACCAAAATTATTAATAAATATACTACTAGATAATAAAATTGAGACAACCAATTAATGACTAAGCTAAAAATGACTAAAAGTTGGTCGCGTTATAAGATACTGTAAATTAGCTACTATTGGTCACCGATCGAAAAATAGTCGTTTATATGCAAATTTTAGTCATTTTTTTAGTAACTAATTAGCCTTTTTGTACTTGTTTGTCTTTTCTTCTTTCCTAAGAATATTTCCTTACCTTGCCCCTTGCTAGCTCACCACCCATGATTTGTCCTTTAGTAACATCAAATTGTATTTAAAAGATGTCACTACACAACATTACTAACATTTGAGGATAATTATTATTATCATTTCCCTTTTAAAAGTGTATCCATACATGTCCATGTTAATTGTCTACTGGTTTTTTCATAAAAAATATTGATCAAGGTTTTATAGTTTAATCGGGTTCCTTGTTTTATTCTTCTCCAACTTCTAATATTTCTTAGTAGATCATCCACACCAAAAGCACAAGGAAATATTAAAATAAATCATTATACCAATCCAAGGCACAACTGGAAATAGTACGAAATGCTTAAATTCACAAAAGATAACAAGAAACTTATGTCCTCAAGTCTTACAATCATGCTTTTTTCCATCACGCCTCTCTTATGAGTTGCTTTTGTTGTTGTTGTTGTTATTTATATCTTTTAATTTATCATAATTATCTTCTTGGAGTGCATCCCTCTCTATTATGAAAAATACATGTGCCCCTTCCTTTTCTTTTAGGTGCATTGGCTACAGGATTTTCCCTTACATTTTTGGCTTGTTAGTTGTCCCATCACATCTTGTTAATGTGGTTATTTTAACATAGTGAGTTTATGAGAATATGTTTATTGTGAAACTTCATCTATAAAAGTCATATTAAAGTACCTTAAGGTACTTCTCTCATGGCACATTGCATATTCCATGTTAGCACACCGCCTAACTACAAGAAAAGGTAATGCTTGTGCCAATTAGCTACTAGCTTTATCTTTATCACAACTTTAATTTTCATAAAATTACTTGCCGCATTTTCTTTGCTTACTTGCTCGCCTACCTGTCGGTTTCCTATCACATTCCTCCTGTACCCACTATCCATTCTTTAAAACATGCTACTACAACAAACTCTTATAAGTATTTCTCATTGTCACATGTTCCTAACACACACACACACACATTCCCTCTTGTTTTCCTTTTAACTTATGATATTGGCCAAAATATTTATAGAAAAGGCATCAGATCAACATGGATCTGGTTAAGAGTCTTTTCATCATAATTCACAACTCTTTTCATCGTAATTCAGAACTGTATCTTTTCTCCTTATTATACATATAGGTGATTTCTTGCAATGTATTTATTACTATAGATATTATTGTATTAACTTATCTTAAATCTTCAAACATCGCATCGGTCATTCCAATCAATCAAAAGTTCTCTTACCATATTTTTTTATCATACTTAACCTCCCCAATTGCGAGTTAGTTATAAAATAAACATTTAGAGAATCATTCTATGATTTAGTATTGTGATTTTGTGACTTATAAAATTCTTGAGCCCTTTGCATCCCTCAGGTATAGTAATTTCAAAACTAATGGGTTTATTTTCTATGTTTTAGGATCCATTGCACTCTTTCTTTAGTAATTTTTTATATTCTTTAAATTGAATCTAATCTTACTTATTTTATTTATTTATTATTTTAAACTGAGTTTTAATGTAAAACTGATATATTTTGGATATCAACAACACTATTTTGATGCGCTTCCATATTTATTTCGTGTCGAGGAACAAACCATAAACTATTAGCATGTTATTTCCAACTTAAGAGTCTCAATTATATTGCTTGCTTTATTATTTCTGAGACTAATATTCTTCCATCATTTTTATCATAACTTATTTCCATCTCATGGATTATTAAACCAAAATCTTACCCACCATTCCACTACAGTCCTTAATTGCTTGATAATCCCATTTTGTAATTTATTTATTTTGATTTTGATTGTTTAAAGAAATGAAGACATGTGGATCATGTTCCACACCTCAGTTCTTGACTCATTCTTGTTTCACTTGTTTGGGATAAGTTCCCTTCCATTAAGTCACCATAAAAAAGTTTTAATTAACAAAAAAATGATTTTTATGATTTCTTTTACACTAAGAGGTTAAAGGATTTCTTCTCGAAAATATGACAACTATTAAATATCATAATACCTCATGGCACACAAGAACCCTTGCAATTTTGAAAGCATTTTCCATGGCATTGATTAAATGCATTCGTCCAAATTGGACGTATGTGCCAGAGATTCCCTAGTGAATGAGTTCATTAATTTCCCTTGCCAGTTTTATCAATTTCACAAAATTCAAACTTACTCATGCCATCCAATTATTATTTAATTGAACTTGTTTATACCTGAGTTATACAGTTAACATATAGGTTTATATATTTTGTTGTTATAATTATCAATTTCTACTATGTCACTTACCAATGCTTAATTTTGGTGGACAAGATTCCAACCATTCCGACGAATTACCCAAGATAACCCCTATACCTATTTTACAATCACAAGTATTCTATTTCTCCCTTCAGATTTGATAAGTTACCATTATGTATGCCCAAAATGCTTCCTTAGGTATACTAATACACCATACATTTTTATTTATATCTTTATGTATTACAGGATTCTCGTTCCCTTCATTTCTATATGAACTTTTCCTGTATATATTCTTTTTTAAAGAATTACAATGCACTTGTTATTTTGAATGTTTCACAATGTTGCTATAGTCTTCCCCTTTTCAACTTGCCTCCCATGCATGAATAAGATCATAATTTTATTAAGAATCTGAAGATCTATTTCTTCCACCTAGTATTTCCTTCATTCCCTCTTCCAAAAATATTATTGGTCAACATCCAATAGATTCAAGAAGATAGCTCATTTTAATCAAGTATTATTTTTCTAGTGTAATTTATTCCCTCTTCGTCATATCTGTGTCAAAAATCTAAACAAGGGGTTTGCCATAAAGCAACTTCATGAATATTTCTCGTACAATATTTTCATTTTTTTTTTAAGAAACCAATAAAAGGGCTCACAATCATTTACTTCCTTACCATTACTTCCAATCAATTACTTGCTCAATACGACTAAGTTTATTCGAATTACTCATAACGAGGCCCTTTCACTTGTTGCTTTGATTCTAAAAATAGAAATTATTTTCTTCTTCATTCGTTAAGAAGCTTTAATATGTTATTTTAGTTGTAGCAAAGCTCATAGACCACAATGCTAAACCCTTCAGCTCTGATACCACCTGTAACATCTCCCACATCTCAAAATTACCTAATTAAAAAAAAAGAACTACAAGAGCGACGCATGCGCCAAACGACTAATGTTTATCCCATTTTAAGCACCTAGGAAATGGTTCATTTTTCATTACCCCTAATGTCATGAGGTCTTCCATAATTATTTAACCCTATATTCAGATGTTGGTGTAAATGAACATGTCAAAATTATACATGTATGTGTAGCCCAATTCTCAATGTTAAGTTCAAAAATGATACATGTTTATAGTATATGTTACATCACCTTTCGGCTACAAATATTTTAATTATGTCAGATGACCTTTCACAGATGCTAATTCTACCTGTTTATGCTTTACGTCTAACATTAGCTTATTTATATTTGGCATCTTGTTCAATTAAATTATGCATTGTAGTATAGATAGGTTGTTAACCTCAGCGAGAACTATACCCTCCAGGTGCTTGCAATGATTAATCAAATATAATGTATTGTATGTCCCCTCTACATAACTATCTTGAAGGTTTGGTTGTTAGCACATTTGTGTTGTGTCTTCATATCTACACATGGAAAAGTGATCGTCGTCGATCCATTAGGGTATAGATAGAACGACCACGATTGAGGTGGAGCAGTTAAGGGGTAACTACCCCGATTTCAATGTTGCTAACCGGTCATTCACACCCTCTCATGTGCTGGAGGAACTCTATAAAAAACCCTAGCTTGTATGATTTGGTTTTTTTCATTCTACCAACTTTTGTAAGTAGTTACGAGTATTCTTGAGAATTTTCAAAGGTATTATTATTATTATTATTCATTATTTTTCCCTATGCTGACCGCACCAGGTTCTTTGTTTACAACCTCCAGGTTTTTGAACGACGACAGAGATGAGATTACCATAGGGCCTTCCCAGTTATGGTTTCCAAAGTTTCAAATGTTCAGGTAGAAGAGTTCAATGACTTCATTTCTCATGCCATATACCTTTCCTAGGAGAATAGAGATAGGGTTGCTCACAATTTTCTTCTAGTTTCAGTGTGTAGCTTATGCATCTGGTGAGGGCTAATTCAAGGTATAAACCCTCTTGTCTTGGTAATTTTTTTCTTTTCCTCATTTTCCTTTATTTGTATATAATTTGGGCTCTTACTCTAATTTTCTTATGCATTACAAGTGCAGGTTAGGTTCTTATGTCCATGACCTCATTGCTTGACATTTAACCATGGTGCATTACACATTAAAATGTATTACCGAGTTGAGAGCTCCCTTAGGGTTTTGTTTTAATTTCTTATATCTGAAGTTGTGGCTAACATGTGTCTGTATCAATCAGTTACAATTTTGGTTAAGAGATATTTATTTGAATCTATGGAACTATAGTCCCTTCCTTGGAGGGTTCACTATTTTACATTCATGCTCGCTAGTTTAACTTGATCTTAAGAATACTTGAATGTCAACATTCGAGGATTTAATACTGTATGTAGAAGGTTGGACTCAGTTTTCTTCTATACCAGACTTATGTATAGTTGCATGACAATTTAAATAATTTTTTTGTTCGATAGTTTTTTCTCGCCATGTGCAATAATTTTTATAACAAATTTTATGTTTCCATAAGTCAATCGAATGGTTACCCTAGGGTTTGAGTCCTGATTTTGCACAATTTTTATTAGCAATGATAATAGTTCCTTATTCTATCTTGGTAATATATTTGGCTTGGAATGTTATTTTAGATATTCTAATCTGTTTAGAAACTTTGTCAAACCTATCGATAGGATTATTTACAAATGGATTTCTTATTTCTTTTAATGCAAAAATATTTTTGTTCTTATTTCTTTTAATGAAAAAACATTTTTGTTGTTATGACTTTCTGGCATGTACTTGCTATAGTTTTCTATGAAACATTACTACAATTTGCATCTATGCTCATGCTGAATTGACAATTATTTTCTATACAAAAGGATTAATCGAACACAATTATCTACCATATTTCACACCTATGGAATGCAGTTCTTTAATGAGCATTTATATTTCTGTTATTGAATTCCTGATTTAGGTCCTTTACCCATTTATTTTATTGCTATTGTTATTACCAACGTTTCAATGAGTAGACGTGATGGGGTTTCCTCCAGGTCCTGCTAATTAATCCTTTGAAATGCTTAAGTATAATTATATAACAAAAACAAGGATTATTCCAATGATGGACTTCTATCCATTAAATTTTGGGACTAACCTATTCCTATGAAAGTTATAAAAATAATTATAATATCAGTGTTCAAATAAGCTTCCATTCCAGAATACATACCAGCATTTCCATTTCCATTCCATCAAAACGTAGATTCTTTTACCATCAAATTATTTTATTGCATTCAACCAAACTTTAGACCAATGTAATTAGAGAAACTATTTATGTTCTAAAAATAACAAGTTAAGATACTTATCTGTTTAGGCTAGGCTACCAAGAAATTCTCAGAGAAGAAAGACTATTCCTCCCAACCAATGAGAATGGTGATTACGTCCACTTCTCCCTTCGAGATAGTTTGTTACTCCCAAAACAGTTGTTTGACATACATAAAAAGGTCTGTTCAAAGACATCAAAACTGTACAAGTCTAGCCAAGCAACTTAGAGACTCACAAGTCTGTTTTAGCAATTCCACTAGCTCCAACCAGCTCAAGAACACCCCATCTGGAAACTTCCTGCCTTCATTCAACAATGTCCTATTGCATGTTCTCTTCATTCTCCTCACTTGGACCTCCTCCAACCCGGTACCAATTCTTCAAGGTTGCCTCAGGTTTTCTCTCCTCTCACCTTCCTGACTCCCTTGTCCCAACTAAGATTATTTATCTCTATGAAGAGGAATAATTTCTTTTAACTCTCTCGTGAGTGAATTATTTATTTATTTTTTAATTAAATTAAATTGAATATTTGTTTTTATTTAATTTTTATTTAAAGTAAATTGAATATTTGCTTTTGAGTGAGGGGTATTACATTCGGAATGAAACCATACCTGGGTCTATTCCCAAAATACAGGGCTTTGGTCTATTTCCAAAACACCTTGGGATGAAAGAATCTGCTGCCTTTCCGATAATAAGAGAGTTAAAGATGAACAACACTTTCTCTTGGATTGCATGGACATCCTTTCTACTTTAATTCAAAGAATTTTCCACACTAACAATATTCAGTGAAACTATAGTGAACTAGAAAGGCTTCTCTCCCTTCTCTTTGATCATAGAAATAAAAGCCTACTTAAACATCTTTAAAAATATAATTATAAATTTCAGAAATAAAAATTTATTTTTATACAACTAGGTTGGAAATTATATTCACTAACTTTCAATAGAGCCCGTATTGAAATTCTGTGTTGCCAGAGCAATAGTAGTGTATTCATGTGATTACCATGAAGGGGAAGTGTAGAAATAGTGTAGGGTTTAGAGCCTACTTGTGTATCTTACCCTGGAGTTGTACAAGATTCAGAAGACATTGACAAAAGAGAAGCACTACAAGGTTAAGAGCCTACCTACATATCTTCTCCCAACGTTGTAAAGGATTCATAAGAGTCTAACGAAAGAGAACATGAACATTCAAAACCAATGATGACAATATCGCGATATTTTTTGGGAGACAAGATATCGCCAAGGAAATATTGCGATATTTTGTCTCCCCGAAAATATCGCGATATTTCGGAAATATCGGCGATATCTTGGGAAAATATCGTGTTACGATGGCAAATATCATTGGGCTCAGAAAACAATTCGCCGCTGCGGCTAAGAAAGGTCAATTTTTTTCACTCATTTTATTTTCTGATTGTTGGAGAAGGAAGGGGAGAGCATTGTGCTTGCTACCAAGGAGGATTCAAGGGTTGAATAGCCATTATCGCCACCAACAACAAATATTTTGTTGATCAAAGATTGAAGAACAGTGAGACAATCTTCATTTCTTCCATTAACAGGTATGTTCAAATAAACCCCTATGTTAATGATTTTTTTGATAGTTTTAGGGTTATTCTTGCTTGCCTATTTGCCTACAAACATTTTGCTTGTTTTATTTTTTCCATTTGCTATGATTTTCGTGCCCATGAGAAAATGCAAGGGTTTTCTCCATATTTGGACAACAAACTCCATTCTTTTTTTTTTTTAACTTTCAAATGCACCCCCTTATTGTCATTTATGATTTTTCATTGAATTCACATTGCAAATAATGTAGAAAAAAATTATTTTGTAAAATGAGATGGTTATTACTTATTAATTCCATTTTTTTTTTGGTGCCCTAGGTTTGAGTTAGCTCACTACAAAATTCAAATATGCCAAAAGCCTTGGACCCATTTTGGGAGTAGGGGGAGCCTGATGGTGGGACAAATCAGGCATATCTATCATGCAAATTTTGTGGGACCAGGATGACAGGAGGGGTTA
The DNA here is from genome assembly GCA_031772625.1 of Pinus tabuliformis. NCBI lineage: Eukaryota > Viridiplantae > Streptophyta > Pinopsida > Pinales > Pinaceae > Pinus > Pinus tabuliformis. Next base: position 563,003,905 of record CM062804.1, on the reverse strand, counting down.
CACGATTGAAATACCATCTGGCTAGACTCACTGGACATGTTTTTGGGATTTGTACTGTTTCTAGTCCAGAGCTTATACAAAAAACTCTTAAAGCAATTGATGAAAAAGACAAAAAGAAGGAAGAGACAAAATGAAACAAGGTTGAACGTGCAAGTAGCTATTTCAGGATATCTTCTTCTGATTTTGATGCTGAGGGTAGTGGGAGTTGCTCCACAACATCACCTGCTACTGCTAGTGCGAGGTCATCATTTTTTGTTCCATGAATAGGACATGGAGCACAACCTAGCATAAAATCAATTGTTAAAAGAAAGGAGAAGCAAGAAGCAAATAGAGTCATGGGGAGGTGTCTTTTCTGGAGCGACTTACCTCTCAAAATCACCAAAACCAATCCATTTTAGCAGCCAATGTGTGATGCTATTGCTGTTGTGGACCCAATGTATAAAAGTGCTACATATGAGGAGTTGCGGGGGCCAATTCTTCAAGAAGAAAAGTATGAAATCAACTCTAGATTGGTGGAGTTGAAAAAAACATGGGCGGTTTCTGGATGCACAGTGATGTTTGATGGTTGGACAGATAGGAAGGGTAGGACCCTTCTAAATTTCTTGGTACATTGTCCTAAAGGTACCATGTTTATTAAATCAATGGATGCATCAGAAAATATCAAAGATGCAACAATGATATGTGGGTTGTTAGATGGGTGCATTCAGGAGATTGGTGTGCAGAATGTGGTGCAAGTCATAACAGACAATGCAATTAATTATATGTCTGTCGTTAAGATGCTTATGGAGAGGCATCACACATTGTTCTAGACTCTGTGTGCAACACATTGTCTCGATTTGTTGCTTGAGGATATGGGGAATCTCTCCTCCATCAAGGAGTTGGTTGATATGGCTAGGAGCTTTCCCAAGTTTATTTATAACCATGCTTTTGTTCTTAGCCTCATGAGGAGGTTCACTAGAAACAAGGAGTTGTGGCATCCTGCGATCACATGTTTTGCCACAAACTTTATTACTCTTCAGTCTTTTCTTTGATGTCAGTTCGAGTTGAAGCAAATGTTTGTGTCTGATGACTGGCGTAATTGTAGATACAACAGGAGATAGGATAGGAGATCCATTGAAAAAATGGTTTACTCTAACATGTTTTGGCATGGAGTAGAAGAAGCATGCTTAGTTAGTGAACCTATAGTAAAGGTTCTGAGATTGGTAGATGGGGAGAAGCCTGCAATGGCTTATTTGTGTGAGGCCATGGATAGGGCCAAGGAGGCCATTCGTTCTTATTATACTGACAAGGGTTCTATTAGCCTTGATAGCCATATGATGTTATGGGATGTGATTGATAGTCAATGGACAAGGATGCTTCATTGACCCATTCATGCAGCAACACTATTCCTCAACCCCACATTTTCATTCAAATGTGGCTTTGATTTTAATGGCAAGGTGATGGAAGGGTTCCATTCCTATATTCATAGGATGGTACCGGATCTTGAGCTTCGTAGCAAAATCAATCACGAGATATAGTTTTATTGGGATTGTGTTGGCCTATTTGGATTTGATGATGCTATTAGGGAAAGGACCCTCTTCATGCTACGTAAGTGACAAGTCATCACTCATTAGAAATTAGAATTTTCAATTTAGAATTTCCTTACTTATAATTCTAGTTTTTTTAAATTTAATTATGTAACTTTTATTTGAAATATTAATTATGTTTTAAGTTTTTGTATTTTTTTATTTCTTTTTTTTGTTGTAGATATTTGGCAGTGAAGCTATGGTGCAAGGGCACCAAATTTGCAGAAATTTGACATAAGAATCTTGAGTCAAACATGTAGCTCTTCAAGGTGTGGGATCAATTGGAGTGTATTTGAGAAAATACACGCAAAATAGTGCAACAAGTATAAATTTGAGCTCCAACCTTTAGTTGAGCAATTACACTTATTGTGATTTTTTATTTTTAATTTATGACCTTCAAGTGTCAAGAGTCAAGAGTCACGTCTCATTAGTTTTCTTGACACTCTTATAGGTTGGAGGTCGCACGCCTCAATGATTTAGTGTATGTGCATTGCAATATCCAACTTTGAGTGAAGCAAATAGAAGCACCAATGGATCGAGATGCCATTTCCTTAGACAATATTGATGTATTGTCTCAGTGGAGGGTGAAGTCTTAGGAGCCCATCTTGGAGGAGCCACCTTCATGGTTAGAGCCAGATGATCCATTAGAACAGGGGCAACAAGAGGAGTAGGACTCAGAGGAGGAGGAGCACTCAGAGGAGGAGGAGGAGGAGGAGGACACTGTGGGAGCATCAGTTTCAACACCATCTGCTATAGATATAGGATAGCACAGCTCCATAGCTAGCACTCATTATTTGACATTAGGTGCAGAGGCAGGGCCAGGGCCTTCTACTACTAGGGGTAGACCTAGCAAACAACCCATCATGTTTTCCCGTAAAAGGGGGAGAGGGCAATGATTTTAGATAGATAACTGCTAGTTTTATTTGTTTTGCTACATATAACTCATGATGATGAGATAATTTTATATATGTGATGTTATTTTGTATTAGTTCTCCACATTTGAGTCCTTGATTAGACAATTATCGGGGATCAACAAGATTTGGTATCGCCTTTGATGTATCATTTCTATTTGATATCGTATATATCAGTGCTTTCTTCATATTTATGTGCCAGTGTGTTTATTTCATGTTGTTATTGTTTTATATGTTTAAAAAATTGAAGAAAAAAATGGATATATTATGCATTTTTTATGCTTGCCGGTATTTTCGCTGATATTGCTGATAAGATGTTTTTCGGACCCTCACCGATATTTTTCCGATACCGATATTTTCAACACTTTTCAAAACAATTTGGCTGGTAGGTAAAGATGTTGAAAACTAGTTATATGCTAACAATTATTTTCAACATGTGAGTGAGCAAAGCATTATTGCTTGACATGTGTTCGTATGATATATCATAACTAATGCACAAACTTGAAGGTGATCCAATGAACATTGTCAGACTCAGACTCCCAAAGACTAGTTAGCTTGGGATTTAGTAAAATTTCATGACTCGGGAAAGACCAGATCGAAAAAAATTCTAAATATGGTAAATTTTTTAGGTTAAAAAATAAGTTGTTGTTTATGGGTCAAATTTGTCAATATCTGGTTATTAAAAAAAATGATAGTAGGGCGTTTGAATCTTGTTTTTAACATAGAAATGAATTCAGCATTATCAAAAACCTTTTGAACCTTAACAACTATAACTTGTATTTCTAAAACAATTCGCTAAATTTTATCAAAATTTTCTAAACAAATTTAAGCCAAACTAAACTACATGAAAAAATAAACTGAATAATCTAAGCCAACCAAACTGAGGCAAGTCTAGTCTACCAGGCGATTACTTGGCTTAGTGATCACTGAACATGACTCGACCAGGCTCCTACATTTGGTCGAGTTTGATAACATTGGATCCAACTCTTAAACGATATTGAGCACCTCCCACATGTTTTCTCATTTTCTTTAAATTGTTATAACGGTGAGGAATCTGTTAACGATGGGATGACGTAATTTAATGGGATGATATAATTTAAGTGGTTGGTAAATGTTGATACATATTGAAATTATAAAATTTAATTTAATTATAATTTAATTTTAAATTATTATTATTAATTATAAATATATATAAAGTCTTTATTCTTTTATATTTTTAATTTATATTAGTTTTGTTATAATATGATAGAAAATGTTAAAAAACCATAATTTATTTTATAATCGATATCTTCAATTTTCACTTTAAAAAAGGTTTGCATCTCAAACAAAATTATCCCTCTTAGGGCTTAGTGAGGAATCTCTTAACAATGCGATGACATAATTTAATGGGATGATATAATTTAAGTGGTTGGTAAATGTTGATACATATTGAAATTATAAAATTTAGTTAAATTATAATTTTATTTTAAATTATTATTATTAATTATAAATATATATAAATTCTTATTCTTTATATTTTTAATTTATATTAGTTTTGTTATAATATGATAGAAAATGTTCAAAAAACCATAATTTATTTTATAATCGATATCTTCATTTTTCACTTTAAAAAAGGTTTGCATCTCAAAAAAATTATCCCTCTTAGGGCTTGGTAGATCCGTAGTTAAGATGGATTTAGGCTATTCCGAGCAACGGCTATGATGGGATACATACTCTACCAGTTATGGTTTTGAACTTATGACCTCTTAGGAGGAAACATATGCTCTTAACCATTAGGTCCACTCAATTTGTGTGTGTGTATATATATATATATATATATATTAGTTTTATGTTTTTTATTTTATTTTTACCAAGTTAAAATCTTAAATTTTACATCTCTACCATATTGGATCAAGAGGAGTCAAATTTATTTATGGACCTCAAATATAAAGAATTTCTTTAATAAAGAGTCAATTGGGTGAGCTAAATCTTGGATAAAATATAATATTACAATATTTATTACCCCCCGCATCCAATAAAAAGTGGTCAAGGTGGAGGGAAATACATTACCTAATATTTCTAGTCACGTCTAAGTCTAAATATTACATTTTACTCAATATTTTCCCTCATTGTTACTAATTTTGTAGTTGAGTTTGCCTACTTTCAAACTTCAAATATAAATAAAAATTACAATAAGTGGTTGAGTTGTGGGGAAGTATTGTGTAAAATGAAATATTATAATATTATATTTTACCTAATATAACCTAGTAAAAAGTGGATGGAAGTAGGAATAAAGAATAGATAAAATGTAATAATTACATTTTACTAATATTTCCTCGGCTTGTGAACATACAATTTAATGCCACAATTTTCTACAACTAAATATGTATCTAAATATAACATCAAACTAAGATGGATCTAGGCTAGTTTAATTCCCCCATTAAATATGTTATATTCCACATGAATACCATGGGTCCCATTTTTTTTTTAATAGGGTTATTTTTATTTATTTTATTTTCATCGAATTAAAAGGTTTGCATTAAGTTACCTTATACGCTTCTAGCATACTATAGACTTGGCTTAATGATTTTTTTTTAATTTCAATTATTTGTCTCGCTATATAAAGTTTGATATAAAATAAAGGTGAAAATTGAAGTATTTTATTTATGGTCGACATTGATTTTTAAATAATGTTATTATTATTTCTTTTTAAAATAACGTTAAGCACATCTCTCACATATACATATATTAACCAACACACACACACACATAATGTAACGTTACTTAACAAGTAACAAGATGTCCCTCATGTACTTGGCTATAGAGCTACTATCTACCATTGGGGCATCAACTAAAACAAAAATAGACATAACTATTTTCTAAATAAATAAAAAAATTAAATCTCACATCCCCTATTAATTATTAATAATTAAATTAAAATTCTCAAAACCTAGAAACATATATATCTAAGTAAATATTCCAAAATATACACACTTAATTGTTACAAATAATGAAATAAAATATAAACAATAAAAATAAAAAAGTAATAAAAAATATTTAAAATCCATAAAAATAAAATAAATTAGCTTAATTAAAATTAGTATAGTTATTATTAATTGTTACAAATAATAATAATAAAATAAAAAATAAAAAATAAAAAATAAAAAAATATTTAAAATCCATAAAAATAAAATAAATCAAGTTAATTAAAATTAGTATAGTTATTGAGCTCTGGTCATGCTACATGTGATCAACTAGGTTTTCAGTACGAAAGCCCTTACGCCTTTGAAACAAACCTTCGGTGATGGCAACCCCTTCACATGTACCTACCTCACTTTTACCTTTTGATAGAGGCATAAGTACACCTATCGGGGGGGAGAGATCCCCTCCTATTCAAACATAGCGGTTGGTGAAATAAGTAGTTAAGGAGAAATGACGACAGGAAATCATGGTGGCAACAACAAAATACCTTCGGTTCTTGGTGCCCATTGGAAAGTGCGCTTGCGAGGGCAATGTCTTCCACGGACTACCAAAAAATTGAGATTCGTCATACCCGACAATAAAATTGGAGACATACAAGAAGTACATGAAAAACCATACGCTAATATGTAAATTTATCATAGTTTGGCCAACAGAATGGGACTTGGTCAAATGGATCTAACAAAAATGCCAGCCAAAAGGCCATATTGAGCTGAAGTTGGGGGCTAAAGGCTTTTTTACAATAATTTTCACCAATTTGGAGGATAAAGAAAGGGTTTTCGAAAATGGACCATACTTTTTAACAATGCATGTCTCTTTATGAGGATATGGGAAGAATGTTACAACCCTAATCAGGAGAAACTCTTAGCAGCGCCAGTTTGGGTCAGATTATTTGCCTTACCGATTGACTTCTAGGATCCAGAGATCTTAGAAGGGATTGGAAACTCCATTGGAAACTTTTTCAAGGTCACAGATTCCATGCAGAGGGGAAGGTATACCTCTTATGCCCAGATATGCGTCTACATGAATATAACAAAGCCTCTACTTGAATTCATAGAACTCGAATACCATGATTAGGTTTGGCAGCAACCCCTAGACTACGAGCATATACCTTTTAGATGTCATAGATGCCATGAGTATGGGCACCTGTTTCATGAATGCCCTATGAATTAGTTCGAACTTAAATAAGAACCCAATGCAAATAGCCAGGCCAAAACAAAAGAAGACACAGAGGGTTTATAGGAAGCTCAAAAAAAGAAACCAAACTAGAGAGAAAAAAATCCCAACTAGCCTCCAAGCGGTAAAGGCCTACGAAACCACAATTGATATGACATCCTACAGGAGGAAGAGGAGGGTGTGGAAATCCTTAATGCAAATACGGGCCTGGAAAACCACCCAAACCCTCAGAAGGGTGGGAACACCACTAAGAGAAAAGCGGAAGAGGAACCCCATGATAGAGAAGCCACCATGCAAATAGTGGATCAAGCCAACATGGAGATCGATAGCCAGAAGGAGGATCTTAGCACAAAAGAACAAGTAATGAGAATATTATTGAATGAATGGCAACATCTAGTTGAGAAATTCATCTGAGAGGACCAGAAACAACTCTACAAAGATACCTTTAAACAATACAAAGCCAAATAGGGAACGACAACTACTGACCAGATGGAGCACTTGGGATCCCAAGCAAGCCAAGCTATAGAACAAGGATCTCAAAGGAAACGAGGGTTAAAGCGAGGAAGGAAAAATTTGAATGAATCCATCTAGATGGTAGGAGAAATGTTGGTAAACATTTGAAGGGTGATTCCACTGTCAGCGGTCTTCCACCAACTTAAAAAACCCTAGAAATAATTACATCCTGGAATTTAAGAGGCCTCAATAGCAGGGGCAAACAAAGGTATTTGAAGGACAAGCTTAGGAGAGATAAGTCGAATATTATGCTGATCCAAGAAACCAAGATTACCAAAATAAAGATTAAGAAAATTCTGAAGAGTTACAAACCCCATTATAAAGTAGTGGTTTAGGATGTGAGAGGTAGTGCTGGAGGCTCGACTATCCTATGGAACTTTTTTGAAATAATATTTGAGGATTGGGTTAGCCTCTCGAGAATACTCTCAGCAAAATTTTTCCATATTAGCTCTAGAGGTTGGTTCCTTTTGACAAGAGTTTATGGGCCTCACATTCCAGGAGAAAAATGGGTTTTCCTCCATAATCTCACAAAATTACAAGAAGTGTATCTAGAAAATCTCTGGATATGAGGGGGAGATTTCAACATGATAACATCACTGGAAGAGAAGAAGGGATGAATCGATCAAACAAAGGAAGACATGGAATAATTTGGCGATCTCATTGCGGACCTGAGCCATGTGGATGTGGCAACAAATAATGGAGTTTATACCTAGAACAATAGATGGGGAGGATCCCATCAAATCGCATCACAGTTGGACTGGTTTTTGACCTCGGAAAAAGTAATCAGCAATGATATCTTCTTTGAGGCCTCGATCCTCCCTTGCATGGGATCTGATCATTGGCCAATCCACCTGGAGATGGATTTAAAAATAGGACCTAAGAATCACCCCTTTAGATTTGAAGCCTTTTGGCTAAGGAACCCCAACTTCATGAAAAAATAAAGGGTGGTGGAACAATAGTGAAGAGCAAGGAAGGAACCACATGCACACCTTTCAATTGAAGTTAAAGGAGATCAAACACAAGATCAAGAAATGGAACCAGGAAGAGTTCGACCATATCATGAAAGACCAACACCAACTAACTAATAAAATCCAAGAACTCCAATAGCAGATCATCCAACAAGGAAAATCTGACAATCTTGTGGAAGAGGAAGGGCGACTAATCAAACAATTAGAAGAACGAAGAAAGCACGAAGAGATACTATGGAAGCAAAAATCAAGGGTTAGATGACTTCATGAAGGAGAAAAAACACTCGGTTCTTCCATAAAGCCATGATTCAACATCGACAACATAACTGGATCTACTCTTTAAAGGACGAAGTTGGGAATCGAGTTGTCCAACATCAGGAAATGGAGGATCTACTTGTGAATCATTTCAAATCCCTCTATCAAAACCATCCCATGATTGTTTAGAGGTCATCCAAAGGACTATGTGGAACATTCCTCATCTTATTTCAAGGGACTAGAACCTAGCCCTCATGAGAGCAATAACATTGTAAGAAGTTGAGGAGGTGGTAAAAGGAATGGCAAAAAATAAGGCCCCAGGACCAGATGGCTTTATGGTGCAAATTTTCTAGGATGCATGGAGCTTTATAGGGCATGATATCTTGGAGGTGCTTGAATAATCATGCTAGAACCAAAAGGTATGTCTAAGCCTAAATGCCACGTTCATTGCTTTAATTCCTAAATCTTCCAAATCTGAAGATCCTAAGGGTTTTAGACCCATTTCTCTCTGCAATGTCATCTACAAGATCATAGCCATGGTTATTGTCAAATGCCTCAAGCCACTGCTTCCTAACCTTATATCTCCGGAACAAACTAGTTTTGTGGAAGGGCGATAGATCCTAGACAGATTTGTCACCTCTCAGGATATTGTGCACTCCCTAAAGCATCACAAACTCCCTGGCATGATGATAAAGTTGGACCTCTCTAAAGCCTATGACCGATTAAATTGGGATTACCTCAATAGTGTTCTCAAGTCCTTTGGGTTTGATCAAAGATGGATTAATTGGATCTCTGCTATGGTATCCTCCCCTATGTACTCCATTATCCTTAATAGCTCCCCCACCTATACCTTTAACCCCTCGCGTGGCCTTTGTGAAGGTGACCCCATATTCCCGTTCCTCTTTATCATTGTTGTGGAAGGTTTGGGCCACTATCTAAACACTGGAACCCAAAAATCTCAGCTTAGGGGCCTGATAATATGAGGCAACGAACTCCCTATCACCCACCAACAATTTGTGGATGTTATCTTAATCTTCTACCATGTATCACTGCAAGAAGCTCACTGAATAAAAGAGGCTCTCCTAACCTTTATGGAGGTTTCAGGGACCATGATAAATAATGACAAATCTTGCATATTCTTTTTCAAAATCCCGGGGACCATCCAATCATATCTTGCTCGGTTCTTTAGTTTGGCATTGGTTCTCTCCCATCCAAATATCTTGGAATTCCCCTTATCTGTGAATTTCCTAAAAACCTCTTGCTCTCGATCTTTTCTCTGAAAAATTAGTGGGAAACTTAGTAGTTCTCCAATCTATTCTGATCTATCAACTTACAAGGATGGTAGCCCCAAAAACCTCCCAAACAAAGATGGTGGAAAATTTTAAAAAGTTCTTATGTGGGGGAGCCCAGTAAGTAAAGAAGTGGCCTTTGGTATCGTGGCCCAACTTAACTAAGGCCAAGATGGAAGGAGGTCTGGGTCTCCGGGATCCCCATACCTTGAATCAAGTAATGGGAGCTAAACTTTGGTGGTGCTGGATAGGAAGTGACTTTGACCTTTCGAAACAAATTTGGACATGAAAATACTACATGCCATTTCAAATAGAAGATATCCTCAGATATTGTGACCCTCCCAAAGGATCAACTATTTGGAACATGGTAGTCCAAAACAAAGATCTCATACAACAACATGTCTTCTAGGAGATCAGAAATGGGAAAACGACCTTGTTCTGGCAAGATTCATGGTAGCAGCGGGATAAAATTCTTGGAAGACATGACTTAAGCGACCTCTTTATGTACATAAATGGGAAGAAATTTCACACGATAAATTAGTTTTGGAAATAAGAATCGTCTAGTGAAGGATGGAGGAAATGGAAGGAATGCACAGATTGGCCCCAGGCCCCTGAGTTGGAACAATGGAGCTAGTTGGATAGGGAATTAGAATCTAGGAAGCTTTCTATCCTAAATGGACTAGATATCCTCAGATGGGGATATACTACAAAAGGAACTTTTACTATCAAGGAGGCCTATGATCTAAGGATAGGTCGCAAATAGGGGCATCACAATATCATATGGAAGAAGATTTGGAAAGGAGGTTGGTGACCGAAGGTGGCCTACTTCCTATGGCTAGTGTGTAGGGGTCGTATTATTACCTGGGATCAACTTCAATGAAGGGGTATCTATGGACCATCATATTGCATCCTATGTAAACAAAAAAATGAAGATCTGGAACACATGCTCAACTCCTGCCCCTTTGCTGAACAAAAGTGGTGACAGGTGGAGGATCTCTTTGGAAGAATGGATTAGGACAACCAAAGCATTCGTGAAACCATCCTCCTATGGCGGACAGACATCTTTTCCAGCCCTGTCCTCAACAGAGCCTGGGGGCTAACTCTATGGGCCATATGAAAATAACAGAATTATATAATCTTTAAGAATCACCTTCTTCCCTAGGAAGCTATTTGGGAAGGGATCATCTAGAACATCCGAGAAATAATCTTGGCAAAGAAATGGCACCCTGAGGACTGGAAAGTGGCTCCCCACGAGGCTATAATTATGCACCGCCTAAACCTATCACCGACAATGATTGCCCCAACCTCCTTGAATCTCATCACGAGGGGATTGAACTCACTCAATAAATTCACTGACCCCCGGAGGGATTCATCAAGATGAGTTTTTGACGGAGCATCGAAGGGTATCTTAGGTCTCGTAGGACTAGGAGGCCTCTTCCAAGATGTCAGGATTCAAACCTTCCTAATCTATATTGAGCATTGTGGATATGCTAATAACAATGAAGAAAAAATTGTTGCTGTCAGACAGGGCCTTCACAAAGCTATCAAATTGGGAGACAAGAATATTGTATTGAAAGGAGACTCTAGGTTAGTAATAAACATGATAAATGAACTGAGCGAGGGAGCTAAATGGGACAAGCTCAGCCACAGCTGGAGAACTGCAAGATTAGTTCAAGAGATAGGAGATCTTCTTCACAATTTTGACTATATTATCACCAACCATGTAAGGAGAGAGGGAAATAGAGTTGCAAACTTCCTTGCAAATTGGGGGTGTCCTCACCAAAATGACCCTCTCGAGAAAATTTGGTCGATTCAACCCATGGATGGGAGGTTCAGGCCCTTGGAAGAGATTCTAGAGCACGACAGGAGACACAACTCTCAGTGCCTCCAAATAACAAACTAGACTCCCGATCGAGGTGCGAGCCGAATGCCGACCCCATCAAGACAAATTTAATGCCAAGTATGTTGAAGTACACCACCACCGCCCCCCACATGCTCAAGGCGATGGGTGTGGTGGTTCCCTACATGCATAAGTATATTAACACAGTGGAAGGTGGAAGAGTTATTATGTTAAGGTTTGAGTTCGGTGGCAAGTGTTCCGAGAGGTCTGTAGGTTGTTTCCACACCCAAATGATTGTAGTGTAGCACTTCTAGAGGAGGGACTCCACGAACAATGAAATGCAATGATTCCAGAAGAGATGTGGACTTTTTAGCTCCAGATGAGGGTAATCCGATATGTAAACTACTTTTTCTCCTCCTCCTCCATGCATCTGAGTGTTTAGTTTTGGGATTGGGTTTTGCATGGGGACAACTTGTCTGTGGGTGGGGGTAAATTGGGTTGGTGGAAGCGTCTAGGGCCCATAGGTTGGAAACATTATATTATCCTCATCGGAATAACCTCGGTGTCAGTTTTCTATGAAATTCTCCTCTCCCGAATGAGGTTATTTGGGATCGAGAATAGGGCTGTCAACCCTGGGGAATGTTGTTGTCTGGCTTTGTTTGAAGACTAGGGGGTTTGTTGATGCAGGAGCATCCAGACACCTCAATGAATAAAAAATTAGAGGAAGAAGACACGTGGACAACCACATGGACAACCAGGCCAACCTTGAACAAGATTCGGTTAATGAACTAATTTTAGTTAAAAAAATCAGTTAAAACTGAATGTATCTGAATGTATGTATAACAAGAACTTAAGGATTCATGAGTGAATCAAGAAAAAGAGAGGAGAAAACCCTATGCGTATGAGAGAGGGGCAAACTGTAGTTGCTGGAGAATTTTGATTAAGGCTGAGATGCCTTAAAATTGTAATATGAGTTTGTATATAATACAAATGTGTTTTTGTGAACTTACGTTTGTATTTTTTGTTTTGAGTGGTTTGCCAACGATTTGAATTTTCTGAAGCCATGGCGTGTTTGTCAAGTCAGCCGATGATGTGGAGAACCAGATTTGGAAAGTGTTGTCCCCATCATTTAGGTGTTTAGAGTGTTTTCATTTTTCAGGTATTTTGTTTGCAATTGTCATGATGTTGAACGAGATGAAGAGGATGCCAATGTAGATTTAAGCCTCAGAATATTGGCCAAAGCAAAGCGTAGCTGGAAGAGGAACTTGGAGTTGAAACAAAAGATAGAGGAATGTAAAGGATGAGGTAGAGTCGTGGAAGAACGTGTCACCAAGCGAAGACAAAGAAGTTGAATCGATCATGGAAACTATGGATTTGAGGAATTAGGGATCGGATGCGTAGGAGACTCGATCCCGTGTCTTATGTGCAATAAATGTTTGAATTCTTGCCAATTGATCTGTGACTATTCAGTTGGATTTGTGGGTTTGCGTTGAAACGATGGAGAATAACTTCAAGCGAGAAGTCGAGAAGGGAATGAGAACGAGGGCCAGCCGAGTTGTAGTGACCGGTCAAGAAAAGGGCCCTACGTGCAAGCTTTGATTGAAGCGGGAATTACTATACTTAAGATTCCTGCAGTTGAAGTTGTTGGCTCGGGTTCTCGTGTTCCTGTAATATCAAAAAGATATTGACTGAGACTTCCACAGTTGAAGTAACAGCGTTTTGCGTCGAAGGATGGAGGAGCGAGCCGAGTCGATAGAACCTAAGGCATCCAAAACTTTCCCATGGGCATTGGTATGTTATTCCAAGAAAGGACAGAAGCAGGGTCGAAATTTGGAGTAGTCTTAGCAAACGATCAAGTCGAAGCTGCAGGGCCTGTGCAGCCAGAAGAGATAAAGCGTGGAGGATTCAAATGCGAGACATGAAAGAAAGCATTCAGGTCGCAACAGGATCTGGGAGGATATCGAGCGAGCCACAAGAAAGTGAAGGGTTGTTTTGCCAGAATAATTAATGTAGATGGGGTACGACTGCCAGAAAGCTTCCCTGAAGAAGATACTAATGTTCTTGTGCCATTTGGGTTTGTCCTGGAATGGGCCTTCCTTATTTCAAATAATTCAGGTGAGATCAGAGTAGCATTGAAAATAGGCTTTGTGGGCCCATAACCCACAGGCCTCATCATTTGTGATTGGGTTGCTGTCAGTTTTACATGTAGGGTACATGATTTACTGTTTTTTACGGGATTGAATGGAAGCCTGCATCCCTACATAATTAGTGGTACTGGAATGGTAATGACTTGGTTGGATGGATTTTCGGGCTTCGCACCCATGGCCCGTGTTGAAGCGTTTGTGAGGTCGCTATTGAGGTGCTGCGTTGCCTTGGTGTTTGGAATTGTTATAATGTTTCTGAAGCTAACTATGTTGGGCTCATAAATTTTGTTTTTGGTTGTTATGCAAATGGGGCTAGGGTCAAGAGATTGAATGCTTGGGTGGGTTGGAGGACTTCGATTGGCTGTAGGGTCTACGAGTGGCAAAGAGACAAAGTTTAATTTTAAGTCAATTATGGTTTCTTTCTCCCATGGCAGGTGCGCAGAGAGGTAGGATCTCCTGGGCACGAAGGGATTTTGGGCTCGCACCCTCACTTGCACAGGGATCTGCCAACACCCATTTCATTACCAAGCATCGAGACTGTGTTGTGATGGTCAGGGCAGTGAAGGCTAGGGGGCGAGGTAGGAGGCCTCAAGCAACTAAGGAGGAGGAAGAGCCTAGTTGCTCGGGTGGGAGACGTGGTAGGAGACCAGTCACCAGCCTCATTAATGAAGCAGCTAATGCATACTGAGAGGGGACCAGTGAAGAGATTAGAAGTTTGACTGAGGAATGGGAAGTCGACTTGAATTGCCAGGCGAGCATGACAGAGATAGAGATGGAGGATTGGCACAGGATGGTGTCGGACCCTGGGCATACTCGAGGGTTGGTGACTCAGTTCAAATAGACCCTGTAAATTTCAATGAGCATGGTGACAATAGTGCAAGACTTCCCTAATTACAAACAAGATTTCTAGAAGCTGCAATTCCAAATGAAAAAACAAGAGTGACGCCTCAGCTGCATCAATAAACACTTCCCATGTCTTTTCTCATAGAGAGTGCTGCCTGGTTCCAATACCAAGCATCCTGCTCCGGTTGAATCCACCTTTGCTGAGCAAGATGATTAGAATGCTAGCTAGTTTTTAATTTTTGATTATTACATATGCGCATAGCTCTTACTTTTCAGTTTGAAGTCATATATGTTTATAGGCCAATAGAGTATGGGCAAGGACATGATATACAAACTTATATAGCTTGGGTAGAAAGAATTATCACTTTTTTTTTATACTCGATGGTTTATCATGCGGTTAGGCGGTCAATAGACTTGGTCTCCTTGGCAAGTTTCCTGCTAGACAAGTTAGGCCACCTAACGAGTTTTATGTAGTTGTAATTTGCTTATATATTAATGAAAATAGAAAGATCTACCAAATTTACAAAAAGAAATAAAATTAATGTTCGAAACGTGTCGACAAATGCATTTTAATGTGATTTACGTCCAAAAATCTTCTCCAAAAAATTGATATAATTATTTATTGATTTTTTTTTCCATAAAATCTTTTCTCTCATTCATAAATAGATATAATTCTCAATCAATTTAAACAAATCTTCTTGAACCACACCTCTATGGATCCTAAAATATCAAATGTATTATCTATATAAGCTACTATGAGATCTGAGAACTTGAGTATTCCTCCTCTCTTCATTAGATACCAGGACGAGGAACCAATGGAGCAACGCAATACAGGGTTTAACAGGTGGAACAACGCAATACATTACATTTCTACCCACCTGAAACAATAATTTGATTAAATTTTCTCCTAAGATTATCACATAGAATAATTATCACGAGGAGCACTGAAATCTAACCTAAATGAAATCATCTCATTATAACACACTAATGTCAATCCCACTTATATGATAAGACTCTGAATGTACACAGAAGAAGTGAAATATCACAAGCAGAAAATATCACAAGCAGATGTTTCGCTGCATAAAGGAAATCTGCCATGGCTTCGTCCATTTATCCAACCATCCTCCTTTAATCCCTTAAACAATTTTTCCTTTAATCCCTTAAATCTGCATACATGAGTAGTCCAACGGTTCATTAAACGAATATGGTCCGTGGTGCAAATCCGTCATTAAACCCAGCTCTCTCTACAGCAGAGTATTAACCTACTGTCGTAAGTTATTTTTTATTGTTATGGCCATTATTATTAATATTATCATATTCTAGCCAAAAATCATCTTAGAATACACAGCCTAGCACTTTTTTTAATATTTATTTTACATTGAGTGTAATTTGGTTGAAGATTTTTGAATATCAGAAATAGTAAATTATTTCGGTATTTATGAAGAGTTGAGTTGAGATGTGTGAGTTAAGTTGATTTTAAAGAGGTAGAGTGTGAATTTACATGGAGCAAAAGAGTCAAATCTAGTTGGAGTTTATATAAATTATTATATTTAGTAAGTATGCTTATATATATATATATATATATATATTTTGATTGTTGGGTTATTGTGACATATAAAAAGGCATTATAGTTGGGTCATTGGGTCAAAAGAACCTGGAGCCACAGCTAAATGTGAAAATGATTAAATTAACAAATATGTATATGTATTTTGTGTATTTATCTCTCTGCCTTGTCATCCAGAGTCACTTGATTGTAATTTTTTTTTTTAATATTTTGGAAAGCAATATACAACTTTGAACGCTTCCTTTTCAAACATTCATTCTATAACACCTGAAAGCAACTCGAATTCTTATTTCTGAATATTTTAAAATAAAGTCTAACAATTAATTGTTGTTGTTCATAATATTTCCAAAATATCATCAACCTTATGGATATCATACTCAGTGAAACATTAAACCCCTTCATGGATTTCCCCTCCCGACCAAAAGTTTCAGTATATTGAGGTGCAAAACAAAGATTTAAAAACCTTAATAAATGATTGCAAATTGGAATACAAAAATCCATAAAGAAAAGGACTTAAAACTACACTAAAAATTAATTTCAAAATTTCAAAATTAGTTGCTTAAAAAACAGAAAATGTTAGATTTTAGATTTTTGTGATCTATATTGGTAATGAGATTGTCTTTAGGATTAATCACACTGTTGAGTTTTGGTTGAAATTTCGAACCAAGTAATGTGGTTTATCCTGAGATGAACCATATTAGTAGGTTTGAAACATTGAACAAAATTCAACAATGTGATTAATTTGAAACACAATCTAATTAAAAGAAAAGATACCTATATATATATATATATATATATATATATATATATATATATCTTAAATTCAATAATGTGATTAAGCTGACAGACAATCTAATTAAATGAGAAGATATATTTTTTTTAAACCAAAAAACCGAACAAAGAATTAAAAGAAAAATGTGGTTCATTTCAATAGATTGGTTTTGTAAAGTTATAATTAGGTTATTGCAATTCATTTTCACCAATCAGTGATTGATATTGCCATTCAAAGCACTGAGTGAGAAACAAACTCCTATAATGATGGAAACAACAAACTCCTATAATGATGGAAACTATGTATAGTGAACCGCTGAGGGACTCTTGTGCAAAAGACATTTGTGAGTGTTGACACTAAAGCTTTTTCTATATAGAGAATTTATTTTAATTACACAATCAATAGTTGTGAAAATCTCTCAACCATATACTAATCTAGAAATCATTTAATTTAATAAATATTTCTCAACTAGATCTAACCAACTCCTAGATGATAGGAAGAGACTCCTTCTCAAACTAATTATCCCACCTAATACAAGTAGGAGTTATATACTCCAACATTCCTTAACGACTAGTTGTCTTTATATTGATCAAAAAATTCTATCTATGGTCCAACTTGGCATTTACAAACATTACCAAAACGTTGTTATCCATATAAAGAAACAATTATCCACTGGAATGGATAACTCGCCTTTGTAACCACCAGCCTACTAAGATGTCCTTCCCTTGCATCACCATCATCACCATCCTAGGTTTTCTCAACTTACCTCTAACCATGCTTTGGGTTTTTTTAACTTACCTATAATCATGCTCTAAGTTTGCTAGGCTTACCTTCAACCATGCTTCTAATGTTCCCACATCATATGCCAAGGAACAAAAAAATTGTAAGAATCCTTACCATATGTTCCCTATCTCTCACAAACTTTACCACATATTCACATGTTTTTTACTTACCACGAACAATGAATTAAATGGTTTTAGAGGACCACAAACCATCACACTGGCTGGTTTCTAGATGACCACAAAATTTGGATACAAGCGGTTTCAACTTCAAACTTGAAGTAATATTACACTAATATAAAATGAGTAATGCAATATTTTAGCAATAATAAGACAAGGTTCAACATTTTCATTACAAAAACCAATATTTATACACACGCATCATAAAATGCTCGATTCAATCATTTCCTACAATCTCTTAACAATTTTCTACAATCTCCCTACAATCTCCCTACAAATCTCTCAACTAATAATTCTTTATCTCAAATTCAAACTTTGAGACATAAAAACTACATAACAATAATAATTATAGAAATTGTTCATTATTCTAACATATTCCCCCCTTAATGATGATTTAGAGAGTTTTGAATGTTATTCATAAAATTGCAAAACATTTCTTTTAGTAGTGCTTTGGTGATGATACCTACAACTTGATCTTTTATTTTGCAATACTTGTTCTCGATTAAACCTTGTTGAACCAAGTTTCGAACAAAATGATATTTAATGTTAATATGTTTGATCTTCTTCAAAAAAATTGGATTCTTGGTGATTTTAATAGTAGTTTGACTTTCACAAATAAATTGAGTTGGTTTCTCATGTTGCTCATGTAGATCTTCTAAAATTCTTCTTAAGCATATTTCTTCACAAGTTGTTGTTGTTGTTGTTTTATACTCTATGTCAGATGTGGAGAGTGAAAATGTAGGTTTCTTATTAATACTCCAAGAAATTGATGTTGAACCTATACTGAATGAATACCCTGAAGTTGATTTCCTATCATCCCCACTTGCTTAATATAAATATTTATAAACACTTAGCTTAAAATCATCTATATATTTGTATACTAATCCATAACCAATTGTACCATGAAAGTATCTCAAACTTCAAACTTTGATATCGATTATTTTCTTCCTTGTCATACTATTTTATGTGTTGAATGGGTTCCATTTTGTTTTCTCTTCTGCAAAAAAATACTTGAAAATTAATATTTAATGTTAAATTATTTGTTAATATGTACCTAATAGAAAATTTCTATGGTTACATATTTTTGAAACACAGTGTTGTTGAGACAGCTCCTCTTGTGATGTAATTATGTCCATTTCTTTGACCATCTCCTAGTACATTTTTTTGGACATTCCTATTGGCATGTTTTAGATATCATGTCGTTGATCCTTAGAGTTTTTCATAATCTTCCTGAAAAAGTAATAAACAATTTTTATATTGATATATGAAAACTAAATATTACAAAATTGATATTAATAAATGAATGTTTTGTACTAATATATACATATAATTCTAAAAAAACATTTTACTTAGGAATGTTACTTTTTGAATGATTCTTTCTTGTTGTTGAATGTTTTTGTTATTGCAAGTTTAACTCGTTTCATTGACCATTGCTTTGGAAACACTTCCTGTAGTTTTAATATAGCTTGGTTCTTGGAATCATTGGATTGATTTTTGTATTGTAAGTTGAAAGTATGTCTATACGTTCATTCCATTATATCCCTCATAGTTCTATAAAAAAAATCCCCACTTTCATTAACCTCTAGCACCACTTGAGATGAGCTAAGGACCAATTCATCGTCATTTACATGTTCTATAATTTTTTTTCTTAGAACAACATTCTTTTTCTTTATTATTGGTTCCTGTAGAACATTTAACATATGTGAATTAATATATTGTTTGAAATATGTTATTTGATATTATTAATGAAAATAAAAAATAAAAAATACTCATATTGAATAATAATTTTTCTTTCACCGGATTCATCATTCTGCAATTTTTCCATCAAGCCTTTACGCTTTTTTGCACTTAGATAAGAAATAATATTATTGATCTTTCCCATTTTGTGGCTTTGCATGATACACACTAATCAATACATATTATTTAAACTTACATTAATTCAAGCATATTAATTTTGTAAGGAATTTACAAAAAACTTGTCTTTTATGTTTTTTAGATGTGTTAACATTTTTTCAATCAGAGTTTTTTCTACTTGACCACTTCTCAGACATTTTTTTTATGAATATACAACCTGTACCATTTAATACAAAAGTCATTAAATATATTTTGTAAATAAATCACATAATTTTCCGCCAAAAAAATCTTCGGAAACCAATGTGCTTAAATTATAACTGTGCAATATGTAATGATAAAAACATTGTCATCACAATAAAAAATGAAAACAAACAAATAAACACATGTTTTTGTACTTAACAATGTTATTTGTCATAAGCGACGTAATGTGTTATATAAAAATGGGGCACCAGTGCATTATACTTTAATAAACACACGAGACATTTAATTATTGAGCATCCACGATGAAAATTATTTATTTTTTAACAAAAAACATGTTTTTTTGACTTAATGATGTTATTTTTCATAGATGCCACTATGTGTTATATCAAACATGAAGCACCAATGTTTTTTAAAACATAGCACATCGGTAAACATAAGTTATTTAAAAAAAAAAAACAAGGCTGATAGGGTTTGGATCTCATTCAACAGTTGGTCCTCATGCCTTACATATGAAACACCTTATATATAGTAATGCACAAACTCCTTAAATCTAAAATTCCTAAAATTAAAAGACCTAATAGTGAAGTGTTGATGGAGTTGAACTCTAAAGTGAAATTTTGCAGTCACATAAGCAAGAATAGGTAATGGTTTAAGGTAAGTATTGATTTTTTTGGTTTTATTTTTCTAATTAAATATAAATAGGAACAAAGATTGTCAAAAAAGTTATTAGTAAAATCAATAGTAAAATTTTTACTATGCACGAGTTTTATTTATTTTTTATTTTAATTAAATCTAAGAGAAATTGCAATTTTTTTTTTTTGTAAAATCAACAGTAAAATTTAAATTTTTTACCATGCAGGGGTTTGAGTGAATCACCATACCTTTCAAATTATGATCTTCTGAATAGTTTATTTATTGTTCCAAAGTATTATGTTTCTCCACAATGTTCCCATATGTCTCTCCTGCAAATTTTTCTTTTAATTAAATCTAACATAAATTATAAAAAAATTATTAATAAAATCAATCGTAAAATTTAAAAAATTTACTATGTAGGATTTTGAGTGAATCGCCATACTTTTCCACTTCTGATCTTCTGAATAGTTCCATTGTTCCAAAGTATTTTGTTGCTCTACAATGCTCCCAATTTTCCACTTCTGATCTTCTGAATAGTTCCATTGTTCCAAAGTATTTTGTTGCTCTACAATGCTCCCAATTTGTCTCTCTTCAGTGCTCCCAATTTGTCTCTCTTGCAAATCTCTCATTTGAAATTTTGGTAAAATAAATGAAATGGTGAATAATGTCTCACTATTTAAAAGATTTTATGAAATTGAATTTTGAAAAATCATTTACCGCTCATTTTTCAATTTGAAAAACAAATGCACATTTTGTTATTCATTTTTTTCAGAATGTCAGTGCATTTCATAGAAAAGCGCACCAGTGTGTTTTCAAGTAATTTGCATTGATTAAGATAACTTATCGATGTGCTAAATTTTTATAATGCATTGATATGATAGAATTCCTTCTTTTATTTTCTAATCTTGTAAATGGTTTGGTTATTATTTTAATGCTCTCATGGGGTTATTAGTGAAACGCATTGGTGCACTTAGTTTTAGAAGAACATCGATATGATATAAATTATTTTTTTTAATTTTCGAAATCCCAGAAACTAGTGCAGTTTTTAGTGAAACAAAGTTGCAATTAGTGTTAGAAGAGCACCAATATGATGGAATTTCTTTTTTATTTTCGAAATTTTGAAAACTAGTGCGGTTATTATGTTAACACACCAATGTTGTTATTATTGAACGCATTGGTGGGTTGAAGTTTACAAGAGCACCAATGTGCTTGAAAAGTTATTTGAATTTGTAGTTTCACATAAAATGGCATATTCATCTCAAATTATTCTTTAGGATGTATCCACATGAGTTACAATAGTTCATAGTATACATTTTTTGCTTAAAGTCGTCTTATTCTTGAAAAATGGTTTGAAAACTATAATGATATTCAGAATCTGGTTATTTCGTTCTCAAAATTAATATGAAGTATGTAGACAAAAAATTATTACTGATTTTGCTCAAATGCAGGGAGAAAATCTCATAATATCAAATGGCCAATTCTTCAAATTCCAGCTCGTTCCATATTGCTCAAAGTCCTTCATGGAGTTCTCCCTTTCCATCTCCAGTAACTTCATATTTTATTTATATTTTTATTATCTAATTGAAATTTTTTTATCTGTGTCAATTTGAATAAAAATGTGTCCAAATTTGCAAGATCTTGATTCATAATTGAGTTTATATGAAAAAAATATTCCCCCATTTCAAAAATGTCAAAATATCTTATCAGGAGCAGCATACCGCAAGAAGTTGGTAGATGAAAATGGACAATTGCTTCACCCTGTCAATTGGAACATGGCATATTCCAGCCACAATCCTGGGTCAACAATGGTAATAATTGTTTGGTATAATGTAATTTCAACAAACCAATTGCATTGTGCTTACTAATATCATTGATGTACTAATGTTCAATATTTTTTGAAATTAGGATTCTAGTGATGATGAGTGACCCACCTACCATCTTCCAAAGAACCTTACTACAATTTCAAATGAAGAGAAGGTTGCATTAATAGAGGGAAACCTACTTTTACATCAAATAGATGAACAATTCTTGGATGATTCAAATGACAAGGCCTCCTTGGTATACATAGGATTATAAAGTGTCAAAATATAATTCGAGCCTACATAAAAATAATAATGCAAGGGCACACAATAACAATAGTGGGCTTTTATGGGGCACAACAATAACATATGGGGGATACACTAGTATTATAGAGTTTTGACATCCCCCTCTCCTTAAAAAAACTATCATCCTCAACGTTTGAGTAGTTTTGGATTATTTTGTATAAAATACTCATCCTCCCATGTGGAATCTTCAATGGGTAAATTCTTCCACTTAATGAGATACTTTGAAAGTGACCGATTCCATAGTTTTTAGATTCTTGTTTCCATGATTTCTTTAGGCTCCAATATGATTTTTCCCTCCTCATCAAGTTCTGGCAATATAGCTTGAACCAAAAGCTTTCCACATATAACCTTATTCAAACATGAAACATGGAAAACTAGGTGTATTCATGAAGATGCAGGTAGCTCCAATTTGTATTCCATAGTAGCAATCTTTTGCAATACCTTATAAGGGCTATAATACTTGGGTGATAATTTATTATCCTTCTTAGCTTGCTTGAGTGACATTTATTTGTATCGTTGTAGCTATAAAAATACCCAATCATCCAGTTCAAAACTTCTTTCATTGTGATGTTGATCTGCTTGTTACTTCATGCGATTATGTGCTAGAGTCATATTATCCTTTAAACACTGGAGACCTTGTTGTTGATGCTCAATGTGATCTTCCACTGCTTGAACCTTAGAACTATCCCTTAGAGATGATGTGATTGATGGTGGATGATATCCATAAATCACCATAAATGGGGTCATTTTTGTTGTGGCATGGATGGAAGTGCTATACCACCATTCTACCAAAGGTAACCACTTGACCACTTGATGCAACAAATATATCCTTTCAAACATTTGTTCACTATCTTCGTTTTCCCATCAAATTGAGCATGATAATATGGACTATGATCCAATTGAGTAACGAGACAAGAAAATAATTTTGTCTAAAATTTTCTTGTGAAAATGGGATCTCTATCACTTACAATAATATTTGGGTTTCCACATAATTTTTGTACTGTTTCCATAAATGCAGTAATGATTGTACTAACTTTGAAAGGACGAGATAGTGCACAAAAGTGTACATACTTAGAAAGTCTATCAACTACCACCATGTTGACACTATTTCCTTCGAACTTGGGTAGACCTATGATAAAATCCATTAATACCTTCTCCCAATGCTGACTTGGAATGTCTAATGGTTGTAAAATACTTGGGATTTTAATTATCTCAAATTTATTTTGTTGGAAAACCAAGCATTCAACCAGAAACTTCTGAACATCATATTTATGGCCATCCCAAAAAATTCCTTCTTGATCTTGTGGTAAGTTCTTAAAAATATTGAGTGGCCTCCTATAGGTGAGGTGTGCAATTCCAAAATAAATTTTTATTTTATTTTGGATTTATTACATTGACATAAGTAATATTTGTACCATAGTGAATTATTTTTCTAGATAAAATTATCAGATTCAAGTGTAGGATCTTGTTGCAACATTTTAATTAGTTTCCACACCTTTTCATCATTTTTCCATTCATCCCTTGCTTCCTTTATCCAATCAGGTTGGATAATAGAAATGGCACAAAGTAATGCCTCCACATCCTCACCCTTCCTTAAGAGTGCATCTGCAACACTATTTTTCTTCCCTTTCTTGTAGATGATCTCAAAGTCATAACCAAACATCTTTGTGACCCATTTTTGTTTCTCTTCTAAAGATAATCTTTGTTCCAAGAAGAATTTGAGGCTATACTGATCTATTTTTACATTGAAGTGTCTTCCAATTAGGAAAGGGAACCATTGCTTCAGGGCATGTATAATTTCCAAAATTTCTTCTCATAAATGGGTTTGTGTAAATACTTTCCCTTGATTGGATTACTTTCACAAGAAATGGGCCTACCTTCTTGCATTAAAACAACACCAATTCCATTTCCTAAGGCATCACATTCCACAATAAAGGTTTATGTGAAGTCTGGTGTAGCTAAGACTAGAGCTCGGTGCATTTCTTCTTTAATATGTTCAAAGGTCTTCATTGCTTTTGGAGTCTCAGAAAATTCAACTTTCTTTAGTAATGTTGTTAGAGGTGCCACTATTTTCTCATAATTCTTAACAAACTTGTTATAATACCTATCAACCTGAGAAATCCTCAAATATGCCTTAAAGTTGTGTGGAATTTCCATTCCTTGATGGCTTTAATTTTGTTAGGGTCCGCCTTAACACCCTCATGAGATACAATATGACCCAAATATTCCACCTCTTGAACCCCAAAGAAACAGTTGGAGGTTTTTGCATACAATTCTTTCTCCTCCAATAGTTTTAAGAACCTTGTCAACATGTTGAACATGATCCTTCCATGACTTGTTTTATATTAGTATATCATCAAAGAATACTAACACAAATTTTCCAAGGAAGGGTTTGAAACGGAATTCATCAAACCTTGAAATATGGAAGGTCCATTAGTAAGGCCAAAAGGCGTGACCATAAATTCATAATGACCTTCATGAGTTGTAAATGTTGTCTTAGGAATGTCTTCAATATTGATTCTAATTTGATGATATCCTGAAATAAGATCCAACTTGGTGAAGTAAATTGCTCCATGTAATTCATGCAACAATTCATTAATGGAAGTAATGGGGAATTTATCTTTAATAGTGAGCTTGTTGAGCTCCCTATAATTTGGACACATATGACATGATCCATCCTTCTTCTGGGCATAGGGATATCTGTAAGGTATGATGTTTGGGGGAACACTTCCTGGAATTAAGTGAATAGTGTGATCATGATCATGAATAGGTGGGAGACCCTTGGGAGTCTCAAATACCTTGGAATGATTTTCAAGGACTCTTTTGAGATCTAGAGAAATGGGAGACTTAGATGTTTGAACATCTAGTGAGCATAATTGTGAAATTACACCTCATTGTTTCTTCTTCAAAATATTTTGCATGCCATTAAAGTTTATTATCTTATCGAGTTCCTGATGATACCCCTTAATTCAGTTTCCCTTCGTTTGTAGAAAAAATTCAAAAAATGTTCTTGAAAATTAAAATTTATTGTCCTCAAAGATTGTGACCATTGTACTCTTAATACAATCATTGGAGTATTCAATACATATTCCCCCATGGTTAGATTGACATTATGGAACTTCCTTAAGAAATGTATAGTTCCTCCATCTACAACCATAACTTGACACTCTGGTGCTGGATATAGAAAGCAATTAAAATCCTTGGCTATCTTACAATGAATTAAATTATGGGTACTACCCAAATCAATCAATACTATTACATTTTTCTTCTTCATATATCCTTCTATATTGAGAGTTTGAGGAGTGGTAATTCCTGCCAATGCATTACAAAATATGATCTGATTCATTTATTCTTTTTCATCCCTTGGTGTTGGTTCCTAGTGTGTATATTATTCTTTTGATGTTTCTTGTTCCTTTTCTTCCTCTTCTTCAAAATCTATTTAGAAATTCCTTGTAGATTGAAACTGCTAATTGTAATTTACTAAAACAATAGACTTGAATATACTCTACTCATAAGAGGAAACAATTCAATGATCGTGAAATCACAAAGCGTATAAGAGAAAGAATTTAATCAATGCATTACACAATGATTTCCTAGGGAAATCCACAACTAAAAATCATTTCTATTCATTTAACCTTTGCAAGCCCAAGCAACCTTTGCACTATCTCTATTTGTCTCATAACTTCCTAAACAAGCTCTAGTCAATACTTAACCAAATCCAAGCCTACCCAAGTCCCTATTTCCTTGCATTGTTTCCTTGGGAATTAGCCCCCTATTAATTAGGGAAATTCCTGAATTGGAATTGTGCAATCCATCATAGGCCTTCCTCTGACTACATGCACCACTTGTAAAATTTTGAGGATTATAAAATTGATAGTACATTGTCCCTGAACTCCAATCTCAAGTAGGTAACTCTCAGATCTGACATGCATGAGTTATTTATGAGTGAATCATCATTTAACTAGTTGAACACATGAAGCAACACGCCACTTTATGACCTCCTACTAGTTCCTCGATCAGTTGGAACTAGTTTAATTGACTTTAACTCAGTTAAACTGAATTAATTAATTACAACTCAAAATAAAATCAATGAAGGCACCCATAATGTAGGAGACACTCTACATGACTTAAGTTAGACCCTCAAATCGAATTAATTGAGCCAACTAAGTCAATTTAACTTAGTTAACTCATACAAGTTGTCTTGTGATGTGAAATTACAATTTTATTCCTAGTTAATTCAAGGAAAAAATTAAATTAGGATTTTATTGTTGCATTTTCAACACTCCCTCTCAACACGAAAGGGATTATCAGATACCCCAATATTTCCTCTATGAAACTTAATTTTTCCTCTTGATAGTTCCTTAGTCAAGATGTCTGCATCTTGTTCCTATGTAGGAATGTACTCCAGCAACATGATTCTCCTCTGCACATAATCTCATAGATCGTGATACCGGATGTCGATATGATTGGATCGATCATGAAAAACTAGATTCTCAGAGAGTTTGATACAACTCTGATTGTCATAGTAAATCACTGTAGGATCCACTTGCTGACCAAATAACCCAACAAGGATATTCCTCATCTAGGTAGCTTCACAAGCTGCTTCACTAGTAGACATGTCCTCTACATCTGTCGAACTGAGTGAAATGGATCTTTGCTTCCTGTTGTATGAAGAGACTGCTATTAACCCAATACTAAAGATTCCCCATGATGTGCTCTTCCTATCGTATGGACTCACTACCCAATTTGTATCTGTGAAGCCTTGAAGCTTCACTCCCTCTATCCGTCTATACCAAAGACCAAATTGAGTGGTGCCTCTGAGGTATCTTGACACATGTGTAGCTACCTTCCAATACAGTTTGGTTGGCTTAACCATTGCTTGACTAAGATGGTTAACTTTAAAACATATGTTTGTTCATTTGTTCACCAAATACATAAGTGAACCCACAATCCTCCTATAAATAGTATCCTCCACTACTTCACCTGAAGTAACATCTTCCTCCCTCCAATTTCCTGATAGAGGAGTCTCCATGGGTTTGTTGCTCTCCATGTGGAACTTCTTTAGTATCTCGTTGGCATACTTTCCCTGAGAGACAAATAGTTCCTCATCTTCTTTCCATACTTCCATACCAAGGAAATAATGCATGGGCCCCAGGTACTTCATCTTGAATTCTTTTGCAATATCCTCTTTGCAAGATTTTACCAGCTTCTCATCACCTATTAGAATTAAATCAATGACATATAATACTATAATCAATAATTTACCTTCAACCACAATATGGTAAAGGTTCGCATCTGCTTCACTTTTGGTGAAGCCCAACTTGGTGAAATAGCTGTCAATCCTAGTGTACCAAGCACAAGGTGCTTGTTTCAATCCATACTCACTTGAGTCTGTGCACATGTGCCTCTCTGTTAAAGGTATCAAATCCTTCCGGCTACCCATTGTACACCTCTTCCTTAATCACTTTGTTAGAGAATTTTGTCTTCACATCCATCTGATGTATCTTCCATTCCATCTACACTGAAAATGATAGAATAGATTTGATTGAAGAGTACCTTGCTACTAGAGAAAATGTCCCCTCGTAATCAATTCCCTCCACCTAAGGGAACCCTCTAGCCACAAATCTAGCCTTGTGTTTCTCCACACTCCCATTTGCCACTTTATTTGCTTTTTAAATCCATATGTGTTATAGACATTTTTGTGCCTTACAGCATTGAGCATGAAATGTCCATAATCTAAGGGATCCAAAGTCCCTAAACATGTTGTTCCTACCCCTAGAGGAACAAGGCTAACAAACCACAACAATTCACAGAAGTTCTCCACTAGAAACTGATAAAAAACAAGTCAATTCAGGATCAATTCAGAGGCTCCACTAGCTGTCTGCACTGAAATGCAAAGTCTACACTGGCTACCTGCACTCCAACGCAGGTAGAAGCACTACCAGGGTGCGCTGAGTGAGAATTGACAAATGGCAAGTTCATTCAATAAGGTGTCAAGACCCTGGAAGCTTCCAGAATCTTCCTCAATGACACTTGCCTCAGTGAATTCGACTAGTGATGAGTAAGAGGTTCTCAATCTCCAAGTGGAAGCAAGAACCTCCAAGTGGAAGCAAGAACTGACAGAGGGAGAGGACACTAGTCAGATCTCAAGCTGACTCATCCTCTCTCCAAACATCTATACATGGATCTCTCCTCCATGAGATCTGGAGGCTAGAATTTTGTTATTGCAAAGAATTGTTGTTGGTTTGAGACTGGAATCTTTGGGTGCTTAATGCTTTGAGGGAAGGTGAAGATAGGAATTTCATTTGCTGGGAAGGAGATGCTGGATTGGAGCCCTCTGGGTTGTATCTCTTCCTGAACCTTGTTATTCATCAATAAAGCTATCTTGGTTTCTCCTATATACTGGTGTATCTTTGATGTATGGTTGCATTAGTATGTTTAGTTTATTTCTAATCCTGAACTAGTTATGAATATGAATCTATGTCTTTGTGTAGTGTTCTCTTCTTGTGATCTTGCAGAAACCTGTTGAAGCTGAGCGAGCGAGAAGGCAAGTAGCTGGGAACTCCCAAAAAGAAGAGAGAACTGGATCGAGGGACAAACGGAAGACACCGGTTATTCCATCTATCTCTCTTCATTCTCATTTCATAAAGGAAGAATACTAGAATAGATGTCTCTGTTTGTTGCTAAGGCACTGTCACACCTTAGGTGGATAGGATCGTCCTGCATAGGCATTTTTCCCCACAACAAATTGGCGACCATACTGGGGAGATCTGTTTAGTCATTTTATTTGTGTCTCTATCATTGTTTGTTTCATAGACTCAACAGCAACAATCGAACTGCATCTGCTATTCTCAGATGCAAAGTAGACAGCTGCTGCTTTGATCCAATCACTGGATTTGTCTATGATATGAACAATGGACTCACAAATGATTTGATGATCCTTTGTGATAGATCTTAGCCCTTCCTCAAAGCATCCCTTTGATTGCACCTTGCTTGTTGCTTTGATTTGGCCTAAAACTGTAGATTAAATAGCAAACTGTGACCCAGAACCCAGTGAGAAACTCACGTTTCTCTTTCAGCGCAGACTCTGTGAAGAGGTTCTGCATTTCAACACAGGTCTCGTGAAGGCTACCTGCACTGAATGTCAAAACCTCTGTGTTGAGGGTGCGTTGATCCAGTTAGGCCTTGTGCAGCTGGGGTTCTCTGCTCTGTTTTGCCCTGTTTTGATCTCTGATTTTTGCAGCCTGTAACCAGCATAGGTACCCGTTTGATAACTCCTTTTCTCTGCTTAAATTCTGCCTCCTTTTGTACAAAAAGACTGTGAGTGTTTTTATGTGTTTGTGGCGTCATTTACAGTTTTCCTTTGCAAGAGTGAAATAATCATCCTGTAGCCCTTGATTCAGATCTATTGATTGTGATCTTAGGAGAGAGTTCATTGGCTGTTTACAGTTGGTTATAAATTCATTTTTGCTTTTGGTTTGAGTTTGTCTCTTTTAAGTGTCGAAACAAGTGTTCATTTCGAAAGTCGTAACATGTTGTATTCTCTTCTACCCTTTCTGATTTCGAAAAAAGTAAACTTGTTTGTATTTATCATTTAAAAGCAAATTCAAAGTTGTACAAAAAGCTTTCTTTTTAGGCATCAATATTAAGAGAGCGGAAAACAAACACCTGCATTGTGCATTTGCATCTTGATTGCTTGCATGCTTGATTTAGGAAAAGTGCATTAGAGTGTGCTGATTGCTCTTTGAGAAAAGATGGTGTCTTTCTTTTCCCTTTGTAGCTAGGATTTTCATAGTTGAAAAGATATAAAGCTTGCTTATCATCTTTAGACTGCATTTAGGAATTGTATCATACATCTCATGGTGAACCTCAAAAGGCAAACTTCTAAAATGATCAACCTAAAATAAATTGAATGAACTTAACAACGCTTTGTAACTTAACGCAAAACATAGAGGTCTAGGCTAGAGACGTGTTCCGGCGTCGTAAAGCCTGGTGACTGTCGATCTCGTTGATGGTGGGTGATTCCTCCTGAGGGACGATAGCGCCAATACGGATTGTGCTCCCACGTACCGTCGCGTATATATTGGGAGACCCCTATAGGCATAAAACCTTTATCCTTAGGAAGCCGTGTCGGCCGCCCTACTGATCGCAATGCACTGAACACAGCATTCAGGAAGATTGGCCGCCCGTACCTTAAAAAGTATTCTGTAGTTTTGTGAAAAGTTTGGCACACCCTCTACCTAGAACTCCAGAGCAGTTCCTTTTGGACTTTTTCAGACTCTATAATGGAAAAATTCCATCCGAGCATTTGTCACTTCGGGCTCGTTAAAACATCGAAGGAGACTAGAGTCATCTTTAGCTTTTTCTCGACTCTTTAAAATTGAAAAAGCAAGTTGTGTCTAAAGCGTCTAAAAATTCATTTAATTCGGAAACACACTTTCCCCTGTTTGTATTTTGGTTTATCGAGTAATCCGCAATCGTGGAAGAAAGTCAATTGAAACCCCGTCATTCGCGGAGGCTTACGAGTCAATTGTCTTTGTCTCCGGAATCGAAAATAGTACGGACAAAGTGAACTCATTTAACCGGTTCGAAATCTCCTATCAAAGTTAGAACAAGTGTTCCAACAACATCTGAGATTCCGGTTACTCCAAACATTTCTGGAAACCCTGCCTCTACAGAAGAAGTTCAACAGTCACAGAGGGACAGTGATACTGATCCTAGTCTGAGAACAAACACTTGTGTTACTGAACCAGTTCCATATGTAACCGGTTCAGAGAGTCTTGTTCAACAAACATATGTCGCTGTTGATTCAACCCCTTCTTCGGCACCAGAAATATTTTACGGACCTGACGGTCTTCCCCTTCCACTTGGTTTGATTGCGATAGAGGAAATTGTAGAAATCCGCAAGCAAGTACTCCAACACATTTTGGAGTCGGGGTCACTCTATTTCCTTCTACATCAGAAGTTAGTCTATCGCCAGTGGAAGTTCCTGTAGAATCGCTGGGCAATCTATTGGATAGAATCAAAATGTCTGAACAACCGTCCACATCTAGGACTGTGTCAAATGACACAGCGACAGCAGAACTCCCTGCCGTCACTCCGACAATGTTTGCTGGCGTACCATCTGTCCCGACTAGCTCACAAACGCTAGAAGGAGTCCACCCAGGGACTATTTCGACAGTGTGGTCTGTTCCAGTTTGTTCCTTCGGAATAATATCCGGAAACTCTTATGTTGAAACTCGCCAGATTGATCCATTTGGAGGTCAATTTGGGCAATCCAGTCCCCAAGGACAAACAATCCCCTTGAGTTCCGGATTGCCACCGTATGGGGGGCAGTATGCCCTTTCACTACCCCCTCCGGGAGGGTATCCATACGGGAGTTCACAACAGTATTCAGGTTATACTAGAGTTACATCAAGTGGTTGGGTACCTATGCTACCTCAACAACCAAGGGTTGTGTATTCTATGCAACAATGTGTACCTATGTCGAACATCCCGACCACACCGGCTATTGTGACAGTGTCGCAAGTTCAAACGTTGCCTGTTGTATGTCAACCTCAGATTTCTCAGGTTGTAATGCAACAGCCCCTTGACCCTGTGACTCAACCACAATCACCTACTGGTTGGGCGACACAGGTCCAAACGGGTACAATTACCCCACACCTTGGTCCATCGGTTAGTATAGCGCAACAGAACATGGCTTCGCAACCGTGGCTGGTGCAATATCAACAACCACAATTCGAACAGGTATACCAAGGTTCTGAGCAGCAGATCTTTGCGAACAGTGGACAACCGTACATTCAAAATGGTCAAAATCAACCACTTTACGATGGTCATGTCCAACAACCGTATCAGTCATACCAACATCAATTACATTATGCTGGTATGCAAAGGCCAATTGCTCAGGCGATTCCATCGTACCCTGGGTATGCTTCACCTAACCTGAATCAACAGTTACCATTCGTGGAAACTTTAGAGTTACCCGATTTACACCGGTTAACAAACGATCCAATTGCTTACGCCCC
Organism: Pinus tabuliformis; assembly: GCA_031772625.1. Lineage (NCBI taxonomy): Eukaryota > Viridiplantae > Streptophyta > Pinopsida > Pinales > Pinaceae > Pinus > Pinus tabuliformis. The sequence continues at coordinate 562,971,330 of CM062804.1, read as the reverse complement.
TTGGTGGCCAGCGATTCCTCACAAACTTCCTTCGGACATTGCTAAATTTAATGGAAATCCAGGTGAAGACCCATCGAATCACGTGATGACTTTTCATCTGTGGTGTTCATCAAACACCTTAAACGACGATTCGATAAGGCTTCACCTTTTTCAGAGGACGTTAACGGGTCCAGCGGCTAAATGGTATATTGAATTACCTAGAGCTTCGTTCGACAATTTCAGCACCTTAGCCACGACATTCTTAACCCATTTTCAATTACCGATAAGGTATGAAATGGGAACGAAAATCTTAACCAACTTCAAACAGACAACAGCCACTCACATATCCGATCATATACATGAGTGGCAACGTCGTCGTAGGATGGTAAAAACGTATGTTCCCGATCATCTTTTAGCTGAATGGTTTATCAAGTCGTTACTTCCTGCTATAACGGAAGATGTGGCCAAGGGGGGAGTCGTAATGGAAGAGCAAGTTATTGCTCGTGCACAATATCTAGACTTAGTCTACACTCAGTCTGGCACGCTCTACGACAAAATACCTGATGCCCCTAGACCGGAATTCTCAATTCCTCCTCCTCCTAAATCAAAAAATGACTCTCATGCCGGCGGTGGCGTGATTGGCACGACAAACGCGAAATCGACAAAGGCCAACTCCAAGAAAACCCGTAAGATTTCAGATCAAAATGCAAAAGACAGAATTCTTGCTTCGGAAGTAAATGCCGTATTAGCAGATAAAGGCAAAGAAACCAATCAACCAGGAAGCAAGAAGAAACAAAACAAAGGGAAGAAGAAGAAACAGGGTGAGTCATCTCCCGAAAAAACTTCTTCAAACCCTTCTGGGAAAGGGAAACCAAAAAGTCCATGTTTGATATGTGACGAGGATCATTGGACAGCCAATTGTCCATACAAAGCTGAGCTTAAAAGGTTCTTCAAAGGTTCGCAAACCTCAGCTGTGTTAACTGATCCGTTCCCAAATCCAGGTCAAAATCTGGTTGATAGTGGAAATGCTTCCCCGTCGCAAATGCTAATGGTTTCGATCTCCAAGCAACAAAATGATTCTTTGATTTCGACAAGAAACAAAGATTACGGGAATCCGCAGCTGTCGAACGGCAAGGAAAAAGATCAACCAAGCAGTTCGACAACAACTTCGACAGAAGTTGTACTGCCCATCATCCCTGAATTAACAATAAAACCGCCAAAGGGAGTAGTACACAAGTCGACATTTAATCCTCGCGCCAGAGCAGCGTAGCATTATAACATAGTGGAAGATTTGGCCCAATCACCATCCGCTATGTCGACTCTTGAAGTACTACAAAATTGCCCATCCCAAAGGCAGGCTTTGTTATCAGCCATTGGTGGGTTTGATCGTAAGGATTCCAATCTTGTATCCTTTGACCACAAAGGATACGATCCTCAGTTACCAGCTCAACTAGCTTTCCTTATCCAAGTGAAAGCCCTCAACAAAACTGTTCACCGAACAATTATTGATGAGGGGGCATCTACATGTATTATGTCGATGAGTTGTTGGAAAACTTTAGGATCTCCAACCTTGTCGCGATCATCGACAACATTAAAAGCATTCGACGGAAGGACATATACCCCATATGGTATCCTAAATAACTTGAAGGTTGAACTAGGGGGAAAAACGGTAGAAATAGATGTTGAAGTCATCGATGGGAATCTTGATTACAACATCCTACTAGGAAGACCATGGATCTATGCCATGGCAGATGTTGTGTCGACCTATTTTAGAAAGATCGCATTCCCCTTCCAAGGAGGGATTACGATCGTCGACCAACAAAACTTCCTCCCTAATGGTTCACAAGTTACAGGAAGCATTCCTATGATCCATGGTAGCAACCATTCGCTTCAAGATATTGAAGTAGGCCTACTGAAAGACCCCACATTAATGGGAACTTTCGCACTTCCACCTCCAATCTATATAGGAGAAGTAGCGTTGGTAGGGGCCTGCAATATGATATCTTCCACAAAGATCTCAGAAGACGATATCGACATGGATCATGCAATGGTTTCTCCCCCAAGCCCAGTAGAAATTTTGTAGCAATCAATGTTTCTGGCATGGGAGGCGAACCCAAATCAACGCTCATCAAGCATTTGGGTAGATAGGTCTAGAGAATATGGTACCCCGTTAGACCCTTGGTCGCGAGTGCATGAAACCGACGAAGGAATTCTACAATCAATGATGATTGAGGGGGCACCATGGAATGATAGCCACCATCGTTCCCTTCTTCCGGATTATGAAGAAGATACTCAACATGACCTTTATCACCCTTCAGTCTTTGAATTCCTATCAAATACTGTAAACATGGTGGATTTCGAGCGGAACCTATCCAATATCGAAGAGACTATAGCCATAAATATCTCAACCAAAGCAGATGTTGTAGAGAATATTTATGTTGGCAAATGTTGTTCTCCTTCAGAACTGGAAATATATAACGCTCTTTTTCGTGAATTCAGAGATGTCTTTGCTTGGTCATATGATGAAATGCCAGGCATCGACTCGAGTATCGTTGAACATGAAATTAAGATGTATCCTGATGTCAAACCAGTAAGACAACGGCTCAGGCAGGTGCACCCCAAGAAAGCCGCTGCAATTAAGGCATAAGTTGAAAAACTTCTCCATGCTGGTTTCATCTACCCGGTTCCTCTAACCAATTGGGTATCGAATATTGTCCCTGTTATGAAGAAACAAGGGACAATTAGAGTGTGTGTCAATTATAGGGATGTAAATCAAGCTTGTCCAAAAGACAACTACCCTACACCCTTCATCGACCAGATAATTGATGAATGCGTCGGATGTGAAATCTTTTCATTTATGGATGGATTCTCCGGGTATAATCAAATAAATATCCGCCCACAGGACCAGTCAAAGACTGAATTCATTTGTTCATGGGGCACATTCGCATATCGAAAATTACCCTTTGGTTTAAAGAACGTTGGGGCGACGTTTCAGAGGGCAATGAATTATGCCTTCCATGACATCAAGAACATCGTTCAACCATACCTCGACGACCTTCCGGCTCATTCGCGAAAGCGGACTGATCATCCGCAGCATTTAAGAGCGATATTTCTACGTTGCCGACACTACAAGATACGACTCAATCCACACAAATGTGTATTTTGCGTCAGCTCTAGTCGTTTACTTGACTTTGTAGTCTCCAAGGACGGGATTCGTCTCGACCCTTGCAAGGTTCAGGAAATCATCAATTTGCCTCCACCTTCAAATTTGCTTCAGATTCAGAAACTCCAAGGGAAAGCAAACTTTCTGAGGAGGTTCATTCCAAATTACGCAGAGCTTGCTAAAGGTTATACTCGTCTTTTGAAAAAGGATGTACCTTTTGTCTGGGATCAGGTGGCGCAAGCTTCTTTTGACGCTCTGAAAGATTCTCTAGTAAAAGCATCATTAATGTATGCCCCAGACTATCAAAGAGATTTTAACCTGTATCTGGCTGCAACGAATACGACCATTGTGATGGTTTTAGTTCAAGAAGTCGATGGAATTGAACATCTTATATATTATTTAAGTAAAAACTTGAATGATACAGAAAGCAAATATTCTTACGTTGAAAAGCTAGCACTCGCTGCTGTTCAAGCGATACAAAGATTTTGACATTATGTCCTCTTTCGGAAAACTACCATTCTATCAGATTACAACCCCATGACTTATATATTGTCGCGACAGTTGCTGCGGGGCAAAGATTCAAAATGGATAGCAATCCTTCAAGAGTTTGATCTGGAATTTGTAAAATCCAAATCAAAGAAAGCTCTAGTTTTCGCAGAATTATTGTACGATCTCCCATCGTCGTCCAACGATGAAACATCCGAAGAATCAATCGTGGACGAAAGTTTGTTTCTGATATCCGCAAGTGATGAGTGGTATGGAGATATAATCGTTTATCTCCAAACCCAAAAATTCAGGCCTAACACCTCTCACTTAGAACATAAATGTATACGATACCAAGCAAAAGACTACATGATTGTCGGTGATACGCTTTACCGTCGTGGTATCGATACAGTTCTGAGAAGGTGCCTCACCCATGAGGAGGCCGAAAAAGCCCTGAATGAGTGTCATTCAGGCGCGTGTGGGGGGCATCAATCTAGATATGCAACAGCACAAAAAATCTTACGAGCAGGATACTTCTGGCCAACCATGTTCAAAGATTGCATAACCGCAGTAAGAAGCTGCCATGCTTGTCAAATTTTTGATAGCAAAACCAGAAGACCACCTGCACCTTTACAGCCAATAGTAGCTGTGGGGCCTTTCGCCAAATGGAGCATCGATTTCATGACATGTAACCCCACCTCGACCGGGGGGCATGGGTATATTATAGTCGCCGTTGACTATTTTACCAAATGGGCCGAGGCGATGCCTACATTAGATAATACTGGTGAAACAGCTGCCCTATTCTTTTTCAATCATGTAGTCGCCAGATTCGGCGTACCGCAGGCCATAGTTACAAATCATGGATCGCATTTTCGCAATCACATGATGGTCGAATTAGCTGCCAAACTAGGGTTGTCTCATGACAGCTCTACCCCATATTATCCACAAGCTAATGGGCAAGTTGAAGCGATCAACAAAGTCCTGAAGCGCATGCTACAAAGGATGATCGGGGTTCACAAAAGAAGATGGCACCTAATCCTGTACTCAGCTTTGTGGGCCTACCCGACATCGGTAAGAAATGCAACCGGGTTCACACCTTTCCAACTGGTGTATGGCCTGGAAGCAGTCCTACCAATCCAGTGTGAAATCTCATCTCTTAAACTCGCAATTGATCTCCTCCCAGGAACTTCAGAAGAAGAGGCCCGTTTCTTGGAATTAATCCAATTGGATGAAACCCGTCGTGACGCCGCTTTGGCTAACGAAGCCCATAAGAAATGAGTCAAGGCGCAGTTTGACAAAAATGTCAAACCCCGTGTCTTCTCAGAAGGTGACTTGGTCTTGCTTTACGACCAAGAATCCGATAAATTGGGAGCAGGTAAATTCAATTCTTTATGGATGGGCCCCTATATTGTTAAACGAGTGTTAGCAAAAGGAGCCTACGAGTTAATGGATTATGACGGAATTCCACTGGCGCAACCTCGTAATGGGTTGTACCTCAAGCGTTATTATGCTTAAATAGTGACCAATATGCATGCACCTCGATTTGCGTTATTATGCTGGGGGCATGCAAACTTAAAATCGAGCAGTTTTAGCACACAGTTCATGCTTGTTAAAAAATAAACGCAAGAGTCGAGCAGTTTTAGCACACAGTTCATGCTCGTTAAAAAATAAACGCAAGATTCGAGCAGTTCTAGCACACAGTTCATGCTCGTTAAAAAATAAACGCAAGATCCGAGCAGTTTTAGCGCATAGTTCATGCTCATTAAAAAATAAACATAAGATCGAGCAAATGTCTCCACCCGCGTTTAAGCTCGTTAAAAAATGAACTATCCCGGTAAATAACCACAGTGAACGTAAATTATCAGCCATTAAAGCCTTGGTCGTGTTTGCACCGCCACCTCCACTTTTCCATTGGCCGATCATTCACCTCCATTTGATTGTTTACCCATTTTGAGGAACAGCTACGAAGAGTGATTTCACTAGCCATCCTTGTGACACTGCCGTGATTGGAAAATTCCAACCCGTACCTGGAATCAGCTGCTAACCTGTTTTATCACTCGTTCCTCAAAAGACGAGTCTTCTTTAAGCTCTTTTCATCTGACTCGTAAAATATGAAAAGATTGCCGAGTTTTGGCCTTCTAGCTCGTTAAAGCGACCGGAATAGCTATCCCTCTTCTAGATTTTAATCTTTTTGGACCTGAGGGATTATTGCACAAAAAGATCGAGCGCTTGTTTTGTTCGGCTCGTTAAAACTATCGAAAACTCATCCCTTTTGTATTGTTTTATACTTTTTCGGACTTAAGGGATTAGATGACGAAAAAGGAATTTCGGAGTTGACTTTACGTACCTTTTCAGACTCTCTAAAATCGAAAAGGACCGAGTTATCTTTGTCGTTAGACTTGTTAAAATCATTAAATAGCGACAAACATGTCTTTAGACGAGAACGAGTTTCACTATCGCTAGGCTCATTAAAACATAGCGATGGGCTTGCCCGAAGGGCAAGTTATAGAACAAGCATATGTTATCCTCCTCAAGCTTGACAAAAATAAAGAGGTACTGGTCAGCAATGACCGGGGAAAAATTGGGAGAAACTCGAGAAAACTTTGATGGTAGCAAGTCACTCTTGAACATGACACTTTTCCTCCGTACCACAATCGGGTTGGGTTGTTTCATTCATCGGTCACATCACCATGGTCTCGCCATACCATCCATATTTGGGGTAATGCTACCGATCCATCGCATAAGTGTCGCCATATGTTCAAGAGAAGTCGTTCAGAGAAGTCAACCGTGTCCCATCCACTGCCATACATTATCCTTCATCCTTTCATGACCGCCACCCTGAATCATATGTCATCAGATCGTTTTCACCTCCATCAAAATCATTAGCTCCGTTCCGTGTCACTGATGTGGGATACATTAAGGCCCTCCTTTGACAGATCGCTTCTTGTCGACATCAGCTCATTATCCAAGAAGTTGATCTAGGAACAACCCCTTTAGTACTTTGAAGCTTGCATGCCTCAATGGCAAGTTTCTCACTTCCGGCGACAGGTATACATCAATGACCTTCGTCCGAAAGATTTTGCGTGGTGTTCGACGCCAAGTCCTTTATTCACACCATGTGAATTGTACTGTAGTACCTTGAGGGTCATTATCATTATCGGTGATTCCTCTCGCACTTGTTAACGGTTCACCTCATTGACCGGTAATCAAGCGATGTCTTTCCATGTTCGACTTCAGAACATTTCTCACATGGATTGACTTGTACTTAGAGTGAAGATCGAACGAGTTTGAAGACCCCGGATCTAGTTTCATCCATCCGGGTTGCGATATATATTCAGGAAAAATAAAGACATTGACATGTACATCATTGCAGCAGATAATCATCCTACCCCAAAGGATGATAATTTCATCAAAATTATCAGTCTACCATCAGACGATTGTCTGTTCTATGTACAGAAAAATGAATTTATAAAGCTGAGCATGGGAATGCCCGCCTCAGCTAGATCATGAAAGCAGTATGAAAAATAATGTATTGTATTGTATCTTATTACAGGTCTCCTCCCAGCAATGAATGAACTTCGGATCCTCCTGATAAAGCATTTCACCCGATAAACAGCCTCATACTTTAGGGGGCAACTGTTATAGACATTTTTGTGCCTTACAGCATTGAGCATGAAATGTCCATAATCTAAGGGATCCAAAGTCCCTAAACATGTTGTTCCTACCCCTAGAGGAACAAGGCTAACAAACCACAACAATTCACAGAAGTTCTCCACCAGAAACTGCTCAAAAACAAGTCAATTCAGGATCAATTCAGAGGCTCCACTAGCTGTCTGCGCTGAAATGCAAAGTCTACACTGGCTACCTGCACTGCAACGCGGGTAGAAGCACTACCAGGGTGCGCTGAGCGAGAATTGACAAATGGAAAGTTCATTCAACAAGGTGTCAAGACCATGGAAGCTTCCAGAATCTTCCTCAATGACACTTACCTCAGTGAATTCGACTAGTGATGAGTAAGAGGTTCTCAATCTCCAAGTGGAAGCAAGAACTGACAGAGGGAGAGGACACTAGTCAGATCTCAAGCTGACTCATCCTCTCTCCAAACATCTATATATGGATCTCTCCTCCATGAGATCTGGAGGCTAGAATTTTGTTATTGCAAAGAATTGCTGTTGGTTTGAGACTGGAATCTTTGGGTGCTTAATGCTTTGAGGGAAGGTGAAGATAGGAATTTCATTTGCTGGGAAGGAGATGTTGGATTGGAGCCCTCTGGGTTGTATCTCTTCCTGAACCTTATTATTCATCAATAAAGCTATCTTGGTTTCTCCTATATACTGGTGTATCTTTGATGTATGGTTGCATTAGTATGTTTAGTTTATTTCTAATCCTGAACTAGTTATGAATATGAATCTATGTCTTTGTGTAGTTTTCTCTTCTTGTGATCTTGCAGAAACCTGTTGAAGCTGGGCGAGCGAGAAGGCAAGTAGCTGGGAACTCCCAAAGAGAAGAGAGAACTGGATCGAGGGACAAACGGAAGACATCGGTTAGTCCATCTATCTCTCTTCATTCTCATTTCATAAAGGAAGAATACTAGAATAGCTGTCTCTGTTTGTTGCTAAGGCACTGTCACACCTTAGGTGGATAGGATCGTCTTGCATAGGCATTTTTCCCCACAACAATATGGAACTCACCACTAACTTGTCTTCTGGTGTTGGGACCACTTCCCAAAAACTATTTCTGATAATGGATTTATACTCCTCTACCATGGCATCAACCCATACTAGTTGTTGCTCTGCTTCCTCGAATGATGATGGATTAATATATACACTTTCGCTTATAAGAGCCATGTAGCCAGTGTACCAATATGGTGACCTCCTCTGCTTGCATTGTGATGTGGGTTCTCCCACATTCTCTCTAGAATCATGCATTAATATGTTAGCCTCTCTAGTGTGCTTCCTTCCATCTCTGGAAGCATCTGCATGAGTCGGTGATTCCACTCTCTGCTACTATGTATGTGGCTGCTCCACATCGTCTTGAGGTTCTTCCTTTGGAGATAAAAGCTCCTCATCTCCATATAATTGAAGCTCCCTCTCAAGGGAACATCTCATGGCTTTCTCTTCATCGAAATTCACATATCTACAAACCATTGTCATCCTATGAGATGGTAGGTACGCCCAATAGTTGTGAGGTGTATCAATGTACCCCACAAATATGCCCAACTCAATTGTTGGCTATAACTTTTTACTTACATCCTTGGTAACATGATAGTAAACTGATGAACCAAATATCTTGAAGTGTGCCACATCTGGTTTCTTACCTAAAAAATATTCTTCTGGTGTACTCATCTCGATAATCTGATGAGGACTCTTGTTATGCACATATACAATTGTGTTTCATGCTTCAACCCACAAGTGCAACGGTAGGCCTTGATCATGTAACATTCCTCCGTGAAACTCCCAAAATACTTATGCTATTACTTTCATCCACCCCATTCCGTTGAGGGTTATGGGGTGCTATTAATTCCCATCGAATTCCTTCTGATGCACAGAAGTTCTTGAATTCATTCAACACATACTAACCATTGTTATCGCCCTTAAGACTCTTCATTTTCCTTCTAGTGTCTTTCTCAACAAGTGCTTTAAATTCACAAAAATTAGAGAACGTATGATCTTTCTTCTGCATGAATAAAACCAAACACTTACATGAGAAATCATCTACAAATATTACATAATACCTATGATTGGACGTGGAGGTTGTTGAGAATGGTCCACACACATCTGAGTGAACTCTTTCAAGGATTGCTTGCACTCGACTATCTTTATCATGAAAGGTGGCTTTGGTGTACTTCCCTAGTGTACATCCTTTGCATGTATCTCTCTACTCTAGTGTACCCTTGGGAAGTCTTGTAGAAATCTATTGCATTATCTTCAAAGCTCTGTGGTCCAAGTGACCCAATCTTCTATGCCAAACTTTACTGATGTCTCGGATCCACACCTTCTCTTCTTTTATGCTCAAAGAAGCACAATCTTCTACATCCAATTTGTAGAGGTTCTTCACCCGAACCTTGATCCACTTCACTTTTCTTGAGGCTATGTGACAAAGGAAATCCTTTCCTTTGCTAAATATCACATCTTAGCCATGGTCCTTCAACATAGAAACTGAAACCAAATTCTTCTTCAAACCCGTAACATACATGACATTTTTTAATGTGAAAGGAGAACTAGACTTCCTCTAAAAAGTAACCATACCGATGTTGGTTGCACTATACCTTCCATCATCACCCATTTCGATGTGCATCTTGAGGTCCTTCTCCTCCAAGTCACTGAATATTTATTTGTTGCCGGTCATATGGAATTATGCTCCACTATCCAGATACCACACACTACCCATCAAAGATGTCACCATGCAAGCAATGAGGGTGAAATCTAACTCTAATTGTGAAGAAAGATCTTCATCTATCATTCCTCTTGAGGGCTTCTTTCTGACCTTCTTGTGCGGACACTTCATGGCATAGTCTCCCAACTCATGATAGTGAAAACAATTAATCTTCAATAAGTGATTCTTCTCACCACCCTGATTGGAATTTAATTTGGAATGGGATGGCTTCCCTTTCCTTTTATTTGCCTTTCCAGCCAAGACACAGTTCTCCTCATCATCATGCTTGGACAAGGATCCATCTCTAGTGTTCCACCGAATGTATTCTTGCACCAAGTCAGACCACAACCTCTCCCACTCTGGCAGCTTCTCCCTCTCATTTACCAAATCCTGGTAGTTATTCCAACTCTTGGGAAGGCCTAGAAGTGCTAGGCTGACCAGATCATCTTCAACAACTATAACACCAACACTTCCAAGCTCATCCTAACATTGGGTGAACTTGGTCAAGTACTTTGGTATTTTGTCACCCTTCTCCATCTTGATTTTCCTAAGCTTGTCCTTCAATGCCAACTTCTTGTCGTAATTATTCTTCTAAAATAGGTTTGTGAAGGCCTTCCGCATTGCATATGGAGTCCCCTTCCCATGGTGATTCGAGACAATATAATCTCTAACTCCTTCTAGTATGATCCGTCTTTTGTTTGCAACACATTTCTTCCACTTTGTGAAATCTTGAGCATCTGTTGTTGGAGGTTTAGGAATATCAGTGTCTATGAATTCCTTCAACCCATTGTCTTCCAACATTGTCTCGATCCTTTCCTTCCAAGCAATATTGTTCTAACTACCCTTAAGGGCATATTCAAGTCTCAATCCATAGAACAATATCCTATTGGCTCTGAAGAATGATACTGCAAATTCAATTTCACCTACAAAAGACAAACTTGTATTCTCCTCTCTAGTGTTATTTCTGCTCCGATACCATGTAAAAATTACTTGTAGATTCAAAATGCTAATTGTAATTTACTAAAACAATAGACTTGAATCTACTCTGATCATCAGTGGAAACAATTAAATGATCGCAAAATCACGAAGCATACAAGAGAAAGAATTCAATAAACACATTACATAATTATTTTTGAGGGAAAGCCACAGTTAAAAACCCCCTCTATATGTAAATTGCATTAGTCAGAAAATATGAGAAGATTACAATGCTTTGCTCAAGCCCATGCAGCCTCTGCACTATCTCTACCTGTCTCAAAACTTCTTAGACAAGCTCTGGTCAATACTTAACCAAATCCAAGCTTTCCCATGTCCCTATTTCCTTGCGGTGTTTCCTTGGGAATTAGCACCCTATTAATTAGGGAAATTCCTCAATTAGAATTGTGCAATCCATCATAGGCCTTCCTTTGACTACATGCACCACCTGTACAATTCAGATGATTATACAACTAATAGTTCATTGTCCTTGAAATCCAATATCAATTGTGTAACTCTCAGATATGACATGCATGAGTTATTTATGAGTGAATCATCATTTAACTGGTTGAACACATGAAGCAACACCCCACTGTCTGACCTCTTACTAGTTCCTCCATTAGTTGGAGCTAGTTTAATTGACTTTAACTCAGTTAAACTAAATTAATTAATTACAACTCAAAATAAACTCAACAAGGGCTCCTATAATGTAGGAGACACTCTACATAACTCAAGTTAAACCCTCGACTCAAATTAACTGATCCAACTAAGTCAATTTAACTTAGTTAAATCATACAAGTTGCCTTGTGATGTGGAAATACAATTTGATTCCTAATTTAATTCAAGGACAAAATTAAATTAGGATTTTCTTGTTGCATTTTCAACAATCTATGTAAATTAATTTCTTCTCGGCACACTTATGACCTTTATTTTATTTTCTATCAAAACTATAACAAAGCCATTTTTCTCTTTTTTCCTCTAGTTTTTGTGGTGTCAACCTTGTACGTTGTGGAAGGCTACGAGAAACAACACTTCCATCTTTATAGTTGTGAGTGGTAGACCTCGTTGTTGCCATAATTTTTCTTTAAACTTGTCTTTCCACCCATAATGTATTTTCTAATGAACTAGGTTCCCAAAGACAGAACTCATGTTGGATGTAATCATTTAAAGTTCCTATGAAGACATTAATCATATACTCCTATGGAATATCAGTTACCTTGATATTCAATCTTTGGAAGTCCTCGATGTGCTTCGCCGTTGAACCCTTTTGTTTGAGATTTATCAAATGGATAAAGAAGATGTTTCTCTTTGTATCCTCATAATGTGCTATAAATTACTTCATAAAAATTGACCAAGTGACAAGTGTTTTATGATAAAAAATCCATCGATACCACATAAACTAATTGGGTTCTAAAGATTAAAATGCCATGTGTACCTTTGTGTGTGTTGCACATCCTGTAGATCAAAGAATTTATCCATTTGTAGTATCCATGTCATCAGATCCTTTCCATCAAAATTCCTCATATCAATCTTAGGAATGTGGATGATCTTCAACCCAAAGTTTGAGTCTCTAAAATCATGGTTCACGTTCCTTTTGTTTTCATCATGAGTTTCATGGACTTCCTTTTCACCATTAGGAAGTTTTTCTTGTAGCAACTTTGCCAAACCTTCCTTCAAAACTTCCATGTATGATTTTAAATTGTTCGTATCATCTTTTATTTCTTCTTTTAAACCACCCATGTCACCTTTTTATTTCTTCTTTTAAACCATCCATGTCCCCTTTTAAACCGTCTTTGGTTATTCTTTGTAAGAGTGAAATTTGTTGCACCCGGTCCCGTAATACTGATATATCATGTTGCAATTCTTCCTCTTCATGTGTCATAGTAGATATTTATAAGGGATTAATGGGTGTAGAATTATTTTTTTGGGAGGCATTTTATAACCAATTAATGATATATATGCTTCACGATGCCCTTTAAATCACTTCAAACTGATTTTTCAGATAAAATTTATGCAAATTTAAAAATACACACCTTTTAGAGCTTGATTTCGAGCTATTGATAGGTTGATATTGAAACTTTTGTATCTCTAAAATTGCATCCTTTGGTATCCCTCTGTGTCCTATTTATAACCCCATTAGTTATAGTGAGATTAGATTTTCCAAGATAAAGTTAGACCAAATATCCTAATATGACCTTCTTATGGACTGGTTTAGTAGAGGAAACTTATATGGCATGCCGCGTGTCACTATTTCCACATTAAGACCTAAGCATAACACCGATGAAACTATAGTCTGTACAATTTTAGTAAATTTTTACAAAATTAAATGGATGTCTAAAACAAAAGTTATGATGATTTCCCCCGAGTCACCTATTGAGACTGAATTCTGGAGCATACAAAAACCCTAACTTCCATGAACCATAACTCCCAAAATATAGTGAACAAAGATCTGAATTTTTTACATGATGTTAATCAAGATTTTTTGTCCATGTGGTCGAAATTTCAGTTTTTGAAGCCTTGTACAAAAAAAATTATAGCTAAAATTCCAAGAAGGCTTGCTTGAAGCAACGAAACCCTAGGATCCAGAGATCTACCACCGAATGTTATGTAACCAAAAACAGAAGAAAAGATAGATCAACAACAAGAAAATAATCCACTTCGAGGGGGAAAGCTACTTTTTGAACAATTCTTGGATTATTTAAATGACAATACCACCTTGGTATATATAGGATTCTAAAGGGTTAAAATATAATTAGAGCCTACATAACAATAATAATGTAAGGGCACACAATAACAATAGTGGGCTTCTATGATGCACAGCAATAACAATATTGGGGATACAATAGTATTATAAGGACATAACAAGTATGGTAGAAGGTATATATAATTTCTCTATGGATTTTGATTTATGTGAATGTTGTTTATATGGGAAGTATAATTAGATAAGATTATCATATGGTTATACAAATTTAGAGGGAACATTACAATTGGTGCATAGTAATGTTTTTCAACTTGGGTAAATATGTCTACTATGTATTATTTATAGATTACTTCTTGAGGAATACATGGATTTATTTCCTCGGGATGAAATATAAAGTCTTTGAGAAATTAAAACAGTTCAAGGATCTTATGGAAAATCAAATGGAGTATAAAATCAAGGTGATGAGGAAAATAACAATGGAGAATTATGTGGAAATGAATTCAAAGAATTTTTAAATAAGTGCAATATAACAAGGAAAAAGACCATACACACCTCAGCATAATGGAGCTACAAAAAGGATGAATAGGACGTTGATCGAGAAATTAAGGAACATGCTTAGTGGTGTTGAATTAGGACAAGTATTCTAGGCAGAAGCAGTGGACATTCATTGTTCCCTGGTAAATAGATCACCCTCATCAGCTGTCGATGACAAACTCCACATGAGGTATGGATTGGTAATAAATCCTCTCTTAAACATCTTAGGTTATTTAGCTATGATTCTTATGTACACATCCGAAAGGAGAATAGGAGTAAATTGGATAAGAAAGTTGAATAGTGTATCTTTATTGGATGTAAAGATGGTATGAAAGGTTATAAGCTCCTGAACCCAAAAAATAAGAAGGTAGTGTATAATCATGATGCATTATATGAGAAGTCAAAGATGTTGTCAAATAGGAAGTCCTACCAAGGGAGAAAAAAATATAAAAGATAGAGCTTGATTGAAGGAGGATGAATTAGGCTCTAGAGAAGAAGAGGAATTATAATAAGAAGAACCACATACTTTGGTGTTGAGGAGATTGGTTCGAGAAAGAAGGTTTCTAGAAACGTATAATCCACCTAAATTTTCATCAAATTTTGCTTTTTTTTTTATTACTGATGATGATCCTATAATTTTTAGGGAGGAAATGGATTCAATTGATAGAGAACTCTAAAAAAGGCCATGGTTGAAGAAATGGTGGCCTTAGACAAAAATGAGGCTTGGGATCTAGCAAATTCTCGGCTAGAAGAAAACCCATTAACAACAAATGGGTGTTTAAGAAGAAGTTGAACATAGAAGGTAAGGTGGAGAAATGGAAAGCTTGATTAAACACAAAAGGTTATTCCCAGGTAGAGGGAATTGAATTTGGTGATAGTTTTCTGTTATTTCCAAGTTAATAGGTTTCTTATATGTTGTTTCTAGTTTTGATATTGAAGTAGACTAGATGGACGTGAAGAAATCGTTACTAGATGGGAATCTAGAAGAATAAATCTACATGAAGAAGTCACAAGGTTTTGTTGTTAAAAGATAGAAAGAGATTATATGCAATATGAAAAAGTCCCTATATGAGTTAAATCAATCACCAAGTATGCAGTATCAAAAATTTGATACTTATATATTGAGACGTGGCTTCATAAGGAGCAAAGAAAATCACTGTGTGTATTTCAAATTAGTTGGTGATCATCTTAATTTTTTGTGTTATATGTGGATGATATGTTGCTAGTTGGAAATGACAAGGAAATCATTTATGAAGTGAAAGATCAGTTGTCCTCTAAATTTTACATGAAGCATCTTGGAGCTACAAATTTCATTTTGGGCTTGGAAATTAAAAGATATTGGGCAAATAGGAAACTTTGTTTAAATCAAAGGAAATTTTTTGAGACAATTTCACAAAGTTTTAATATGAAATAATGTAAACAGGTAAAGGTCCCTATTCCTGTAGGTATAAAGTTATATGTAGAACAATGTCCCAATCCATAAAAAGAGGAAGAGGACAGGTATTATGTTCCATATACTAGTGTGGTTGGAATTTTGATGTATGCAATGGTTTGTACTAGACTAAACATTGCATATGTAGTGGGAGCATTGAGCAGGTATATGTCAAAACTAGGGAAGGAGCATTTGATAGCAGTAAAGAGAGTTTTCAAGCATTTGCATTGACTATTAGTTATAGATTGTGCTATCAACGAAGACCAAGATTAGACAGAGTATTGGAGATACTTGGATTTGTTGATGCATACTTGACTAGAGATTTGGATTGTGGAAGATTTACAAGTGGGTATGTGTTTAACCTATTTGGAGGAGCAATCAGTTCGATGCGCAAGACACAATCTATAGTAGCACTTTCAACTAAGGAAATTGAATACATGGAAACCACTCATGTAAGAAAGGTAATTGTATGCTTCCAGAAATTATGTTCAGGTATTGGGTTGGTATAATGAGTTGTAAGGATAGATTGTGACAAATAGAGTTCAATATTCCTAGAAAAGAACCCAACATATCATTCTAATATAAAGCATATCGATGTACAATATCACTTTCTGAAAGGTTGATCCAAGTGGATATTGGTGCCCACCTGCCTATTCCACTTGGACCCTCACCATTGTTTCTTTCAGTTTTTCAGTTTCCTTAATTGTAGTACAATTTACTATTTTTGGCAGTTTTTTGTGTCTTGAACTTCTAGAGACGTTTTGAGGCCCTAAACGATGTTTTTTGGCAAAATTGCTTCCTTGATTCTAAAGGAAGTCACATCAGTAAATCTAGTCCCGAGAGAGATATATCCAATGAGGTATCATACGCGTCAAACGAAGATAATATGACCAAGTTACAACCTCGGGAAGGTGGATGCCCAACTAACCCCAACATGGCCCATAAGCTCTTGGTGTTACATCTCCTCGGGTTAGGGTTTTGGTTTTTTATGGTTTTCTCTTATTGTAATACCTTTTCGGGATCTATGAGGATAAATACATAAAGTGGACCATGCTGCAACAAGGAAAGGACCAAGACGTTCCAGAGTTTACCAATATTTTTCATACCCTTCGCACAAAGTTGGGTATCAAGGGTTCTGAGTGGCATTTGGTACTCAAATACCACGGCTGCCTACATAGGTACATCCAAGATGAGACAGAGTTCCTGGACATCTCCTCACTCAGCATGATGTACCGATAAGATGTCAAGATCAAGCATAAGCTTAAACAGAAGAAGCGACCCTTTGGATCCGCAAATCCAAAGCAATGGAAAGACGCCCCCAAACCACTGAACAAGGGACCAAGCCAAGATGGGGTGACCCAATACAACCGATCGAAGCTGCAAGAAAAGAACACCACTACGAAGTTAAAGAAGGACACAGGAAAGTGGTGTGAGTTCCATAAGATCCCCACTCACAACACAAGTGAGTGTCGGGCTTAGCAGTTATTGTTGGCTGAGTTGAAGGCTTTAGACACAGAAGCATGTTCTGAATCTGAGTCAGAACCCAACAAGAGGAATGATAAAGGGAATTAGATTATTGATGCAGAGCCTAGCGCCATTGTTTCGACTACCAAGATGTAGAAGCATGAGCCCAAAGATCCAGACGAAGGGGAACGTCTCTTCCACACACAGATGTGGGTGAAGGGTTCCGTGTTGCAATTCATTGTCGACAGTGGGAGCCAAAAGAACCTCATTTCAGTAGAGGTCATGAAGTGGTTGGGCCTACCGACTACACCACACCTATAGCTGTACAATATCAGGTGGCTTCACCAAGGACGAGATCTCTGAGTCAGCCAGCAATGTCGCCTCCCCTATGACATCAAACCCTTCACATATGAGGTATTATGTTATGTTTCTCCTATTGACGTTTGTGATGTACTATTAGGACAACCATACTTATGGAAGAGAGATGTTGTATATGAGTCTAGACCTCGCTCTGTGATTATTTATTTGGGTAATTCATTATACAGGATACCGAGGTAGCCCCACCTACTACCACCTCTTTGATCTCTACTAAGAAATGCAGTAAGATCATCTCCCAGACTAGGAAATTCATTTTCTTTCTGGTTCGCTCTCAAAGTAAGGGGAAGATCGTAGCCACATCCATGGCCCTCGGGAAGGGTTCCTCCATGCAACAAAACCAGTTGGATATGGTCATTAAAGAATACAAGGACATCTTCTCCTCACCCACAGGGGTACCATTGCACTGTCAAGTCAAGCATTCGTTCGATCTGACTCCTGGAGCACCTCTATCCAAGAGGCTGATATATCATTTCTCCATTATGAAAAATGATAAGTACAAGAAGTGCCATGATCGAAATTAAGTGTCGCACAAGTTCTAGGCATGTGAAAAAGTTTGGCTTCATTTGCAGAAGGAGCACTTTGCTGGACCCCACCACAAGCTTCATATGCTATGATATGGGCCATACACCATCACCAACGCTATTAGTGACAATGCCTTCGAGCTTAGCATCCCACCATTCCTTGGTCTGCACCCATTGTTCAATGTAGATTTCTTTCGTTCATACTTTCCACCATTTTTGGACACATCTAACATTGCATAATAGCTCACACCAACAAATCCCAACCCAAACTACATGGAATAGACCACAACTGATCAGATCATGGACACATAGATCAAGAACACTCAGAAATAAAGGATACAGCTATATCGAGTTGTCAAGGAAGTGATGAGCCTAGGTATTGCAGCAAGAATGTTGCAACTCCCAGGGCTACCAACTTTACTTATCAACCCGAGGCTCGTACAAACTTGGAGGTGATAGTGCTATATGCACAAGTATAAGTGAAGGTACTGCCTGTTGTCACTGCTCATCTGGCAAGAGACCCTAGGGGTTCCAATCTAGACTTCTATAGGGTCAAAAGAAGCTTGATTTTGGTGGAAGAAGAGAAAATCTATTCTAAGGGAGAGATACTCTACTGCAATAATGAAGAAAACAATCATGGAATACTAAACTCACAGTAGACCCTAGCTAACCAATTAAAAACCTACGCTAAGCAGAATTTTTAAATCAATCACTAATCTAATGCTAATTATCTAAGTTACAGAAGTAAAAGCATCAAAACTAGACTAAGGGGTAAGCAAGGGAAACTAAGCTAAGTCTCTGTTTAAGCGGAAGAGCAATCAGAGATAAAAATTGGTCAAAAGAGGACGTAATGAGCAACAATGCATAAGAACCGTTGGATCAGGTGGGTGAAAGGCAAATGAACGGTTGAGATCGGACCATAGGAGGGTACGTAGGTAGATGGGTGAAAAGGGTTAACTAACAGGATAGACGCCTGATATTATATCGCAGAGGTTAAGTCAAGAGATGGACGAACATGATTAATCGGTAAATGGATGACGAAGATTAGATCACGGGAAAAAGAAACGTGAGGAAATGGTAGCGAGTTGGTTGAGGTGGTAAGTTGTATTTCACGTGCCCTCAAAACCATAAGCTGCATTTTGAGATTTCACGCGATTAGCCTCCCTAGGTGACACGTAGCATAGGGAAACCACTCTTATCGCATGCCCTCAAGTGGATAGCGATCGAACAAAAATCCATGCAATATGGTGCGATAGTCGTCAGATCTGGATAGGTAGATCAATGGTGGAGATGGGCCAAGCTAGTTGGTGAGTGGGTCATGCGAGGGCCGTCAGATTAGGTGGTAGATCGATGGTGGAGATTGGAGCGCATAAAGAAACGTTCAGAAATGAGGGAGCAGGTTTAGAGGGCAGTAAGTTGTATTTCGCGTGCCCTCAAGGATGTAAGTTGTTTTCTAAAATTTCACGTGATTAGCCTCCCCGGGTGACACATAGCACGGGGAAACCACCCTTATCGCGTGCCCTCGGGCAGATAACGATCAGATAGAAATCCACGTGATATCGCACGATAGCCGTCGGATCTGGCGAGGCAGATCAATAGTGGAGATTTGACTGAGCTAGTTGGCGAGCGGGTGCACGATAGTCATCGGATCTGACGAGGCAGATCGACAGTGGGGATTTAAAGTGAAAAAAGTCAACGTTAAAAGTGAATCGGGCGGTGATTGGTCAGGTTTTGCAATGAAAGGAAATTTACGGGTAAAAATCGTTTAAACCATGAATTAACATCTTCCGCCTAAGTATTTCATGCTTAAGGAGAATGGGCATATGAGTGAGATCTGGGAAAGAGGGTGGAGGAATAGGTGACCATGAAATGAACCAAGTAACAATGTAATGAATCACGTAACTTCATTAAACAACAAACTCAATGCAAAGCTGAAACTCTGTGTTTTTGGGGTTGCTGCAGGGTTTCTTCCTCCCGTCATGGTCCCAGAGGGAGGAGGTGAGGCCGAGACACCTGTGGACAACCTTATGGATATTTTCTTTACTAACCTACTAATTGAACAAAAGCACAAATGATCTACTCTGCACTACTATAATGAGACTACAACTATTTAACAGAATGAACAGTTAAACAATAAACCTCTATAATGGAAATGAACTACTGAAGTAAATGAAAAGAAAACAAGAAGATATGCTACTTAACAATACAATAAAGAGGAGCTTTGGCTATTAGGGTTGGGCCCTAACCTAAGAGCTTCATCCCTCTAAGTTAACTCAATGCTGGCTCAAAACAAAACTCATCTTCATTATAAATCAAAAATTGCTACAAGACTTGCAGCTTGGAAACAAAGTAGAATTCTTGCTAACTCTTGGTGACTATTAGTAACTAACTAAAAAACTTGAGGTCCTAAGCCTCTCTACTTATACATCTGAATTCTCCAATGACTTCTTTCAAAATTAGGGAGGCACAGCTTGCAATTCAATAATAAACTCGTGCTTTCCCATTTCACTAGCTCGACTGCCTTCTAGTAGGGAGGATTGGCTCCCAACTCAAGATAAAATCATACTTTCACTTGCTTGGCTACCTTCTAGTACACATGATTTGGCTTGTTTTGCACTCTCACTTGCTTGGTTGCCTTCTAGTACTGCTGATTTGGTTGTTTTCACCTTCACTTGCTTATCTGCCTTCTAGATGGGGGGTTGTTTGTACTTTCAGCTGATGGAGGGATATTCGAATGGAGGGGTAGTGAATGAGGAGGATTTACCTCCTGTAATTCTTCTCCCTTGTCCCATTCGAGTTTTTACCAAGGTATTTTACCATATTTCCTTGCTTTTATCTTTTTATCCATGCATTTTCCTTGCTTTTATCCTTTATTCCTAGATTACATGCACATTAGACCACAAAGAAAAATATCCAAATCTAACTCATCTCATAAGCAAAATATAATCAAAAGTATGCAATAAGTTGTGAGAATAGTTGGTTTGACTAAGCTAGGAGGTGAATTAAGGTGAATTAAGGCCCATATAATTACTCAATAATGAGGCCCATCATCACCCCCTACTGAAAGTGTTTCTCATCCTTTGAGCAACTTAGTGGCCCTACTAGCCTCTCTGACATCTCATTCTTCTGTTATGGTCTCTACTTCTTGTTTATAGAAGCCTGCTTTCCTTTCGACTTCTTCCCACTGATATTCTCTGATATTCAAGCTATGTAGCATTGTTTTCCATCTCCTTATGCAGGCATGTATATTATCATTTCTTGGCACCCTAAACATGTCCTTGAAATGTGAAATTTCTTGTCCTTGAGTAGCAAGATATCGAGGTGCCAACTGAGGATTATTTACAATTAGATTATGGGTGCTGATTAGGGTCGTGGGATTTGATTGTTTAGTTGCTTCTCTATCCCTGAAGCCACTTAACTTTTTTGTTTCTTACTGCTATTTCCTGTTCTGAATTGAAGAGGGGTTTGCCTCCTTCTTTTCCTTTTTTGCGTGACTGGTGTGCTGAGAGCAGTGATGGCAGCTGCTACCTTCTACTCAAGGATCTCTGGAGACACCCTAGGTGACTCCTCCTTTTGTTCTGCCCATTCTGTTTCAATGCCTTTTTCCTCCCTGTTTTTTCTTTCTCATCTCTATCAGTTTCTTGCTTCATCTCCTCCTCTGTTTCAATGCCTTCTTTCTCTTCTGTTTCAGCATAATCCTTTGTATTAGTTCCTTCTTCATCCATTTCATCCCCATCTAGATCTGTATCTTCTTCTTCTCATTTTTCCTCCTCCTTACTAATAGAAGGACTAACATCATAAATGAGTTTTGATGTTATCCTCTGCTGGTAAGTCTCGGAAGACTGACCATGTTATAGGGATCTTCAGGTTTTGGAGGGCATCCTCAATGGGGATTTTGGTCAACTCATGGTGAACTAACTATTGGGAATTTCCTGTCTTTTGTTTTCTGTTGGATTCCATGAGTGACTGCATCAGAAAATATGGTAAAGTCTTTTGGTGAATTGGTGTTTTTACCCCAAATCTTAATTCTTCAAGCTCTCTAAAATGGTAGCCATAAACAACACTGTATCTACCCTCACATGAGATATACTTGATGAGCATCTTGCTTGTGAGGCTTGAGGAGGAAATAAGAAAATTCTTTGAAAAAAAACAAAGTTTCCTGTGTATGTAATCCACTAGCTTTCTAGAGGAAACTGGCCACCTTTTTACTTACAAACCAACTACCTCTTAACCTTTACAACTTTTGATCAAATGATGCATATGAGTGAGTGAGTAGGATACTTACCTGTGGCCTTAATGCCACACTGTAGTTGTCAAAGATCAGAGGTTCTACTGATGGTCATTCTTCTTCTTCCTCTATTGTCTGCTGATGGTTTCTTGACTGCAAATCTGATGCTACTGCTGCTACTTTATGGTCATATTTCTTCCTCCTCTGATGTCTGCTGATGGTGTCTGTGACTACAAATCTGATGTTGTTGAATGGATAGAGGGAGTATGAGTGTGTGTGGATGTAGGGATGATGGTAATGGATGAGGTGAGGGGTCAGATCATGTCTAGAATGAATTTTGGGGATCTTACCAATCTACCAGTTAGGGGATCCTATAGAAAACACAATTTTCACCTGAATTGGAGCAATGAGGTGAAAAACAATGGAATTTATGGAAGGATGCATGGTAAGGAGTGGAGGAGATGAACATATGTAAGGCGGGGCTCCCTTTGGATCTTCTCTTTGCTCCCTATTGTCTTTCTCATCCTCTTGCAAATAACAATTTATTTTTTATTTTTATTTTTTAAACACCTAGGCTGCCGCAGAGAGGTTTTCACCCTAGATATTTTCCCTGGGTGCCTCAAGGAAGGTTTTCACCTAAGGATTTTCTTTTTATTTCAAATTTTCTCATCCTTGGGCCGCCTCATGGAGGTTTTCAACCAAAAGATGGGACTCAGGTGCCTCATGGAGGTTTTCACCAGAATCCTTATTCTATTTTCTTTCTTTTTCAGTGACCTGATGAGGGAGGAGCTGGAACTTTCTCCACCAT
The DNA here is from genome assembly GCA_031772625.1 of Pinus tabuliformis. Lineage (NCBI taxonomy): Eukaryota > Viridiplantae > Streptophyta > Pinopsida > Pinales > Pinaceae > Pinus > Pinus tabuliformis. The sequence continues at coordinate 562,948,292 of CM062804.1, read as the reverse complement.
CATCACTGTCTTATTGATACTATCAATGAACTCTTGTTTAGATAAAGGCCTCTTGTGCATTTTCAATCTGTGTCCATTAAATAGTATTGGAATGGCTTCTTCATCTATAGTTCTAATCTACACTAAACCATTGTCATGGCATCTTTCCACCACATAAGGTCCGAGCCATCTTGTCCTTAGCTTTCCCTTGAAGTCTTTACACCTCGAGTCATATAACAATGCCCAGTCTCCTTCTTGAAATTACTTATCCTTAATATGCTTGTCATGCCAAACCTTCCTTTGAAGCTAAACTATCTCTGTATGGAGGAGGGCCTACATTCTGAATTCATCCAAGCCATTCAAATGGAACAATCTTTCTTTCTGTGCATGATTGAGATCCAAATCTAGTTGGGCTGCCATCCTCATTGTATTCTATTCAAATTCAATGGACAACAAAGACATTTTCCCATAGACCAGCTCATAGGGTGTAAATCCAGTGGTGGTCTTCCATGTCGTATTATAGGCACAGGTGGCCTCAACTAGTCTTTCTACCCAATCCTTTTTGCTACTATTCACTACCTTGGTTAGGATGTTCTCCAGTGCTCTGTTGGTCACCTCCACTTGCCCATTAGCTTGTGGATGATAAGGAGTAAAGTTCCTATGCTTGATTTTGTGATGCTTGAGCAGTTCTTCAATCATGCTGGAGGTAAACTGGTTGCCTTGGTCTGTGACTAGCTCTCTAGGGTACCCAAATTTGGAGAATATATTCTCCCTTAGGAACTCAGCCACCTTCTCTTATGTTGCTACCTTAATTGCCTTGGTTTCAACCCAGTTAGTCAAGTAATCGGTGCACACAATAATGTGTTGCTTTTTCTTTGAAGGAGGATTGATATGCCCAATGAAGTCCATGCCCCACTTGTCAAATGGATTGAAAGTCACTTGAGGTTGTAGGGGCTTTTCATCTCTTGGAGTAGGCTTTCCCATCCTCTAACATTGATCACATTGACTAATGTACTTTTTCACATCCTAATGAAGATTAGGCAAATAATAGTCTGCTTGTAGCACTTTGAATGTTGTCCTCTTTGTTGCAAAGTGACGTCCACAATGCCCATCATGACAGGTCAGAAGGATGTCAAAAACTTCCTCTTCCCTGACACACCTTCTCAAGATTTGATCTGGGCCAAGTTTGAATAGATTGCCCCCAATCCAGGTTAAGGGGCACTTTTCCTGATTATCTTGCTCTTTTCTCTGGAGGGTAGGTTTTGTGGGAACTGTGCTGATACCAAATAGTTTGCTATATCAACAAACCATGGGGAGAGCACTGAAATAGAAAACAAATGCTCGTCTGGTAATTGATCATCCACCATTCCTTCTTCACCTACAGGAAGATTCATCCTAGATAGAAATTCAGTAACAACATTCTCCTTAGTAGGCTTATCAACAATAGTTAGATCAAATTGCTATAATAGAAGTAACCATCTTATGATTTTAGCATTTACATCTGGTTTGTTCATTAAATATTTAATTGCAACATGATCAGTATGCACAAATGTCTGATAGCTTGTAATGTAATGCCTAAAATTGTTCAATGAATGCACAACATCCAGGAGTTCTTTTTCGGTCACAGTATAATTTAACTCAGCCTTTGACAGGTTTTTACTGGTAAAATAGATGGCGTAGGGAAATTTCTCCTCTACCTGACCTAAGGCTACTCCTATGGCTTTGTGTGAGGCATCAACATGAATATGAAAAGGGAGGGCCCAGTTTGGGCCTCTGAGAATTGGTGCAATGGTTAACTTCCCCTTTAGAATGTCTAAGGCCTCTTGACAGCTCTTTGACCATATAAATTCAAAATCTTTGGCCAACAACCCAAACAAAGGAGAGGCCAACTTGCTGAAGTCCTTTATGAACCTTCTGTAGTATCTAGCTAACCCTAAGAAACTCCTAACATCTCTCTGCTTTTGTGGAGGTGGGACCCTTTGGATGATGGCTATTTTGTTTGGGTCCACCTGCAGTCCTTGTTGAGATATGGAATGACCTAGCACAGTCCCTTCAGCCATTAAGAATTCACATTTTTCTAGACTGAGAGACAAGTTCATTTCAATGCATTTGCGTAATACTTTGCCTAGGTTAGTTAGGGACTCTTGAAAATCACAACCATAAGGTGTAAAATCATCCATATATATCTCTACAACATCGTGTGCTAATTCAACAAAAATACTCAAGACTTCTCTCTGGAAAGTGGCAGGATCATTTCATAAGCCAAAAAGAAGGACCCTATAGGCAAAATTACCCCAAGGATAGGTGAATGTGGTTTTATCCTGGTCTTCTAGGAAAATTTGGATTTGGTTGTACCCACTGAATCCATCTAGGAAAGAAAAGAAGCTCTTCCCTACCAGGCCATCTAGCACTTGGTCAATGAAGGGTAGGGGAAAATGATCCTTCTTTGTGGCTTTGTCCAACTCCATATAATCGACACAAATCCTCCACCTACCATTATTCTTGGGAACTAATACGAAAGGAGAGACCCACCCACTATCAGAGATAGGGTAAATGAACCCTACATCTAACAGTTTTTGCAGTTCTTCTTTGACAATGTCTTTAAGGGTTGGATTCATTCTCCTTTGTGGTTGTCTAACTGGCTTGCAACCTTCCTTTATGTATATGTGGTGAGTACACATTGAGGGGTGTACTCCCTTCATTTCCTTGTAGCTCCAAGCAAAGGCTTCTAGGTTTTCTTTCAACATATTGCATAGCTTTTCCTCTTCAAGAGCAGACAGAGATGGGTTGATTTTCAAAGTTTTCTCTGGGCCAAATTCTATGGTTTTGACTCGGAGTGGGTTGGAATTGACCAAGCATAAATCAATTTGATGATTTTTCAGTGTTTCCTTTACTTCTTCTTCTAATGGTAATGAAATAGGAATTGGACTTTGGAGCAGGTGTTCATGATCCAGGTGGATATTGGTGGCCACCTGCCAAGTCCACCTGGACCCCCACCATTGTCTTTCTCAACATTTTCAGTTTCCTTAATTGTAGCACAACTTACTATTTTTAGCAGTTTTTCGGGTCCTGAACTTCCGGAGCCGTTTTGAGGCCCTAAACGACGTTTTTTGGGGAATCCAGGGGCAACACCATTCCAACAATGATAGTGCTCGGATAGATCTTTCTAACGAGCTATTGTATGCGTCAAACAGAGATCATATGCCAAAGTTATGACCCCGGGAAGTTGATGTACCAATTTACCCCAAACGGGGCCCACAGTTTGGCGTTTCATCTCCTAGGGTTAGGTTTTGGAATGTTAAGGGTTTTCCATTGTTTCTCAACAATAAATAGGCCTTCGAGCCTCATTGTAACACAGTTCAGAGGCATGTAGCCATCACATCTCTTCTCAGAGATAAGCTACCATCGCCCTAGCTGGTTTATTTCCATTTTTGGTTGTAAGCATATTTCAGTATTTTCCATTAATGAAATGAAGTATTATTTCCGCTGCATCTTTGTGTATATGGTTATCTCTGTAATTTGTTGTGTTCCTGTTTAAATCCGGATCAGTGGTATCAGAGCGGTCTGCTTTTTCTTTGTTTTTCTTTGCATGTCCCTGACAAGGTCAGGATATAAGGAGTTAGGGCTTGAACTGGTTGAACCTTTGCAAGACCAGCCTCGCAAATCCTGATGGCCTCCCATGGCGGACAAGAAGAAAGACGAGGGGGCAGGAGATCCCATCAAAATCTTTCTCGAAGAAGCCCTCGAGCGACAACAGAACGCGATGATGGACAGCTTTGCCTAGATCCTTCAGCGGCTACCTAGAAGCGACGCATCGGCTTCCAGCAGCTACTCTGGAAACGCCACACCCTTTAAGGTACAAGTTAATTTTGAAATCCCCATATTCGAGGGTCAGATAGACGCAGATGCCGTAGATAAATGGTTAAATCTGCTAGAGGGTTATTTTTCTGTTCATGAATTTTCGAGTCGGGAAAAGATTGTTTTTGCTCTTCTCAAAGCAGCCCCCCACGTGAAGGACTGGTGGGAAACCTACTGCGAGCAGAAGGATGAAAGAACTGGCTCACTATTTTCAGCCGCACCCACCTGGGATTCGTTCCGGGATGCCATCAAGGAGCAGTACTACCCTGTCGGAAGCTATGAGGATGAATACATAAAGTGGACCACGCTGCGGCAGGGAAGGGACCAAGACGTGCCGGAGTTCACCAATCTTTTCCATACCCTTCGCACAAAGTTGGGTATCAAGGATTCGGAGCAACATTTGATACTCAAATACCGTGGCTGCCTGCACAAGTACATCCAGGAAGAAATACAATTCCTAAACATCCCCTCGCTCGGCGCAGCATATCGATATGTCGTCAAGGTCAAGCAGAAGTTTAAACAAAAGAAGCAAGACTTTGGATCTGCGAATCCAAAGCAGGGGAAAAGTGCCCCTAAACCACAGAACAAAGGACAAAGCCAAGGCAGGACAGCCCAAGACAACCAGCCGAAGCTGCAAGCAAAGAGCAGCGCCGCGAAGCCGAGAAAGGACACTGGAAAATGGTGCGAGTTCCATAAGAGCTCCACTCACAACACAAGTAAGTGTCGAGCCAAGCAGTCACTGGTGGCTGAGCTAAAGGTTTCAGAATCAGATGCATGTTCCAACTCTGAGTCAGAACCTGATAAGGGGTATGAAAAAGGGAAGTAGATCATTGATGCGGATCCCAGCGCCACTGTTGCTACTGCAAAGATCCAGAAAAATGAACCCGAAGATCCAGAGGAGGAGGAGCGTCTCTTCCACTCCCAGATGTTGGTAAAGGGCTCCCCGATACAGTTCATTGTTGATAGCGGGAGTCAAAAGAACCTCATTTCGGCAGAGGTCGTGAAGCGGTTGGGCTTACCGACCACAGCACATCCACAACCATACACCATTGGGTGGCTTCACCAAGGACGAGATCTTCGCGTGAGCCAGCAGTGTCGCCTTCCATACAACATCAAGCCCTTCACGGATGAGGTATTGTGTGACATTGCTCCCCTTGAAGTTTGTGATGTATTACTAGGACAACCATACTTGTGGAAGCGACATGCTGTGTATGAATCAAGGCCCTGTGCTATTATTATTACATTGGGAAATAAGTTGTTCAGGATACCAGAGGTAGCACCACCTGCCGCCATCTCTTTGATTACTGCAAAACAATGCAGTAAGATCATTTCCAAAACCAGGAAATTTGTTTTCCTGATGATACGCCCTCAAGGAAAGAAGAAGACAGTGGTCGCGGCCTCCAGACGGGGTCCCTCTGCACGACAACTACAGATGGACAAGATTGTGGAGGAGTACGAGGACATCTTCACCTCCCCGGCAGGGGTTCCTCTGCACTGTCAAGTTAAGCACTCCATAGATCTGACCCCAGGTGCGCCGCTACCCAATGGACCAATTTATCGGCGCTCCGTTCTGGAGAACGATGAAATCAAGAGGCAGATTCAGGAGCTCCTGCAGAAAGGTCACATCCGTCAGAGTTCATCGCCCTGTGGGAGCCCGATCGTGTTGGTACAGAAGAAGGATGGGACGTGGAGACTCTGTATTGACTATCGGGTGCTGAACAAGATCACTGTCCGTAATAGGTACCCGATCCCGCGGATTGATGACCTCCTAGACCAACTAAAGGGGGCGAAATATTTCAGCAAGATCGATCTGAAGTCAGGATATCACCAGGTACCAATCGAACCCTCTGATGTGTGGAAGACTGCCTTCAAATCCAAGGAGGGCCTCTTCGAATGGTTGGTCATGCCTTTCAGATTGACGAATGCTCCTGCAACCTTTATGAGGCTAATGGATGACATCTTGCGGCCTTTCACCAACTCCTTTGTAGTAGTATACTTGGATGACATTCTGATCTTCAGCCAGAGTTGGGAAGAGCACCTCCACCACATCCGACAGGTTCTCCAAACACTGCGGCAACACAAGCTATGTGCCAATTTGGAGAAATGCACTTTTGGCATGACCCAGGTTCAGTATCTGGGATACATCATTGATGAACAGGGGGTGCATGTCGATCCAGCCAAGATCCAAGTCATTCGGGATTGGCCGTCTCCAACCACTCTAACAGAGCTCTGCAACTTTCTAGGTCTTGCCAACTTCTACCGCAGGTTTGTGTTGGGGTTTTCTCATATTTCTTGGCCCTTGAGTCAAGTCACCAAGGGAGGGGCGAAAGCAAAATTCTTTTGGTCTGAATCTCAACAGAAGGCATTCATGGAGTTGAAGGATCGCCTCTGCACGGCACCAGTGCTCACGTTACCAGATTTACAACAACCATTTGAGGTCGAGACAGATGCCTCTGACTATGCTATTGGGGCAGTCCTTACTCAACATGGACATCTAGTGGCATATCACAGTGAAACACTTTCAGACACAGTCCGGAAGTACCCCACTTATGATAAAGAGATGTATTCCATTGTACAGGCCTGCCGACAATGGAAGCATTACATTTTGGGGAAGGAAACGGTCATCCACACAGACCACCGACCCCTGCAGTTCATACAGACCCAAGGGAAATTACAGAATGGTCGCCATCAGAAGTGGTCTACATACCTGCAACAGTTCCACTTGAATATCAAGTATAAGAAGGGCAGCACCAATAATGTTGCAGATTTCCTCAGTCTACCACTGATCATGGCGTTAACCACCGTGCTCAACTCTTGTGGGCACGAGACTTCTGATTGGCCACTTCTCTACAAACGCGACCCAGAATTCGGCCACACATACCAGACACTCTTGGAGGGTCGGCATGTTGCAGATTTTCACCTCCAGGATGCCCTATTATGCCACCTCGGTCACCTTTGTGTTCCTTCAAGCGAGCGTGCCAAGATGATTTGGGAAGCACATTACAATTGGGCTGCTGGGCGTTTCGGGGTCGAGAAAACAGTGGCAGTACTGCAAAATTATTTCTATTGGCCGAATCTTTGACAAGATGTTGGGAAGTACATCCGATCATGTACTGCCTGTGCCATTGCCAAACCGACCATTAAGAAGCACAGCCTCTATACCCCGTTGCCTACCCCTAGTCGACCTTGGGAATCCATCTCCATGGATTACATGTCAGGCCTTCCTTCCACTAAGCATGGAAATGACTGTGTTTTTGTGGTCATCGACAGGTTCTCGAAGATGGCCATTATGGTGGCCTGCAAGAAGAATATCATAGCAGAAGCCACTGCTAAACTCTTCTTTGAACACGTTTGGGTGCACTTTGGGATCCCACAGTCTATCATCTCAGATCGGGACAGTCGGTTTCTCAGCACATTTTGGTCCAGTCTCTGGTCAATGCTGGACACCAAACTCACGAAGTCCACAGCCTTCCATCCTCAAATTGATGGCCAGACAGAGGTTGTTAATAGGATGATTGTGCACATTCTGCACATGTATAACTCAAAGCATCCACGCACATGGGACGAGAGCCTCCCCTATGTTCAGCACAGCTACAACCGAGCTCTTCATAGCTCCACTGGCCATAGCCCTTTTCAGGTGGGTTTGGGATTCCAGCCACTATGCCCCATTGATGTGGCCATGCCACTTGCAGCTACTCACATGAATTCAGCTCATGTCCAGTCCGAAACAGATAAGGCCACCAGCTTCATTGAGCGCATCCAACATATTCGCCAGCAGGTCCATGACATTCTTGAGAAATCAAATGCCAAGTACAAGCAGCGACATGATCAACATCCACACAAGTTTCAGGTGGGCGACAAAGTTTGGTTGCATTTGCAAAAGGAAAGCCTTACTGGAGCCTATTGGAAATTGAGACCACTCCGATATGGTCCTTACACCATTACTAAGGCTATGGGAGACGATGCATTTGAGCTCAGCATTCCCCCATTCCTTGGCTTGCACCCAGTGTTCAATGTGGACCGCCTTCGGCCATACTTTCCACCATTACTAGACACATCCGACATTGCAGAACAGCTCAAACCCACAGAATTAAATCCAGATTGCATGGAACAAGCTGCAACTGATCGGATCATGGACACACAGATCAAGAACACTCGCCAACAGAATATCCAACTGTATCGAGTTGTCAAAGCAGGCCAACTCCTTCAGCAGGGCAAGTGGCTCACCAGGGAACAAGTTCAGCAAAAGTTTCCTCATCTCATGGAGGAGCTCAACGCAATGGGGACCATTGCTTCCTAAGGGGGGAGGAATGATCCAGGTGGATATTGGTGGCCACCTGCCAAGTCCACCTGGACCCCCACCATTGTCTTTCTCAGCATTTTCAGTTTCCTTAATTGTAGCACAACTTACTATTTTTAGCAGTTTTTCGGGTCCTGAACTTCCGGAGCCGTTTTGAGGCCCTAAACAACGTTTTTTGGGGAATCCGGGTGCAACATTGGTCCATGGAATGGACCATGTTGCCCCTTCCAACAATGATAGTACTCGGATAGATCTTTCTAACGAGCTATTGTATGCGTCAAACGGAGATCATATGCCAAAGTTACGACCCCGGGAAGTTGATGTACCAATTTACCCCAAACGGGGCCCACAGTTTGGCGTTTCATCTCCTAGGGTTAGGTTTTGGAATGTTAAGGGTTTTCCATTGTTTCTCAACAATAAATAGGCCTTCGAGCCTCATTGTAACACAGTTCAGAGGCATGTAGCCATCACATCTCTTCTCAGAGATAAGCTACCATCGCCCTAGCTGGTTTATTTCCATTTCTGGTTGTAAGCATATTTCAATATTTTCCATTAATGAAATGAAGTATTATTTCCACTGCATCTTTGTGTATATGGTTATCTCTGTAATTTGTTGCGTTCCAATTTAAATCCGGATCAGTTCAATTAATTCATCCTCCTCTTGTTGTATTCCTCCTATGATTGCTTCCAAAGCATAACGCTGGGTAGAATAAATTTCATCTTCTTCCTCCTCCTCCAACCATAAAGGTAAGTCATGTTCTAGGGAGGGTTGAGCAGGAGGGTATAAGACTAATTGTTTGGACATATGCCCATTCTTGATGGTCATATTCCCAGCTCTGCAGCTAATGCAGGCATTAGCTGTGGCCAACCATGGCCTCCCAAGAATGAGAGGGTAACCAGTAAGCTTAGCCTTAGGCTGGAGAACTAGGAAATCTGCAGGGTACTCCCAGGAATCAATGGACACCATCATATCCTCCACAATTCTCTCAGGGGTGACTGTGGAACAGTCTGCAAGTTGTAGAACTATTGTGGTCTTCCTTAATGACCCTTGGAGGTTAAGCTTGAGCATGGTGTCCTTGGTCATCACATTAATGGACGCTGCAAGATCAATCAGAGTGTGTGGGACAATGGTGCCATTGATGTGCATATCTACTACATGGCTTCCAGGGTCTAAGTATTTTGGACATATTACCTACCCCAGCATTAAGTCAGATAACTACCCAATGACATTAATGGTAGGGGCATCCCTTTTTCTTCTTCCTGGATGCTTGAAGCACTTCTCCTTATTCAACTTATTGTAGATAGGAACATCTTTGTTTGCTTGGAGAAGGGGGATCTTTACGCATAGATTCTTCAATTCTCCCAAAAATTAATTTTTTTTGGGGGTAGGCTAGAGTGGTTGGGCTAATATTTCAGGAAAGGGTGGATTTGCTTTAAGGTTTCTTTCCTCTTTTTCTTCCTCAACCTCCCTATGTGGAGAGGGAGGTTGGTTATCTGGGAGAATTCTCCCATATATTAGGTTGATCTCCTGGATCTCTACATCATAAGCTGGGTATGATGTCTCTCCACTGTATCCTTGTTGAGCCTGCCTATTGTTTGGGTTTGGATTTGGCTGGGCAGGCATCTAGGGTTGCTTAGGTGGAGCAGAGTGCAGGAATTGTGGTTGGGTAGGTGGTGGAGGCAATAGGGCTAGAACATTGTTGAATTGGGGTCTCCACCCCTGGGGTGGGGTATTCCACTGATGTTGTGGCTGAATGTAAGGTTGAAATGACTGGCTGGCTAGCTGGCTCACTGGGAATGATAATAAGGTGCATAGGACCAAGGAGGGGGTGTAGACCAGGCAGGATGAGAAGGGAGTCCCAAGAAGGTATATCTATGGTTTGGTTGGGTCTATAATATGCATGGGATGATCCTTACATACCCTACTGGTATGGTCTAGGCCCAGGAGGTCTCCTTTGGTTGATGTAGCAAAGTTGCTCAGTGACCCATTCAACTTCTTGATATACATATATGAGTCCAGGTAAAGAAGGGCACTTGTCTATGGAGTGGTTTTATTCATAGACTGAGCAAATCTCAATACATTTCAATGGGAATTCATTCCTAGGATGCCTCCTAGTGCATCTAGGACAAAAGATGTCCAAGGCTCTCTCTGCTTCCTCTTGCTTCCATTTGATATTCATGGTATCCAATTGCAAGGCAAGGGTTTGCAACATCTCACTTTTGAAGTCCTCCAACATATTTCCAATTTCACCCTTGATGGATGAGCTGGAAGATGATGTACTGGCCATAGGTTGACTACTCCTACCCTTTTTCCTAGTTGACCTAGAATGGTTTCTAAAGACAGTGTTGATATCCTCATAGCTGGGTAGTTGGTAGATATCTTCTCCTGTTAACAAATGAAAGTTATCTAGGATATCCTCCCTTACTCCTCCAAGAAGTACCAACTTCAGTGACTTAGGGTCAAGTGTCCACTTGGCCCTTTTATAACTAAGCTAGAATCTTTCTTCATAGTCTTCTAAGGATTCATCCTAGCCTATGGTCATCCTAAAAATCTCTTCTTTAGTTTCCTTTGACCTACAGTAATCCCTATATTTTTTGTTAAAGGCCTGTTGCATCTAAGCCCAAGTTATGATGCTATCTCCAGGTAAACCCATGAACCAGCACAATGTTGCATCCTTGAGGGTAGATGGAAACAGTTTTAACTTTTTCTCATCCTTTGTATAGTCATAGGTTTGGCATATAACAGAAAACTCAAATAGGAAATTGTCAGGGTCCTTTGTGGTCAAGCCATGGAAATGAGGTAGAGTAGAGGGGCTTATATTCTTCATTTTAGTGTCCCCATTGGTTTCCCCAATGGGGAAGGCACCCTCAATTATTTCTCTATCTCCTCTGTCATCTTGGTTTTCAACCATTGGTTCAATAGGAATGGGTTCTTCCTCTTCTTCTTCCCCTGTAGGTTCTTCAAATATGTTAGGTTGCTCACCTAACGGTTCTTCAAATTCACAGTCATTGAAGAAGAGAGAAGGTTGACTGTTGGATGTAATGGGGGCATTTGGCAAGAATTTTCCTGAATTATCCCTATTCCTACGAGGCATGAAAGGAAATGTTTTTGGGTTGGTTTTTGTAAGATTTTCTTGAAATTTGGAAAGTACTCTGCAAAAAGAAGATTGCTGATTAAATGAAAAACTACTAACAAAATGGAAACTACTTGCAGAATGAAATTGTTGATTGAATGGAAAGACTTTTGACAGAAAGAAAACTACTTGCAGAATGAAATTGCTTAATTGAATGAAAAACTACTAACAAAAAGGAAACTACTTGCTGAATTGAAATTGCTGATTGCAGAATGGAAAGGAAAGCAGATAAATGACAAATGAAAGAAAGAAACTATATTACTTTTGCAGAAATAAACTAATGGAAGAAAATTGAAGACTAGAAGTAGAACAAAATAAAGTTAGAGACTAGAAATAGAAGAAGGAATAGTAATCCACATCGTACTCTGACACCTCCCTGACAACGGCACCAAAAGGTGATGAGCCTAGGTATTGCAGCAAGAATGCTGCAACTCCCAGGGCTACCAGCTTTACTTATCAACCCAGGGTTGTTACAAACTTGCAGGTGATAGTGCTATATGCACAACTAGAAGTGAAGGTACTGCCTTTTGTCATTGCTCATCTGAAAAGAGACCCTAGGGGTTCCAAGCTAGACTTCAATAGGATCAGAAGAAGCTTGATTTTGATGGAAGAAGAGCAAATCTATTCTAAGCGAGAGCTACTCTACTGCAGTAATGAAGAAAATAATCATGGAATGCTAAACTCACACCAGACCCTAGCTGACCAATTAAACAACTATGCTAAGAAGAATTACTATATCAATCACTAATCTAATGCCAATTCTCTAAGTTACAGAAGTAAAAGAATCAAAACTAGACTAAGGGGTAAGCAAGGTAAACTAAGCTAAGTCTATGTTGAAGCGGAAGAGTAGTCGGAGATCAAAATTGGTCAAAAGAGGATGTAATGAGCAACAGTGCATAAGAACCATTGGATCAGGTAGGTGAAAGGTAAACGAACGGTTGAGATGGGATCGCAGGAGGGTACATAGGTAGATGGGCGAACATGGTTAACTAACAGGATGGACGGCCGAGATTATATCGTAGAGGTTAAGTGAAGAGATGGATGGATAGGATTAATCCGCAGATGGACTGCGGAGATTAGATCACGGGCAAAAGAAATGTGCAGAAATGGTAGCGGGTTGGCGGAGGTGGTAAGTTGTATTTCATGTGCCCTCAAAACCATAAGCTGTATTTTGAGATTTCACACGATTAGCCTCCCTAGGTGACACATAGAATGAGGAAACCACTCTTATTGTGTGCCCTCTGGTGGATAACGATCGGACATAAATCCACGTGATATGGCATGATAGCCCTCGGATTTGGCTAGGCAGATCAATGGTGGAGATGGGCCAAGCTAGTTGGTAAGCAGGTGATGCGAGGGCCATCAGATCAGGTGGAAGATTGACGGTGGAGATTGGAGCGTATAAAAGAATGTGTGGAAATGAGGGAGCGGGTTTAGAGGGCAGTAAGTTGTATTTCACATGCCCTCAAGGCTGTAAGCTATTTTGTAAAATTTCACACAATTAGCCTCCCTGGGCGACACGTAGCATGGGGAAACCACCCTTCTCGCGTGCCCTCGGGCAGATAATGATCGAATAGAAATACACGCGATATCGTGCGATAGCCATCGGATCTAGCGAGGTAGATCAATGGTGGAGATTTGATCGAGCTAGTTGGCAAGCAAGTGCATGATAACTATCAGATCTAATGAGGCAGATCGACGGTGGGGATTTAAAGTGCAAAAAGTCAGCGTTAAAATTGAATCAGGCAGTGATTGGTCAGGTTTTGCAATGAAAGGCAATCTATGGGTAAAAACCATTTAAACCGTGAATTAACAACTTCCGCTTAAGTATTTCATGTGAGAATGGGCGTATGAGTGAGATCTAGGAAAGAGGGTGGAGGAATAGGTGACCATGAAATGAACCAAGTAACAATGTAATGAACCACGTAACTATATTAAACAACAAACTCCATGCAAAACTGAAACTCTGTGTTTTTGGGGTTGCTGCAAGGTTTCTTCCTCACGTCATGGTCCCAGAGGGAGCATGTTAGGCTGAGACACCTATGGAAAACCTTATGGATCTTTTCTTTGCCAACCTGCTAATTGAATGAAAGCATAAATGATCTACTCTGCACTACTATAATGAGACTGCAACTATTTAAGCGAATGAATAGTTAAATAATAAACCTCTGTAATGGAAATAAACTACTAAAGTAAATGAATGGAAAACAGGAAGCTATGCTACTTAAAAATACAATAAAGAGGATCTTTGGCTACTAGGGTCGGGTCATAACCCAAGAGCTTCAACCCTCTAATTTAACTAAGTGTTGTCTCAAAAACAAAAATCATCTTCATTATAAATCAAAAACTACTACAAGACTTGCAGCTTGAAAACAAAGTAGAATTCTTGCTAACTCTTGGTAACTGTTAGTAACTAACTAAAAAAACCGAGGTCCTAAGCCTCTCTACTTATACATCTGAAGCCTCCAATGAATTCTTTCAAAATTAAGGAGGCACAACTCCCAATTCAATGATAAACTCGTGTTTTCCCTTTCACTAGCTCGGCTGCCTTCTAATAGGGAGGCTTGGCTCCCAACTCAAGATAAAATCATACTTTCACTTGCTTGGATGCCTTCTAGTACACATGATTTGGCTTGTTTTGTGTTCTCACTTTATTGGCTGCCTTCTAGTACTCTTGATTTGGTTGTTTTCACCTTCACTTGCTTGGCTTCCATCTAGAATGGGGGTTGTTTGTACTTTCAGCTGATGTAGGAATATTCAAATGGAGGGGAAGTGAATAAGGAGGATTTACCTCCTATAATTCATCTCCCTTGTCCCATTCAAGTTTTTACCAAGGTATTTTACCATAGTTACTTTCTTTTATCTTTTTATCCCTGCATTTTCCTTGCTTTTATCCTTTATTCTTGCATTACATGCACATTAGACCACAAAGAAAAATATCCAACTCTAACTCATCTCATAAGAAAAATATAATCAAAAGTATGCAATAAGTTGTGAGAATAGTTGGTTTGACTAAGCTAGGAGGTGAATTAAGGTCAGTTAAGGCCCATATAATTACTCAATGATGAGGCTCATCAAGCAGGCCAACTCCTTCACCAAGGCAAATGGCTCACCAGGGACCAAGTTTAGCAAACGTTTCCTCATCTCATGGAGGAACTCAACGCAATGGGGACCATTGCTTCCTAAGGGGGGAGGATTGATCTAGGTGGATAGTGGTGGCCACCCACCTATTGCACTTGGACCCTCACCACTATTTGTTTCAGTTTTTTAATTTCCTTAATTGTAGCACAATTTACTATTTTTGGCAGTTTTTCAGGTCGTGAACTTCCAGAGCAGTTTTGAGGCCCTAAATGACGTTTTTTTGGAAAAAATAATTTAGGTGATTGCAATAGAATTTGCATCGGAAATTGTATTCCTCAGAGAGATATTTCCAACAAGGTATCATACGCGTCAAACTGAGATAATATGACCAAGTTACGACCCTGGGAAGTTTGTTGCCCAACTAACGACAACAGGGCCCATAAACTCTTGGTGTTACATCTCCTTGGATTAGGGTTTTGGTTGTTTAGGGTTTTCTCTTATTGTTCAATAAGAAAAGGGCCTTGAGCCTCATTGTAACTCAATTTAGAGGCATGTAGCCACCACATCTCTTCTTAGAGATAAGCTACCATCACTCAAGCTAGTCTTATTTCCATTCTATTTGTAAGCATATTTCAATATTTGATATTAATGAAATGAAGTGTTATTTCTACTGCATCTCTATATTTATGCTTATATTTGTAATTTGTTACGTTCATGCATAAATCCAAATGAGTGGTATTAGAGTTGCCTTCTCTTTCTCTGTTTTTATTTGCATGTCCCTAATGAGGTCAGGATATAAGGAGTTAGGGCTTGAACAGGTCAAACCTTTGCAAAACCAGCCTCACAAATCCTGACGACCTCCCATGGTAGATGAAAAGAAAGATGAAGGGGCAAGAGAACTGTTGAAGCCCCGAAAATTGAGTCTACAAAAAGGGGGATACCCGCCCAGTTCGGACCTTGGTTGGCAGCTCCTTATCCGTTTGGTATAGTGGGTCCGGCTGGGGATATGGGACCAGTTTCCCAATCTATGAGTGTGTGTGTGTAGAATGTGATGTTGCTGATCTAACAGTTCCTAATTGAGATATTCTAATTTTAACTTTAATCTAATGATATGCTATTGTAATCTAATAAGTAGCAATATCTAAGTCTATACTAACCCAGGATGTAATTTTTCTATTATGCGATCTAAAAAGATTTCAAATAACAACTGGTAATAAAGATCATTCAGCTATTATGAGAAAAGAAATCAATAAGGATGAACCAATTCGCATAAAAAGTTAGACGAAACAGTTGTGAAAAACATATCGCATAATGAGCTATTCATACATTAAGCATAAATAAATAGCTATCACCGTACAAAAGTGCCAAATGATAACTCAGGAATTCATGCAATAATACATAAAAAACTAAAAACTGTATATCACTTTAACACATAAGCGGAAATGGTTAAGAGATAAAAGTACCATTTATAACTAGTCCTACTCATGAGCTTCAAGCGACAATGATTTATCTCTCTTTGCTCTAACATCCACTAAGAGTACAAAAGTGCAACATCAGTAGTAGATATCAAATGCAAACATCAACAAATCTTGTTCTATTCATTCATCAAAACCTCCTCGGAGGGTGCAAAAGTGCATGTTCTGAGGACAAGTTTTTGATAAATTTCTGGACCCTTCTCTAAATGAATGAGAAGGGTTTAAATACTACTAACTAAATAACTTATTTACAAATATTAAAGATGCGGTTTAAATGACCGCCCTTTTTCTAAGCAAAAATAAAGCAAAACTATTTCTAAAAATTAAATCTAATATCTAACTATTTCTGCATTTTCTCCTTAACGTTGCAAGCATTCAGTATTTGCTTGAGTAGAGTCGGCTAACTGTCTTCCGCTTTTGGTTGAGCTAAGCAAACAGAATTGGCAAGAGCTGGCACCATCTTCTCAGCAAAATCGATGATATACTTGAGAGTCATCCACTGACTATGTGGCTTTACCGTGTATGCCCAGTAATAATCCCAGTTCAACTTGGTTAACCCTTTGGATTGCTTCTGCCTTTTCTTTAGCTTTCTGTTTCCAGTTTGTTTTTATCATTGCTTTCTTGCAATTTTTGGGCTTACAGGTGACTGAGCAGTTAGAGGCTTTCCTTCTCGAGAAATTTTCTCAGCGATGTGCGATTAGCGCTAGGCACTAATCGTGCATCGGAAACTGCCTCCGTTCTTTGATCCAGGCTTCTCTGATGCATTTTTCGCCTTTTTCGCCTCTTCCTCTTTATCGGGTATAAAGTTAAAAATTTTAAAAAATAATGATCTCGTGAGCTTTTGACCCTGAGCATTAAACTTTCTGTCTCTGATATCAGCATTGCTCAGTACCCATTTAACCATGGCTGTATACGAAAGATCTGTAATGGATGGCTAAATAGTATTTTGTGAATCTGCGGCTCTATTGCATGCGGTATCTATTTATAAGGGTGCCTTTTCTTTGTCTTTGAACATTGGAGCCCTACCCTTTTTCCCCATAGCTTCCTGCACATTGCTTTGTGTAACTTTTGTTCTTCGTTCCTGCAGTTCACAAGTGAGGAGAGAGTAATGATAATAAATAATGACAGGAAAGCTTTAAATGCCACAGATAGGAAAAAACATGCCATCTGACATGAACTGGCTCTTCGAAAAACACAAAACCATATTTTATTAACAACTGGCATGTAATTCATTAATTATCATTAAAGTGCGTAACCAGTTCTTGGTTCATGGAAAAAACTTTTTCTTGAATATTGAGCCAGGAAAATCTTGATGGAATGTTTCTGCGATTTGCATCGCAGTATCGCATTTCGTTGTATCGCATTACCCCAATTTCATCGTGCTGTTCTATCGCAAGGTTGTTTGATCGCAATATCACAAAGATCGCAGATCGCAATATCGCAAGATCGCGGATCGCTTAATCGTTTAATTGTTATGTGTATTTTATGTGATTTTGCGATATGCGATATGCGATATCGCATATCGACGATTTTAAGGTTTTCCAACGTGAGTGTCTATTAATGCACGCGATGCGATGGAGTTTGCATCGCAATCTCGCATTTTATCATTTTGAATTATAAGAAAATGCCCTATCATTCTTGGCGCGATGCGATATTTCTTAAGGAGTGACATATAAGCACTAATTGATTTTTTAAAATTTTTTGACTAAGGGTCCCCACTTACATAGTGTTATTGCTAATACTAAATAAGGAGGGGGGTTGTTGGTGGCCACAACAATTGGCGATTTACTTGGAAGAACTAGTTATCTCTGTTTTTCTATTGAATTTTCTAAACTTCCAAAACAGAAAATTTTTCAGAAAGTTAAACTTTATTATGGAAAGATAAAGTACATTATGCTCTAACCTGTCAATGACACTTTGTTTCAACTATTTTCAATTTTGATTATTTTCTTCCTCAAGCTAGCCCTTGTATTTACATCAGTTATTACTTGGTCTTTTAAAGATAAAACAAAGTCTTCTCTGTAAACCAGTTTTAAATATGCTCATTTGTCGTAGGTAGAGCCTCTATTGCCAGCAGGTGTTTATAGCCTCGACAGGGTTACTTGTTACCCAACAATGATCCTGTGTCCTACTTAAAGCAACCTACAACTCTCAAAGAAGAATCCACATCCACACTTATTGCTTTGATTTTATTTTTACTCTTAAAGAACAATGTCTTGGTTTGATAGCCAATTTATGACACAGTCATTCACTTGATTTATAACTTTGCTGAACAAGTTGGCTCGTGATGAGACCCCTTGTCTTTTGATTGCAACAATCTTGAGTCATTGCCTTGTTGTGGTGTACAGTATTTGGCAAAGTCAGCAAGTTATAATATCTGTGATTATGATAAGCCGACTCATGATGAGACCTCTTATTCTTCAAGATGAAGTGTATCCTTGGGTTGTTCCTCTGAAAGTTGTGATCTCTTTAGCAGGGAGGAAGTCATTGTTTCCTTAAGATAGCTCTGGACGACAAAAATAGAGTTTTTGGACATAGCTGTTCTACAGAGAATCTTTATTTTGTTATTGATACCTTTCATTGTACTGAGATAAAAAAATTTCTTCACTAAAGGTTGTTTTCATCAAACTTTATGAATTTGAAACTAGTATCATATCTAGGCTAGAGTTTTTAACTGTATCTATCAATAATAAAGATCAATTTTCCAAAAGATTTGCTATTTATACAAGCGAAAAATCAAAATCTGAAAGAGAATTGGTGTCTTGTTCATAAATGCCTAATGTAACCACTCACAACTGGTTTTATTATGAAAAGAAAAACAACTACTCTAAAAAATAGAAGAATAATCTTCTATGGAAAATATCTCTTGAGAATTTGTCCATTAACAGGCAAAGAGTCTCTCTTACCTGCTAAATCCTATAACACAAATGTTGATGGACCTATGACTTCTACAATTTGAAAAGGACCAAGCCACATTCTTTGAAATTTTGTATGTTTGCCTTTCTCTTCATGAGCCTTGTCCCATTTTAAAACTAAGTCTCCCATCTGAAAATCTTTTTTGGTCATTATGTTTGAATCAAAAGAGGATTTTACTAGTGCTTGATGATGAGCATGAGTTTTCTTAGCTTGTTCTCGTTGTTCTTCTAATTTGATTATTTCCATTTTTCTTAGTTGTAAGGAAGAAGTGGGTACTTCATCAATGTATTGAACTAGAGACAAAGAGGGAATTTCTAAATGAGTTAGAAGAACCACTTCTTTCCCATAAACTAAATTAAAGGGAGAAGTACTGATAAAAGCTTTTTGCGTTATTCGGTTTGCCCATAAAGCATATATCAAAGCCTTATGCCAATTTTTATGATTTTGGTCAATTGTTCTTTTGATAATCCTGATTAGGTTTTTATTTGTAGACTCAGCTAACCCATTGCCTTGCGGGTAATAATTGGCCAAATATTTAAGTTTGAATCCTCTTTTAAGTGCAAATTCAGTCATTGCATTTCGAGAAAAGTATGATGCATGATCAAACATTAAAGCGGAAGGCAATCCAAACCTGGTGATTATAAATTGATCTATGAACTCAATGATATTTTCAGCATTAGCCGTCTTGAGTGGAACTGCTTCTACCCACTTAGTAAAATAATCTGTTGCTGTAAGGATATATCTATGCTGCTTAGAAGAGTGAGGAACGATCTCACCTATTATGTCCAATCCCCACTAACTGAAAGGTTGCTCAATTTTATGATAGATTTTTCGGCGAAAATCACATGAGAAATCATTTGTCGATGCGTTTCGAACCAACCAGTGTGGTTCATCGTCAGGACAAGTTGAAGAGCAGATCCAGCTTAGCCTGTTTAAATAGCCAGAGCAGAGATACCAACGGTTACCTGGGCAAAAGGTTGACTTAAGGAGCAAGGTAAAAATTAGTTATATTAGGTAAATGATAAATTATAATATAATAATAAATAAATAAAGATAAATAAATTTATATATAAAAATATAAATTTAGTTATATTAGGTGTAAGATGAATAAATAAATATATAAATATAAAAATGAAGAATTATAAATTATTAATAAATAAAAATGAAATAATAATAAATTAATTAATTTATTATAAATATATGAATAAATAAATAAATATAATAGTAAAAATAAGATAAAAATAAATGGTACAAATTTAGTTATATAAGGTGTAATACAAATAAACAATTGAAGAATTATAAAAAATAATAATGATAAATTATTCATTTATTAAATAAATAAAAATATAAATGAATAATAATAATAAATTATTTATTTATGTATGAAAAAATATAAATTCATAAATATAATAGTAAATAAATTATTCAATTAATTTTTATAAATGAAAAAATAGAAATGGAATCATTAGTGAGGTAAAATTAAAGGGGGAAGTAGTTACGCACTGGGTTAAATTAGTTAGAATTAAATAAATTAAATAATCCATTAAATAAAAAGGAAGAGGAAATAAAATAACTTAAATTATAGTTAGTTATAGGTATTAAAAACTAAAAGGAAAGGGGGTAAATAAAATACATAAAATTAAAAATTAGTTAAAACTATTAAAAGTAATAATGGACCTTTCCTTATACTAAACAAATGAAGATGGAAAAGATAGAATACAAAATAATAATAATAATAATAATTATAAAAGAAAATCAATAATAATAAATAAATTGATAATAATAACAAGAAAAACGATTACTAAATAATGGTTTATAAAAATAATAAATAAATAATAATTAAGTTCATAATAATATTCCTAATAATAATAATAGAAATAAGTTATTAAAAATAAATAATAAAATAAATAAAGACACGAAAAACAAATATTAGTTTATTATTATTATTAATAATAGTATCTGTATAATAAAGTAATTGTTTAATAGTTTCTTATTTGAAAATTTAATAGAAATTGTCTAAAAAGTACTAATAAAATAAAATATAAATAATAAAAAGAGACCGAAAACGACTAAGAAGAAAGCGCTGGAACCCAGCACCTGCTGATTTTCCAGCCATCATCTCTATTGAGATTGTTGGGTCTCTTTTCAATCTCAATAGCTTCCCTAAATTTCCGATGATGGAAATGCGAGACCTTAGCGATAACACTAGCTTCCTCAATGCAAACATGATGATTGGTTTTTTCAACATGCTCAGCCAAAGCGGAAGATTTAGCTCTCCTATGTTTAAGGTCAGCAGCGTGCTCACAAATCCTCTGATTAATGGAGCGACCGGTTTCACCAATATAAGGGGTCCCACAGGAGCAGGGGATCATATAAACCCCTTTCATATCTTTGGGGTCAATAGGATCCTTAACTGATCTGAGGGACGAACGAATTGTGTTAAGGGGTCTAAAGGTCACGGGGACACTATGCATCTTGAGAATCCTTGCAACCTTATCAGTGGTCCCTTGAACGTAAGGAAGATGAACACCTGGAATCCGTTCCTTCGGTTCCCTTTTTGTCAGAGAATTCATGGTGGCTTTTCGGAAAGCCTTCTGACCCAAGTATCTATTGTAGCCATTCTCAACAAAGACATCAAGGAGATGGGATTTTTCTTTCTCAAAACTCTTATTATCCGAGATCCTTAGGGCCCGAGTAGCAAGGGTGTTGAGAACACCCATCTTTTGAGCTGGGAAATGGTGAGAACTGGCATGGAGATACTGCTCAGTATGCGTTTTCTTCCGATAAACCTGGTGGGCGATGGAACCATCACTATTCCTTGAAATAAGAATATCAAGGAATGGGAGGCACCCATCAACCTCCTGCTCCTTAGTGAACTTGATGGCAGAGGATTGACTGTTGAGATGCTCAAAGAAAAGATCTAATTCTTTTTGGCCATGAGACCAAATGACATTAGTATCATCCACATACCTTTTCCAGAGCTTAGGAAGGAGACGAGAAGAATTCAGAGCCTTAGACTCAAAATCTTCCATAAAGAGATTGGCGACAACAGGGGACAGGGGGGAACCCATGGCGACACCACAGGTTTGCTCGAAGAACTCCCCCTCAAAACAGAAAAAGGTGGAAGTGAGGCAGATCTCAACCAACCTAGCTGTGTCAGGGTCAGTTAGGCGGTAGATCACCTCCAAGGCCTCCTTAATAGGAATGCAAGTGAACAAGGATACAACATCAAAGCTAACAAGAATGTCCCCAGGGTCAAGCTTGATGTCCTTAAGTTCATCAATGAAGGAAGCAGAGTCTTTAACGAAGGACTCCGTACGACCAACTAGGGGCTTAAGCTTTAACGCAAGAAACTTAGCAAGAAGGTAGGTAGGACCGCCAATAGTGTTGACGATGGGCCTCAAAGGAGCTCCTTCCTTATGAATCTTGGGGAGACCATAGATCCTCGGAGTAATAGGGTTGCTCTCAATGAGTTTATGGTGAAGGGAACTCAACGAACTAATGGATTTAATGGCAAGAGCCACATTCCTAGAAACCTTCTTTAAAGGATTCTTGGGAAGCTTTTTGTAGCTACCACTATTAAGAAGATGATCCAACATTTTGCTGCGGTAATCAGCCCTGTTGAGGATGACAGCAGCACCACCCTTATCAGCCTTAAGAACAATGATATCTTTGTTCTCGTTTAAGGACCTGAGAGCTGCTGACTCTTCCTTGCTAAGGTTGCTCTTAGGGGGTTTAGCCTTCCTTAAGACAACCGCACAGTCTTGCCTAATAGTATCCTTGATCCTATCAGGTAAACCTCTGATCCCAAATTCTATGTCACAGATAATATCATCCACAGGGATCTTCTTAGGGGCTAAGGCAAAATTTAGCCCTTTACTCAAAACCTTAAAGACGCCCGGGGGAAAAGAGAAACTGGAAAGATTGATCACCTTGTTATGAGAGGAAGGAGGAAGATTAATACTATTACTATTATGACTATTATACCCTTTTCTAGAATTATTCCTAATATCTTTCTTAATCTCCATCCTCATATTATTATTACTAATAATATTTTCTTTACCAAATTTATTGCCAAAAGAACTATGAATATAACTATCCTCATAAATCTTATTAATACTACTAGAATTATTATTATGCCTATAACTATTATTATTAAATGAATTATTAATATTATTAAAATTGTTTCTATCTACACTATTATTCTTATCATAATTAATATTATTAACAATATTAATAGCTTTATCAATATCATAATTATTAATATTAATACTACTAGAATTATTATTATGTCTATAACTATTATTATTAAATGAATTATTAATATTATTAAAATTGTTACTATCTACACTATTATTGTTATCATAATTAATATTATTAACAATATTAATAGCTTTATCAATATCATAATTATTAATATTAATACTATCTTTATTAACTACATTATCAATATTAATATCGACACTATTCCTACTAATATTAATATTATCATCCATATTAATAACCTTAACAATATTATAATTATCATAATTATTACTATGTTTATTAATCGCCTTACCAAAATCAATGTCCAAACCGTTCACCTTCTCAAAGCTATTCTCGAATTGAAAATTCTTAATAAAGTTAACGGGCCCGGAAAGCTTATAAGGTGAAGGAGGGAATGAACGAGGAATACTCCTTTCAACCGAGACCGTTCCAACAGCGTTCGCAGCTACACCGCTTTCTGAGGAAACCGCCGGATGAAAACTTTTTTCGAAGGATCTCGGATAATAAGAGTTTTGAGAAAGAAAAATCCCATCTCCTTGATGTCTTTATTGAGAATGGCTACAATAGATACTTGGGTCAGAAGGCTTTCTGAAAAGCCACCATGAATTCTCTGACAAAAAGGGAACCGAAGGAACGGATTCCAGGTGTTCATCTTCCTTACGTTCAAGGGACCACTGATAAGGTTGCAAGGATTCTCAAGATGCATAGTGTCCCCGTGACCTTTAGACCCCTTAACACAATTCGTTCGTCCCTCAGATTAGTTAAGGATCCTATTGACCCCAAAGATATGAAAGGGGTTTATATGATCCCCTGCTCCTGTGGGACCCCTTATATTGGTGAAACCAGTCGCTCCATTAATCAGAGGATTTGTGAGCACGCTGCTGACCTTAAACATAGGAGAGCTAAATCTTCCGCTTTGGCTGAGCATGTTGAAAAAACCAATCATCATGTTTGCATTGAGGAAGCTAGTGTTATCGCTAAGGTCTCGCATTTCCATCATCGGAAATTTAGGGAAGCTATTGAGATTGAAAAGAGACCCAACAATCTCAATAGAGATGATGGCTGGAAAATCAGCAGGTGCTGGGTTCCAGCGCTTTCTTCTTAGTCGTTTTCGGTCTCTTTTTATTATTTATATTTTATTTTATTAGTACTTTTTAGACAATTTCTATTAAATTTTCAAATAAGAAACTATTAAACAATTACTTTATTATACAGTTACTATTATTAATAATAATAATAAACTAATATTTGTTTTTCGTGTCTTTATTTATTTTATTATTTATTTTTAATAACTTATTTCTATTATTATTATTAGGAATATTATTATGAACTTAATTATTATTTATTTATTATTTTTATAAACCATTATTTAGTAATCGTTTTTCTTGTTATTATTATCAATTTATTTATTATTATTGATTTTCTTTTATAATTATTATTATTATTATTATTTTGTATTCTATCTTTTCCATCTTCATTTGTTTAGTATAAGGAAAGGTCCATTATTACTTTTAATAGTTTTAACTAATTTTTAATTTTATGTATTTTATTTACCCCCTTTCCTTTTAGTTTTTAATACCTATAACTAACTATAATTTAAGTTATTTTATTTCCTCTTCCTTTTTATTTAATGGATTATTTAATTTATTTAATTCTAACTAATTTAACCCGGTGCGTAACTGCTTCCCCCTTTAATTTTACCTCACTAATGATTCCATTTCTATTTTTTCATTTATAAAAATTAATTGAATAATTTATTTACTATTATATTTATGAATTTATATTTTTTCATAAATAAATAAATAATTTATTATTATTATTCATTTATATTTTTATTTATTTAATAAATGAATAATTTATCATTATTATTTTTTATAATTCTTCAATTGTTTATTTGTATTACACCTTATATAACTAAATTTGTACCATTTATTTTTATCTTATTTTTACTATTATATTTATTTATTTATTCATATATTTATAATAAATAAATAAATTTATTATTATTTCATTTTTATTTATTAATAATTTATAATTCTTCATTTTTTATATTTATATATTTATTTATTCATCTTACACCTAATATAACTAAATTTATATTGGATTTCAGAGATCTGTGGTTTGTGTTATTTGAATTTCTGATCGAAGAACCCACAGTAATGGAGTTTTTATATATAAATTTATTTATCTTTATTTATTTATTATTATATTATATAAATTTATTTATCTTTATTTATTTATTATTATATTATAATTTATCATTTACCTAATATAACTAATTTTTACCTTGCTCCTTAAGTCAACCTTTTGCCCAGGTAACCGTTGGTATCTCTGCTCTGGCTATTTAAACAGGCTAAGCTGGATCTGCTCTTCAACTTGTCCTGACGATGAACCACACTGGTTGGTTCGAAACACGTCGACAAATGATTTCTCATGTGATTTTCGCCGAAAAATCTATCATAAACTTGTTATGGATCACAGAAGCCTCAACTCTACAATTGAATCCCTGCAAGGTTGCTCAATCTTAACCGGCTGTAGTGGCAAGGATGGCTTATTTTGTCTTCCAGCAGTAGTTTGGCAGACTTGACATTTCCTCACGTAACTGTGCGAGTCTTTAAATAACGTGGGCCAGTAATACCCTGCACGCAAGATTTTATGTGCAGTAGCATCTCCAGCATAATGTCCACCTGCTGGCCCATCGTGGAGTTCCTGCAAAACTTTTTCAGCTTCAGATTTCTCAAGACATCTAAGAAGAACAGAATCATAATTTATTCTAAAAATAATATCATTTATGAGCTGATATTGTTTGGCTTTCAACCTTAGAGCTCTTTTCTTAGTATGATCGAGGTGTGAAGGAGCATACCCGTTCTTAAGATAATAAATGATATCAGCGTATAATGACTCTGCATCGTTTAGGCTTACCTCGCACATTTGTACCTCTGTAGATGGAATTTCAGAAATTTGCGATGCTCCAGCCAGCATTTTTCAAAAGCCTTGGCGTCTTACAATGTTTGCTGGTTTAATTTCAATGTCATATTCCTGTAAGGCAGTAACCCAATTAGCCCTTTTCTCACCCACATCCTTCTGTACTAGAAGATTCCTTACCGCTGGAAACGGTACTATAATTTTAGTATGGGTTTTGAGCAAAAAAGGTCTGAAGTATTTGACCGCTTTGAAAACAGCATAAGCCTGTTTCTCCACGTCTGAATAATTTAATTCAGCGCACTATAAATTTGAACTAAAAAAGCAATTGGGGCTTCCGCTTTTTCTTGATTTGCTTGAGTGAGTATCACAGCATATGACCTATTTGAGGCAAATGTATATAAAATAAAAGGCTCTGAAAAATTTGAAGTTGCTAAAGATGGAGCATTAATAATAGCTTGTTTGATCAAGTTGAATGCTTCATGGTCATCTTGGCCCCATTTAAAAGTTGAGTTCTTTTTAATCATGGCTTGCAAAGGAGACACGATTCATGAAAAATCTAGAACGAATCTCTTTAAAAATTTGATCTGACCAAGGAAAGATTGCATGGCTTTTTTGTTGTGAGGTAAGGATATTTCAGAAATCTCTTTGATTCTGTCGAAATCGATGTGAATTCCGGATTTTGACACTATGAATCCTAGAATTTTCCCTTCACTTAATGCGAAAAAATATTTTTTCGGGTTAAGTGAAATTCCATACCTTAAACACCGTTGGAAGATTTGTTTTAAATATCTAAGATGGTCACTTCGTTTCTTGGAATACACAGTTATATCATCCAAATAAATTACTACAGATTTATTGACTAAACCTTTGAATGCGATGTCCATGGCTCTCTGGAATGTGGCACCATCATTAATCAAACCAAATGGCATCTTTCGATATGTATATGTGCCCCATTTAGTAATGAATGTGGTTTTTAATTGATCATCAGGATGTGCCAACACTTGATTGTATCCTGAAAATCCATCCAAGAAAGACATTAATTATGAGCCTGCCACTACTTGCAATATCTGTTCCATAGGTGGTAAAGGAAAATTATCTTTTTGGCAGGCCTTGTTAAGGTTTCGAAAGTCAATGCAAATCCTAATATCTCTGTTTTTCTTCCTAACAGGTACCATATTGGAGACCCATTTAGAATGTCTGATGGGAAAGATTATTCTGGCTTTCAATAAATTATTGAGTTCAGTTTTTATCTGATTCTCTAAATCGGGATGGATCTTTCTCAGCTTTTGTTGGATAGGTTTTTCATTATCGATCATTGGAATAGTATGTTGGATGATGGAAGTGTCGTTTGTTTTGAGTTCATCATAATTCCAGGCAAAAGCATTTTTATATTGTCTCAAAAGAAAAATATACGCTAATTTTTCTTCAGGGGCTAGGCCGAGACCTAGATTAATGTTTTGTGGTTTGGCATCGGTTCCTAGGTTTACTAATTCGTAGTTCAATGTTGAACTTTGGAGTTTTGAATTGGTAGACCTTTTAAACCAATCTTTCAAATCGTACAAGTCTTCTAACTTGACTACCGACTTAGGTATAGCATTGTTAGTGCTATCTTGTTGCAAATGTCGATCATGTTGGTCTTTGTCAATTATTTGATTGGAATAGGATCCTTCAGATGTGAGGAAATTTACGATATCAGGATCATCGTTGAATACTCTCCAATTTGTGGTGTTATCAGGAATAGATGGTCTAAAGATTAATTCTATTGAGCATCTATCTGGACTAAAATCTTCTGAAGGAATAAGCTTAGAAGCTACGTTAGCCAAAAAGGTCTGCACTTGCATTTTGGAGTCTGGGAATTGAAGAAATATTAAATGCTATAAAATGCTCAGTCAGATCTTGAACTAAGGATTGATAATGTTTTAAATGACCTGATAAGAAATGTATAGTATTATGTACATGTCTGACCACAATCTCAGAGTCTCCAAAAACTTGAAGGTACTTGACGTCTAACCCGATTGCTTTGTACAACCCTTGGACCAAAGTGTTATAGACATTTTTGTGCCTTACAGCTATAAGCATGAAATGTCCATAATCTAAGGGATCCAAAGTCCCTAAACATGTTGTTCCTACCCCTAGAGGAACAAGGCTAACAAACCACAACAATTCACAGAAGTTCTCCACCAGAAACTGCTCAAAAACAAGTCAATTCAGGATCAATTCAGAGGCTCCACTAGCTATCTGCGCTGAAATGCAAAGTCTGCACTAGCTACCTGCACTACAACGCAGGTAGAAGCACTACCAGGGTGCGCTGAGCAGGAATTGACAAATGGCAAGTTCATTCAACAAGGTGTCAAGACCCTGGAAGCTTCCAGAATCTTCCTCAATGACACTTGCCTCAGTGAATTCGACTAGTGATGAGTAAGAGGTTCTCAATCTCCAAGTGGAAGCAAGAACCTCCAAGTGGAAGCAAGAACTGACAGAGGGAGAGGACACTAGTCAGATCTCAAGCTGACTCATCCTCTCTCCAAACATCTATATATGGATCTCTCCTCCATGAGATCTAGAGGTTGGAATTTTGTTATTGCAAAGAATTGTTGTTGGTTTGAGATTGGAATCATTGGGTGCTTAATGCTTTGAAGGGAGGTGAAGATAGGAATTTCATTTGCTGGGAAGGAGATGCTGGGTTGGAGCCTTCTTGGTTGTATCTCTTCCTGAACCTTGTTATTCATTAATAAAGCTATCTTGGTTTCTCCTATATGCTGATGTGTCTTTGATGTATGATTGCATTAGCATGTTTAGTTTATTCCTAATCCTGAACTAGTTATGAATATGAATCTATGTCTTTGTGTAGTGTTCTCTTCTTGTGATCTTGCAGGGACCTGTTGAAGCTGGGCGAGCAAGAAGGCAAGTAGCTGGGAACTCCCAAAGAGAAGAGAAAACGGATCGAGGGACAAACGGAAGACACTGGTTAGTCCATCCATCTCTCTTCATTCTTATTTCATAAAGGAAGAATACTAGAATAGTTGTCTCTGTTTGTTGCTAAGGCACTGTCACACCTTAAGTGGATAGGATCGTCCTGCATAGGTATTTCCCCACAACAAATTGGTGACTCCACTAGGGAGATATGTTTAGTCATTTTATTTGTGTCTCTATCATTGTTTGTTTCATAGACTCAACAACAACAATCGAACTGCATCTGCTATTCTCAGATGCAAAGTAGACAGCTGCTGCTTTGATCCAATCACTGGATTTGTCTATGATCTGAACAATGGACTCACAAATGATTTGATGATCCTTTGTGATAGATCTTAGCCCTTCCTCAAAGAATCCCTTTGATTGTACCTTGTTTGTTGCTTTGATTTGGCCTGAAACTGTAGATTAAATAGCAAACTGTGACCCAGAACCCAGTGAGAAACTCTTGTTTCTCCTTCAGCGCAGACCCTGTGAAGAGGTTCTGCATTTCAACACAGGTCCCGTGAAGGCTACCTGCGCTGAATGTCAAAACCTCTGTGTTGAGGGTGCGTTGATCCAGTTAGGCCTTGTGTAGCTGGGGTTCTCTGCTCTGTTTTGCCCTGTTTTGATCTCTGATTTTTGCAGCCTGTAACCAGCATAGGTACCTGTATGATAACTCCTTTTCTCTGATTCAATTCCGCCTCCTTTTGTACAAAAAGACTGTGAGTGTTTTTATGTGTTTGTGGTGTCATATACAGTTTTCCTTTGCAAGAGTGAAATAATCATCCTGTAGCCCTTGATTCAGATCTGTTGATTGTGATCTTAGGAGAGAGTTCATTGGCTGTTTGCAGTTGATTATATATTTACTTTTGCTTTTGGTTTGAGTTTGTCTCTTTTAAGTGTCAAAACAAGTATTCATTTCGAAAGTCGTAAAGTGTTGTATTCTCTTCTACCCTTTCTGATTTTGAAAAAGTAAACTTGTTTGTATTTGTCATTTAAAAGCAAATTCAAATTTGTGCAAAAAGCTTTCTTTTTAGGCATCAATATTAAGAAAGCGGAAAACAAACACCTGCATTGTGCATTTGCATCTTGATAGTTTGCATGCTTGATTTAGGAAAAGTGCATTAGAGTGTGCTGATTTCTCTTTGAGAAAAGATGGTGTCTTTCTTTTCCCTTTGTAGCTAGGATTTTCATAGTTGAAAAGATATAAAGCTTGCTTATCATCTTTAGACTGCATTTAGGAATTGTATCATACATCTCGTGGTGAACCTCAAAAGGCAAACTTCTAAAAAAGATCAACCTAAAATAAATTGAATGAACTTAACAACGCTTTGTAACTTAACGCACAACATAGAGGTCTAGGCTAGAGACATGTTCCGGCGTCGTAAAACCTGGTGACTGTCGATATCGCTGATGGTGGGTGATTCCTCCTGAGGGACGATAGCGCCAGTATGGATTGTGCTCCCACGTACCGTCGAGTATATATTGGGAGACCCCTATAGGCATAAAACCTTTATCCTTAGGAAGCCGTGTCGGCCGCCCTACTGATCGCAATGCACTGAACACAGCATTCAGGAAGATTGACCGCCCGTACCTTAAAAAGTATTTTGCGGTTTTACGAAAAGTTTGGCACACCCTCTACCTAGAACTCCAGAGCAGTTCCTTTTGGCCTTTTTCAGACTCTATAACAGAAAAAGTCCATCGGAGCATTTGTCACTTCGGGCTCGTTAAAACATCGAAGGAGACTAGAGTCATCTTTAGCTTTTTCTCGACTCTTTAAAATTGAAAAAGCAAGTTGTGTCTAAAGCGTCTAAAAATTCATTTAATTCGGAAACACACTTTCCCCTTTTTGTATTTTGGTTGATCGAGTAATCCGCAATCGTGGAAGAAAGTCAATTGAAACCCCGTCGTTCGCAGAGGCTTACGAGTCAACCGTCTTTGTCTCCGGAATTGAAAACAGTACGGACAAAGCGAACTCGTTTAACCGGTTTGAAATCTCCTATCAAAGTTAGAACAAGTGTTCCAACAACATCTGAGATTTCGGTTACTCCAAACATTTCTGGAAACCCTGCCTCTATAGAAGAAGTTCAATAATCACAGAAGGACAGTGATACTGATCCTAGTCTGAGAACAAACACTTGTGTTACTGAACCAATTCCATCTGTAACCGATTCAGAGAGTCTTGTTCTTCAAACATCTGTCGCTGTTGATTCAACCCCTTCTTCGGCACCAGAAATATTTTACGGACCTGACGGTCTTCCCCTTCCACCTGGTTTGATTGCGATAGAGGAAATTGTAGAAGATCCGCAAGCAAGTACTCCAACACATTTTGGAGTCGGGGTCACTCTATTTCCTTCGACATCAGAAGTTAGTCTACGACCAGTGGAAGTTCCTGTAGAATCGCTAGGTAATCTCTTGGATAGACTCAAAATGTTTGAACAACCATCAACATCTAGGACTGTGTCGAATGACACAGCGACAGCAGAACTCCCTGCCGTCACTCCGACAATGTTTGCCGGCATACCATCTGTCCCGACTAGCTCACAACCGCTAGAAGGAGTCCACCCAGGTACTATTTCGACAGTGTGGTCCGTTCCAATTTGTTCCCCCAGAATAATATCCGGCAACTCTTATGTTGAAACTCGCCAGATTGATCCGTTTGGAGGACAATTTGGGCAATCCAGTCCCCAAGGACAAACAATCCCCTTGAGTTCCGGGTTGCCACCGTATGGCGGGCAGTATGCCCTTTCATTACCCCCTCCGGGAGGGTATCCATACGGGAGTTCACAACAGTATTCAGGTTATACTGGAGTTACATCAAGTGGTTGGGTACCTATGCTACCTCAACAACCAAGGGTTGTGTATTCTATGCAACAATGTGTACCTATGTCGAACATCCCGACCACACCGGCTATTGTGACAGTGTCGCAAGTTCAAATGTTGGCTGTTGTATGTCAACCTCAGATTTCTCAGGTTGTAGTGCAACAGCCCCTTGACCCTGTGACTCAACCACAATCGCCTACTGGTGGGGCGACACAGGTCCAAACGGGTACAATTACCCCACACCTTGGTCCAATGGTTAGTATAGCACAACAGAACATGGCTTCGCAACCGTGGCTGGTGCAATATCAACAACCACAATTCCAACAAGTATACCAAGGTTCTGAGCAGCAGATCTTTGCGAACAGTGGACAACTGTACATTCAAAACGGTCAAAATCAACCACTTTACGGTGGTCATGTCCACCAACCGTATCAGTCATACCAACATCAATTACATTATGCTGGTATGCAAAGGCCAACTGCTCAGGCGATCCCATCGTATCCTGGGTATGCTTCACCTAACCTGAATCAACAGTTACCATTCGTGGCAACTTTAGAGTTACCCGATTTACACCGGTTAACAAACGATCCAATTTCTTACGCCCCTTGGTGGCCAGCGATTCCTCACAAACTTCCTTCAGACATTCCTAAATTTAATGGAAATCCGGGTGAAGATCCATCGAATCACGTGATGACCTTTCATCTATGGTGTTCATCAAACACCTTAAACGATGATTCGATAAGGCTTCGCCTCTTTCAGAGGACGTTAACGGGTCCAGCGGCTAAATGGTATATTGAATTACCTAGAGCTTCGTTCGACAATTTCAGCACCTTAGCCACGACATTCTTAACCCATTTTCAATTACCAATAAGGTATGAAACGGGAACGGAGATCTTAACCAACTTCAAACAGACGACGACCACTCACATATCTGATCATATACATGAGTGGTGACGTCGTCGTAGGATGGTAAAAACATACGTTCCCGATCAGTTATTAGCTGAATGGTTTATCAAGTCGTTACTTCCTGCTATAACGGAAGATGTGGCAAAGGGGGGAGTCGTAACGGAAGAGCAAGTTATCGCTCGTGCGCAGTATCTAGACTTAGTCTATACTAAGTCTGGAACGCTCTATGACAAAATACCCGACGCCCCTAGACCGGAATTCTCGATTCCTCCTCCTCCTAAATCAAACAATGACTCTCATGCCGGCGATGGCGTGATTGGCACGAAAAACGCGAAATCGACAAAGGCCAACACCAAGAAGGCCCGTAATATTTCGGATCAAAATGCAAAAGACAAAATTCTTGCTTCGGAAGTAAATGTCGTATCAGCAGATAAAGGCAAAGAAACCAAACAACCAGGAAGCAAGAAGAAGCAAGACAAAGGGAAGAAGAAGAAACAGGGTGAATCATCCCCTGAAAAAACTTCTTCAAACCCTCCTGGAAATAGGAAACCAAAAAATCCATGTTATATATGCGATGAGGATCATTGGACTGCAGATTGTCCATACAAAGCTGAGCTTAAAAGGTTCTTCAAGAGTTCGCAAACCTCAGCTGTGTTAACTGATCCGTTTCCAAATCTAGGTCAAAATCTGGTTGATAGTGGAAATGCTTCCCCGTCGCAAGTGCTTATGTTGTCGATTTCCAAGCAACAAAATGATGCTTTGATTTCGACAAGGAACAAAGATTACGGGAATCCGCAGCTGTCGAACGGCAAGGATAAAGATCAACCAAGCAGTTTGACAACAACTTCAACAGAAGTTGTACCACCCATCATTCCTGAATTAACGATAAAACCGCCAAAGGGAGTAGTACACAAGTCGACATTTAATCCTTGCGCCAGAGCAGCGCAGCATTATAACATAGTGGAAGATTTGGCCCAATCGCCATCCGCTATGTCGACTCTTGAAGTACTA
Source organism: Pinus tabuliformis (assembly GCA_031772625.1). Taxonomy (NCBI): domain Eukaryota; kingdom Viridiplantae; phylum Streptophyta; class Pinopsida; order Pinales; family Pinaceae; genus Pinus; species Pinus tabuliformis. The sequence continues at coordinate 562,914,666 of CM062804.1, read as the reverse complement.
CAAAATTGCCCATCCCAAAGGCAGGCTTTGTTATCAGCCATTGGTGGGGTTGATCCTAAGGATTCCAATCTTGTATTCTTTGACCACAAAGGATACGATCCCCAGTTACCAGCTCAACTAGCTTTCCTTATCCAAGTGAAAGCCCTCAACAAAACTGTTCACCGAACAATTATTGATGAGGGGGCATCTACATGTATTATGTCGATGAGTTGCTGGAAAAATTTAGGATCTCCAAACTTGTCGTGATCATCGACAACATTAAAAGCATTCGACGGAAGGACATATACCCCGTATGGTATCCTAAATAACTTGAAGGCTGAACTAGGGGGAAAAACGGTAGAAATAGATGTTGAAGTCATCGATGGGAATCTTGATTACAACATCCTACTAGGAAGACCGTGGATCTATGCCATGGCAGCTGTTGTGTCGACTTATTTTAGAAAGATCGCATTCCCCTTTCAAGGAGGGATTACAATCGTCGACCAACAAAACTTCCTCCCTAATGGTTCTCAAGTTACGGGAAGCATTCCAATGATCCATGGGAGCAACCATTCGCTTCAAGATATTGGAGAAGGCCTACTGAAAGACCCCACATTAATGGGAACTTTCGCACTTCCACCTCCAATCTATATAGGAGAAGTAGCATTGGTAGGAGCCTGCAATATGATATCTTCCACGAAGATCTCAAAAGACGATATCGACATGGATCGTGCAATGGTTTTTCCCCCAAGCCCGATAGAAATTTTGTAGCAATCAATGTTTCTGGCATGGGAGGCGAACCCAAGTCAACGCTCATCAAGCGTTTGGGTAGATAGGTCTAGAGAATATGGTACCCCTTTAGATCCTTGGTCGCGAGTGCATGGAACCGACGAAGGAATCCTACAATCAATGTTGATCGAGGGCGCACCATGGAATGATTGCCACCATCGTTCCCTTCTTCCGGATTATGAAGAAGATACTCAACATTACCTTTATCACCCTTCAGTTTTTGAATTCCTATCAAATACTGTAAATACGGTGGATTCCGAGCGAAACTTATCCAATATTGAAGTGACTATAGCCATAAATATCTCAACTAAAACAAATGTTGTAGAGAATATTTATGTCGGCAAAGGTTGTTCTCCTTCAGAACTGGAAATATATAACGCTCTTTTTCGCGAGTTCAGAGATGTCTTTGCTTGGTCATATGATGAAATGCCAGGCATTGACTCAAGTATCGTTGAACACGAAATTAAGATGTATCCAGATGTCAAACCGGTAAGACAACGGCTCAGGCAGGTGCACCCCAAGAAAGTCGTTGCCATCAAGGCAGAAGTTGAAAAGCTTCTCCATGCTGGTTTCATCTACCCGGTTCCTCTAACCGATTGGGTATCGAATATTGTCCCTGTTATGAAGAAACAAGGGACGATTAGAGTGTGTGTCGATTATAGGGATGTAAACCAAGCTTGTCCGAAAGACAACTACCCTACACCCTTCATCGACCAGATAATTGATGAATGCGCCGGATGTGAAATCTTTTCATTCATGGATGGATTTTCCAGGTATAATCAAATAAATATCCGCCCACAGGACCAGTCAAAGACTGCATTCATTTGTCCGTGGGGCACATTCGTGTATCGAAAATTACCCTTTGGTTTAAAGAACGCAGGGACGACGTTTCAGAGGGCAATGAATTACGCCTTCCATGACATCAAGAACATCGTTCAACCATACCTCGACGACCTTCCGGCTCATTCGCGAAAGCGGACTGATCATCCGCAGCATTTAAGAGAGATTTTTCTACGTTTCCGACACTACAAGATACGACTCAATCCACATAAATGTGTATTTTGCGTCAGTTCTGGTCGTTTACTTGGCTTTGTAGTCTCCAAGGATGGGATTCGTCTCGACCCTTGCAAGGTTCAGGCAATCATCAATTTGCCTCCACCTTCAAATTTGCTTCAGATTCAGAAACTCCAAGGGAAAGCAAACTTTCTGAGGAGGTTCATTCCAAATTACGCAGAACTTGCTAAAGGTTATACTCGTCTTTTGAAAAAGGATGTACCTTTTCTCTGGGATCAGGTGGCGCAAGCTTCTTTTGACGCTCTGAAAGAGTCTCTAGTAAGAGCATCATTAATGTATGCCCCGGACTATCAAAGAGATTTTAACCTGTATCTGGCTGTAGCGGATACGACCATTGCGATGGTTTTAGTTCAAGAAGTCGATGGAATTGAACATCCTATATATTATTTAAGTAAAAACTTGAATGATACAGAAATAAAATATTCTTACGTTGAAAAGCTAGCACTCGCTGCTGTTCAAGCGATACAAAGATTTCGACATTATGTCCTCTTTCGGAAAACTACCATTCTATCAGATTGCAACCCCATGACTTATATATTGTCGCGACAGTTGCTGGGGGGAAAATATTCAAAATGGATACCGATCCTTCAAGAGTTTGATTTGGAATTTGTAAAATCCAAATCAAAGAAAGCTTTAGTTTTCGCGGAATTATTGTGCGATCTCCCATCGTCGTCCAACGATGAAACATCCGAAGAATCAATCGTGGACGAAAGTTTGTTTCTGATATCCACAAGCGATGAGTGGTATGGAGATATAATCGTTTATCTCCAAACCCAAAAATTCAGGCCTAACACCTCTCACTCAGAACAGAAACGTATACGATACCAAGCAAAAGACTACATGATCGTCGGTGATACGCTTTACCGTCGTGGTATCGATACAGTTCTGAGAAGGTGCCTCACCCATGAGGAGGCCGAAAAAGCCCTGAATGAGTGTCATTCAGGTGCGTGTGGGGGGCATCAATCTAGATATGCTACAACATAGAAAATCTTACGAGCAGGATACTTCTGGCCAACCATGTTCAAAGATTGCATAACCGTAGTCAGAAGCTGCCATGCTTGTCAAATTTTTGATAGCAAAACCAGAAGACCACCCGCACCTTTACAGCCAATAGTTGCTGTTGGGCCTTTCGCCAAATGGGGCATCGATTTCATGACATGTAACCCCACCTCGACCGGGGGGCATGGGTATATTATAGTCGCCGTTGACTATTTTACCAAATGGGCCGAGGCGATGCCTACATTAGATAATACTGGTGAAACAGCTGCCCTCTTCTTTTTCAATCATGTAGTCGCCAGATTCGGCGTACCACAGGCTATAGTTACGGATCATGGATCGCATTTTCGCAATCACATGATGGTGGAATTAGCTGCCAAGCTAGGGCTATCTCACGACAGCTCTACCCCGTATTATCCGCAAGCCAACGGACAGGTTGAAGCGATCAACAAAGTCTTGAAGCGTATGTTGCAAAGGATGATCAGAGTTCACAAAAGAAGGTGGCACTTAATCCTGTACTCAGCCTTGTGGGCTTACCGAACATCGGTAAGGAATGCGATCGGGTTCACACCTTTCCAACTGGTTTATGGCCTAGAAGCAGTCCTACCGATCCAGTGTGAAATCTCGTCTCTTAAACTAGCAATTGATCTCCTCCCCGAAACTTCAGATGAAGAGGCCCGTTTCTTGGAATTAATCCAATTGGATGAAACCCGTCGTGATGCCACTTTGGCTAACGAATCCCATAAGAAACGAGTCAAGGCGCAGTTCGACAAAAATGTCAAACCCCGTGTCTTCTCAGAAGGTGACTTGGTCTTGCTTTATGACCAAGAATCCGATAAATTGGGAGCAGGTAAATTTAATTCTTTATGGATGGGCCCCTATATTGTTAAACGAGTGTTAGCAAAAGGAGCCTACGAGTTAATGGATTATGACGGAATTCCACTGGCGCAACCCCGTAATGGGTTGTACCTCAAGTGTTACTATGCTTAAATAGTAACCTGTATGCTTTTGTTGTATTTTGTTTTCGCTAAAGTGTTTGTTTTGGTCGAGTAATCCACCTTTTTACATTTATTGCAGATGTCAAACCTTCTGGAGACATGTGTTGGATATGCCGACGGAGCGAGTCGTAGTTCGCGGAACCTGTCCTCCGCAGCCTGGGCCATTTTCGATCCAAGTGGCGAGTTAGTAAGTTTCAGAGGTGTATGTATTGGGCAATCAACGAATAACATCGCTGAGTATAGCGCGTTGATAGAACTACTCTCTGATGCCATCACCCATGGTATACGCCGACTAATCGTCAGGCTAGACTCACAACTCGTAATACTACAACTCAATGGTGTATATTCCGTCCGCAATCCAGCTATTTATCGTATGTTTCTAAGGGTTAAGATTTTGGAAAGACAGTTTGATTTAATTCAATACCAGCATATTTCCAGAAACTTAAACACATTAACCGACTCATTAGCAAACTATGTGTTAGATAGACATTTGCGACATTTATAAAAAGAGACACATCATCAATGTTGTACATATGGATCACATAACTCAACCAGAATAAAACCCCGAAAATCAAAATATATATATATATAAGCTGTTTATCGTTTACACATAATGTTCTGTAACCAAGACAAAAATCGGTCGCATGACCCAAAAACTCAAAATGCTAGGGGGCACCCTAGCCTAGTGATGCTCATGATAGCACGTCACGGCCTGTGCAATCATGCGTAAGAGACGAGTCCATCGTCTAGGCACACCAGTAGTATGCCGCTGCAACTGTAGAGGTAACTCGTCGATCCTCACATCTGGAATGCCAAGAGTAAGGCTCTCAACCTAGTCCTACACAGCTGTAAGGGTCTCGGCCACATCAAGGTCGTGAAGAATAACCCTCCCAGCAGTCTCCCTGCTGGGGCGGCGACTGGCGCTCTCAGGCGAACTGCTGGACGATCAGGACCATTATCTGCATGCACACATGAGTTTGATTAAAGTCTTGATAGAATAAAGCACAAGGAAATTACAAATAAAAACAGTAAATAGTGATATGGTCGAAGATTTTACCAATAGCGCCCCACTGTTCGCCATCCGGCAATACCAAATCCGGATCACCTCGGAAATCCATGCCAACATATGGATACTCGGAATAGACCATCTCCTGACGCTCGAACCACCTAAAGAAGGTATCAGTGAAAGAAATCTGAGAATGACCAGCATGCCTAGACATGTGATCAACCCATCTCTGCATGCGTGGCTCGGTAGGAGAAGGCAAGTCGAGTGCAATGTACTGAGGCTGCATCAGTGGTATCTTCTCCAAGGCAAAGGCAGTCAAAATAGAACCAAATCCAAAGTTCTTCAACTTCCCGTCCTTTACCTTGGTCAACTGACTTTTCATCTGAAGAAGTATTGCATCACACCAGTTGAATATTTTCGGTTGGAGGCACTCCAAGGCATGCTGCACATAAGATCTGTTGGCAACATGAAGAGATGCACTACCGGCCATCCTACCAATAGTATATAGAATGGACCTGAGAGACCTGTCAGCAATCTCACGGATAACTATCTTTCCGTCTCTGCTCGGCTGAGATCCTTCCCTGCAATACTAGCAGACATAATATCTCACAGAGTCACTCCCTCGGGCTAAACCTGACAAAGAAATGGGGGCACCCCGCCTCGACAAGCCAGTCAAGAAGTAAATGTCTACCACAGTCAAAGGGATAGATTTGCTCCTAATCTGAAATACTTGGTTGATAGGATCCCAAGCATCAAAGCATATACTGCAATAAGGAGATCTACTGTCTCATACTAGAGATACGGAAGAACTTCAGCAGACCACAATTCCGCAGCGCATTCATCGTGACAGGGTCATGTAAGGAAATCATGTCCTCTTCCTCATGTTCTCGTTCTCGCCATGTAAGGGTCATTTTGCTCCAATAATCTCTGAAAAACAAACATGAGAGGAGTTATATCCTGGATTTGATGAGAAACTGGCAAAATTTTCATCAAAAACTGTGCAACAAAACTATTTTTCTGTGCCCAGCGCAACTAGCCAGTGTTCCACCTGCGTTGAAGGTCAAACTTCCTTCATGCAGCTTGACATTCAACGCAGGTTTCGAGTGAACCAGGTGCGCTGATGGCAGAGCGACCCAATAAAACCCCAGGAGCTCAGGAAAATAGGAAAACAAGCACAGAATGCAGAAAAGAAACCATGAAATTAAAGAGCTCAAGTTCAGCTCCTACCTGGTCCAGACGGCGCCGAAAATCGTCCACAGAATCTCCCGGAATCAGCTGATGAAAATCAAGGGGAAAGAGGCACCTCCAAAGCTCCAACCAAACCAAGTTCAAATGAAATGGTAAAATGAGAGGTAAAAACACTTTTTAATTGCTTTTTACGTAATTCAAAGCGAAATATTAGGGTTTTAATCTCATTTTCAAGAAAATGTTATTCATTTCTAACTATTTTGATGCAGTAATTGAGGATATAGTACTATCTTTGAAAAGGGCAAAGCTAGTCATGGTAAAAAATCAAAATTTGACCATATAATCGAGCAGTTTTAGCACACAGTTCATGCTCGTTAAAAAATAAATGCAAGATCCGAGCAGTTTTAGCACATAGTTCATGCTCGTTAAAAAATAAACATAAGACCGAGCAAGTGTTTCAATCCGCGTTTAAGCTCGTTAAAAAATGAACTACCCAGTAAATAACCACTGCGAACTTAAATTATCAGCCATTAAAGCCTTGGTCGTGTTTGCACCGTCACCTCCACTTTTCCATTGGCCGATCATTCACCTTCATTTGATTGTTTACCCATTTTGAGGAACAGTTGCGAAGAGTGATTTCACTTAGCCATCCTTGTGACACTACCGTGATTGGAAAATTCCAAGCCTTACCTGGAATGAGCTGATAACACATTTCATCACTCGTTCCTCAAAAGACGAGTCTTCTTTAAGCTCTTTTCATCTGACTCGTTAAATATGAAAATATTGCCGAGTTTTGGCCTTCCAGCTCATTAAAGTGACCGGAAGAGCTATCCCTCCTCTAGATTTTAATCTTTTTGGACCTGAGGGATTATTGCACAAAAAGATCGAGCGCTTGTTTTGTTCGGCTCGTTAAAACTATCGAAAACTCATCCCTTCTGTATTGTTTTATACTTTTTCGGACTTAAGGGATTAGATGACGAAAAAGGACTTTTGGAGTTAACTTTACGTACCTTTTCAGACTCTCTAAAAATGAAAAGGACCGAGTTATCCTTGTCGTTAGACTCGTTAAAAGCATTAAATAGCGACAAACTTGTCTTTAGACGAGAACGAGTTTCACTATCGCTAGGCTTGTTAAAACATAGCGATGGGCTTGCCCGAAGGGAAAGTTATAGAATAAGCATATGTTATCCTCCTCAAGCTTGACAAAAATAAAGAGGTACTGGTCAGCAATGACTGGGGAAAAATTGGGAGAAACTCAAGAAAACTTCGATGGTAGAAAGTCGCTCTTGAACATGACACTTTTCCTCCATGCCACAATCGGGTTGGGTTGTTTCATTCACCGGTCACATCACCATGGTCTCGCCATACCATCCATATTTGGGGTAATGCTACCGATCCATCGCATAAGTGTTGCCATATGTTCAAGAGAAGTCGTTCAGAGAAGTCAACCGTGTCCCATCCACTACCATACATTATCCTTCATCCTTTCATGACCGCCACCCTGAATCATATGTCATCAGATCGTTTTCACCTCTATCAAAATCATTTGCTCCGTTCCGTGTCACTGATGTGGGATTCATTAAGGCCCTCCTTTGACGGATCACTTCTTGTCGACGTCAGCTCATTATCCAAGAAGTTGATCTAGGAACAACCCCTTCAGTACTTTGAAGCTTGCATGCCTCAATGGCAAGTTTCTCACTTCCGGCGACAGGTATACATCAATGACCTTCGACCGAAAGATTTTGTGTGGTGTTCGACGCCAAGTCCTTTATTCACACCACGTGAATTGTACTGCAGTACCTTGAGGGTCATTATCATTATCGGTGATTCCTCTCGCGCTTGTTAACGGTTTACCTCATTGATCGGTAATCAAGCGATGTCTTTCCATGTTCGACTTCAGAACAATTCTCACATGGATCGACTTGTACTTAGAGTGAAGATCGGACGAGATTGAAGACCCCAGATCTAGTTTCATCCATCCGGGCTGCGATATATATTCAGGAAAGATAAAGACATTGACATGTACATCATTGCAGCAGATAATCATCCTACCCAAAGGATGATAATTTCATCAAAATTATCAGTCTACCATCAGACGATTGTCTGTTCTATGTACAGAAAAATGAATTTATAAAGCTGAGCATGGGAATGCCCGCCTCAGCTAGATCATGAAAGCAGTATGAAAAATAATGTATTGTATTGTATCTTATTACAGGTCTCCTCCCAGCAATGAATGAACTTCGGATCCTCCTGATAAAGCATTTCACCCGATAAACGGCCTCATACTTTAGGGGGCAACTGTTATAGACATTTTTGTGCCTTACGGCTATAAGCATGAAATGTCCATAATCTAAGGGATCCAAAGTCCCTAAACATGTTGTTCCTACCCCTAGAGGAACAAGGCTAACAAACCACAGCAATTCACAGAAGTTCTCCACCAGAAACTGCTCAAAAACAAGTCAATTCAAGATCAATTCAGAGGCTCCACTAGCTGTCTGCGCTGAAATGCAAAGTCTGCACTGGCTACCTGCACTGCAACGCAGGTAGAAGCACTACCAGGGTGCGCTGAGCGGGAATTGACAAATGGCAAGTTCATTCAACAAGGTGTCAAGACCCTGGAAGCTTCCAGAATATTCCTCAATGACACTTGCCTCAGTGAATTCGACTAGTGATGAGTAAGAGGTTCTCAATCTCCAAGTGGAAGCAAGAACCTCCAAGTGGAAGCAAGAACTGACAGAGGGAGAGGACACTAGTCAGATCTCAAGCTGACTCATCCTCTCTCCAAACATCTATATATGGATCTCTCCTCCATGAGATCTAGAGGCTGGAATTTTGTTATTGCAAAGAATCGCTGTTGGTTTGAGATTGGAATCATTGGGTGCTTAATGCTTTGAAGGGAGGTGAAGATAGGAATTTCATTTGCTGGGAAGGAGATGCTGGATTGGAGCCTTCTTGGTTGTATCTCTTCCTGAACCTTGTTATTCATTAATAAAGCTATCTTGGTTTCTCCTATATGCTGATGTGTCTTTGATGTATGATTGCATTAGCATGTTTAGTTTATTCCTAATCCTGAACTAGTTATGAATATGAATCTATGTCTTTGTGTAGTGTTCTCTTCTTGTGATCTTGCAGGGACCTATTGAAGCTGGGCGAGCAAGAAGGAAAGTAGCTGGGAACTCCCAAAGAGAAGAGAAACCGGATCGAGGGACAAACGGAAGACACCGGTTAGTCCATCCATCTCTCTTCATTCTTATTTCATAAAGGAAGAATACTAGAATAGCTGTCTCTGTTTGTTGCTAAGGCACTGTCACACCTTAAGTGGATAGGATCGTCCTGCATAGGCATTTTTCCCCACAACACAAAGCCTCATATTTTGCTGTATTGTTGGTGGAATCAAATTCGAGTCTACATGTTAGCATAATTTTATCTCCTTCTGGACTAATTAGAACGCATCCTGCTCCTGCTCCTTCGTTAGATTTAGAACCATCAAAAAATAATTTCCAAAACAAAGATTTATTTACAGGACTATCTAAAAAATTGATACATTTTGAACTATCCGTTCGAGAAAAATTTTCGACATGGGACAAAACAGAGTGTTCTAAATAGGGTGACATGTGAGCATTGAAATTGCCAAGGAAAGAATCTACTGAGTAATTGCCAATAATGCTACTGTTATATGTTACTGGTTCATTTTCCCCCTCTAGCTCCGTTACTATGTATTTCTGATGTAGTTCTCGTTCAACTTTTATTTGATTCGGTTTACCATTGTAGGGCAGCCACATGTGCGACCAGTCAGTTGCGAAGTATCCATGAAGTTTTTCTGACCAATCCCTGCTAAGAATTAAGCCATAAAATTCTGGAATATCAGAAACTAAAATGTCAATAACTTGACATACCTTTGGGTTGGATGACAGCCTTATGGTTACTTGATTTAGTTCGCCAATCACTTCGACTTGAGATCGATCTAGCTGAACTATGCGCACAATGGATTTCTGTGGTTGAATTTTTAACTTGGCACATATGGACTTTGGTAAAATATTCGATGAAGCACCAGGATCCACCAAGCAATTGTGCACATTTTTATTGAAAATTTCATAAGTAAGGAGAAACGGGGGAGTATGAGATCTCAATCTTCCTCCAATTAGAGTGATGTCATTTGGATCAATCTTATTGATCGCATTAGTTGGAGGTCTTCCCATGTTATGAGAAGCTTGAGAAAGTACAGCGGCAGGCAAAGGTGCAACTGGCACAACATGTAATTCTTTCAACATTATCTTCTGTTGATGCTTTAACTTGCTCAATTCGTAAAGAGTGATGTTGGCCCTAGTCTTTTTCATATCTTCTATAATATTGTACTCCATTTCATCCGACACGATCAGTGTTTTAGATGGAGTTGATGCATCTGTTTGGATTGGGCTGGTTTGAGTCGCTTTAGATGTCGTTTTCTTTGTTGCGACTTTATCCTTTATTGCAGAGCTTGCGCTCTTTGGCTTAGGGATAGTTTGGGGGGGATCAAGCTGATTTTTACTTCGTGTGCTAACTGGGAATACTTCTTGATCTTCTTCTTATGGGAGGATGAAATCCCACATTCCTTGTAATTCTACAACTTCTTCTTTATCAGTTTGTCCTTCAGTGGCAATTTCCTCTTCCTCTTCTTCGGATTCAGCATTTGAAATAGCATTGGGTGGCTTTGAATCCATTGAAGGGCCTCTTTTAAAAGCTCTGTAGGGCTTTTTTGAAGAAGTTTCTGCTACTTGCTTCTTGATGTCGACCATTTCATTGGAAATGGTCTTCAGAACTTTCTGCAATCCTTCCAAATCGAATGGATCTTTTGTTTGTTTCTTCTTGGAATCTTCCTTGAAGGTGACTTTCTTGGATTTCCATTCCTCTATCACGGATTTATTTTCCAGGGCTATTATACGTTTCTCTACTGCTATTGCTTCTTTCATGCTTTCGGCTAAGGTTGTTTTATTAGCCCTGTCCATGAAGATTGTTATGTTTGATGGTAGAGCAGTGATATACCATTCACTCCATACTTCTTCGCTGGGCTAGGAAGTAGTAGGAATTTTGTTTAGGATTTTATTGAAATGTAAATTGAAATCTTTGATAGGTTCCCTTGACTCAGCTCTAAGGTTAGATAGGTCGTTGATTAGCGTTGTCATAGACCTGTCATCACCAAAATTGGTCAGGAATTGCTCTTGGAAGATGTCCCAGCTAGTGATAGATCTGGAGGGTAATGAGAAATACCATGATCCGGCTGTTCCTTGCAGAGTATAAGGAAAAAGTCGAACAACTGCATCTTCATTAGTAACCCCATTGAGATTAATGGATAGCATAAAGTTGTTTATATGCTCTTCTGCTAGCATGCCTGCCTCGGGATTAAATTTAGGCAACCATTTCTCAGGATGGACCAGTATTTGACTCAAGGGTGCAGGCATTAAGACTGCCCTAAGGTTATTCCATGGAGAGTGGGCCATTGCTGAACTACTAACAGAGGAAAGTGCAGAAGATGATCCCTGCGGTTGGGAAGATGAGGATACTACGATTACAAATGATTGAGGAGGAGTTGTAGGGGTTCCAATGGACGGATGGACAATGATCTGAAGTGGCAGAGTGGATGGTTGACTTCGCGGTGAAGAAGTTGAGATGGATGATGATGATGAAAGAGTCTCGCTATCGGACTCCTTAGGTGATTTCCTTGCTCTTTTCCTTGTGGGAAGAGGTAATTCGGTTGGTTTAACACCAAACTTTTCACTCTTTAATCTGGTCAGGGGATGAGCAGGGTTATATTGTGAAGTCACACTGCCTTGAGATTTATCAAATCTTTGAGGAGAAATAGAAAATCGCTGAAGTTTGTGAATCAGAGATTTGACTTCAGGAGGTTCAATGGTAGATTGTGCTGAATTGTCAAGGTTTGTAGCAGCGATTGATATTCCAGCGACTTCTAACTCTGGATTTAAGTGTAATGGAGAAGTCGGGGGAGATGGTGAGGGCGATTTACTCTCAGAATGGTATTCAGATTTAGATTTACTTGCCATTCATAGTTCAGGCCCTCCTTCTAGCGCCAAATATGTTGAAGCCCTGAAAATCAGGTCTACAATAAGGGGGATACCCGCCCAGTCCGAACCTTGGTTGGTAGCTCCTTATCCGTTTGGTATAGCGGGTCCGACTGGGGATATGGGACCAGTTTCCCAATCTATGAGTGTGTGTGTGTAGAATTTGATGTTCCTGATCTAACAGTTCCTAATTGAGATATTCTAATTTTAACTTTAATCTAATGCTATACTATTGTAATCTAATAAGCAGCAACATCTAAGTCTATACTAACCCGGGATGTAATTTTTCTATTATGCGATCTAAAAAGATTTCAAATAACAACTGGTAATAAAGATCATTAAGCTATTATGAGAAAAGAAATCAATAAGGATGAACCACTTCACATAAAAAGTTAGACAAAACTGTTGTGAAAAACATATCGCATAATGAGCTATTCATACATTAAGCATAAATAAATAGCTATCACCGTACAAAAGTGCCAATTGATAACTCAGGCATTCATGCAATAATACATAAATAACTAAAAATTCTATATCACTTTAACACATAAGAAGAAATGGTTAAGAGATAAAAGTACCATTTATAACTAGTCCTACTCATGAGCTTCAAGCGACAATGATTTATCTCTCTTTGCTCTAACATCCACTAAGAGTATAGAAGTGCAACATCAATAGCAGATATCAAATGCAAACATCAACAAATCCTGTTCCATTCATTCATCAAAACCTCCTCGGAGGGTGCAAAAGTGCATGTTCTGAGGACAAGTTTTTGATAAATTTCTGGACCCTTCTCTAAATGCATGAGAAGGGTTTAAATACTACTAACTAAATAACTTATTTACAAAGATTCAGGATGCGGTTGAATGACCGCCCTTTTTCTAAGAAAAAATAAAGCAAAACTATTTCTAAAAATTAAATCTAATATCTAACTATTTCTGCATTTTCTCCTTAACATTGCAAGAATTTAGTATTTGCTTGAGTAGAGTCGGCTGACTATCTTCCACTTTTGGTTGAGCTAAGAAAACAGAATTGGCAAGAGCTGGCACTATCTTCTCAGTAAAATCGATGATATACTTGAGAGTCATCCACTGACTATGCGGCTTTACCGTGTATGCCCAGTAATAATCCCAGTTCAACTTGGTTAACCCTTTGGATTGCGTCTGCCTTTTCTTTAGCTTTTTATTTCCAGTTTGTTTTTATCATTGCTTTCTTGCAATTTTCGGGCTTACAGGTGACTGAGCAATTAGAGGCTTTCCTTCTTGAGCAATTTTCTCAGCAATGCACGCTTAGCGCTAGGCGCTAATCGCGCATCGGAAACTGCCTGCGTTCTTTGATCCGGGCTTCTCTGATGCGTTTTTCACCTTTTGCACCTCTTCCTCTTTATCGAGTATAAAGCTCAAAATTTGTAAAAATAATGATCTCGTGAGATTTTGACCCTGAGCATTAAACTATCTGTCTCTGATATCAGCATCGCTCAGTACCCATTTAACCATGGCTGTATATGAAAGATCTGTAATGGATGGCTTAGCAGCATTTTGTGAATCTGTGGCTCTGTTGCATGTGGTATCTGTTTATAAGGGCGCCTTTTCTCTGTCTTTGAACATTGGAGCCCTACCCTTTTTCCCCATAGCTTCCTGCACATTGCTTTGTGTAACTTTTTTTCTTCGTTCCTGCAGTTCACAAGTGAGGAGAGAGTAATGATAATAAATAATGACAGGAAAGCTTTAAATGCCACGGATATGCAAAAACATGCCATCTGATGTGAACTGGCTCTTCAAAAAACACAAAACCATATTTTATTAACAACTGGCGTGTAATTCATTAATTATCATTAAAGTGCGTAACCAATTCTTGGTTCATGGAAAAAAAAATTTCTTGAATATTGAGCCAGGAAAATCTGCGATGGAATGTTTCTGCGATTTGCATCGCAGTATTGCATTTCGCTGTATCGCATTACCGCAATTTCATCGTGCTGTTCTATCACAAGGTTTTTTGATCGCAATATCGCAAAGATCGTAGATCGCAATATCGCAAGATCGCGGATCGCTTAATCGTTTAATTGTTATGTGTATTTTATGTGATTTTGTGATATGCGATATGCGATATCGCATATCGGAGATTTTAAGGTTTTCCAATGTGAGTCTTTATTAATGCACGCGATGCGATGGAGTTCACATCGCAATCTCGCATTTTATCATTTTGACTTATAAGAAAATGCCCTATCATTCTTGGCGCGATGCGATATTTCTTAAGGAGTGACATATAAGCACTAATTGATTTTTTTTAATTTTTTGACTAAGGGTCCCCACTTACATAGTGTTATTGCTAATACTAAATAAGGAGGGGGGTTGTTGGTGGCCACAACAAGATCCTATCAAAATCTTGCTCGAAGAAGCCCTCGAGTGACAAAGGAACACGACGATGGAAAACTTTTCGTAGATCCTTCAATGTCTACCAAAACCAAGGGGCAACCCATCTACTTCCAGCAACTACTTTGGAAGCACCACTCCTTTTAAGGTACAAGTTAACTTTGATATTCCCATATTCAAAGTCTTGATAGATGCAGGCACCGTAGATAAATGGTTAAATCTATTGGAAGTATATTACATTTACACTTCTCAAAGCCACCCCACATGTCAAGGACTAGTGGGAAACCTGCTGTGAACAAAAGGATGAGAGTGAACCCTCATTGTTTTCATCTGTACCCACTTGGAATTTTGGGATGTCATCAAGGAGCAGTACTACCCTTTTGGGAGCTATGAGGATAAATACATAAACTGGACCACGTTGCGATAAGGAAGGGACCAAGACGTGCTGGAGTTCACCAATATTTTTCATACCCTTCACATGAAGTTGGGTATCAAGGATTCTGAGCGGCATTTGGTACTCAAATACGTGGCTGCCTACACATATACATCCAAGACGAGATGGAGTTCCTAGACATCTCCTCACTCGATACGATGTACTGATACATTGTTAAGATCAAGCAGAATTTTATGCAGAAGAAGCGAGACTTTGGATCCATCTGAAGAAATGGAAAGACACCCCCAAACCACAGAAAAAGGGACCAAGACAAGATGGGGTGAGAAAGGCAACCCGTCGAAGCTGCAAGAAAATAAAACCACCATGAAGTCAAAGAAGGACACAAGAAAGTGGTGTGAGGTCCATAAGAGCCCCACACACAACATAAGTGAGTGTCAAGCCAAGCAGTCACTAGTGGCCGAATTGAAGGCTTCAAACTCAGATGCATGTTCCAACTTTGAGTCAAAACCCAACAAGAGGAATGGAAAATGGAAGCAGATTATTGATGTGGAGCCTAGCGCCACTGCTACCACCGCCAAGATCCAAAAGGATGAGCCCGAAGATCCAAAGGAAAGGGAACGTCTCTCCCACTCATAGATGTGGGTGAAGAGTTCACTACTGCAATTCATTGTCAACAGTAGGAGCCAAAAGAACCTCATTTCAGCGGAGGTCGTGAAGCGGTTGGGCCTACCAACTACACCACAGCTGCAGCTATACAGTATCAGGTGGCGTCACCAAGGGAGAGATCTCCGAGTGATCCAATAGTGTTGCCTCCACTACAACATCAAGCCCTTCACAGATGAGGTATTGTGTGATGTTGCTCCTCTTGACGTTTGTGATGTATTATTACGACAACCATACTTATGGAAGCGACATGTTGTATATGAGTCTAGACCTTGCTCTATGATTATTTATTTGGGTAATTCATTATACAAGATATGAAGGTAGCCCCACCTACCACTAGCTCTTTGATCTCTGCTAATAAATGCAGTAAGATCATCTCCTAGACTGAGAAATTCATTTTCTTTCTGGTTTGTTCTCAAAGGAAGGGGAAGATCGTAGCCACATCCATGGCCCTCAGGCAGGGTTCCTCCATGCAATAGAAGCAAGTGGATACGGTTATGAAAGAATACAGGGACATCTTCTCCTCAACCACAGGGGTACTGTTGCACTGTCAGGTCAAGAATTCATTTAATCTGACTCCTGGATCACCTCTACCCAATAGGCAGATATATCGTCGCTCCATTATGAAAAATTCTAAGTACAACAAGCACCATGATCAGCATCGAGTGTCGCACAAGTTCTAGGTGGGTGACAAAGTTTGGCTTCATTTGCAAAAGGAGTGCCTTGTTGGACACCACCGCAAGCTTTGACTGCTCCGATACGGACCATACACCATTGCCAAGGCCATTAGTGACAATGCCTTCGAGCTCAGCTTTCCACCATTCCTTTTTCTGCACCCAATGTTCAGTTTATATCTCCTTCGGCCATACTTTCCACCATTGTTGGACACATCTGACATTGAAGAACAACGCATACCAATAAAGACCAACTCAGATTGCATTGAACATGCCACAACTAATCATATCATGGACACACATATCAAGAACACTTGGAAACAAAGTATACAACTATGTCAAGTTGTCAAAGCAAGCCAACTCCTTCACCAAGGAAAATGGCTCCCCAGGCACCAAGTTCAGTAGAAGTTTCCTCATCTCATTGAGGAAGTCAACGCAATGGGGACCATTGCTTCCTAATGGGGGAGGAATGATCCAGGTGGATAGTAAACATAGTTTACTATTTTTGGTAGTTTTTCGGGTAGTGAACTTCTGGAGTCGTTTTGAGGCCCTAAAAAATGTTTTTCTTTTGGAAAAAGTGTTTCAAAAATCACATAACAATCACATTGGTGACTATATTCATTTGAAGAGATCTTTCCAATGAGGTATCATATGCGTCAAACGGAGATAATATGACCAAGTTACGACCTCGGGAAGTTTGCTACCCAACTAACCCCAACGGGGCCCATAAACTCTTGGTGTTACATCTCCTCGGGTTATGGTTTTGGTTGTTTAGGTTTTTATCTTATTTTTCAATAATAAAAAGGCCCTCGAGCCTCATTGTAACTAAGTTCAGAGGCATGTAGCAACCACATCTCTTCTCACAGATAAGCTACCATCCCCCAAGCTAGTCTTATTTCCATTCTATTTGTAAGAATATTTAAGTGTTTGATATTAATGAAATGAAGTGTTTTTTCTGCTTCATCTCTTTATCTATGGTTATATCTGTAATTTTTTGCATTCCTGCATAAATCTGCATGAGTGGTATCAAAGCGGTTTTCTCTTTCTCCATTTTTCTTTGCATGTCCCAAATGAGGTCGGGATATAAGGAGTTAGGGCTTGAACTAGTCGAACCTTTGCAAGACCAGCCTCACAAATCCTTATGGCCTCCCACAGCATATGAAAAAAAAGATTAGGGACATGAGATCCTATCAAAATCTTGCTTGAAGAAGCCTTCAAGTGACAAAGGAATGCGATGATGGAAAACTTTGCCCATATCCTTCAGCGGCTATCCAGGGGCAATGCATCTACTTCTAGCAGCTACTCTGGAAGCACCACTCCTTCTAAGGTACAAGTTAACTTTGATATTCCCATATTGGAAGGCTTGATAGATGCAAATGCTATAGATAAATTATTAAATCTATTGGAAGGGTATTTTTCAGTTCATGACTTTTCCAATTGGGAAAAGATTATGTTTGCACTCCTCAAAGTCATTGCACACATCAAGGACTGGTGGGAAAAATATTGTGAACAAAAGGATGAGAGTGAACACTGTTAGGGTCCCACCCTAACCCCCTTATTTATGTCATGGTATCACGTCATAGTCAAGAGTCAATAAAGCCCATATTAATATTTGTAAGTGGTTAACCCGCAATTAATGACGGGACCACAGTTAGTTGCAAATGGGCCGTAGTATTAGATAGATGGTATTAATAAAACCCACAGTATTGGCCCATGGTATTGCATGCATGAGTCATATATAAAGGATAGAGACTCCCTGCGAGGAGTATCATGTCTTATTTTGTAATCGAGCTCTGCTCTATTGGAGGTTGCCCCCTCGAAGAGGCAAGTGAACATTACTCTCTGAATAATAAAATCATTGCTATTCAGTGTTCTGGGTATCGTTTCTTCGCATATTCTATATTGGGTATCATTTTGCAGGTTAAGAGCATAACAAGTGGTATCAGAGCACTTTCCAGGGCCGGTGGGATCTCCAATTCTTAGCAAAAAAAAAAATTGGCTTGAGACGTGTTCCAGCGTCTTTAAACCACGGGATCTGTTGTTGAGCACATAAACCTGCGGATTTGGGGAGGCATGCATGCAGGAAATACAAGAAGTGGTCACGTCCGTTGGACTCCCTTGTAACCCCTATGGGTACCCCTTCGAGTAGTAGTGCATTAGACAGAACCGCGCACGAACTATCTTCCACGTACCCTCTAGGTATATCGGAAGCCCCTAGGCTCCCTTGAAACCTCGCCATAGATAAACCGTCGGCCGTCTTGTGGCTACAATACACCGAGAACAGCACTCGGAGAGATTACTCACCCATACGATAGGGTAGTCGGGTTGTACGGCTAAGGGTACGGTCGATCCTCCTTAGTTAGAGCCCTGAAACATTGGGCCGAGTACTACTGCCAGACCCTTATGTATATTGCGATTTGTAGCACCTGACACTCCTTAAGACCATAGTTCCCTTTTCTATCGGGGGATCGCACATCATCTATTCTAGATCTGCTGGTGCAATGGGGTGCAGCAACAGCCAACATCAGTCCCGTAGTCTCGAGTTCGCAGATTAGTCATTCCGATCTATTAGATCCAACTGATCTACAGCAGCAGTCTGTTCTGTAGCCCAGAGCTATCCGATCCGCCATTCAGATCTCTCAGATCCACCAGATTGGAGTTGTTGTGAAGGGTTCCTATACCGAGGTATAATTTTCGCAGGACTTTTGGCCACATTGACATTTTGAGGATTTGGCGACTGCAGTATTGATCAGGGAGTAAAACTCCGTTAGAAGTTTTCAGAAGTCTGAGATCTTCCGAGGCGCTTATTGGTGATCTAGCCCATCAGAATCAGGACGACGAGTTGAGCACGGTGGTACCATTCAATTATTAGTGAAAATTTTTAGGCGGTCCCAATTTTTCATCAGGTTGGTGTATGGTAGAAACTAGAGCTCAAGCAATGGCCAATGAAAGAATGGACAAACTTGAAGAATCCATGCAATCCCTCAATAATCAGCTTACTGGACTATCTCTCCAGGTCCAGCAATTAATCCCGAAGGGCAAGGAGCAAGCCCACGAGGAGGCGTATAATGGCAATGAATACAATGAGGGTGAGTCTAGCCACTGTCCTCACGTCTGGCACACCCACCCACCACCCAGTCAGCGACCTCCCAAGTTGGATATGCATAAATTTGACGGTTCTCACCCGTCCGCATGGATAGCACAAATGGAGCAGTATTTCAAACTGAATCGTATCTTAGATGATGCGACTAAGCTTATGTTGGGGAGCATGTACTTGGACAATGAACAGTGGCAATGGTGGGAATGGCATCAACGTTGCAATGGACCTTTTAAGACTTGGACCCAATTTACCAAAGCTCTTCGAGATCGCTTTGAACAGGAGGAATCTTTATTGGGTCGTCTTACTAAGCTCCGATAGACAGGTACAGTGGATGAATATATTACAGCTTTTGAAGCCTTAGCCTTCCGCACTTGGGGTCTCTCAGATGTGTTCTACACGGAATGTTTTATCAGTGGTCTTAAAGAAGCCATCAAAGCTCAAGTCTTACTGCACCACCCTCCCACTTGGACAGAGGCTTGCAAGGTAGCCCATAACGTGGAACGTGCATTAGCAACCCAATACAGTCGCCCAAATTTCCCCGCTAAAGGTCGTCCCCCACAGGCTCACAACACGACTCAAACACTTAAGGTCCAAAAGGTGTCACCTGCGGAAATGGCCGAAAGAAGGAAGCAAGGACTATGTTACTACTGTGATGAAAAATACTCCCCAGGTCATAAATGCAAGGAGCCCAAATTTTTCAAATAGATGCCACTGACTACAGCTCAACAGAGGAAGATCCACCACTTGAGGAACATGAGGCGCTAGAAGAAGACAACCAAAAGTAGAATGTCTCTAATGAACCAGTTATTTCGCTGCATGCATTGGCAGGGATTTCTTCCCCTCAAACTCTCAAAATCAGGGGTTTTCTTAAACATCGCCCAGTAGTAGTCTTGATTGATAGTGGAAGTACCCATAATTTCATCCATCAAAAAATCGCAGAAGCAGTGCATTGTTTTGTACGAACAGTTTCTAACTTCCAAGTCCAAATTGCAGATGGGGGCACAATGAAATGTGAAGGCCACTGTGAAAATGTCAAACTTCAAATGGGGGATTATCAGTTGAAAACCCACATGTTTGCCATACACATGGGGGGTTGCAACATTGTCCTCGGCGCTGAATGGCTCTGCACTCTTGGGCCAATCACAATGGATTTTCAGGAGTTATATATGATTTTTAAGCAGAACAACTACACACATACCCTCCGTGGACTCCAGGCGGGAGCCCCCTCTATCATCAGCTCGCATCGGATGGAAAATTTGTTAAAAAAGGGCAATCATGGAGTGGTAGCTCAATTTAATGCCATCTAGGTCATCGAAACCAAGTCTCTGTCAATTCATCCGGAGATGCAACAGATTTTAAATAACCGTCTGCCGGTCTTTGACAAGCCTCATGAGCTTCCACCCCGAGGGGAACATGATCATAGCATCACCTTGGTTCCAGGGGCCCAACCCCCAAATGTGCGGCCATACAGATATCCGTTCACCCAAAAGAATGAAATAGAAAAAATCATCAAGGAACTTTTGGAAGCAGGTGTCATTCATCCCAGCATTAGTCCTTATTCATCCCTAGTAGTCATGGTGCTCAAGAAAGATGGGGAGTGGCGGATGTGTCCCGACTTCAGGGCCTTCAATAAGTTGACAGTCAAAGATAAATTTCCCATTCCGGTGGTTGACGATTTGTTGGACGAACTCAATGGGGCTCAATTCTTCACTAAGCTGGATCTTCGCTCAGGCTACCACCAAATTCGCATGAAGGAAGTCGACATTCCCAAGACTACTTTCCGAACTCATGAAGGCCATTATGAGTTCCGCGTCATGCCATTTGGTCTTTGTAATGCCCCCTCTACTTTTCAGAGCCTTATGAATCACATTCTGAAACCATATCTTAGGAAATTTGTCCTTGTCTTCTTCGATGACATCCTTATCTATAGTGGCACTTGGGCTGCACATCTTCAGCATGTAGATCTACTCTTACACCTGCTCCGCAAGCATAAATTATTTGTCAAGATGTCCAAGTGTTCGTTTGGCATGGAAGAAGTTCAGTATTTGGGCCACATTGTGGGATGGGAAGGTGTCAAGGTGGACCCCAAAAAGATCCAGGCAAAGCAAGAATGGCCTCAACCTAAGACCTTGAAGAGCTTGAGAGGATTTTTGGGTCTCACAGGCTATTAGCATAAATTTGTCCGCAACTATGGCCGCATAGCGAAGCCCCTCACTCAACTCCTAAAAAAAAATTCCTTCTTCTGAAATGAGGAAGCACAACAGGCATTTACCGCTCTCAAAAACACCATGTGTTCCACTCCAGTCTTAGCACTACCTGACTTCACCAAATCCTTTGTCATTGAATGTGATGCTTCGAGGACCGGTATTGGGGCGGTCTTAATGCAGGAAGGGCGACCTTTGGCCTTCACATGCCAACAACTAAGTGGGAGGAATCTGGGCCAATCTACCTACGAAAAAGAAATGATGGCCATCTTACATGCCGTCGAGACCTAGCGACCTTACTTATTGGGGCGACGTTTCCAAATCCGCACAGATCATCACAGCCTTAAATATTTTTTGGAGCAACGCCTATCCTCCCCACAACAAAATAAATGGCTCGCCAAAATGCTGGGATATGATTATGAGATCATTTACAAGAGAGGGAAAGACAATAGTGTAGCAGATGCATTATCTCGCCAATTTGAGGAAGAAAGTACTCTGCTAGCAATTTCCCTCCCCATTCCAGAATGGATTGAAGAGGCTCGCAAGGAATGGTTTTCACACCATGGGCTATCCCAACTCATTTCTCAATTGTAGGTAGATCCAAATTCCATCAAGGGCTACTCGTGGCAGGATGATATTCTTCACTACAGGGACAGAGTCGTAATATCCCCAACATCCACCCTCAAAAGTCGCATTTTGGCAGAATTGCACTCATCGCCCATTGCAGGACATTCGGGCTTTCAGAAGACGTATGCTCGCACCAGAAGATCATTTTTTTGGACAGGCATGAAAAAGGACATCCTTACTTTTGTAGCAGAATGTGATGTCTGTCAACACCACAAAGGGGAAACTGTCAACACACCAGGCACATTACAACCATTGTCCATTCCGACATCAATTTGGACGGAAGTTTCTATGGATTTCATTACAGGTCTTCCAAAGTCCGGGAACAAGTCAGTCATCATGGTGGTTGTGGACCGACTATCGAAGTATGCTCATTTCTGCGCCCTACCCCACCCATTTACACCAACTTTGGTCGCTCAATATTTCATGGATCAGATTTTCAAATTGCATGGCATGCCCACTTCTATCGTGTCTGATCGTGACCCGATCTTCACCAGTAATTTTTGGCAGGAACTCTTCAGGATACAAGGCACTCAACTAAAACTCAGTACTTCCTATCATCCGCAAACGGATGGTCAAACTGAAGCCGTCAACAAATGTCTAGAAACCTACCTTAGGTGTTTCACTTCAGAAAAGCAACACCTTTGGGTACAGTGGTTACCGCTGGCGGAATGGTGGTATAACACCAACTATCATGCCACCACCAAAATGACTCCCTATGAAGCAGTATATGGTCAACTCCCGCCTTCCCCTACTTCTTATCTCAAGGGGTGCTCCAAAGTACAAGCAATGGATCAACTCCTACAACACCGCGCAACCATGCTCGCCCATCTTAGAGAGAATCTTCATCAAGCTCAGAACCGCATGAAGCAACAGGTAGACCAGCATCGCTCAGAGCGCCAATTTCAAGAAGGGGATTAGGTTTTTTTGAGGCTGCAACCATATAAGCAAACATCACTCAAAGACAAGGGTTGTCAGAAGCTATCTCCAAAATTCTACGGACCATACCAAGAACTTCAACACATTGGAGAAGTGGCTTACAAGTTGGCTTTGCCACCTACTGCAAAAATCCATCCAGTTTTCCATGTATCGTGCCTCAAGAAAGTGATCGGGAACAATTGCCGAGCTCAAACCAGTCTACCTGAATTGGACGAAGAAGGGTCAATCTGGCTTCAACCCGAACAGGTTCTAGACATAAGAGACAAACACCTACGTGGCTGCATGATTAAGGAATTCCTCGTCAAATGGAAAGACACCTCTCCGGAAGATGCAACTTGGGAACCAGCCACTATTCTTCAGCAGTTTCCGCAGCTTTAGCCTTGAGGACAAGGCTAGTCTTAAGGGGGAGGGCATGTTAGGGTCCCACCCTAACCCCCTTATTTATGTCATGGGATCACGTCATAGTCAAGAGTCAATAAAGCCCATATTAATATTTGTAAGTGGTTAACCCGCAATTAATAACGGGACCACAGTTAGTTGCAAATGGGTCGTAGTATTAGATAGATGGTATTAATAAAACCCACGGTATTGGCCCATGGTATTGCATGTATGAGTCATATATAAAGGATAGAGACTCCCTGCGAGGAGTATCGTGTCTTATTTTGTAATCGAGCTCTGCTCTATTGGAGGTTGCCCCCTCGAAGAGGCAAGTGAAAATTACTCTCTGAATAATAAAATCATTGCTATTCTGTGTTCTGGGTATCTTTTCTTCGCATATTCTGTATTGGGTATCATTTTGCAGGTTAAGAGCATAACAAACACTCACTTTTTTTAGCCGCACCCACTTGGAATTAGTTTTGGGACACCATCAAGGAACAATAATACCCTGTCAGGAGCTATGAGGATAAATACATAAAGTGGACCATGCTGCGACAAGGAAGGGACCAAGACGTGCCAGAGTTTACCAATATTTTTCATACCCTTCGCACAAAGTTGGGTATCAAGGAATCTGAACTGCATTTGGTACTCAAATACTGCGACCGCCTAAATAGGCACATCTAGGAAAATATGGAGTTCCTAGACATCTCCTCACTTGACACAACGTACTGATATAATGTCAAGATCGAGCAGAAGTTTAAACATAAGAAGCGAGAATTTGGATCTGCAAATCTGAGGCAATGGAAAGATGCCCCCAAACCAAAGAACAAGGGACCAATCCAAGGTGGGGTGACCCAAGACAACCCATCGAAGTTGCAAGAAAAGAACACCACCACGAAGTCAAAGAAAGACATAGGAAAGTGGTGTGAGGTCCATAAGAGCCCCACACACAACACAAGTGAGTGTCAGTCCAAGCAGTCGCTCATGGCTGAGTTGAAGGATTCAGACTCAGATGCATGTTTCAACTCTAAGTTAGAATCCAACAAGAGGAATGAAAAAGGGCAGTAGATTATTGATGCGGAGCCCGGTGCCACTATTGCCACTACCAAGATCCAAAAGGTTGAGCCTGAAGATCCAGAGGAAGGGGAACATCTCTTCCACTCACAGATATGGGTGAAGGGTTCACCGTTGCAATTCATTGTTGACAGTGGGAGCCAAATAAACCTCATTTCAGTAGAGGTCATGAAGTGGTTGGGCCTATTGACTACACCACACTCTTAGCCTTACAATATCAGGTGGCTTCACCAAGGACGAGATCTTTGAGTCAGCCAACATTGTCATCTCTCCTACAACATTAAGCCCTTCATAGATGAGGTATTGTGTGATGTATTATTAGGACAATTGTACTTGTGGAATCGACATGATGTATCTGAGTCTAGACCTCGCTCTATGATTATTTCTTTGGGTAATTAATTATACAGGATACCAGAGGTAACCCCACCTACCACTGCCTCTTTGATCTCTGCTAAGAAATATAGTAAGATCATCTCCTAGACTAGGAAATTCATTTTCTTTCTGGTTCTCTCTCAAAGTAAGGAGAATATCGTAGCTACATCGATGGCCCCCAGGAAGGGTTCCTCCATGTAGTAGAAGCAAGTGGATACAGTCACGAAAGAATACAAGGGCATATTCTCCTCACCCACAGAGGTACCGTTTCACTATCAGGTCAAGCATTCGTTCGATCTGACTCTCGGAGCACCTCTACCCAACAGGCCAATATATCATCGATCCATTATGAAAAATTCTAAGTACAAGAAGCGACATGATCAACATTGAGTGTCGCACAAGTTCCAAGTGGGCGAAAAAGTTTGGATTCATTTGGAGAAGGAGTTCCTTGATAGAACCCACTACAAGCTTTGAACACTCTAATATGGGCCATACACCATCACCAAGGCTGTCACTGACAATGCCTTCAAGCTCAACATCTCACTGATCCTTTGTCTGCACCCAATGTTCAATGTAGATCGCATTCAGCCAACTTTCCACCATTATTGGATACATCTCACATTGTAGAACAACTCACACCAACAGAGCCCAACCCGGACTACATGGAACAGACCACAACTGATCAGATCATGGACACGCAAATCAAGAACACTAAAAAAAAAGAGGATAGAATTATATCAAGTTGTCAAACCAAGCCAACTCCTTCACCAAGGCAAATGTCTCACCAGGGACCAAGTTCAACAGAAGTTTCCTCATCTCATTGAGGAACTCAACACAACGGGGACCATTGCTTCCTAAGGGGTGAGGACTGATCCAAGTGGATATTGGTGTCCACCCACTTATTCCACTTGGACCCTCACCATTTTTTCTTTCAGTTTTTCAATTTCCTTAATCGCAGCGCAATTTACAATTTTGACAGCTTTTGAGGTCGTGAACTTCCGGATTCGTTTTGAGGCCCTAAGCGACGTTTTTTTGGAAAAAAAACTTTGGGGAATCACATGGAAATCATGTTAGTGGTTCTATTCCTTGGATAGATCCTCCCGACGAGGTATAATACACATCAAACAAAGATAATATGCCCAAGTTACGACCTCGAGAAGTTGGCGTCCCAACTAACCCCAACAAGGCCCATAAACTCTTGGTGTTACATCTTATCGAGTTAGGGTTTTGGTTGTTTATGGTTTTCTCTTATTATTCAATAATAAAAATGCCCTTGAGCCTCATTGTAAGTTAGTTCAGAGGCAAGTATCCACCACATCTCTTCTTAGAGATAAGCTACCATCACCTGAGTAGTCTTATTTCCATTCTGTTTGTAAGCATATTTCAATATTTGATATTAATGAAATGAAGTGTTATTTCTATTGCATCTCTGCATTTATGGTTATATCTGTAATTTTTTCGTTCCTACATAAATTTGGATCAATGTTATCGAGTGGTCTTCTCTTTCTCTGTGTTTTTTGCATGTCCCCAACAAGGTCAAGATATAAGTTGTGGCCACCCGCTTGTTCCAGGTGGGCGACAAAGTTTGGCTTCATTTGCAAAAGGAGCGCCTTGTTGGACCCCACTGCAAGATTTTACTACTCCAATATGGACCTTCAAGCTCAGCATCTCACCATTCCTTTGTCTGCACCCAATGTTAAATGTAGATCGCCTTCGACCATACTTTCCACCTTTGTTGGACACATCTTACATTGCAGAACAACTCACACCAACATAGCCCAACCTAGACTGCACGGAACAGAACACAACTGATTAGATCACGGACATACATATTAAGAACACTCAACAAAATAGGATATAGCTATATTGATTTGTCAAAGTCAGCCAAGTCCTTCACCAAGGCAAATGGCTCACCCGGGACCAAGTTCAACAGAAGTTTCCTGATCTCATGGAGGAACTCATCGCAATGGGGACCATTTCTTCCTAAGGGGAGAGGACTAATCTAGGTGGATATTGGTGGCCACCCACCTATTCCACTTGGACCCTCACCATTGTTTCTTTCAGTTTTTTAGTTTCCTTAATTGTAGCACATTTTACTATTTTTGGAAGTTTTTTGGGTCCTAAACTTCCAGAGCCATTTTGAGGCCCAAACGACATTTTTTTTTAGCAAAATTGATTTGTTGATTTTGAAGGCAACCATGTCAGTAAATGTAGTCCTAAGAGAGATATTTCCAACAAGGTATCATGCACGTCAAACGGAGATAATATGACCAAGTTACGACCCCGAGACTTTGGCTGCCCAACTAACCCCAATCAGGCCCATAAATTCTTGGTGTTACATCTCATTAGGTTAGGGTTTTGGTTGTTTAGGGTTTTCTCTTGTTGTTCAATAATAAAAAATCCCTTGAGCCTCATTGTAACTTAGTTTAGAGGCATGCATCCACCACATCTCTTCTCAGAGATAAGCTACCATCGCCCAAGATAGTCTTATTTCCATTTTGTTTGTAAGCATATTTCAATGTTTGATATTAATGAAATGAAGTATTATTTCTGCTACATCTCTGTATTTATGGTTATATCTGTAATTGTTTGCGTTCCTGAATAAATCCGGATCACTGGTATCATAATAGTCTACTCTTTCTTTGTTTTTCTTTGCATGTCCCCATTGAGGTCGGGATATAAGGAGTTAGGGCTTGAACTGTTCGAACCTTTACAAGACCAGCCTCGCAAAATCTTGACGGGCTCCCATGGCGAATGAAAATAAAGACGAGGGGGTAGAAGATCCTATCAAAATGTTGCTTGAAGAAGCCCTCAAGCGACAAAGGAATGCAATGATGGAGAACTTTGCCCAGATCCTTCAGCGACTACCCAGGGGCGTATCTACTTCCAGCAGCTATTCTAGTAGTGCCACTCCCTTTAAGGTACAAGTTAAGTTCAATATTCCCATATTAGAAGGCTTGATAGATGCAGATGCTCTAGATAAATGGTTAAATATATTAGAAGGATATTTTTTAGTTCATGAATTTTCCAATCGGGAAAAGATTGCGTTTTCACTTCTTAAAGCCACTCCGCACGTCAAGAACTAGTGGGAAACCTACTGTGAACAAAAGGACGAGAGTGAACCCTCACTATTTTTAGACGCACCTACTTGGAATTCATTCTGAGATGCCATCAATGAACAATACTACCTTGTCAGGAGATATGAGGATAAATACATAAAGCGGACCACGTTGTGATAGGGAAGGGACCAAGACATGACAAAGTTTACCAATATTTTTCATACCCTTCACATGAAGTTGGGTTTCAGGGATTCTGAGCAACAATTTGTACTCAAATACCATGACTACCTACACAGGTAAATCCAGGATGAGATGGAGTTCCTGGACATCTCCTCGCTCGACACGGTGTACCGATACACTGTCAAGATTGAGCAAAAGTTTAAATAGAAGAAGTGAGACTTTGGATCAGTGAATCCAAAGCAATGGAAAGACGCCCCCAAACCACAGAACAAGGGAGCAAGCAAAGACGGGGTGACGCAAGACAACCCATCGAAGTTGCAAGAAAATAACACCACCACGAAGTCAAAGAAGGACATAGGAAAGTGGTGTGAGTTCCATAAGAGCCCCACTCACAACACAAGTGAGTGTTGGGCCAAGCAGTCGCTAGTGGTTGAGTTGAAGGCTAAAGACTTAGATGCATGTTCCGACTGTGAGTCAGAACCCAACAATAGGAATGAAAAAGGGAAGCAAATTATTGATGTGAAGCCCAACATTCTTGTTGTCATCTCCAAGATCTAAAAGGATGAGCCTGAAGATCCAGAGGAAGGGGAATGTCTCTTCCACTCACAGATGTGGGTGAAGGGTTCGCCATTGTAATTCATTGTCGACAATGGGAGCCAAAGAACCTCATTTCAGTAGAGGTCATAAAGTGGTTGGGCCTACTTACTACACCACACTCATAGTCGTACAGTATCAGGTGGCTTCACCAAAGACGAGATCTCCGAGTCAACCAATAGTGCCACCTACCCTACAACATCAAGCCCTTCACAATTGAGGTATATTGTGATGTTTCTCCTCTTGAAGTTTGTGATGTATTATTAGGACAACAAGACTTGTGGAAGCGGCATCTTGTATATGAGTCTAGACCTCTCTCTATGATTATTAAAAGTTTCCTCATCTCATTGAGGAACTCAATGCAATAGGGACCACTGCTTTCCAAGGGGGGAGGAATGATCCAAGTAGATATTGGTATCCACCCACTTATTCCACTTGAACCCTCACCATTGTTTCTTTTAAATTTTTATTTTATTTAATTGTAGCACAATTTACTATTTTTGGCAGTTCTTTGGGTCGTAAACTTCTGGAGCCATTTTGAGGCCCTAAATGACGTTTTTATTTTGGAAAAATTGCTTTATAAATTACTATAGCAATCGCATTGACGATTGCAGTCCTTAGAGAGATATTTTGAACGAGGTATCATACGCATCAAATGGAGATAATATGACCAAGTTACGACCTCGGGAAGTTCACTGCCCAACTAACCCCAACAAGGCCCATAAACTCTTGGTGTTACATCTCCTCGAGTTAGGGTTTTGGTTGTTTAGGGTTTTCTCTTATTGTTCAATAATAAAAAGGCCCTTGATCCTCATTGTAACTCAGTTCAGAGGCATGTAGCCACCACATCTCTTCTCATAGATAAGCTACCATCGCCTGAGCTAGTCTTATTTCCATTCTGTTTGTAAACATATTTCAGTATTTGATATTAATGAAATGAAGTGTTATTTCTACTACATCTCTATATTTATGGTTATATTTGTAATTCGTTGCATTTCTACATAAATCTGGATCAGAGATATGTTTAAAGAAAATAAGGGGTTGCTAGTGAAGGTGGACACTTTGAAGAATGTTACATATTCATTGTCAAAATTTAGGAGCACTAAGAATTTCTCTTGCTGTAGAGAAACAATGGGAATTACTTCCCTAGATTGTTGATTATGTACTCATGTGACCCCCTGAGTGTAAATAAAACAACAAGTGGGAGAATCTTGAGTATGTGTTATATTCTTTGCACGATCATTGTCATGTGTTATAAGTACGGGTGTCACAGAGGGGCAGAAGCTCCATTGCATGGGGTTTCAGGAGCAGAACCCATGAACAAAAAAATTATGACGTTTTTCTACGTCCATTTTTTACAGTTATCAACACACAATTTTCACCTTTAGTGGTTTTATGGAACATGGTGGTTTTTTCCATAGTTTTGTAGTTCCTATTAAGGAAATATGATTGTATTATAATCCATGATAAATGTGCTGGTGGATTATGGATGATGTGCGATATATATATATATATATATATATATATATATATATATATATATATATATATATATATATATATATATATATATATATATATATATATATATATATATATATATATATATATATATATATATATATATATATATATATATCGAAAATTAAATCTAGTCTCATTTTTTAGTTCTTATGATAAAATATTTGTGTTTATGTGTGTGTTTTCCTTTTGTATCTTTTTTTATTTATTAAGAATGTGTTTGTAGTAAATAATTGTACAAGGTTAAAACCTATAAGGATCTCTTTCTTCTGGTAAAGTACAAACTCCTTGAGGATTTTTTTAATTGTCTAGGAAGGGCACAGATAGGAGGGTTTGAGTTATGTAGTGTGACCACACACCTCCATATGTAACAGTTTCCTTTTATCCTTGATCCATTTTCCTTTATTTTATTTGGTTGTCGTCAGTCACCTGTATTGGTTCCTAGTTTTCCTAATCCTACATGAAGAGGGTCTTAGAAAATGTTTAGAGGTTGATGTAGCTACAAAAAAGGAATTATATAAGCATATTCCAAATTTTAAAATGCAAAAAAATGGCAAGATATGAATGATGATTAAAGTCCAAGTAACTTTATTTATACCCCCTCATATGATTCCATGATCATAGTCCCATGGTTGTCAAAGTAAAAGGAACTTAACGAACCATCCCAACCCCTATGTGTGATAAACTTCCCATAATAAAAGGGGATTGAAATGAAAATAAATTGTTTCTAAGTAAGCGAAGTAAAGCAAAGAAAAATGCTATGTTAAGGGTGGAAAGAGTAGTTCCAAGGAAAAGGTAACTCACATAATTCTAATTCTCCCTCCACAAAGGTATTGATGCATGATGGCCTTGCATAACCTATGTATAAGACTATGATACCTCTCATGAATTACACCTCAAACCATATCACTTATCATTCACATCTATTGAATAAAGGGTTTTCTCCCCTTAGGGATGGGATCATGTGATAGGGACATTTGATTATCCTCCCACACTTAAATATGGCAACTCGTATAAGGTCATAAGCTAGTGTGAAGTTTGAAGATGACACTTTGTGTTCATATACTTATATGGCTCTAACATTGAATATGGTCCACCTTTTATTACGTCAATGACTCTTGTGTCAATATTAGAATAACTTTACTTGATTCTTTTGATATTTTAGTTGATGATGATTTATAGTCCTTTGGAGTACATTGATGATGCTTCACTCATATCTCTTGGACATTGATGAGACATCCTTTGGAGGGCCTTACATTGTATCTTGGAATTTGCACATACGTTAATGGATGTTGAGTTTGATGATAACTTGGCATGTACCCTAATACACTCCTCCACCTCTAATACCTTGGATGATACCCATTGGAGATAGTACATTGCTCATTAATGATAATGTACTGATAATGTGTCACCTTCTTTCATGACATGGACTCGAGGAGGATAATTTTGGGCTTGAGAGAGCACCTTTGATGATGAGACCTATCATTTAATGAGGACACATGCCGATCAGACCATTAATTACACCTTTTGATGGAGGGAAATGTCTTTTGAGGATAAAGTCACCCTTTTTAGGCATCTACACCCACATGTGTGCCTTTTTAAGGGATTTTTCATGTTATTTAATTGGATTTTGACATTTTATGTTGTATTGGTGGTCAATTTGATGTCTTATCCACCTTGTATCATGGGTTTTTATATTTTAAGGCAGTTTATCCTAATTGGACTAAAGTACTTGGTTTCCCTCATATAGAATAGGGAAGCACTTATTTAATTTATTCATTCAACAACTTAAGAGACACACATCTCTTGGGCTACATATCTTTTCTCTAATTCATTATGGGACACTAGTTGAGTGACTCACTTGAAGACATCTTGGATGTGGATTTGATCTCCTTTCATGGGTGTTCATGGTGAACCTTGGATGAATGCATGGTAAAACAAGTAGTTTAACTTCTTTTATCTTAGTTTTAGGTTTTATTAGATGGATGATGCATGTATTAAGCATGTTAGCATGGTACTTGTTTCATGATCCTT
Source organism: Pinus tabuliformis (assembly GCA_031772625.1). NCBI lineage: Eukaryota > Viridiplantae > Streptophyta > Pinopsida > Pinales > Pinaceae > Pinus > Pinus tabuliformis. The sequence continues at coordinate 562,882,401 of CM062804.1, read as the reverse complement.
GAAAATCTAATCCTTCTTCCAAGGATTTGAGGAAGTAGCACATTAGCTCCTTCCCTTAATTTATCATTGAAAGATCAAGAGTCTTAACTCAAACCTTGGGGTAAGTATGTTAACTTGTCTCGGTTCTTTAAAATCTTGTTTCTACTTTAAAAGTTTCCCTAATTTTGTATGTTCCTAGACTCCATTAACTCTAGATTGAGAAGGAACTAGTCCTCTCTCTATATTGTGACAATGCTTAAAACCCGAAAATCATTTTTTTTGGTTCTAGGGTAAATTAGGGTTTATGTTGACATTTTTTTGTAGCAAGGGTTAGTAAAAAGAACTATACTATGGATTGTAAATAGAGCTAGAGATTCCAAACCCTGAAAATAGATACCCATTCTAATGGAATTATTATATATCTGAATTATAAAGAAAACATATAAATATAACACATATAACATGTAATATCACTAATTACCCAAGAATGAATTTTACTAAATAGTTGATACATGTGGAGAGACCTTGTAGTTATGCTTGGAGGGCCTCATCCTTGGAAGGGTTCGTCAAAAATATTGTACCTACAAGACAAAGGTTCCTCTCTCCAAAATGGGTAGATGCGAAAAAAATAAGAAAGAAAAAAAAAATATTGAGCTCACTAGTGGAGAGAGCTCAATTATTATAAGATCATAATGAGGATGATGATAATTGTCATGGTGAAATGAGGAGAAAACAACTCATGTTTTTAATAAAATGCTAGCTAGATTTGATGAGGCCAATATTAAAAAAATATTTGTTAAACAAAATCAAGATATAACCAATTCGGTAATTTATCATCTTTTGTGAGTGGAAATTGTCAAAATTAATGGTTAATGACATTTTTTTGGGTATCTAACTTAAAATAATAATTTATTTCTATAATTAATAAAACAAATCCATAAATAATTGATTTATTAGACTATTTTCATTTTTTTGTCAAGTTGTTTGTGATCCTCTAGGATTGACTTGTGGCTTGAGAAGCCGTAAACCAAGGGCATCTAAGCCATCAAAGTCACCCGAGGATCGCACATGACCTGGGCCAAACCAGCCCTTAGCTAACTGGATTTTTTAGCATGTCCCCTCCTCCTAACATAGGGCACAACCATCCCTCGTGAGGCGTGAACCTAGTTTGCCTTGCTAATGAGGCCCATCCTCAACAGGTTGTGCTAGTGAGACTTATTTATTAGACTATTTTCATTTGACTTAGTAAAATAATTTGAAATAACTAATAAATAAATGATTTATTATATTATTTCTAGTTGTAATGGTAAATTACTTGAAAATAATTCACACATAATGATTCAATAAAATACCCAAGGGTTAGCTCAAGTGGTCTAGAGCTAGACATTAAGTTCTTTGATATTTTTTCTAGTTGTTGTTGTTCACTAGTTCGACTCTCTTCGATTCCCTTATGTAAAGGCCCCGTAATCAAGGTCGATAGTGTACACTTTTTCTGTGATAATAGATTTACCCCCAATGTATGAGTATTGGGAACACATTGTATGATCGAAATACATTGTAGTTTTTTTTCACGAGACACTATTGGTTGTCATTAAGTGAGAGAGAGAGAGAGAGAGAGAGAGAGAGAGAGAGAGAGAGAGAGAGAGAGAGAGAGAGAGAGAGAGAGAGAGAGAGAGAGAGAGAGAGAGAGAGAGAGAGAGAGAGAGAACACATTGTATGATCGAAATACATTGTAGTTTTCTTTCATGAGACACTATTAGTTGTCATTAAGTAAGAGAGAGAGAGAGAGAGCACATTGTAGATACATTGTAGTTTTCTTTCACGAGACACTATTGGTTGTCATTAAGAGAGAGAGAGAGAGAGGGAGGGAACACATTGTAGATACATTGTAGTTTTCTTTCACGAGACACTATTGGTTGTCAAAGAGAGAGAGAGAGAGAGATTGTTGCAAGGATTCAAATAGCTTAGGGAGGAGACTATTACCACTCATCAAGAACGAGTATTAAAGTGGGTGTACTTTATCTTCATGAGGTGGGGGAGGCATACCCGTAGTTGCTGAGATAACTTAGTAAAAATAATAATAATGTTCCCAGTACAATGGGGCTAAGAAAAAGAATATAGAGTACATGAATGTGTTGGCATCAATGGGCCAAAAAGTAGTACAATGAAATACATAGTCCCATATACATGTGCCTGGAATAGGGAGACCAATAATAATATCATGATTTTTGTTGATGTAGGTATAAAGGACCACATTCTCCCATGTCGATCGAAGGGGGTGGTCAGAAGTTGAGAAGCCCTGCTAAATAGGAAGGGGTTCATAAGATCTTAATAAGCCAACTGAACAAAGGCTCATGTGGTGGGCTCTAAGAATGGTGGAAAATGAGTCAATCAAATCAATGAGAAATGTACATGATGTTGGATTTGGTATGAAGACAAGATGGACTATAAATCTGAAGGGGATTGAACAACATAGGCATCGAAAATGAAAAAGGGAAATGGTGTTGGAGTTCCCATGTCGGGGAGGCTCTAATAATTGATAGATGACATATGCAATAGATGGATGGCCTAATCCATCTACCAAAGTATGGGTGTTCCTAAGGTGATTTCCATTGAATGATACAAAAATGCAATGAATGAGGTGATGTTGTTAATATGCAAGAATCCACGGGGTATGGGCCCAAAGAAAACCCCATAAACATGAGTAAAGGTCATCTACTCATGATGAAATTACATACATGATTCAACAAGTCAAAATATAAGGTGGTGTCACAGTAAGGGAGAAAAATACGAAGAAATTCAACTTTAATGGAGGAGGCTTGTTGATATTTTTTCCGATTAGGGGAAAAATTCAACCTCCTAGGACCTAGATTTAGGTCCCTCTACCTTTTTATAGAGATCATACTCCTCTTTATGAACACACTCAAATAGTTGAAGTAAAATTAAAACATTAACATGTGCACCTGTGAGTGGACTAGGTGTTTTCTCAAATATGCAAAGAAAGGAAATAGTGAAAGGTATAAAGACTAAAATTCAAATATGACATCCATCCATCCCATCACAATAAGAAAATATCATTGAAGCATATAAAAGGTAGACATGAGATAATGAAGTTCAAATATCAAAGAGCTATAAAATTATTTCATTCATGTAAAATAATAAAGAGCATGGGAAAACACTTATAGAACTTTAAATAAGTTTATGAATCACAAATAAAATACCTTCCTGAAAGGGGGATTTCTGCGAGAACAATTTTTTTTTACAAATTTAGGTTTTAAAAATGTTTGGTGCCTAAAGAACTCAACAAAATATTAATAATTAATCAGAAATGTAAATGCATTCATCCCAAGGGGGCCTCATATTAGGCTCTGATGAACCGTAAGATAAATAAGATACCTAGAAGAAAAATAAGCACTGTAACCAAGGATTAGATTAATTAATGGAAAACACAATCAAGAAAGAGTGATAATCAAATGTTGGGAAGAAGGAAGGGAATGCTTCAAGAATTAAAAAATGCTAACAAAATGTGGAAGGATGGAATTTGTGTTATTGAAGTTTGAGTTACCTTTATTTCTGATGATGAAGTAATTACAATAATGGTTTGACATTTAACTTAGATTAAGGAATTCTTGGAGCAATTGCTTTAGCCATTCTTGGATATAATATTTCATCAAAGGGGTTGTAATGTCCATTTTGACATATTGGTTGAATATATCCTCCTTGATTTCTTGAGCATATTCTTGCAATTGTGAAACTAAGATAGATCTAATATTCATTAACATTAACAAAAGTAACCAACCACTTCTTAATTTCCTCCTTAGTAAAGTTGGTTATATTGTCTAATTCTACCCCCATTGAATATTTTAGATCATTCAACTCATCATTAAATATGTTTTTAGGAATTATCCCAGAGTCTTATCATGTAGGCTCCATGTAGATCATTAACAATTTTCATTTCCTTGAAAAGGAATTACTTCTGTTATCATTAATTTTGTTGCATTCAGAATAAATCTCCTCTAGTATATTGATTTTTACAAACCATCCACCTTGGACCTGCATCAATCTTTTAGGGCCAGGGAGATATTTTTGTGATCTTCATAGTTCATTGAGTGAACTGACCTTTTGAATGGAAGTAGATAAGTTTTTATCTATGAAATTCCTATCATGCTCGAGGTCTTTCTTAAGCCAATCAATAAATGAGGCAATTATTTGTGCCATATATCTCAAATGGGAAGCTAATCCCATACATCTTCAATACGTTTCAATCTTTTACTGATATTGTTAACAATATAAGATTTAATTCCATTAAGGAGGTGGGTTGCTTTTTTAACTTAGTGGGTTGTGTTAGGGTTGGATATTTCCTTTACTGGTGCCCTTATGGTGAGAGGAGTCATGGATAAACAAATATGATGAACAATTTCTTCTAGCTCTTTTATTTTCGTTTTAAGCCTCAAGTCTTCTAATTCCTACTCCATGATTGAATGAGTTAGTGCTTTTCGTGTGGTTTGATGTAACTTCATGAACCAAGTGGTTCCGACTTTAGAAACATAAATATATGTTTGATTTTGACCAGTAACTCTTTTATTCTGAACCTTCACCCTTCCAATTTTTAACTTTTTATTATTCCTGTCATAACTTGCATTCTGAAATGCGACAAAGTGAACATCAAAAGTGGTTGTATCCTTATCAATCCCTTCCATCATTCTTTGGTTCTCATCCATACAAGTTATAACCTAATCTAGTGGTGCAATGGTATCAAATTCAACATCCATAATTTCTTTTGCACTTGGTGTTTTCTTCGAACATCTGATTTTTTCTAACTAAGTAGTTTGTGACCTTTTAGGGGTCAATTTGGGAGGGGGCTCTTCCTCGTCTCTGCCACTCAAGAGCCTATCATTACACTAACTTTCACTTGAATTAGAATTTTTATTCCATTGAGTTGAAGGTGAACTTAGGTGAGTTTGGGGTGTGGAGGTTGGATGTGGATCTATGGGATTTTTACCTCTTTGTTTGTATCTTCCTACCATACTTGTGTTGATTTCTTCAATAAGGTCTTCAATATGACTTGGAAGCTATTTGTCTCTCAATGGGCTAATGTGAATTTCTCCAATTTCCTCTGTAACTCTCGTAAACAGGTTGTTATATTTGACTACAGTCAGTGACTAGAAGATATTCCTTCCAAATAAAACCTTGAACAACTTCAGTTTCAGTTAAATTAAAAGAATTTAAAGACTAGGAAAAATTTGCAAGGTGGGTCCCATTCTTTATAGTCACTTCTCCAATATTAAATGGAAAGGAAAATAAATGTTTTTTATTCTTCCATTCAAAGAAAATTAACTAGGGGTGATATTTTCTACAAACTTCAACAACAAAATACTTATCTACAACAAGTTTGGGTAAGAGTAGTGGATTGTCCTAAAATCCATATACTTGAATTATGGTATGTCTCTCCCTTTCTTCACAAACACCTTTTCCCCATAAGAAATATTAGGCCTGTCCTGACATTCTCATAGTCTCTTGTCCAATTATGATGTATTTGACTTCCTTCACAAACAAATCTTGTATTTGGAAAAAATGAAAAGGAGCTTTGTGCTTTCACAGTATTAGATACCAAAACTAAGTTGGTTCTTCATCAGGATGAAAGTTACCCTTATGGGGTACACAATGGAAAACATGAATGGACACAAGGGATATTATCATGTAAGCCATCATAAAAAATCTATGGGCTTTCAACAAATTGACTAACTAGCAAGCTAACTTATTTAAAATGAGGTATGCCCAGTCAAATACAAAGTCTATTTTATAAGAATAGTAGAGAACATATATTATGGATCTCAGGACATTATTTGTAGTTTCTCACCTCATCAGCTGGGTGAAAATCCAAGAAAAATCTTTGAAAGGATTTTTAAACAAAGAAATATCTAAAAAGGAAACATCAAAAGGAACCTAGGAAGCTGGTCAAATGATTTCTTAAATTTTGTTCATCTCGCCTACTTGTGAGTCCAAGAAACTATTAGCTTCCCACAACATCAAGAACTCGTTTGACTCTAGTAGCTTAAATATCATTCTAAATTCTTTGGGAGTGAGAGAAATTGGGTTCTCCTTCACTCATAGTGTGATTTTTCTCAACCCCAGATAAAAAAATATCTACACAAGATAAAGAATTTCCTTGGAATAAAAAACGTCAAGAGCGGATGCAACATTCAACAGTCCACTTGTCCAAATTTTGTTGTTGTTTTTCTGCTCAGCCAGTAAGTTCATATACCATTTGTATGAAATTGACCAATGAAATTTATTATCTCGATAGGAAAGTGAGTTGAGGTATCACCACAAATTGCTTCTTTCCTTCCTCTGCCAACCATTTTCCATTTATAATTAGAAATACATGATGAATTACTGATGTTTATAATTCCACTTAGCTGTAAATTCCTCGTTCCCCTATATAATTACTAGTTGTTACTCTCTTGTGAGTGAATTTCGTTGGGTGGGATAGGCTAATAAATATAAGTTTAATAGATTAAGGCCCTTGTTTATGGGAGATAGTGGAAATAAATCTCAATTTTTTAAAACCATCATGTCCATATAATTAAGATATTGATCAACTTTTAATACCCTTGATATCAATACCATTGAATGACAAGGAAAGTTAATGAGGTGAGATAAATATTATGGCATGAAATCTTATGATCATGGTAGGTGGCATACAAGAAATTAATAGTGGAGTGGGACACATGTGAGAAGTGATATGTGTCGAGGAAGAAAGTATGTGGGGCAACATGTGTGTATATGGAAGGTTGTGTTGGATGGAGATGTGCGGAGCCAGGGGCACGCATGGAGGGAATACATGTGTATAGCAATGGATACAAGCTTTCCTCTGAACACATAAAATTTGACTAAGTATTAAAAAAACTTAAGATAATTCAATCTTGAGGGTGAATAAGGCTTTAACATCTCATGAAAAAAATGTCTTCTTGGTGAAGTATCAAAGTTTAAAATTTGAGGAAGACCCATTTGAGGGTTCAAAAAGAGATTTCCAACAGTGTAAGTGGTTCATCAAATGGAGCTAGGATGAGCTCTTAATGGCCAAGTGAAAAATGGTGGAATTTTATATAAAAGAGTTTTTCCCTCCAATTCCAAGCCATTTGTGCATTGGCTTGTGGAGAGGTTGGAGAGGAGGAGAAGGACCTAATTCTTGGCGATATCATTGTGGAAAATCAAACTACTGGATTTGGTATTGGTGACTTTAAATTTGGTGGCCTTATTTGTCCAAAATTGTTCATAAAGGGCCAAAGGGACGAAGGAAAAATTCCATAATTCTTTGTGAAAATATGTTGCCTAGTGAAGAATCAAAGCAACAAAGAATGAGGGGTTGAACTACTAAAGGGGGGCTAGAGTTGTCCCCCCCACCAAGTAAAACATGGGTAGTAGATGGGAAGTGGAATCACATTGAGTAAAATATTTCAATACACAATACTGGTCATCAACTATATGCAATGTGTAGATGGCTCAATAGAGAGGTTGGTAAGACAAACTACCCAAGGAATGATAGCATAATATACCTTTCCTAGACCTTTGGGGCTTAGGGAGAGAGTGGATAATAATAAAAGGGAAAATTCGCTAGATCGGCCGTCATATTTCCAAGAATTATATGTTTCCCCCTATAAGATGATGATGAATGAACTAATTGGATATGTATAGGAAGGAATGATCCTCCTTGCTAGGTGTGTATATTGCATGTTAGGGGCATGCCCCAGGTGGTGGTCATACACATATGCACTAGGAGTGAAGCTTTGGAAATGATGTGGTGTTCTTGGCATGGGGCCCTCCATCTAAGGAGGATTAGATAGGTGGAAAGTGTGGCCCCAAGTTGTGTACTTATGTTTTATCATGTTTTTTTTCCTAAGAAAAAATCGTAATTTTATTAATGAAAATAAAATCACATGTTGTAGCTACTTAAAAAATGTCCTTCATCTAGTTAGAGACTGATGATCATAAGTTCATATATAATCAATTAAAAGAAGAGGAGAAAAGTTAGACTTTTCTCCATTTAATCTTTTCAACCTTCCACCATTCTCCTTCAGTTGGTGAAGATGAGACGATGGATAGTTGATTTTCTTCTATTCTTGTGGCTTCCTTGTCTGAATTTTAGTTATCGGAAGCATGCTGACATTTTATTCCTCCATTGTCCTCTCCTTCAGATATCGCGATTTGCTTATTTGTGGGTCCTTGTCAATCTGTTGGAGTGTGTGTCTTTCTAGCTTGTTCTTTGTTTTTTTGTTATGTTTTGTTCTTCCTGTTTCGTGGTGGGGTCCTTTTCTTATTCTTCTTCTTCCTCCTCATCAGAGTCATTTGGGGGCAATTTCCAACCTTTTGAATTAGATCTAAGACTTTTGTGATCCATAATTTAGAAAATAGTCTTTCGGATTAATCACATTGTAAGGATTGGGTCAACATTTTGAACAAACTAATGTGGTTCATCCTCGGGACAAGGTTTGAAACTTTGACCCAATCCTTACAATGTGATTAATCCCAAAGATTGTTTTCTAAACCTTTTGATTGTTTCCCTATTTTCTTCTTTCTTCGTTGTTCTTTCTTGGCAATTGGGCATGTGTTTTGTAAGTCTTGTTTGGAGACGTTCGAAATATGTAAGTTGTATTCTCTAAGTCCAGGATTTGAGTCAAGCATTTCTTGTTGTCTATCAGTTGAATGTGATCTGGTAGGACTTTATTGAGATCCATTTCCACCCATATGCGTCCAAAATTAAATATTATTTCTTCCATCCTTTTCTCATCAGTCTTTATGTATCATCATAATATATTTCCAATAGTTTCTAGCACTTGATCTTGCCAGAAATGAAGAGGGAGGTTATGTAGCGTTACCCAAACCGACATCCTTGATACAATTATAGTGTTTGCATCAAATTTTTGGAACCACAGAGTGGTGAAGAGCCCCGTCTATCCCTAGAACTATGGACCTTCCTGTAAGATAATGTTTTGTTCTTCCATATGTTTTAGCATGTTGTGCACATGTCAGATTTATTTAAAGTAGTGGAATCTAAACACTTTCTTGATGACAATTCTATATAATGTTTATATAATATGGTTAAACATATTTTTATGCTTTGTGAGATCCAAATTTGTGGTGTTATTATATTCTTATGGATGAAGGAAATGATGCAATAGGAGAAAGAAAATGATGGATTTCCAACCTATCATGGTACTACATATACGAGTCAATGCAACTAAATTTTTTAGTTTGGAAAGAGGTGTCACCATACCAAGGAGTGGCTTGGGATATAATGAACAAATGATCACTACGACAAGATTGTGAATCAACAACACAATTGTTAGAGGGACCCGGTTGTTGAGGTAAGAAGTAGGAATAATTATGTGGATCATCCTTAAGATGGTATGGAGTCATCTGGGACTCTAGAAGTTATTCATGATGGGAAATAATAATGACACTAGAGTCAACACTTCCACATTAAACTAATGGTGAAGTGAATCCTAAATCATTTCCATGGGATAAAGAAACATGATTCACATGTGAAATCCCTACAAGGGTAGAATGATGACTAGTGGATGAAGACTCCACTGACATTGAGACCGAAGTGAAATAGGACATAGAAGGTATATCTAGATTTATGCAATTAGATGCTACAAGGGGGTATAAATAGGTCAATCTCATGGATGATGATAGATAAAGGAAGTGTATGATATTATTAGCCATCTTCAACATCAAGAGAACCAATCTCAATTATTGGTGGATTGATTCCCTACAGTGGTAGAGGAGAGGCATAAAGGGTTGCAATTAGAGGAGTAGAAACTCCATTATGTGGCACTAAATTCATGAACAATAATGAGGGCATTGTGAACCTATGGAATTTGAGGGTGATGATGATAGTATTGTCCATATGTATTGCAAAAATCACATGGGTGATTTATGCATAAATATATGTTTTTTTTGGATGATTAAGGTAGACTAACTTGCACTCTTGAAATGATTAGGTCTAGTTGAATTTCATCTAAGTTGATGAGCTCCTTGAGCTCTGGGAGAGAAGGACAATTGTTTGTGGCAAACCATGAAGATCACATGAAGCATAAGGTGGTGGAGGCCTCAGTGAAAAGTTTGGGTGGAGGTCTTGGAGTTTGTAGGGTTCTTTTTGTCCTTGTCCCCATTTTTAGATTCCTGCACAACCAAAGTAGCTTTCGGTTGGAGTTGAATTAGAACTAAAGTAGTGGAAGTTAGAATTGGTTGAACATGTTTGAAATCCATGTAAGGTTTGATTTATTTTGGTAGGTTTTCATATAGAAGATACATGTATCGAACTAGAATCTCAATAATTATGTTTGGAAAATTCAACCACTCTTGGTGGTGGGAATAAGAATAAATTATGACTATATGGATAGTGACCAGGGGGAACACCCTGAGTTACATGTGTTGAATTCATAGGGGTAGAGTACTAAGTAGTTGGATGTTGGATGAAGGACCCATGCTATTGGGAAGTTTTGGAATTGGAGACCGTGCATATTTGAGAGGTGCTAAGTGTAGTGATGATGTGTTGGGATATAGTAGGCCCCATGTAATGAGTAGTATTTATAAATATGGGGATAATATTAGTTAAAGAAGGCATAACTTGGTTACCAACCATCAAGGAGATAACTTTTTTCAGGATTAAACTGAAGCTTAGGAGTGTAGGATGTGAGTTGGTCAATGGTATTTATCTTTCCATTATAGGGGAAGATCATGGTACGGTATTTAGAAGAGCATACTTCCTTCATGGCATACATGAAGGTACATCCTTTGAGGAGATTATAGTCTAAAGGGTCATAAATAACCCCAAAATATAGCAAGACATACTTGCCAAGCAACTTGATAGGGAAATTTTAGTAGAATCCTTTCAATTGTGAGGGGTGACCATCATATGCTCATAATGTGATTATAGATGGAAAAATTTTAGTGGAACCGAGATTTTGTAGGCCTCGACATTCATCACATAGGTGGATGCCCCTTTGTAAAAAATATTCTTGATGGATATTGGAACTTAGTGTTAGTGTCAGTGTCTTCACACTGCCATCAGTGATCAAAATATACTCTTTTGCATTTCATACTAGGAGTCCCATTCCGATGAGGTTGCATTCCATTAGGTCATGGATCTACTGATGGTAGGGTTTATTTCAGTTTTTCCCTCATGATATGTACTTGCTGACCTCCTTTCATACTTTTAGTCAATGATTTATGCTCATTTTCAGTTCATTTCATCAATTACTTAGGGTTTCAGTTTCATTAGGTCTTAGGGTGTTCACTATGGTCAAAAATTCAGTGATTATTGCTAATAATCGTCAGCGAACACATGAGGATGATAATAATGATCAGAAAGCCATAATTTCTTGATTTGGAAAGCTTAATAAAGTTATCACCTCAAAACTGATTTAGAGGTGAAAACAGAGCATTTGAATATTTGTTTTTTAATTTCATGTAACTTTATTGTTCTCATATGTAATAAATGGTTCCATGATGCTCCTGGTCACCCGGTGATATTGCCAAGTCCCTGCCATTGCAAAAATCAAAAGAGTTTGAGCATTAGTCCACCTATAAAAGCAAAAAGATCAAGCATCCAAAAACAAAGTGTTTGAAAAAAACAAATAGACATTATGAAAGTGGGTTTTCACCATCAAAAGATCAAAAAAGTAAAAGACATATAAAGCCCATCCTCTATTGATCATTTCATTATGCTAATGTTGAATTCAAAGTGCTAAAGGAGAGCTAAGAAGCAATTTTCAAATGTCATTGAGCAAAAAGAGTGAAGTCATTGCGTTTTTGGAGAAAATATTGCCAGCGTTGCGCACCTGGCAATCATTCCCAGTGCTAATTTACACGGGCGTTGCGCATCTGGGAGGCGCTGTGCACCTGTGTGAGGCACTGCGCACCTACCCAACCAAGCTCCAAACTGCCCAAAATGCTCTACAATTTCCAAATTTACCTCAAAGTCACCAATTCACTCTCTTGCAAGTAAGTACAATCATCATATCTTATGATCTAGGGTTTTGATTGCTAAGCTTGGTATTTATCATTTTTAAAATTGAAACCCTAGCTTCTAGGGTGAAACCCTAGTTTTCATCATCTCTCCATTGTTTTACTTACCCTATCCTTTCCATTATTCCCTAGACCAAAACCCAATCCCATTTACATATTTCTAAAATCCCATTCCCCTCATACATTTACACTCTCCCTAAACCCTACACTCCCTAAACCCTACTCCTCCATAAAAATCTCTTCATACTCATCTTTATTTCATCCACCCTTCCCATCATTGACCACAAGTGTTCACAGCTACAAAAAGCAATGGAAAGAGACAGTCAGTATGAGTTTGAAGAGGACACCCTTAGTGACAGTTCCAGGGAGAGAAACATACAACAAAGGAAGCCTCATAAAGGAGGAAGAATTATCAGAGAAGAGCCCATTAGTTTGATGGAGTTGTAAGCCTGTCCACTTGCCATTTCTTGCTTTAAACACCAGTGATGCTTTGATTTCTTTGAAATGATAGAAAGAGTCAAATTTCATCATGAGTTGGCAAGGTTGTTTGTGACACATTTGCACAATAATGAAGTAACCCTTGTTGGAATTACATTCACCATATCACCAGCTGTCATCTCAAAGGCCACAGGTATTCCAGATGTAGGTGAAAATTGGAACAAAGGTCAGGATATTGATGAGGAATACTATGAGCCTTACATCAAGGCTAGATACAAAGACAAAATGAAGAGAGTATTCTCCTTCAAGTTTTTGGAAGACAAGTTTGCTCCATTGATGAAAATCATTATCAAGTATTTCACTTGTGAAGGTAGGTTCTCTCGGTTATATGCCTACCACATTATACTTCTCATGCATTTCACTAGAGTGAAGATGATGAATATCCCTTACTTCATGTTCAGAAACATTGAGAAGATGGCACATATTGTAAAGAGGAAGCCATACCCCCAACAGTTAAATAGCATTTTCCATTACTCTCTGATTAAAATCATTGTTCTACATCAGCTGAACCTTCTTAGCATGCCATGGGAGACTTTCATTTCTCATGAGATGTTCAAAGCCCACAAATCTTTTCATCAATACATCATAAAGAAGGTGGACCTTCAAGCCATGAAAAAGTCAAAGAGACTAAAACTGTTGGAGTCCCAGTGTTTGTGACATATAAGAGGGGTACCAGGAAAATTTTTACAGTTTCTAGGCAAGTATTATCTCCACAAGGTGTGCAAGGGGTCTCGCCTTCATCATCAGGCCACCGGAAAATGCTATCTCCATAAGGTGTGGAAGGGGCTTTGCCTTCTTCTTCAACAAAACAAGTACAGGTTGAGCAGCAATGCAAGGGCAAAAGTGTTGGGTCCCTATAATACTAGTGATTACCCCATTACTATTGTAGTTATACCCCTTATTTATATTGTTGTGCCCCTATTACCCCCATATTGTTATTTCTGTGCCCCATAGAATCCCTCTATTGTTATTTTTGTGGCTTTATATTATTATTGTTAGGTCGGCTGGATTATATTGTGACTCCTTAGACTCCTATATATAGAAAGGAGGTTTTTTCATTTGAATCATCCAAGAATTGTTCATTTATGTAATGTAAAGGAGGTTTCCCCTCGAAGAGGCTGAATTCTAAGGTGTTGATCTATCTTTTCTATCTTTTCTTGAGCTAGTTTCATAACATTTGGTATCAGAGCTTTGGATTCTAGGGTTTCGCTGCTCCAAACAGGTCATCGTGGAATTTTCGCTATAACATTTTTTCTATGACGTTTCAGAAGTCAAAAAAAAAACCCATTTGAGAAAAAATCACTCTGAACCTTGGGTCCGAATTTCAGAGCTTTTCACTCGATAGTTTCGGAGATATGATCTGAGGAAGTTGGTCTTTGTGCAGACTTCTGAATTACATTCAAAACAGGTGACCTGGGGAAAATTGTCATAACTTTCTCTCTGAGGATCGGATTGAAATTTCGTAAGAAGGTATAGAAAGAGAACAGACTGTAGTTTCTTGTATGCATTGTTCAGATCCATAGGTCGAAACAATGACTCGTGGCATGTCGTACAAGTTTGCTCTACTGAACTAGTCTATAAGCAAGTCACTGTGGGAGATTTCGCATAACTCTTCCTTGGAGAAACCAATTTGGGTCAGAATTGTGGCATTGGAAAGAGACTCAGAAGGAAACTATAGGTCAAAATTTCGAAACTGAATGATCTGAAATTACAGAGATACATCAGATTCAATATCAGGCTTCTACAAAGTGAAAAAAGGTGTGTAGTTTTTTTTTAATTTTTGCATAAGCTTGGTTTGAAGGAATTCAAAGGGCATAGTAAAAAATTATTATCGGTAACTGATGCCCCGAGGAAAGAAAATGCAAACACCTAGTAAGGAACCTGAAAGCTCTAGCATGACTCATGAAGAAGAGGAAGAAATGCTACATGATATATCAAAATTACAAGAACAAGTGCAACAAATGTCACGCTCACAAAAGCTAACAGAAGCTAAGATAAATGGCGTGGAATCTAAGATAAAGGGCATGGAAGCTAAGATGGATGATTCAAACACAGATTTGAAGAGAGACATGGCAGATTTGAAGACAGACATGGACGAATTGAAGATAAATATGAATAAGTTGCTACAAGAAATGGGCACTAAGGATGAAAGGGTACTAAAGGAAACTCATGATGAGAATAAAAGAAATGTTAATCATGATTCCATAGATGTTAATGTTGGATCGAAGACTCACCATATTCCAAAAATCGATATGAGGAAGTTTGATGGCAAGGATCCTGCCACATGGATATTACAGATGGAGCAATTCTTCGATCTCAATAATGTGCAAAACACACAAAAGGTACGTATGGCAACTGTATATTTGGAACCAAATCAGTTTGTATGGTATCAATGGCTTTGTTCTCGTAAACAATTTATCACTTGGGCAATTTTTACGGAAGAATTGATAGCACATTATGAGGATACAAAAAGAAACAATTTTTTTAGCCAATTGATAAGTCTCAAACAAAAGGGTTCAGTAATGGAGCACATTGAGGAGTTCCAAAAATTGAACATAAGGGTAAAAGATATTCCAAAGGAGCATAGGGTTGATGTGTTCATAGGGTCTTTAAAGGATAATATCCAACATGATGTTCACCTTTGGGAACCTGATTCATTAGAGAAGGCATTCAGGTTAGCAAGAAAAATGGAAAGCAAAATTATGGCAACTAGGAAGCATAACACTCACAACTATAAAGATGGAAGTGTTGTTGCCCTTAGTCTTCCACAACCTATAAGGTTGACACCACAACAATTGGAAGAAAAAAGAGCAAAAGGGCTTTGTTACAGTTGTGATAGCAAATACACTAAAGGTCATGAGTGTGCTGAGAAGAAATTATTCTACATAGATTGTGAAGAGGAAGAAGAAAAGGAGCAAGAAAGGTCAAAAGAAGAGGATATGCTCCAGGAAAAAAGCCTAGATGAAGAACAATTAAATCCAACCATATCTTGTAATGCATTGGTGGGAATTACCACTCCTCAAACCATAAAGATAGAAGGACAAATCAAGAAGAAAAAGGTAATAGTGTTGATTGATTCAGGAAGCACCCACAATTTTATTCATTGTAGGGTAGCAAAAGAATTGAATTGCTTCCTATATCCAGCACCAGAGTGTCAAGTGATGATTGCAAATGGAGGAACAATAAATTTCTCTGGAAAGTGCCATAATATCAAGCTATCCATGGGAGAATATGTATTGACTAGCCCAATGCTTTCCATTCCAATGGGAGGTGCTGATGTTGTACTAGGAGTCCAATGGCTACAATCCTTGGGTACAATAGCTTTTAATTTTCAAGAACTTTTCATCAAATTTTCTACAGAAGGAAAGGAAGTTGAATTAAGGGGTATTGCAGGGAAACCAGGAAAGATAATCAGCTCTAATGGTATGACAAAGCTTCTAAAAAAGGAGCAAAGAGGTGTAATTGCACAATTATGTTTGCTAGATGTTTCCACATCGGAATCATCTATTTCTCCAGATCTCCAAAAAGTCCTGGACAATCATTCCAAGGTATTTGAGACTCCCAAAGGTCTCCCACCTATGCGTGATCATGATCATGCTATTCATCTGATTCTAGGAAGTGTTCCTCCAAACATCAGGCCGTACATATATCCCTATGTCCAAAAAAGTGAAATTGAACGTATGGTTGCAGAAATGCTAGAGGCTGGTATAATTCAACCGAGTCAAAGTTCTTTCTCTGCTCCAGTAGTATTGGTGCACAAGAAGGATGGATCATGGCGCATGTGTCCAGATTATAGGGAGCTCAACAAGCTCACTATTAAAGATAAGTTCCCCATTCCTGTCATTGATGAATTACTGGATGAATTGCATGGATCAATTTACTTCACCAAGTTGGATCTTCGTTCGGGATATCATCAAATCAGAATGAAGATTGAAGACATTCCGAAAATAACATTTAGAACTCATGAGGGTCATTATGAATTTTTGGTCATGCCTTTTGGCCTTACCAATGCACCTTCAACATTTCAAGGTTTGATGAATTCAATTTTCAAACCATTCCTTAGAAAATTTGTGTTAGTATTTTTTGATGATATACTAATCTACAGCAAGTCTTGGAAGGATCATGTTGAACATGTTGACAGGGTGCTACAACTATTGGAGGAGAAACAATTATATGCAAAAAGATCCAAATGTTTCTTTGGAGTCCAGGAGGTGGAATATTTGGGTCATATTGTATCTCATGAAGGAGTTAAGGTAGACCCTAGCAAAATTAAAGCCATTAAGGAATGGAAAATCCCCACATCCATAAAGCATCTGTGAGGATTTCTTGGGTTGACAGGGTATTATCGCAAGTTTGTTAAGAATTATGGGAGAATAGCAGCACCTCTAACAACATTATTGAAGAAAGATGCATTTTCATGGACTCCGGAAGCAACAAAGGCCTTTGAACATCTTAAAGAGGCAATGTGCCAAGCACCGGTCTTAGCTACACCGGACTTCACAAAAACCTTTATTGTGGAATGTGATGCTTCAGGAAATGGAATTGGTGCTGTTCTAATGCAAGATGAAAGACCCATTGCTTTTGAAAGTTGTCCAATCAAGGGAAAGTTTTTAAGCAAAGCTATTTATGAGAAGGAAATGTTGGCAATACTCCATGCACTTAAGAAATGGCGACCCTACCTAATGGGAAGACACTTCAAGGTAAAAATGGATCATGATAGCCTTAAATACTTTTTAGAACAAAGATTATCCTCTGAAGAGCAACAAAAGTGGGTCACAAAGATGTTGGGTTATGACTTTGAAATCATCTACAAAAAAGGGAAGCAAAATGTGGTGGCAGATGCACTCTCAAGAAAGGATGAGGATGTGGAAGCATTGTTGTGCGCCATTTCTATTATCCAACCATATTGGATAAATGAAGCAAGGGAGGAATGGAAGAATGACGAAGAAGTTTGGGCACTTATTCGAAAGCTACAACAAGATTCCAGTACGTCTGATACATTTAGCTGGCAAAATGATTCGTTATGGTACAAAGATCGCTTATACCTCTGTAAGAATTCCCAACTAAAACAAAAGATTCTTATGGAATTGCACACTTCTCCCTTAGGAGGGCACTCAGGATTTTTAAAAACTTACCACAGGGTTAAGAAGGAATTTTTTTGGGATGGCCTTAAATCAGATATTCAAAAGTTTGTGGCGGAATGTTTGGTTTGCCAACAAAATAAAGTTGAAACAATTAAGACACCGGGTCTATTACAACCTTTATCCATTCCAAGCCAATGTTGGGAGGAGGTTTCAATGATTTTATCACAGGTTTACCCAAGTTTGAGGGAAAGAGTGTCATCATGGTGGTAGTTGATAGACTTACCAAGTATGCACACTTTTGTGCATTATCACATCCATTTAAAGCCAGTACAGTTTCTACTGCATTTATGGAAACAATTCAAAAGCTACATGGAAACCCAAAGATTATTGTAAGTGACAGAGATCCCATTTTCACTGGAAATTTTTGGACAAAATTATTTTCTTGTCTTGGTACTCAGTTAGCTCATAGCTCATCTTATCATCCTCAATCTGATGGGCAAACTGAGATAGTAAACAAATGTTTGGAAGGATATCTTTGTTGCTTTGTATCTGATAAATAGACACAATGGGTCAAATGGTTGCCTCTGGCTGAATGGTGGTATAACACTTCCTTCCATACAACAACAAAAATGACCCCATTTATGGCACTTTATGGGTATCAACCACCATCCATCACATCATATTTAAGAGAAAATTCTAAGGTTCAGGTAGTGGAACATCACATCGAACATCAACAACAAGTCCTCCAACTCTTAAAGGATAACCTCGTGTTGGCACAAAATAGAATGAAACAACAGGCATATCAACATCGCAGTGAAAGAAGTTTTGATGTAGGTGATTGGGTATTCCTACGGCTACAACCATATAAGAAAATGTCCCTAAAGCAAGCTAAGAAGGATAATAAATTATCACCAAAGTATTATGGTCCGTACAAGGTGTTGCAAAAGATTGGTACTATGGCATACAAATTGGAGCTTCCTGCAGCTTCTCGATTGCACCCAGTTTTCCATGTTTCATGTTTAAAGAAGGTTATAGGCGACAAGCTCCCAGTTCAAACAATATTGCCAGAACTTGACGAGGAAGGAAAAATTATATTGGAACCGGAAGCAGTCACAGAAACAAGAACTCGACAGCTACGAAATCGATCAATTTCAGAGTATCTTATCAAGTGGAAGAACTTATCCACTGAAGATTCCACATGGGAGGATGAGAATTTTATGCAGAAGTATCCAGAACTACTCAAGCATTGAGGACAACACTTTTTTGAAGGAGAGGGGCATGTTGGGTCCCTATAATACTAGTGATTACCCCATTACTATTGTAGTTATACCCCTTATTTATATTGTTGTGCCCCTATTACCCCCATATTGTTATTTCTGTGCCCCATAGAATCCCTCTATTGTTATTTTTGTGGCTTTATATTATTATTGTTAGGTCAACTGGATTATATTGTGACTCCTTAGACTCCTATATATAGAAAGGAGGTTTTGTCATTTGAATCATCCAAGAATTGTTCATTTATGTAATGTAAAGGAGGTTTCCCCCTCGAAGAGGCTGAATTCTAAGGCGTTGATCTATCTTTTCTATCTTTTCTTGAGCTGGTTTCATAACAAAAAGTGAGGGCAAGAAAAAGGTGCAAGAGAAGGATCTTAGTGATGACCAGGAAAGAGATTTCAATATTGTTGATCATGAGGAGACACAACAGCATTTCACTTATCATGGAGTTGACATTATTGATTTGGAAGCATAGAATCCAAATAGAGTTAAAGACATGATCATAAAGAAACAAGAGGTTGAAATACAATCCTTTTCAGATAACTTAGAGATAGCTAAGTGGATCATCAAACATTTAGAGCAAGAAAACAAACAATTGAGCGACAAGCAAGTCCTCATGGAGTTGCAAATGATCAAAGAAAACAAGCAAAAGGCCAAGGAGGTTAATGTCAAGTTGACCCCAATTGAGCAAGAGATTGAGAATGATAGGGAAACATGGCTAGAGAGGGTCAGAATACACCTTGAGGGGCTGATTGAGAAGGCCAACAAAGATAAGAAGATGCTTCGCCACATGGCCTACCACTACATGACCCGCAACAAAATATGCAACATAAGGATGAGGAAGCTTAAGGCTAGGTTGAGGAAGGCCTTAAAGAGAAAAAAGGAGCAAGAAAAGTTGAGAATCTTGGTTGAAGCCTCACTAGCCTGTCAAAGCAACTAATGGTGGTGTGCCATGCCAAATCTGGGAAAGTTTTGATGATTTTTGGTCTTTTTCAAATTTTGAAATGTTGAAAACAGGAAATTGGCCTAGATGTGGCACTGCACTTTTCCCTGGAGAACATTTTGGAGGAAAGTCTTATATAGTTGGATTCATCATGATGAGAGCATCAAACCTAGAAAATCTCAGCAATTTTGGAGCAAAACTAGGTCACCAAAAGGTCATAAAACTACCAAACAATGACCTGTCTGCCTCTTTTTCGACACACAGAAGAATTCTTGGGAGATTTCACTTTTGAGGGGGAAAATGACCTCCAAATGAAAAAATTTCAAGATGTTCCAAAAACTAGACAGGACGACCTTTCTAATGAGCTATCTTGGGCTCGATTTGGCAAAGGGGAAGGCCTCCAAAAGTGGGTCTGAAGTGGAACTGCGCATTGGGCCAGTTTGCTAGAAAATCAAATTTCACCTACTTTCACTGCAAGTTGACTTTCTCTCTCTTCATGGATGATTTTATGATTGTAATTAATGCCTTGGTATGTAAATGTAATAATGAAATGATCTTAGAGGGTAGATTCATCATTTTGAGGTCGTTTGAGGCTAATGAATTAGTTTCCCTACTTATAGAAGCAAGTTGTTTGATTGCCTATATTCCAGTTCTTAGTTGGGAAATGGTTGAAATTGCCCCTCTTCTCATGGATTCAACACTTGATGGTCAATATGAGTAGTTTTAATGCCTATATCAAGTGTTTTATTAGTCATTTGTTGAGGTTGGACTCACTTGGATTCTTTGAGCTACATTGTACATCATTATCAGCAGTTTGGCAAGGAAATATACAGGATTTGTAGCTATTTTTATGGGAGACTTGTGGTATGGTGTTTTTGTATAGTTTCTTCTTCTGTAATTAGTTTTTCACATGTTTTATGTATGCCATAATATAATTCATTGCTTCTAGTTGAATGAAATCAATATAGATAGGTAGAATTCATGGTTTACAGTGCTCTACCTTGGGAAGCCATTCAGTTTTTAATGTTTTCCACTGTTTGAGAAGGATACATAAGCTATGCATTCCCTCCTCATCTCCTCACCAGTCCTAGACCTATCATATCACTCAATTTCAAGTGCCAAATCACCTACCTAACTCACCCCATAGAACACCCTGCATCTTGGCTTGATTTCCCGGACCCAAAACTGCCTTGCTCCATTTGATCCAGCAACAAAACCAACAAAATCAACCAAAAAACCCTAGAGCTACTATACCTAGCCTAAAATCCATATTTTATCGAGTCATCTTGACTGAGATCCATAAGGAGAGAGCCCTCTCCTGACTTGGTAGGGCTAGCTACCAGGTTAATTTTGGTTTGTGGTTATCCTAGGATTGCCTTCCTTCAACCTGAGGTCAATCTAGGCTCTAACACTTAGAAAGCTATAAACGGGGGGTGATATGGAATAATACCCAAAGTAGAGAGTAGAGCCTTACATTTTTAAGGGCGTGTTTGAAGGACTTCAATAATGGACATAAAAATAGGGGATTATGCTAAGTCATATAATATGTTGTAATTATGGGCATCCCATGCATGGACATTGTTGGATTTTTACGTAAAGGACCCTTGTTGATCTTACACTATGCCTCAACCAATGGTTGATGGATATGTAGGGTTCTATTTGGTGATAATAGAGGCTTTGTCGATGGCATTAGTTGAGTCTTAGATGGAGGACCATAATGATGTGACTGAGTGGAAAGGTTGATATCTGCAGATTTCATCATCAAAATATTGTAGGTTTCATTCCTAGGCTGATTATGAGTTGGAATAGGTGGATCAATTTGGCCATTGTTGGTGGCCCATATATCCTTGACTAGGAAATGGGTTTGTAAGCATAGTCAACTATGAAGAGGGTTGAGTTGATGTGTAAGGTGGTTGGTTGCCATGTATAGCATTCTCTTGTGCTTCCCATTCCTAATGCATTTTTGGGAGAAGAGGACACTCATGGGTGTAATGACCATAAGCACCACAATAGGAAAAAGGCTTATTTGTGAGAATAACATTGTTCAACTTGGGTGGATTTCCCTATTGTTGAGTTGTGGTATTTGAAATTTGTCCATTGTTTGCATTGGGTTGTTGGCATGGATTCCTATGTTTCCGTAATTATAGGCATCGTTTTTCCCTTTTTGATATTGTTTTTCTTCAAATTAGGGGGATTAGTGACATTTTTTTTGGAATACACTTCAACTTGCTGAGGTGGTGCATTTTTGAGACATGGGAGCCTATGGTGTAGGTATCTAAAGAGTTGGAGCACTTGACTATAGAAAAGAATAATAAGGATTCACCATTCACTTTGGCAGGTGGGAGTTATACAAGTATAACTAGCCACAAGCTAATGTGGATGGGTATAGTGTATGAGGTACTAGTTCCCTCTTGTGAGGCAACATGAGAGGGACAAGGAGGGGAACAATTGTAGGAGGTATTGGCTCCCTCTTGGAGCTAGCCATATCCCATTTGTCCTGATGGACATGGGGAAGGTTGATGGTATGAGGCATATCCAATCATGCCATCCATAACATGGGATGCCATTGGTGTTGAAGTGTCACTTGGGTGCAAGTGTGGGGTGTTAGGGATGATGGTGTAAGGTTATCCTGATTGGGCATAGATTATATCATATTGCCTAGTCTTGTGGATGGACTCTTCCTCGATTTGAGGGAATGTTGAAGCAACATATTTGGTAATGGGAGGAAGGAGAGACTTGAGGAGATAATACATGAAGAAGTGGTCATTAAGTTATAGAGCTTTGCACAAGATTTTCCATCTACAACATTCTTAAATGTGATCAGTAATGTTAGTTGCAGTGATGTGGAAACACGAATTCAGCATCTTAATGCTAGTATCATGGTGGATAAGTAATTGAAAGTGTGATAGGAAAGAATTCACAATAACGGAAAACACTCGATGGGTTCCATGGAGCTGGTTAATGTATTGTTTCATTGCAACACCTGTTAGTATGTATTAAAAGAGATGAAGAGGAACTGAATCTCCGATAATGGATTTTGAAGAACACCATATATGGAAGGATTAAATGTGGTTGGTGAGGTCCTCTCATATATTACCCTCAAACTTTGGGATATGTTAGGGAAACTTGGTTGGCATAAGGGGCCATGTTGGATCATGGAGGAGAGGATCATTGATGAGCTAGCTCAAATTAGGGAGATTCAAACTAGCCATGAATGCAAGGAAAGGTAATGTCATGTTCATTCTAGTAGTGATTCCAATAATTTTTCCTATGGTGGGACCCATGTTAGTTCAAAATTAACACTGACATTACTTCCAAAGTTATCACCCAGGTTGGGTTTGACATTGTTGTCAGGTTAACACTTGCTATACTAGTAGTGGGTTGGTGGTGGGTGGAACTACAAGAAGAAGAACTACTAAATGAATCAGAAGAGTTAGAGCCCAAAAGAGGACTAGGGATAGGGACCCTAACTTTTCGAGGAGGTGTAACTAATTGTCTAAGAGGAAACTTAGCAATAATTCCTCTCAATCTTTGGAATTGACATTTTATGAGAGCTATGGTCTTAGAACAAATTATACACAATAAAACTAAGTTGAATCTAGGGTGCTAGAGGGATAAGGAAGTGGATTAAATTAAAAAACAATAAGAAAAAACTATATGCATAGGTGGAGAAACGTGGTTTTCTATGTGATGATTATGCCAATCTAACTCAAGCAACTTCCTTCTATAAAATAAAAGTACTCTAGCCTAATAGATCAACTTCTCCTCAAATAGGTCCTAGAATAGATTTTAAAATGACCTTCCAAACAACCTAAGTGCTCGGTAATCATGCGCAATAATAATAAGTGAAGTATCAAAGATAATTACCCTTATACATTTCAAGTGATGAAATACAATATACACACAAACATTTGTGTTAGGTGCAGTTGCTTCCCACAACCACCACCTATATGGAAGTTTCCCTAGAGTATTAGCCACTAAGGTTACCTTCACCCAGTGCAGTGAGAGAATCCCAACTTCTGGGTGTCAACTTTTGAATTGGATTCTCGACAAATATTTG
Source organism: Pinus tabuliformis (assembly GCA_031772625.1). Taxonomy (NCBI): domain Eukaryota; kingdom Viridiplantae; phylum Streptophyta; class Pinopsida; order Pinales; family Pinaceae; genus Pinus; species Pinus tabuliformis. Next base: position 562,858,526 of record CM062804.1, on the reverse strand, counting down.
GAAGCCTCAAGGAAACTTCTAGTATCTTCAGTTGAAACCTTACTTCACGGGTTCCTTTTGTGCACTAGTTTTGTGCCACTAGATAGTGAATGATTTTAAGTTCCCTAAATATAATCACTATGTTTTAATGTATAGCAACTGATGGTTGTTATTTGGATGCCCAACACATTGTCCCTAAACTAAATAATATATTATTTTGGTGTCCATGTGGGATTACTCAATGTGTGTTAATTTAAGATTAATTTTAGGGGCTCAACTTGGGGTCATGAACCATGCATTTAATTTAGTGATGTGTAATTGTGTGCAAGTGTAATGTTTTGGAATTGAAAATGAAATTTCTTTGCAATAAAATTATAGGTAATTAACTTCTTAAAAATAATAAATATAGTTATAGAACTGAAGAGTAACACACATTCACCATTAATCAAGTAAATACCTATCCTATGAGGGTTTCATGCATATAAAATGGAGATGAAGAAGAGGGGAAAAAAGGAGGCAGAAATGGGTAGAAAAAAACTAAGAATAATGATGAGATCTAAGATCAAGTAACTACCTATCCTATGAGGGTTTCATGCATATAAAAGGAGATGAAAAAGAGGGGGAAAAAGGAGGCAAAAATGGATAGAAAAAAACTAAGAATAATGATGAGATCTAATATATTAACCTACAACAAACTTTTTATAAAGATAACAACAAGAAAAAAGTGGTTCTAAGATGCTAATGGACCTCTAAAAGACCTACAAATTGAAGTCTTGGAAAATGTAACTAGGTTCAGGCTTCATAATTATTAATGTACGTATATCATTGTATACTTGATGTAAAAAGAAAAAATAAGAAAAAAATATAATTTTAACCATGGGTTTCATGCTCAAGTCAAATTTTCATCTAGGTCAAGCATGTTCTTCATGCTTCTAGGGTTTATTGAGTCAAAGTAATATTTGTCATGAGTCAAATTATTGTTCTAGAGTCAAGTCCAATTTTGAATTTGAAATAAAGCGGAAAAATAATTTTATTTGAGTCAAAATAATGAAATTTCGTCACAAGATCTAGCTGGCCTTAGAGGGGACCCATTCGACCTCCTGGATGTGTAAAAATAGAGGAAGTTTCAACCTCATTTAGAGACAAAAATTACCTTTTGATTCTTGCACCAAGAAGAAAGAAAAATACCAACAAACAAGCCTAGAAAGTATAGCAAAAGTCTGAGGAAGACAAGAGAGAGAGAGAGAGAAAGCGAAGGTCTAAAGATTATTTTTCTACCCTAAATCTCTCACACATGTGAATTTGAAGGGTAATTGCAAGGGCCAAAGTTGTAGACCTAGTTGTAGGGGACAAAATTCTCTTGCAAGGGCCAAAAGTCGGAGATTTGACCATATTTGGTAGGCTTTTATTTGAGCCAACGTTGACTTGTTGAAAGAGCTTGGAAGGAGGGTTAACTTGGGCCTTGTGGGAGGTCTTGGTCTTGGTGTCCGGGTATTATATTTCTCATTTTTATCTGATTCTATATGAAGAGAACATTTTTACTAGGTTTTCCCCATGGAAGGTGCTTTTCCTTGTCTTGGAGCCTACATCTTGTGTTCATTATCTTTTTGTGATCTTAATGGTTTATGGTTTTGGTATTTGTTTGATGAAAATAACATATAAAAGTAATAAGAAGCCAACATAGCTTCAAAAGCAATTATCAAGTAAAGATAAATCATCCTAATTGATGCCCTATTGTTTTCATAACATGGAATCAGAGCGAAGGTGAAGGAGAAGGTGGCTTGAAGATCAATCTTATTGGCACAAGGGAAAGAAACTCATACAAGTTAGTTTGGAAGACATTATTTCCAGAGGTTATGAGGAAGGATACAAGGTAGGGAACAAGTAAGAAGACTTAAAGCTCATCATTCATCTTGAAGGAAGGCTACTACAACTTATCATCTATCTCTCTCTATCATTGAAGGCTATTGGTTACTCATCATCTCTTTGAAGAAGATCAATCTCTCTCTCTTGGAAGTTCTTTGATCATCAATTATTTTGGAAGGCATCTCTATAGAAATATTTACTCAAGAAGCATCAAGAATCCTAGGAACATCAACTACACCTTTGAAAGGAATCATTATTCATCTTTGAATCAATTTGAAGACATTATTGTGCCATCCATTTGAGGAGTCATCATTCAAGGACATCTTTGAAGTCTCTTTGAAGTCTTGGGAGCATCAAAATATTTGAAGACATCATCATGAAGTAAAACACACTTTTGAAAAGTAAGTAATATATTATTCTCTATGTCTTAATATTCAAATCAATGATGTCATTTTGCAAGGAAGGAAATAAACTCAAAGGGTCAACAAACTTTCATGCACAGAAGAAAAGAATAGATTTGGTGCTCATAGAAAATGAAATAATGGACTACATTCTAGGAAAATTTGTAGAACTAGAGAAGGATAAGACTCAATAATGGCCCAAGAACACTAAATGAGAACTTAGGGCTCAAAGGATTCTAATTGAATCCATCAAATATCATCTTATTCCATTTGTTGCAGATTTGGGTACATCTAAAGAAATCTATGACAAGGTGGTAAAATTATATTCTATGAGTACGACACGTGAGAAAATATATTAGAGGAATAGACTTTACAAAAAAAGGTTATCATAGGATGAAGAATTAGGCATCATATCTTATAAAGGTCTCTCAATTTAAGGATAAAGTACAAGGGCTTGGAGAAGTTTTTATTGATTCTGAATTAACAACTTGTATACTCAATACATTACATTCAAAATGGACTAGTTTTGTGACAAGAATATATTAAAAAATGCACACTCCAAACTTTGATGAGCTAAGGTATTTGTGTATTCTAGAAGAGATAATATTTAAGGCAAACGATGACACTAAACGTAATGAAAAGTCTCAAGATTTTGTTGCTAGATTAAAGAAGAAGAGGTGGAAGTTTGTAAAGTTTTAACCTTGTCTAAACAAAAACAACAATCAACCATGAGGAAGACAAGATATGTTCAAAGTACAATGCTTTGGATGCAATGAATATGGACATTTTAAAAGAGATTATCCCTAGGATCCTCAAAACACGGAAAAAATAAGAGGAAGGAAATATGTGGAGCTCATATAGATGAAGAAATGAAGAACCTAAAAAGAAGTTGAAGAGTGAAGATCACAAGGATCTCTATTATTGAAGAACCCCACCACTCCCAGGTTTACTTGCAATCTTTTCTTTTATTAGAAAATGGTAGTTAGAGTAGCATATGAAATTACATTTGAAGATTTTTGGTTTTTGAAAAGTATGGAATCATGGAAAGAATCATTGGAAGGATTAGAGTTTACATCGTCAGTTTCATATCATTGGTAGCAAGCATCTAGAAAGGATAGAAGTATTTGAACCATCTAGAACTCCACAATTCATGCAACTACCTTTTGGCATCATGTTTTTATAGAAACAGTCTTCTAATAGGAAAGGATCACAAGGATCCCTTACAGTAACATAACCATATTTATGAGAAAGTTATTTAGTATATGGAAGAATCGTTGTGACATGGCAAGAGTATATTCCACTAGAAGATCATGGAAGCAATATCAAAAGTAGTCTAGAAGTTTTAAAGGTATGAAGATAGTTGAGTTGCAACAAGAAGGCATAATTGGAGCATTTATCTTATCAGAGAAGGAGTCTCATATTCAAGGAAAGAAGCAGCTTGTTCAAAAAGAAGTTGACTAAATGGTTGTATGAAGGAAAAAGTATGCATATCTTTAGAGCTATTGATTAGAATGTAGAATTCATGTCTTCAGAAATATTGTAAGAAGATTTGGTTGCAAAAAGGTGCTTGGTAGCATAAGCATGGTATGTCTTGAATAATATTGGATAAGATAGAACTATTCCAGTTGGTTACTCGATACATAGAAGCATGATAGATAAGCATGATGATATCGATCAATATCTTATATGGTCTCTCGAAGAATGAAATATTGATAACTTCAGAGGGATTTGTATAAACTCTAATGGATGTGATATCGAAGCTTGTTGGTTCATTCCATGAACACATATATTGATGATTGAAAGGAAAACAACATGAAGAAGGATTTTAGTATGAATATTGACCATGAAAAGGGATGTTGACCTCAGAAGGAAGAAACTAGCATAACTTGACATATAGACAAGAGGTTACCATGACTTGGTAACTTTGATATTGATGATTTGTTTGAGATATGATTTGGATACTTGGAAGAACATATTGCATAAGTATAGACTGGAAAGAAACAATTGAGATATTATTATGTATCTACAATTGTTTGGTTTAACTCAATTCAAAGAGCATATGGATTGAATGGACAACACTGGTATTGGCTTAGAAGAATATATGGAATAAATGTGTAAAGGTAGAAAAAGTAGAAAGTCACAAGATAGCTTATTAGTCATGTTGGATTTAATATTCACTTTCTAGATGGAAAAAGGGAGTTATTATTAGCTCTCCATTGACTGGTTTGACAAGATACTTCTATTGATAAAGATACTATGAATGCTGATTAAGGGAAAGTGATGTAAAAGACTGATGGCGAGAACCCTATCATGAAGACAGATTGAGAAAGAGTTTGGCTTCATAAACATCCAAGAAGGTCAAAGTTCAATTATGATGTGAGAAAGGAGCCCTGTAGCTACAAATATATCTCCATGGAAGAATAATTAGTTGATGTATTGATGAAATATGAGACCAACTAAAGATTGTGATGATGTCTCCTTGGTTGAGATGGAGCAAGGATATACTATATATTTAAGATGGAATGAGGAATACCTCCTTGATTGAGAGGGAGTGATGTGGGACACAATATTCTCCATGTGTCATTCACTAGACTAGGACTAACCATCAAAAGTATAGTGAAGGCACTGGTAGGGAGAATGGAGGATTGGATAAGCATCTGGGATCAGTAGTCCTTGAGGAATGGGAATCCAAGATAAGAAGTAGTCTCATGGACCGATATTCTTTGAGGATTTGATAGGGTATCCAAGATAAGAGTAGTGGAAGAGGACCAATATTCTTTGAGGATTGGGAATCCAAGATAAGAATAGTCCTGGAAGGACATACTTAGTGAACATCCAGATGGGGTATGTGCCTTGAAGAGGCTATGGTGTTGGTGTCCATATGTATTCCTCCTAGCATTGTTCTCTAATCTAGTGGAGAGTTAGAGATTGTTAGTCAAGGCCTTGCTATTGTGCATATTTACAACGTTATTCATAATGTTGATTTTTGAAAATGGCTTACCAATTTGAATCTTCTTATGAGAATATTTCAATTTGAGAGTATCCTTGTACCGATTGTGTAACTATGAATACATCCCTAGTTAAGAGGGTGTGTTGAAAAATTTAACTAGGTTCGGTCTTCATAATTATTATTGTACTTATATCATTGTATATTTAATGTAAAAGGAAAAAAGAAGAAAAAATAATAATTTTAAGCATGGGTTTCATGCTCAAGTCAGGTTGTTATCTAGGTCAAGCATGTTCTTCATGCTTCTAGGTTTGATTGAATCAAAAGAATATTTTTCATGAGCCAAATTATTGTTATAGAGTCAATTCCCATTTAGAATTTGAAAAGAAAGTTGAAAAATAATTTTATTTGAGGAAAATTTGTGAATTTTGTCCCCACAAGAACAAGTCGGCCTTGGAAGGGACCCATTCAACCTCCTTGATATGTATAAATAGAGGACAATTTTGTTGGGAAAAATATTGAGAGGGGGGGTGAATCAATATTTTAAAAACTCACAATAATAATTTTCTTTTCTGAAATATGTACACTACTTTATTGAACCCAACTCGCGTATGTACGCGACTGTTATAAAATAAACTAGCATATGCTTAGCAAACTTGTAAAACAACTAATTCTTTATCTGTTAAAATTAAACCAGAATGTAAGAGATTTATTAGGCATTTGATAAGTAGTAAGAAGGTGCAGTAAGAATAGAATAAAGTATCACACATAAGAAACACACATGAACACCAGGATTTAAGGTGGAAACCCAATGTGGGAGAAAATAACCACTGTTTTCGTTTCAGTCTTCAAACTTATTAATATCAAGAACTTCTTAAATTCTTGTACTGGTGTTGACTCATGCCAGTACGCAGGTACCCACCTATTGAAGGCTACAACCTTCACTCGTTCTCCAACTCCTACTAGAATGGATCTCCAACCCCCTAATCTGATTAGCAGCTACCACTGGCAGGAAGCTTTGACTTGATCATTGAAGGCTCCAACCCTCAACAACATTTGTGGACTATGTTTCATAAATTTTCACATTGGATCCACCTGCTTTAATACATCACAACTTGTAGATCAATTGAAGCAAACACCAACTTAATTCAAACATAACAATGAGATCATTGTAATCTGAACACATAACTGAACTCAGAATACTTCATCAAAACACAGAATCAACTGCAACCCTGATCATTCAGATGCCAACATGTATACGCTACTTCACTTAAGGAAACCCGCGTGTATACACACTTTTTTGTAGAGAAACCTACATACATATCTTAATATACTAAAAAAATATAATTCTCAATCAGAAAAAGAGTTGACTAGAGTTATTCTAAAATACTTTGTTAGCTTACAAAACCCTCATAGAGTTAGCAACATCAATAATCTTTTCAACCAATCAACATGTAACTGGATTCAACTTCATCATTCAATCAGATCTACTTCAGACATTATCACTCAACCCAAATCAACATGAGGACATCATTGACAAATAGTAGAGATATAGCATCACCGATAAGGTTGATCAGTCATTTATGAACAAAATCCCTTCCTTTATGTACGTGACTTTGAAGAAATGAACCTACGTGTATACACAACTTAACCAAGACCAACCTATGTACAAATTTGTAAATTTTGACCTAAAATTACGCAACTCTTCAGGACTTCAGAAAGACCCAGATCATAATATTTAGAGATAAAAGCATGCGTCAATACTTAGATCTAGTCAATCCATGAGAAGATCATACAATGGAAAGTCATTTCAGGTCTCATGTTCCTGATTCATCATTGTATTCATCGGTGCATAATTATTTCAGATCTATGTGTCAACTATGACCCTTACAATGCAAATACACTTCAGATTGAAGCATTCATCAAAAATTCTTTCACATGCACACTTAGCACTTTGATCTTCACCTCCTTATATAGTTAGAGCCTTAGTAAATACCATGAGTTAAAACTACACCAGTGTCGGTGGTAATCTTGGATGGGATCAAGTAGTCGTTACTGCGCTCAATATTGTGGGCTAATACCATGGTAAGGACCCTTGGTATTCTTAAATTAGTGTGCCAACATGTACGTGACTTTTCTTCTTTGTTCCTGCATGTATGCGTGACTTGGCCTTGACAAACCCACGTATAGATATTCAAACATTCACCTTTATCAAACTTCTTATTCCGATCTGTAAACCTTTGTCTTATCATTCTCTTATTCTATTCCATCACTTTCTCACCTCTGAACTGACTTGTGGATTAATCTAGTTACCATATACTTGTTATGTTACAAGTGATTTTTCATCAAGGACAACACATGCATCACAATGCCAACAAATTCGACCTCATTTAGAGACAAGAGAGCAATTTCAATTCATGTGCCAAGAAGAAAGAAAAATACTAGCAAAGAAGACTAGAAAGAATAGTGAAGGTTTAAGGAAGACAAAAGAGAGAGAGAGAGAGAGAGAACGAAGGTCTAAATATTATTTTTTTGCCATAAATCTCTCACATGTGCGAAGTTTCAAGGTAATTACAGGGGTTGAAAATCAAATATTTGACCAGATTTGGTAGGCTTTGACTTGAGTTGAATTTGACTTGTTGGAAGAGCTTAGAAGGAAGGTTGATTTGGGTCTTTTTGGAGGTCTTGGTCTTGGTGTTTGGGTCTTGGATTTCTCATTTTGATCTAATTCTATAAGAAGATAATATTTTACGGGTTTTTCCCCTTGGAAGGGGTTTTCCCTAGCTTGGAGCCTACATCTTGTGTTCATTTCCTTTCTATGATCTTCATAGTTGATGGTTAATTTGGTAATTGTTTGATGAAAAGAACATAATAAAAGTAATAATAAGCCAACATAACTTCATAAGAAATTATTAAGTAAAGAGAAATAATCTGAATTGTTTCCCTATTGATTTCTCAACATGAAGGGGGATTCAAAGAGAAAACAAAAAGGATGCTAATATTAATCCAAAGGAGGTGTTCTTAGCTCACAAAATCTAAGGAAAAGTAGGTGAACTGATCTAGAAAATATGGTGATAGGGTTTCTACCTGTCTACAACAAAAATCTCCCTATTCAACCCTGTTAGGCCCCTATACTACTAGTGCAACCCCTTATTGTTATTAGTACACCCCCCTTATTATATTTTTGTGCCCATGTAGTCCCCATATTGTTATTATTGTGCCCTTACATTATTATTGTTATGTCGGCTCTGATTATGTTATGACCCTTTAGACTCCTATATATAGAAAGGAGGTCTTGTCATTTGTATCATCCAAGAATTGTTCATTTGTGTAATGTAAAGGAGGTTGCTCCCTTGAAGAGGTTGAATTATAAGGCGTTGATCTATCTTTTCTATCTTTTTGTGAGCTGGTTTCATAACATTTGGTATCAGAGCTTTGGATTCTAGGGTTTCACTGCTCCAAACTGGTCATCGTGGAAATTTCACTATAACTTCTTTTCTGCAACGTTTCAGATGCTAAAAAAAAAACCCATTTGGCTTGAAATCATTTTGATCCGCAGGTCCAAATTTCAGAGCTTTTCGTGCTATATTTGCAGAGATATGATCTGAGGAAGTTGGCCTTTTTGTAAACTCCCGAATTACATTCCAAACAGGTGACCTAGGGAAAATAGTCATAACTTGTGTCTTGAGCATCAGATTGAAATTTCGTAAGAAGTTACAGAAAGATGACGGACTGTAGTTTCCTGTGTATATTTTTCAGATCCTAAGGTCAAAACAGTTACACGTGGTAGTTCATACAAGTTCGCTCCTCTAAAAAGGTATATAATAAGGTTATCTTGGGAGATTGTGCATAAATCTTTCTTGGAGAATCTAAATTCGATCAGACTGGTGGCATTGGAAAGAGGACACAGAGGGCTACTGTAGATCGCAATTTCAGAACTTAAAGATCCGAAAGTACAGAGTTACAGTCGTTTCAAGATCGAGCTCCTAAAATCAAGAAAAAGCGAGATGAGGAAGTTTGATGGCAAGGATCCAGTAAATTGGATACTACAGATGGAGAAATATTTTGATATACATGGTGTACCATTATTACAAAAGGTATGTATTGCATCTTCATATTTAGAACAAGATCAATTTTTATGGTATAAAGGGCTTTGTTCTCATAAACAACTTGTTATGTGGTCAATTTTCACGGAGGAAATTATAGCACATTATGAGAATACAAAGAGCAACACCACAACAATTGGAAGAAAAAAGAGAAAAAGGGCTTTGTTGCAAAGTGGAAAGTAAAATTATGGCAACAAGTAATTCTACCCGTCACAACTATAAAGATGGAAGTATTGTTTCTCCTAGCCTTCCACAACCTACAAGGGTTATACCACAACAATTGGAAGAAAAAAGAGAAAAAGGGCTTTGTTACAATTGTGATAGCAAATGCACTAAAGGTCATAAGTGTGCTGAGAAGAAATTATTTTACATAGAGTATGAAAAGGAGGAAGAAAAGGATCAAGAAACATCAAAAGAAGAGGATATACACCAGGACCCAACCCTAGAGAAAGAATAAATGAATCCGACCATATCTTCTAAAGCATTGGCAAGAATTACCACTCCTAAAACTCTCAAGATAGAAGGACATATCAAGAAGAAAAAGGTTCAATAAATGAAATATCACATCAAGAAATAAGAAATGATTCCAACCATATCTTGTAATGCATTGGCCAGACTTACCACTCCTCAAACTATCCAGATAGAAGGACATATGAAGAAAAAAAATGTTCAAGAAGTGAAAGATCACATCGAGCATGTACCTTGTAAATCATTGGAAGAAATTACCACTCCTCAAAATATCAAGATAGAAGGACATATCAAGAAGAAAAATGCTCAAGAAGTGAAATATCACATCAAGCATCAAGAAATGAATCCAACCATATCTTGTAAAGCATTGGAAGAAATTACCACTCTTCAAACTCTAAAGATAGAAGGACATATCAAGAAGAAAAAGGTTCAAGCAGTGAAAGATCACATCGAGCATCAACAACAAGTTCTCCAAATTTTAAAGGATAACGCCACTTTGGTGCAGAATCGAATGAAAAGACAGGTAGATAAACATCACAATGAAAAATGTTTTGATGTAGGTCATTGGGTATTTTTACAGCTACATCTCAAGTGAGAAGGAAATGTTGGCAATACTACATGCAGTTAAGAAATGGCGACCTTACCCAATGGGAAGACATTTCAAGGTAAAAATGGAACATGATAGTCTTAAATACTTTTTAGAACAAATATTATCCTTAGAAGAATAGAAAAAATGGGTCACAAATATGTCGGGTTATGACTTTGACATCATCTATAGAAAAGGGAAGCAAAATTTTGTTGCAAATGCACTCTCGAGAAAGGATGAGGATGTGGAAGCATTGTTTTGTGCTATTTCTATTATCCAACCAGATTAGATAAACGAAGTAAGGGATGAATGGAAGAAGGATGAAGAAGTGTGGCCACTCATTCAAAATTTGCAAAAAATCCCAATTCAAACAATATGGCTAGAACTTGAAGAGCAAGGAAAAATCATATTGGAACCTGGAGTAGTCACAGAAACAAGAACCTGACAGCTACGAAATCGATCAATTTCAGAGTATCTCATCAAGTGGAAGAACTTACCTGCTAAAGATTCAACATGCGAGGACAAAATTTTATATAGAAGCATCAAGAACTACTCAAGCATTGAGGATAACACTTTTTGAAGGAGAGGGGCATGTTAGGCCCCTATACTAATAGTGTAACCCCTTATTGTTATTAGTACAACCCCCTTATTATATTGTTGTACCCATGTAGTCCCCATATTGTTACTATCGTGCCCCATAGAAGCCCACTATTGTTATTGTTGTGCCCTTACATTATTATTGTTATGTCGGCTCTGATTATATTATGACCCCTTAGACTCCTATATACAGAAAGGAGGTCTTGTCATTTGTATCATCTAAGAATTGTTCATTTGTGTAATGTAAAGGAGGTTTCCCCCTCGAAGAGGCTGAATTCTAAGGTGTTGATCTATCTTTTCTATCTTTTTGTGAGTTGGTTTCATAACAAACCCCCAAAATCTAACTTGACAAGGAAGTACTAGAATCCCTCTAAGAATCTCTTTCTTCTCCTAGATATTTTGGAGCTAAAATTATCTAGGGTTGTGATGGTATTACTGTGAAAAAGAATCCTTAAATCCTACAACAGACAAACAACCATAAAAACCAAAAAAACATTTATGGAAAATTCAGTTGATGTAGTTTTTTGACATTTTAGTGCACTGTGAGTGTAGAAATGGCCTTATAAGTGCATTGTAAGTGTAGAAAAAGGCCCAAAAAGTTCATTGGGTGCCAAAAAATTCCACTTTTTAGGGATTGTTGTCTATTGATTATCCATGCACTGTGACCTAAAAGACATTCAAAAGGGCAAACAAGTACCAGAGTAATCCAAAATTATAAAAAATGGAAATAATGAATGGGGGAAAGAGGTGAGAAATCCTTATAGATCACAACCTAGGACATGAAATGTTTTGATCCCCAGTTTGTTCACTAGTTTGTTGGTGTCTTTCTGCAACAAGTGTTATTAAAAAAGCTACTTTATGGGTTACAAATAGTCCAACAATTAAATTAGATTTAGAGATTCCAAAATGTAAAAATTGCTCCACATTCATATGGACTTATTACATATCTTAACTATAAAGAAAACACAAAATTTCTCTACATAGAATATGTAGCATTACCAATCTACCCAAGGATGGATTTTATTAAATTCTTGACACTTGTGGAGAGACATCATAGCTATGATTGGTGGGCCACCTCCTTGGGAGGGTTTGCGACAAATTATGTACCTACAAGACAATGGTTCCTCTCTCCCAAATGAGTAGATGGGACAAATATAAAAAATAAAAAGAAAAATCTTGAGCTCACTATTGGAGAAAGCTCAATTCTCATTATATTATAACGAGGATGATGATAATGGTCATGGTGAAATGAAGAGAAAAATCTCTCCTATTTATAATAAAATGCTAGCTAGATCTGATGAGGTCAAATATTAAAGAAAAATATTTGTTGCACTAAATCAAGATCTAATTAATTTGGTAATTTTCTTATTTTTTATGAGAGAAAAATGTCAAAATTATTGGTTAATGACCTTTAGTTGGATAACTAACTAAAAATTAATGATTTATTGAGTTAATTAATGAAAATAATCCATAAATAAATGATTTATTAAAATATTTCCATTTGATTGGGTAAAATAGTTAGAAATAATTAATAAATAAATGATTTATTAAATTATTTTAAGTTGCAAGAGTAAATTAGTTGGAAATAATAAATAATGATTTAATAAATTATTTTCATGAGAATGTTTAGCATATTTTGAAATAATTAATAAATAAATGATTTAATAACTTATTTCTATGGGAATAAATGAAATCATTGAAATAATTAGATCATTTTCACATAAATAGGTAAAATTATGATAATAACATAAAATTAATGAATCTATGGGTTATTCTCATGTAAATGGGTAAATTAATGGAAATACATTAAGAAAAATGGTTCCTTAGGCTATTGCATTAGGTGAAAGTGGGTTTTAATGTGTAAAACCCATACTAACATGGTGTATTTGGATTCACCTAATAATTTTGGCTGGGTGACCATTTTGTGTGATACAAGGAAAATTCTAAGGATGTAAATTTATCTTAAAGTGTAGAAATCTTGGCAAATCTTACAAGTCCCTAATAATCAAACTATAAAATGTTTGACAATATTTTTGTGAAAGTAATAAAATTTGATGATTTTATATAATCTTTATAAATTTTTGGAATTTTTTAAGATAAAACAATTTTACCCTATAAAATTTGGGTGAATCATTTTTAGAAAAAATAGAGATCAATGAATCACTTTTTGGAAAAAAAACCATGTAAAATTAGTCCATTTGCAAAATTTAGCCCCCTAAAATTTCCTCTAGTGTGATAAAAAATTATTTTCAACAAAACATACATTTTTAGCATTTATTGATTTATAACATTGATGTCCTAGGGTTAGGAGTAGTTTAGGCTTTGATTGGACAAGTAAAAAGCACATTTTATATGCAATTTCCAACCATTAATTAGGGTTAATGTTTAGGTTATTAATTTTGTTAGACATTTTTTTAGAGATATAAAATTGCTATAATTTGCTCTCTTATTTATTCATAATTTTATCCCATTTTACATTTTATAATCATAGTTTCTATGGCTAAAATTATTTCTTTGTAAAAATTATTGTACTATTGAAGTTTTGATGTAAAGATCTAGTTGATGACAACCAAGTGTAATTTCCTGATTACATGTGTTTAGGAATCTATTTGAGCCCTGATTGGTTGACCTAAGCCTTTAGATTGAGCATGTAAACCTATGAATTCAAATATTGAATTTTCTCTTTAATTCATCCTAAACTCTAATTCCTATTCTTATCCTTGGGTGGAAATTATTGTTGAAACCTCAAAGGGTATTGAGCTTAAAGTAATTGCATTATTTGATCTATAATATTTTCTAGGGAATCCTACCTTGTGTTGGATTTTGTCTATCACTAAAATGAGGGTAGTCGTTGTTGAGATGACAATGAATACACCCCCATTGGTGCACTTGATCTAGGTTGCCTAGTGAGGCTTTACACTAGGGTGCTAGATTTTGCTATAAGAGGTCCCACATACCATGATGACACATAGCTTCCTTTCCAAGTTTAATTGAGCTCTTTTGTAGTCTTACTCACAAAAATAAGTTATCCCCAACTTTGTCAATTTTTTTGATTCCATGTGCATTTGCATAACTCCAATGTTTGTCTTGTACTTCTTTTAACATGCCTTTACTCACTTTCAATTGTTATTCCATTTCTTGGACTAAGTCTAGTCCAAACAGGACTCTATCATATAGAATATCCCAACTAAGTTGTGTACCACAAGATCCACCATACAAAGATTCAAATGGTCCCATATTAGTTGAGCTTTAATAACTATTATTATAGAGATTCAAAAATTAGTAGAAATCCTACCTAAAGTTTCTATCTAATGTGTTATGTACATGTGGAACATGTATTCTAATTTGTAATTTATTTTTTAGTTTCCATTAGTTTTTGGATGTTACACTAAATTGAAATTAAGTTGCATTCCCAATGCCTCTTGAAAATGTGTCCAAAAAATTCCTATAAATAATAATCCATAATCCAAATTTATCTTCCTTGGAATTCTATGAAGTCATATTATCTCATTGATGAACACTCTTGCAATATTTGGTGCTTAATAAGCATTATTTACTAGAATAAAATGCACAATTTTAGTTGAAGTGTCTATTACCACAAAGATAGAATTGTATCTTCTTGATGTCATAGGAAAACCTACTATAAAACTCATTGAAATTACTTCCCATTTTGAATCAAGTGTTGCATACGATTGCATTAGTTCCATTGGATGTAAATGCTTATCCTTCACTCATTGACATTTAAGGAATCTAGCTCTTCCAAGGGAGAAATAGTTTTAAATCCATGTAAATTTTCTTTCTCCTAGATTATCAATATTTCATCATTTGATGGTATGTAAATTCTTCAAAAAATCCTAACAAGTCATCTTCATCTATGGTATGTCCTTCATATTGTAGAATTTTGATCACTTCATTTTCTAATTGCAACTTACCTTCCTTATACAATTTTTCTTCTAGCATAAATTCTTTATAATTTTTAGTAATGTCTTTAATGGAAAAATTGTGAGAATACATGCTTTTTGAAATTAAAGCATCTAACACTCTAATTAGTATTCCTTTAATGAATGATATGTCAAAATTTTACTCAATGATTTTGATCATCTCTTTCATCTAGCATACACATTAGTTTTCGTAAATATACATTAAAGTCCATGATGGCCTATTTTTAACTTAAATTTTCTTCCAACTAAGTAATGTTTGCAAATTATTAATGCATGAACCATTTTTGCAACTTCCAAATCACGCGTTACATAATTTACTTCATGCAATCAAATATTTCTCAAAACATAGGTAATCACCCTACCTTATTAACTAGTACTCCACCTAATCCTCCTTTTGAAGCATCCATACATAATAGAAATCTTAATACATTCTTAATACTTCTAATAAGAGTAGTTTTCAATAATTCTTTAAGTTATTCTTCCTCACATCCTTCCATCCACAAAAAAATTCTTATTCTTCTAGTATAATTCAATAATAGGATTCATGCTCTTTGAAAATCCTTCAATAAAATTTCTCCAAGCCCATAAAGTTATGGGCTTCATATACATAGTGGGAAATACCCATTCCATAGGAATCCACCATGATTCCTTCTCTTCAAATAATATATCTCGATTAATGAATCTTCCATTCATAAAATGAACATTTAAAGAGTTTACCATATAATTCCTTAAGACATTTCAATATTTTCCTTAACTATTCCTTATGCTCCCTTGATCTCCTAAAATATTAAGATATCATCCAAAAACACTTGCATAAACTTGTCAATATATTGTTGAAATACTTCATTTATTAGACTCATAAATACACCAACTATATTTTTCAACCCAAAGGGTACACCATAGATTCATAATTACCAAAATGAATCTTCAATGTTGTCATAGAAGCAACCTCTTTATTTATTCTCAATTGATGATATTCCAATGGGAAACACCTTATCCCTTCCATTTGATTGAAGAGATCATCAATTCTAGCTGATAGGTATTAATTTCTTACTGTATCTTTGTTTAAATTTTGATTAATACTACAAAGTATCCATGATCGATCTTGATTTTTTATAAATGTCATTGGTGATCCCAATAGTGATATTTTCGATTAATAAATATGCATATACTTTAGTACCTCCCTATGCATGTATTGTAACACATCCCTATTCCCTTTCTAACCTATTTATCAAGGAATTTGACATCTTTTGAAATGAACACATCATGGTTATCACTTCTCCATATAACACATGTTTTTGTTCTTAGATGTGTTTCTTTTCTTTCGTCAAGTAATGTGAAGGTATATGTTGCAATGGAGGATGTACACTTGAACCTTTAGACCTACCCTTCCTTTCTTTTTATCCTTATTATGTTGCACAAGAAATGGTTTAAGATTTAATTAATTTTAAATTTAAATATTTAAAACAACTAATAAAATTTAATATGAAAAATAAATAAATGGATCCAAGACCTAAATGTATTGAACTTAATCTGATTGCCACTCTTTTCACTATTAACAACTCATTATACATTTACATACAATGCATAATTAATTTAAAATTACATATCAAAATATATTTATTCAACCTTCACAAGATGAGTAAGGTTGCTCAATATATATATATATATATATATATATATATATATATATATATATATATATATATATATACATACTTTAGTCACTTAATTACAATTTTAATAATGTATATAATACAATTTAATTAGATATTTAATTACTTGTAACTCTTAGAATATATTTATATAGTGTGCTTTCACATCACCTAAAATTGTTATTTAAAAAAAAATCAAACAGTATCTTAAACTATGATTAATTTTATTAATATTAAAATATAACTAGCATTTTCACCAGAAGGGTGCAAAGACATGTTGATATGACTACAAAATGGAAGATCTTACTGTTAATGATACATCAGACTGAATCTTTCTAGATAAAACATTGGAAAACATTGTCAGCACATATTTGTTTTATTCGGCAGTGTTGATCGGGAAAAATGTCTCGATCAACATTTGGGGAAATCCATGAAGTAAATATTTGTGACTTAGATCTATATCTATTTAAGTGGTGGTTCTGACTAGTATAATGGGACTAGTTATCATTTTACACAACAAGTGTATAATACAGGAATAAATGAAAGTTAAACTATAACCCTAAGGTATGTATTTCATACATATTACACTAATATAATGTAAATTATAAGCCTATTAAGTAAATGTACCTGGGTTTTATTGAGTTGACATGCTTTCACAATTTTCTAATGTTAGTAATATAGATTAATAAGTAAAACTGGAAGTAATTACCTTAAATGATAAAAGTAATATTGGTTAAGTAGCTAATTCAAATTAGCTTTTAATGACAACAGAGGTGTAAAACCCAAGCAAGGAGTAAGTTCTTAGATTTATGTGGCAAGTTGGTTACCAACTTTGACTAATATAAATGTTATATTTTTTTTCTCAAATAGTATTCCTGCAAGGCTTTGCATTTCATTGAGGGAACATGAATTTGACTTATCTAAGAGTCGATATTATTTTGTGTTCCATATGACTTTACATTGAAGTTGTGTAACAACAACCTAATTTCATTTCCAGAGAATATCAATGAAATTAACTTGAATAACTACATTTCCTGGAAAAAAAGAGTAATTCTCTAAGGAGTCCTTACCTCTACTTATTGGGAAGCAACAGAGGTTCTTTGAATCCTCACTTCGATTGTTCTTGGGGATTTCTAATTAACAACTTACCAACTATAAGAAGAATATCTAAAAACATTCATTTTGTTAATTTAGGTTAGTTTTTTTTTTAAGACCATGTTGTGGTAAAAAACACCCCCCTCTATTATTCACTTAATTCTCATTATGGGGACTCTTTAACTGAATGATTGGTCATATTACTATTTGACTATTGAGAAATCAGATTGTTCTGATGAGTTCAATTTGTTTTTCTATCAAAACTCATTTGATCTCATTTGGACATTTGGTTTGCAAATAATGCCTAATTGAAAATTAGATGTTTTTCACTACTTTGGCCATATATAATGTATTTTAACTTTTATGTTATAAATTTGTCTCTTTGTAAATAATTACTTTTTTGTAAATATTATTTTTTATTTTGTATCATGCATTTCATAGCTCCCAAGACCAAGCCTTTTATTATGTAATGGCTTAATGTTTAAAAGTGGATTTAAACCTTTCACATTTAAAAAGTGGTCATAGTCGAAGGCTTAAAACAAGTGGCACAGACACACATAGACACACACATAGCATCAAAGCTATATTAAAAATATTCAAAGTCTGAACTCATATTTATATGGCTTATGGAAAATATTAAAAATTAATCAAAATCTAAAATCCAGCCATATAGCCGATGGGAGGACCTACCTTCCACATCATTACTCCCGCTCCCAATAGGTTCAAAAGTTATAGGAAAGTTTCGACTGAACAAGCTTTTAAAAACTCTCATACAACACTCCCTCCGATCTTCGATAGTGATATAACCTCCCGCTCCGATATGCCGATACACCTTGCCATAGAGATATTCTTCTTATAGTAGAAACATGCAAAAAGAAAGCTATATATACAACATGACAACATTAATACTTGGAATCTAATTTTACAAGGCGATATGGTTAGCGCGTTCTCGATTCTCACCTACTTGTTAATGGAATTCTGGGACACGTATCTGTGGAAGGCAGTAGCAGAAAGGCGTGCACCAGAAACATCAAGAGGGAAACAACAACACAACAGAAGCAACAAAAATTTCAACCTAAAAAGAAACAGAATAGATCAAGGTGAAGAGGCTAAATAGAGCACACGTCTGTCCACCAACTAAGAAGAGGGAGAAATAAATGAGAGTAATGATATATGACATAGAGCTTGGTGCTACTAATGATAGAGATCTTCTTGCAAGTGAGAATAAAGTCAGAATAAATGCACATAGTTGGTCCATTAATTAGATTAATGAATAAAATAGCCCCCGAGACCAAGATGTGTGCATAGGCTTTAAGCCTTAATCATTAAACAATGTGGCATATTGATTAAATATATATTGGAGCTTTTGGGCATTGAGACTTTGACATGAGAAGAATCCTTTTGGAAATCTCTAAAACTCAAAGTCCGATCCATCATATTAATGTGGTTATTTTCAATAAACGTATATTATAAAGTGGCGATTGGAAACTTCCGCTAAGGGGGCTATGATATTGGGTTGGAACATGGTTGGGAAGTGTTTAAAGGACCTAGGGAATAAAGCAATATCAGAGCATAGACACATTGGAAGGTAGGCGAATCGAAGAATCAAAACTTCCTAAGATGACAGCCTTTGAAAAGTTGTGATATGCATAAAGTGCTGATAGCGTTAAAAACTGCCGCAGGAGAACCAATAAGGATTAACAAATGATTTCATCACAAAACCAAAGGTTGATGGGCCCTTTTATCTCTCCTCTAGTGGGACTCATGGCAGCATATGATTGGTTTCGATAAGATACACATAGCAGCATATGAATGGCTCCGATAAAGACACATGGCAACATATGACTAGTTTGATAAAGCTACAGTGGCATCTAACGTCAGCATGACGTGGTGGTATGCAAGACACGTGGCAGGAAGTTTTGGTGTTTTGAGGGGCCTAAGGGAATAAATCTGGGTGATAGGTGGCTCCACTCATGAGGTGACACATGTAATATGATGACGTCATATTGGAGGTCAACATATCAGAGGTTGGAGATCGTAATATCAGCATATCAGAGGTCAGGATATCGAAGGTCCTGCATATCGACGCATCACATATCAGAGGTCAGGATATCGAAGGTCCTGCATATCGACGCATCACATATAAGAGGTCCAACATAATGGAAATTGCAACGTCGAAGAATCAGGTACATCGACACATTTCAATATCAAAGAATCAATACATCAGAAGGTTGGCGAATCAAAACTTCTTAAGGTGACAACCTTTAAAAATTTGTGATAAGTATAAAGTTCCAATAATGTTAAAAACTAACGGGGAGCACTGATAAATATTAACAAAGGATGTCATCGTAAAACCAAAGGTTAACAAGCCCTTTTCTTTCTCCTCTAGCAGGACACGTGGCAGCATATGATTGGTTTCAATAAGCTACACATGGAAGCATATGAATGGCTCCGATAAAGACACATGGCAACATATGATTGGTTCTGATAAAGCTACAGTAGCATCTGACGTTAGCATGATGTGGTGGTACAGTAGGACACGTGGCAGGAAGTTTTGGCGTTTTGAGGGGCCTAAGGGGACAAATTTGGGTGACACATGGCACCACTCACAAGGTGTCACGTGGAATATGATGACATCATATTGAAGGTCGGCATATCAGATGTTGAAGATTGCAATACCAGCATATCGGAGGTCAAGATGTCGGAGGTCCTGTATATTGGCACATTGCATATCATAGGTCTAGCATATCGGTGATCGCAACATCAGAGCATCAGATACATTGACATATTGCAATATCGGAGCATCGACACATCGGAAGTTCGACAAATCAGAACTTCTTAAGATGACAAGCTTTAAAAATTTGTGATATGTATAAAGTACCGATAGTGTTAAAAACCGTCGAGGAGTGCCAATAAAGATTAAAAAAGGATTTCATCACAAAACCAAAGGTTGACGGGCCCTTTTCTCTCTCCTCTAGTGGGACACGTGGCAGCATATGATTGGTTCCAAGAAGATACAAATTGCAGCATATGATTGGATCTGATAAAGACACATGGCAACATATGATTGGTTCCGATAAAGCTGTAATGGTATCTGACGTCAGCATGACATGTCGGTATGACAGGACACGTGGCAGGTAGTTTTTACTACAGTGGCATCTAACATCAGCATGACATGGCAATACAGTAGGACACGTGGCAGGAAGTTTTGGTGTTTTGATGGGCCTAAGGGGACAAATCTAGGTGACATGTGGCACCACTCACGAGGTTCCATGTGGAATATGATGATGTCATATTGGAGGTCGCATATTGGAGGTTGAAGATCACAATATCAGCATATTGGAGGTCAGGATGTCGAAGGTCCTACATATCAACGCATCACATATAAGAGGTTCAGCATATCGATGATTGCAACATCGGAGCATCAGGTACATCGGCGCATCACAATATTGCAGCATTGACACATTGAAAGGTTGGAAAATCAGAACTTCTTAAGGTGACAACCTTTAAAAAGTTGCAATATGAATAAAGTGACAATAGAGTTAAAAAGCGTCGAGGAGTGCCAATAAATATTAACAAAGGATTTCATCGCAAAACAAAAGGTTGATGGGCCCTTTTCTCTGTCCTCTAGCGGGACACGTGGAAACATATGGTTGGTTCTAATAAGCTACAAATGGTAGCATATGATTGGTTTCAATAAAGCTACAATGGTATCTGACGTCAACTTGACATGACAGTACGACAGGACATGTGGCAAGTAGTTTCGACGTTTTGAGGGGTCTAAGGGGTCAAATCTAGGTGACACGTGACACCACTCACAAGGTGCCACATTGAATATGTTGTCATCATATCGGAGGTCGTCATATCAGAGGTTGAAGATGTCGACACTTTATAACAGTTGGCAATTGGAAACTTCTTATAAGGGGGCTCCGATATTAGGCTAGCACATGGTTGAGAAGCATTTAAAGGACTCAGGGCATAAAGCACTTAACAAAGGAGAAATATCCCTTGGCGGGAAAAAAATGCCCTGGCACCTATAATCATAGGCACTGGAAGGTCATAGGCAGTGGTCCTATGATGAGAAATGCAGGGAGGAGCTAAGCGCAGAAGGTCTAAGGACATCAGAACTCGGTGATTTGTAATGTCTTTGCAAATGAAGTTCCGGTGAGTTAAAGCTCTCATATAGCACTATGGTAATGTTACAAGACATATTGGGTTCTAATAGTGTAAAGCAGAAGAGTTAAGAGATGGATGAGTCGGCAACTATAATTCTGGAACACCACTAAGGCCACCACAGTTGATCACTCCCAGCCATAGAAAGTGGGGAATTCAAGTGGTTAAGGGGAAGAAATATCGGCTTCATCCTTGGGTCCTTTTTTAAACTTTGATTCAATAACTCAAGTCAATAACCACCGTCGAATTGGTATATTCTTTCTAAGACGAATATGCTATAGTTTCATGAGGAAGAACCTCATAATAAAAAGAATATCGGCTTAATTATAAACTATAGTTATTTATTTTATTATTATTATTATTATTACATTACTTTTACAATAATTATTATTACATCAATAATTTTAAATGAATAAAATATCGATATTTAATCTTTTAGTAAAAAATTATAACCAAAATTTACAATTTTGAAATTATTTTTACTTTAAGAAACTTAAAATAAGTACCTTTCATAATTATAATTCTCGTCAAATAGTTATGTGTGACTGATTTTGATACTTGAATTGACAGTCACAAGGGTGATATATCTAATATAAAAATCACGAACTACTTGGAGGGCAACCAATTTATTGATTAGGGATGGAATTCATTTAAAATAGGTTTATAGGTTTATTGTTAATTTTATTCTACTACATTCTACTCAAGAGTGTACCCTAAAATATAAGAAAAAATCATTATATCTAAATATACACTTAATAATGAATTAAAATTATATATATTCTTAATAATAAATTAATTAATTTCTTATGGTGTTCTGGATTGATGGTGAATGGGATTACTATTAAGGTACTCCTTGTGATAGGTCACTGGTTCAAATTTCCCATGGGTGCTAACCTAAAGTAATAAAAATGAATTTAGGGGTGACAAAATGGGGAGGGATTCTTTGCAATCTCGAAGGAATATTAATTGACAAGTATGCTTCAGGCTTAGGAAGAAAGACAAAAAATCAAGCAAAGGTTTATGGTCTCCACCTGCAGCTCCTCTTAGCCCAGAAGAGGGGAATTAGTGACATCACAATCCTAGGGGATTCCTTTCTTTTCATAAGGCATTTATGGAAAAACTCCCCTGCTCAAGATAATAATCTAAAACAGATGCAACAACAAGCTCAAGATATTCTCCTCGCATTCACCAACTCTCATACTTTGCATATTTTAAGGAACCTTAACTCATAGGCCGATCTATTGGAAAACAAGGCCTACCACTTGAAAGAAGGGAAAATAGAAGTCAATGGGCCTACTGGTTTTTCACCCATCCACTAAATAGTTCCCATGGTGTCCCACTCTAACTTCCCCTCTCCTAGTCCCACCCGTAAAAGGAACAAACTGGTTATAATACCACCCCACAAGGTGCATTTATCATTCCCCTCCATCCTGCTGCCTTGTCACTCCATGACATCAACCCACTTCTCCTCCCCGCTCGTTTGCATGATGTTTCCCTCCCCTCTCACCATGATGCGAGGCACTCATTCCAGTCCCCATGTGACATTTCCCAAGCCAAATATATTGCTAAGTGTGTGATCATTCATGTCCTCTCCATCATCCAAGTTTTATCTCAAACATCTTCAATGGTACCTCATGCGAACTCCCTCAACTTGTGCTCTGCATTTACTCTCCCTGGATCAGATTAGACAACCCAACCATTTGAGATACAAGTTGCGTGAGGAGGAAATACCTGTACTTAACAGAATAATAATGGAGCCGCCTTGGGATCTTGGTGGTTTGGGCTCCTCTCTGCATCACCACACAGGCACACGCATGGTAATTTCTTTAAATCAATCTTGCGTTGTTATAATTTTCCCATTCTGATGATTCATTATAGGTCTAGTATGAGACTAGCTAGGATCTGGTTTCACTCTCTCAATGAGGGGAAGTCAGGCGAGACATGTACTCGAGAAGAAGTTTTACTAGTTCTGGGTTGTGCCTCTCTACTAGGGTTTTTTTGCTTCACCCAGAGAGCTTCACGGGTTGAAATTCTTCAAAGTTGCTTCAATTTTCCCACTCTTTGAGTTTCTTATAAGCTCCAGTTCCCAGCTCTGTGATTCGATCTCAGTGGTCTCTGCAGGAAAATTGGCCTAGTGAAGAGGAGCTTAATGGGAAAATAAAGTGTCAAGGAACCAATCAAGTTCCTCTACCTCCCTTCTATTTTTGTGTTTCTCTAGAGTGGTGCTCTGTTTCCATGGCTTCTGGTTCTTGGGGTTGTCACCATGCTTGTTCAGGCATGGTGGTGAGAAGTAATTTAAAGAATTTTTCCATGTATAGGACGTACCCTCTCTCTGCACCCTTGATTTCCTCGGTCTATGACAAATGCATTAGTGAGCATGCAAAGATGAGGGCTGAAATCTTTGACCTCCAAGTTCTGCTACATAGACAAAACGATGTGGCCACTAAAATGTGGACATCATTGAAACTAAGAGAAAAAAAATTGCTCACTTGGAGGATGAGGTCAGGGCACACTGAAGCATGATAGAAGACCTCCAGTTTTAGGTGGCTAACCTGAGAAAGAAGACAAGAGCTCAGGCTTTGACTTAAATCTCCTGATAGATCCTGATGAATAATTTGCAAGCGTAATGGTTGGTTTCTACTACACCCTTCTTGTTATATTACAATTTTGTGAGGTCTATACTATTAGAATAATTAGAGTATTGTTGTTTTTGTAGTTAGTAGTGGAAATTGGGCATGGGTTGGTTGTTTGCAACTATTGAATTTGACACCCATTGATGTAATTTAATTATAAATTACCTGAGTATTTTGTCGCATACGAATGCAGATTTAATAGAAAAGTACTCACTGTTGTTAAAACAAATAATGAATGAATGAATTATTATATTCTAGTACATCTTACTTCTTATTATCCAGTTGTTGGCAAGTATAACATAATAGATATTGTGTTGACCATCCATTAATTTGCTTTGATTGAAAAAATTGAATTGTAACATATAATGTTTACATTGTAAAGCAAAAATCATTTATTTTTTTAAATATATTAATTTAATTTATTTAACATTTGATGGTTCTTTTCATATTGTTCTTATTCTGTAATGATGACTTCATACCACCTACAACATAATTAAAGAACACCACCGACTTTAGTCTACCTTTTCATTTTCTACGGTTGATTAGAAAAACAGTTGTCATTATTTTCGAGGGTTGATTTGACTCCATTTTAATATGTGGGCAACGTTGAGTCGAGACGACTGCACTCAGTGAGGAGAATATTATGCAATTGATGCCACGTCCAACGTTTCCCAACAAGAAAACTGGCCTCTCGTCTGCACAGTTAATTGATGCCACGTCCAACATTTCCCAACACGAAAACTGGCCTCTCGTCTGCGCAGTTAACATGCCCAATGGCACTATCCCCATCTTCGTGAATCAAATACAACTACAAACATTCCAGAGCCCTTTCAAATTCCTTTGTACCTTGAGACCCTCTCTCAAAATCTCCAATTTATGCAAATGGGTCCAGTGATTAAATTTGTAAACCTAATTTAATATTTGGAAGCACTGAAGTTGTGCCTATGTAGAAACAAAATTACATGATTAAACCAAGATACAGAATAATTCACCTCGATATTTATTGGTACCAACATTTTTAAGATCACAAGTTATTCTACGTTAATAACGGGATTTGCCTATTGTTTGCAATATTGAAATACTCCCAATGATAGCGATTTAAGAGAATAATAAAGCTTCCTTGGTTTGAAATATTGAAATACTCATGTGATATAGGTTTTTAGAAAATAATAAACTTTGGGCAATCCATATATAAATGTGAACTTATTGTGATACTTTATCTGCATAAGTTCAGAATCATTGCACTTTTGGAAATATTTTGTAGCACTGGCATTTGAAAATGAAAAAGGAAAGAGTCAATGCAAAGTATATGTCCAATTCTGTAACCTCATAAATATACCAATTAACTGCCATTTTTAAGTACTATTCGGTCAATCAGATACTCTGCTCTATAATTGATTTTTTTTAGAATGTCAAAAGAGAATTTGGCTTATCACACAGTCTGATTTATCATAATCATAATATTCCTCAGAGTCTCGAAACCTTGAGTTTCACTGTGTTACCGTTGGTTTGTTGAAATCCGCTATAAGTATCATAATTGAAATACGCAAAAGGTGCCGCAAAGTTAGTGGTCATGGAAAGAGTCTAGTTATTGAATCCACAGTAGGTGCCTATAGCACACATTCACCATAAAAATGCAGAAGTTTTGTATGGCTTAGTTAGCTAATGGCGAACAGAACCTGTTGGGGACCTTCAAACTTTGATGATGAGAACTAAGTCGATACAGAACTCGTGCAGCTGGGTCGTTGCATTCACGCTCTCAATAATTACCACCTTTGTTCATCGTTCTCCGTTTTATACCTTGTTTTCTTTTTGGAAACTCTGTATTTCACCGATTTATCTCCATAATCATTTGGCGGTTCTTAGTTTTTGAAATCGTGGAATGATTGACCAGATTTGAGGAAAACTGGCACTCGATAGTACCATAGGAATTTTATTCATCTGGGGCTGATATTGAAGCCTTCCGGGCTTTGACGAACCTATCACTTTTATGTTTCAAAACAAGATTTGAAGTTCTCAGTATCTTGTTTAGAATTTTAAAAGTGATCCTGTGTATGCTTCATTGTTAAATTAATTAAGCAACAATGTTGCGAGGGCTCATTGGACTAGTATTTCAGTATTTCTTTTAAACTCTAAGATGCTGGAGTTCTAAATTTTATTATTATTATCATATAGAAAATTTAGTGTTTGTTTTGGACAGTATGATAAGTCTACTGTAGTGATTCAACAGAGTTACATGCCATTAGGTAGGCTGGCATTTCTGTATTTGTACTCAAATCCTTTTGTTTTGAAAGAATTTCCATTTCTTAACTGTATTTGAAAGTTCTGTCCTTAGCTCTACAAACGAAAAGAGAGTTAGAAGATCTATTTAAATCCCAAAACAAAATACTTAAATGTGAAATCAAATTTGAATAGGATGGAATATACAAATCATTCATCTAGTTCTTTTGAGGTTGAAAATGGTAGGTTGTCCGATACCGCTGTTCAACGCTTGAGTTGGTTGAGTTAATGGTATGCATCACATGGAAGCCTGCGTAATAGCAGAAATGTTTAACCATAGCCATGCAAGAGCTATGGCATGGATCAAAAACCGTCCAACCGATGATCCCATTCTGCAAGCAGAGCCAAATACGGTGAAAAAATATCTGCAAAGTACGAATATCCATACACGTGTCTTTATTTTATAGCAACGGGCAGTATAAACAATTCCAAAAAATACAAAGAAGTTCAGAGAATACGAGTCAATTAAAATGCCCACAACAAATCATTCGTATTTATTCACAAGGCGGAAGAAAGTGAAAGGATTTTGTTTGTTATTTTTAGTGCACACTGAGATCGACGATGTTCTTGAGGCTTCTACTACGCAATAGAAATTCCTATGAATTACAGACACATGTTTTTTCTTTAAATCTGTGACCATCAAGGAGGAAGGGTTGGTTCTAGGACATGTAGCAGATGTATCTGACTTCTTTTGTGTTTCATTTGTTTTTTTAGGTTTCATATTTCCATGTAAATCAATTACAGTAAAGGTGCCAATTTGAACATTAGTTCCATAGATTAATGGGATTTCTTGATCATGATTTTGCCAATTTGAACACTAGTTCCATTTAATGGGATTTCATGATCATGATTTTTATGGGAGGGTAAGTCATTGGATGTTTTAAAGCCACTAATGTTTTTCCAGAAACCAATTACAAATTAAGATGAATATTTAATACAAATTGGATGGTGAATATTTAATACAAATTGGATGGTATTGAATGGATAAATGGTCAAAAATAATGTTTTAGTGATTCTTATTTGTGAGTTTTACAGAGTTAGAGATGGTTATATGCAGTGAACTGACATTGAAAAGTTTCAATGTGTATTTATGCACTTTTTTGAAGTGAGTATATAAGTCATTGAAATAGATTGTAATCAGGTTTAAATATCACAATCTCTTATTTTATTTGATGAAAGATCTTTCTATTTGGAATTTTACATTCTCATATTTTATCAAGATATTTTACAATACTTTTATTTTAAATTATGTATAGTATTGAATTAATAATATATTTTTTTTACTATTTAATGATGGATGAAATTATTGGTGTTGTTACATTCAATTTAAATAACCAATTTCACTATTTTGACATGTCCAAGGAAATATAATATCAAGGGAATTATAATTCACCAAAAAGTATGGAGGGGAATTTCAGATTACACATATGGGGGTTCTTAAGTGGGCATTTTAATAGATGTAGTTTGTGTTAGTGATGGGGCCAGCCCACGTGGTCACCACTTGCCTCCGCTTAGGTGGACTTATGCTATTGAACTGGTTCGTATATTATGGTAATTGAAAAGTGATTTTGGTTTAATTAACAATCAACTTGCTGTACTTGGTGTTGATCCTCCGTTGGACAACTGTCCTCCTCGAACTTGCCAAACCCTACCTCACTTTTTGGTTACCCGGTTCGCGCCTCTATGGTCATTCTTGCCTTCGACGTTTGGCTGCAAAGGTCTCTGTGTTGTTTTGGCTCGACGCTTGGTTGCAAAGGTCTCTGTATTGTTTTTGGCTCTGCCTCTGAGTCGTTTCGGTCTGTGATGAAACCCCTTTGGATTTCCGCCGGTTCTGTGGTGCTATGAAGTCGTTCAGCTATGCCTTGTCGTTACTGTGTGGGTCTATTCGGCTTCTGGTTTTATTGGTAAGCTGCTATGGTTTCACCGTGCGTTCATTTCGTTTTCGTGCCCGTAAGAACTGTCTCTGGTTCGCTTTTGTGGTTACTGTCTGGTCTGGCCTTCTTGACAAATCTGTGGTTGATGGCTATGGTGAAATAATGCTTCGTCCGCCCAGTTCGTTAGTCGCACAGGTCAATGGAAACTCCAGCTTCGTTCTTCTCCGGCGCTCGCTCTCTGGACAAGGTATGTCACGGTTCCCTGCTATAGTTTCTTCTCCTCCGTTTGCACCGTGGCTAACGATTTGCAGCCCCTCTGTGGACAGGGGTCTCTGTTTCGGGGTTCTGTTGGCCTACTGCTCCGGCACGCTATCAGGTATGCTCGTTCTTCTTTCTACACACTCAGGGTTTACATTTGCAGTCTTATGGTGCCAATTTCCCGTGCGAGGGTTTTGTGGGAAGGTAACCCTGACCTCCCACCTTCTCTGTTTTGTACAGGTGTGGCCGGCTCCCGTAACTGCACAGTGGCTTCCGTCGATTTCCTCCGGGTAGTCTTACTCTCGTTTTACTTTCTTGTAGTGGTTCTTGGTCCTGGTCACGATTGCAGTCGTTTGTTGTATGACATGTCTGTCTTTTCGTTGGGTCTGGACTTTCTGGGTTTGTCAAACCCTTGGCCGCAATGTAGGAGGGTTTATGAGTCGGTTGTAACCCTGTTTGGCTACACCTCGATGCACAGTCTATGTAATTTTTAAGCAGAAGAATACAATGTAATATTTAAATGATAGTTAGACTCGTTCACTGGGAATTCTGGTTGCTTACCCGGTTAGTGTGGTTGTCTGGTTCGACCCTTTGAGGGTGCTGGTTCTTTCCGCCTTTTGTTCACTTTCTTCTCTGCCAGTTCATAGCTTCTTGGATACTGTAAACACTGTTGATATAAAAGAATGAAATAGTTACACAGCACTGTATATACAGGTTTTTGTTACTGAGGACATTTGTAAATGAACAGTTTGTTTGCTTGTGCACTGAATAAGATGAAGGAAATAAAATGTGTATTCTATTATTCTCATGTAAATGCTCCGTCGCTGAACCCCTCTGGGTTATCTTGTTTGTCTCTTTATACAATGTTTTTAGGCAGTTTGTTAACTGCTGGTAGTTATTCAATTACAGTTTGTTTTACAGTTACCATAGGCATGATTTTCTTGGCTATCAATTAGTTTACTTTGCCTGCCTTTTTACCATAGGGATTCGTTGTCAAGCACCTACTGACCCTAACCTACTATTATCATCTCTAACTAGAATCTATTACAATATTTTGAATATAATGAACAGAAATTTAAAATAACAGAAAGTTAATAGTGTAGTTGACCATGGAAGAAATAAAACAAAAACATAAAAATTTGACAGACTTGCTGTCCGTTCAGTGAACTGTGTCTCACTCCCAATCTTCTTCAGAAATTTTGTTCGCCCTCTCTCGTTCCTCACCCTGTCGACCAGATGCTCCTGCATCAGTTAGATATAGCTTGGAGATGCATTTCTCTAGAATTTTCCTCAACTAATCATAATGGGGGGATATCTAGAAGAAATAACTTAGATTCCTTACATTTAGATCTTGTGACAGATTTTTCATCACAATGATAATAGACGTTGAGAAGTTGATGTTCTATTGCTTATGTTGGGGTTAACTTGTTGGTTGAAAACATATGTCTCCAGTGTGTTTGTGTTGTTGAGTTGTAGAACCAAATTAAAGATAAGGTTCAACCTTTATTTGTTTCTTAGATTAAGCTATCATGAAGAATTTATGTTTTGTTTTCCAAATTAAGCTAACATGAAGAATTTTTGGTTTAAGCTTATAATAGAAATGAAAGTTTGCATGAATTGCAACTATTTGTTTGGGAAATATTGGTATGTAAAATTGTGAAAATCTTGATTACTATTTTAAAACTCTACATTTTGATTATAATATTTAGATTTTTTTTTGAGTCATTATTTTGAATGTAATTAAATTGATTGAGTTGTAAATTTTATAAATAAAAATTTATGAGTATTTGTATTATTTAAAGACTTTTTGAAATTATCTAACTGTTTTCCAATTCTAAAATTTAATTATGAACTTAGAATTTAGTTATGAGCATGTATTTAGCACTGAGTGCTATTTTTGACAAGATGATCTTCCCAAATATTCTATGCCTTTGGTGTATCTTTGCACCTTTAGGAGCAATTGCTAATAACTAGTGTATCTACTTTGTGTGGTGTCAATTCTAGTTATGTAGAGCCTGCAACATAATAACTAATGTGTCCTACTTTCGTGAAGTGGCCTTGTTTATTTAATTTTGACGGCAGTGTCTTAAAGGAGTGACGATGATATTATGTGATAAACATCGAAAAGTTGAAAAATATGTGGATTTGTCAAGCTGGACTATACATCGTAATTTCCTATAGTGCTAAATATGATGATACAATTTACCATCATTATTATGACATTGCCACTTCATTTCTTTGTTTAAACGATTTTGATACACAACAATACCAAACTATTACACAACTAAAATCTCTTCTTTGTTACCAGGTTTAGGCATCTCACTTATGACGGTGGTAGGTGTAATACAAATGTCTAACTAGTACTTATAATATTATGTATTATTATTTTTTTGGGTCACCTTTAACCATATTTATTTTCATAAAATTGTCATAACTACTAAATAAGATACATTTATAAGATTTTGCAAAATATATTAATCTATATTTACAATATTATTATTATTATTATCATCTCTATTGTAGGGAATGGATATTGCATTGAGTTTTTGGTCAAACTCGTATTAGTTTGGGTTTGACCATTTTTTTTGCAAAATTTCTATGGTTGAACATTTCACTTTGAAATTTATTATTTTCTAAAAATAATTTAATTTATTTATCTGTCATTTAATTGGCTATTAAATTGAACATGTTATTGTTGATTGCCTAGTTTAATAAACTATTGCAATAATGATAATGTACTTGTGGTCAGGTCATAAAACCTTATTATATTACATCTTGTGAGGGCTATTGGTTCTTAAAAAAAGAATTGCATGGTTCACTGCCACCTTAACAATGTGTCGTCTTTAATGCCTTTGTACCAAGGCAACGCTAGTTGTATAACATTGGTGATAACATAAGTCTTTCACCTTTCCTTTCCAAATCCTTTGTACCCAGTGAATTGACTCTTTTTATAAAATATATTCACCTTGAAATGACAATTGAAAACATACTTTTGAAAAAGTTAATGACGATTGGAAAGGTAAATGGAGAGTTGTCATGTAATGCTCTAATGAATTTATTTTCTAAGTACAATGCCACAATCTTTCAATAAAAAAAATCACAACTTTAATAATTAAAAGAATTAATTTTAGACTCTTATAGTAAATGGATTTAAGGTATTTATTTTTGTTTTAAAATAAATCTCATAAAAATCTCGTACCCCATTTTTAAAGTTTTTATTGAACACAGAATCAAGAACTATTAAAAAAATCATTATTTGATAAATTAAATTTGTATTTCATGATATAAAGTCAAGTTAATCTTTACCATTAATTATTTAATCATTTATATAAAAACATTTTTTAATAACATTTAATACTAAACGTTTATAGTTTTACAATTTTTAATATTATAAAAAATGTATTAACACTTATTTAGGTTGGAAATAAATAATTTGTAATAGAACTATGATTAACGCACATTCATATACAAATAGTTATATGCTAAATTTGAATCTTGTTAGCATAGTGAACGACATCCACATAAGATAAAAATGGTCGCCAAAAATATCCTATTAATTTTATTCAAATCTTAAAAAAATGATACATTAGATACGTTTTTAAACATAAAATAAATACATACACATTTTAAAAATATTAAGATGAATATTATAAAAAAGGAAGTATGTATACTATCTCCTCCAATGGAATGGACATAGTTATATTAGAGACAAAATCCAATAGTATGTATACTATCTCCTCCAATGGAATGGACATAGTTATATTAGAGACAAAATCCAATCCATGTTAATATAGATGACAATGTTTCCAACCATATATTTAGCTATTGACTTGGATATCCATGTTCTTAGGTCAATGTAAACATTTTATTAATACTTCACAACTAGCATATTTTTCTTTTGGACAACCATCTAACATTTGACAACTTGCATATTTGTTATTAGGCATATATTTTCTAGCACATATTGACTTGCATATATTTGTTGTTTACCGTTTTCAACCAATATTTAATTATCAATGACCCTACACCCTCACAACATGCTTATTTTTCTTATCAACCACCTTTGAACATCTAATTATTTATTATTAATGTGTGCAAGCCTTTCCATCTATTTTAATTATATTTAAAATAAGTAGTAAAAACTAACTAAAAATATAGCACTTATTTTTTAAACATACCTTAAAATCTAAAAAAATATATATTTAAATATAAATTCAATAATAATTTTTTTGAATTAGGTTATGATATAATACTTATAATTCATAACGTGTTTGGTACAATTCTCAAAGTGCATTCTTTTTATATAATTTTCAAAACGAAAACTTTATATTTAAATATAAATTCAATAATGAATTTGTTTGAGTTAGCTTCCGCATATAATACTTACAATTCATAACATGTTTGGTAGAATTCTCAAAGTGCCTCTTTTTTTTTTTAATTTCAAAACGATTCTTATGGTGCATTTTTTTGAGGGGGATTCCATGATATAATACGTGTAATTCACAGAGTGTGCAATCCTGGGAACGATTTTTAGAGGTTAATATTCATAAACAATCCCCAAAAAATGTAGGTTAAGTGTGTTAATTCAAGTTTGATATTAAGTGTACTATTTCAACTAATTATGTTATAATATTAAAAAATATTTTATGTTAGGGTAATTATTTATACGATAAATAAAATAACTATGGTTTTATTTTAATTTGGGATTTATTATAAGTCAAGAGATCAAATTTTTCAAGATGCAATTTTTTTTGAAAATATAACTTGAAAATAAATTTACACTTTAAAATGGATTTATATTTTTTTTAATAATACCATTATATTTATAAATTTTACATCTCTATATAAAAATATTCGTGTTTAATTTGATTAAAATATTGATTTAATTACTATAAAATACCCACGGAATATTTTTTTATAGTAATGGGGGATAGAAGGTTTAGATATATCTCAAAAGTAATTATAACATTTTTTGCAATTATATTTAATTAAAAAATTTATAAAATAAAATATTTATAAAATATTTTGATTGTGCAATGAGTTAAAATTTTTGGGCATTAGTATCGATATTGTCACAAAGTTTATTTACAAGCTAATAATATCCACGATAAAATGGAAATGAATATTCGTGGTTAAGAATATTGTTATCATGTATGATTATTGTAAGTATTGAGTTTTTATGCACTTATTAGTTAAATTTAAATATGGTTATGGTTACATAATGATTATTTTAATTTATGTGATAAAATGGATCTTAATTTATAGCTACTACTTATATGTTATATAATTTTAATGTGATATGTATATTATGATTTTCTTTTATCAAAAAGATGGTTCGTAATTTTATTAATATAAACAAAATTACATTATAACAAAATTAATCTTATTAATCTGATTACTTTTTAATTTTTATTATTAATTGAGCCAACATCTAAATGTTTACATTCATTTACTAACACTACAACATATCCCTCATACTGGACTCTATCTTAGTTTTAATTTTTTATTATTTATTAATTGAGCCTACATGTAAATGTTTACAAACATTTATACCTCTAGAGCATCACCCCCATACTATGTTGTAGAGTGCTTATGCAAAATTATTTCTTCTAAATAGATTGTTTTAGTTAACTATGTTGATAGATATTTTCCCATTTAAACATAGATTTTTTTTTTAATCTAAATATTTACCTTATGGTCATAAATGAAAGATGTAGGTATGTTATAGTTGTTTCCTTTATATCAATGGATGGAATTTCCAATATTAACTACACTGCATCACTAAATCTATGTTTACCTTTTTCACATTTACCTAATGCAATTATAAAACTACCATACAAATTATGAAATAATAAATGGCATCGTGTGAATAAATTTACCTTTTCACATTTACGTAGTCTAATTATGAAATTACCATGCAAATTATAAAAAAAAAAAATGTCATGTGGATATATGTTCACTTTTTCACATTTACTAATACAAGTATAAAATAACCATGCAAATGATCAAATAACAAATGACATTAGATGAATATATGAGATTATAAAAAGAATAATTTTTCTAGAGAATTATTTATTTCTTCATTTATTTATTTGTAAGGTGAATTTCTATTACTACAAGGAATATTTCTACATCAAAGGTACTTCAAAATATGTCCAGGGCTCTTCCTTGGGAGGCCGAAGGGGGGGAGGATAGACCAAACCTAAAATTGTACCCTTCAAAGGGTCAACAAAGAACTACATATCATAACTTAGTTGAAACAAATCATGATTATACTAGAACTTATAGCCATGTGCTCCCAAACACATGATGTGAACAAAAGAAAGACAAAGACAAAATACATTATAAACTCAAGGAATTGGTTCTGAGTTTGAACCAGATACTCGTTTTGGGCTTACTTGATCTCCAAGGGGTTGTGGTGACGCCGACAGGAGTCCCAAGTGTCGTTCAATTCAACCCAGTGTTCGGTCCATCTTGTTAAATCTACAATCATTACATTTCAAATACCCATGAAGATGATCCAATGCCCAGATCATATCTCCTCTCACTTCTTGGTCATCCATAATCACTTAATCCAAGAGAAAATTTAGTTTCCATATATATTGACAACCTACATATATTGACTTGTTTGGGTTTGCATCTGGCCAATATATGGGGCCGAAGATTCCCATTCTACCCTAACCATTGCATCTAGGATTTTTGCACTTTTTTTACCTGCTTCTTGTTCCACACGGTGTAGTTCTTCCTATACATGTTAAGGGATTTGATCCCTGTATCAAGTTGTGGTTGCTTCCACCCCGTCTTGGAGGTGGTTGTTACCTCATCTGCGTAGTGATGTTAAGGTTGCAAAACCCCTTTCTCATGGCATAGTGGTGCTACTTGCTAAAGAGCATGCTGGGATTTGGGACCTCCTTTTCTGAGTACGATTGAACAGTGCCAACTAAGAAAGGATACTAGTATTACAATTTTCCATACTAGACAGTTCCACACCTTGAGTTTTGTGACAATGTGGTTTCATTTTTCTCCTTCCAAGGGTGCTTCTATGGTGAAGATCTAATATTGTGACCATATGCCATGTCCACTAGCCTTCCAGAGTGTAGGGGGTGATCGTAATTTGTGTCTAGCTCCCACTTGTTGGCATATACAAACCTTTTTCACCCAGTCAAATTCCCCGAAGCACCTTGTGATTAGTCTCAGGCCCTTGACCCCAAACCTAAGTCCTATTAACCACCTAGAAATATAATTCAAACGTTTTCCCACACCCTTC
The DNA here is from genome assembly GCA_031772625.1 of Pinus tabuliformis. Classification (NCBI taxonomy): domain Eukaryota; kingdom Viridiplantae; phylum Streptophyta; class Pinopsida; order Pinales; family Pinaceae; genus Pinus; species Pinus tabuliformis. The sequence continues at coordinate 562,822,400 of CM062804.1, read as the reverse complement.
CCTCCAACACCACTCTTATAGGATGGAAGGAATGAAAAAGATAATCCCTCCCTTCTAAACCTTGAGGAACCAAGATTTTATTCCTAGATAATTCCAAGTGTATTCTAAGGGTCTTCAAGCAAATATTTGTAACTAGTGCCTGCTAAAGAAGATTGCCTAGGAGTGAGCTATCTAGTTCTGCTCTACCCCTGTTATCCCTTCTAACATCAACAATTCTTGAACCCACAGATAAAATAATGACAATGACACTGCAAAGCTAAATTACAACAACTGGGAGAATGTTAGTTACCTAGGGGACGTGTATTGAGGATATACAACTGGCTCCGGAACCACCCCTTCATCTAGGCCATTGTCTTTTGTTTTTTCCCCTCAATGAGTAGGTGTGAGGCTACTAGCCTCCCACTCCCCCTTGAGACTATGTGTTCAACACCTAGAGATGCCCCCCCTTGCAATGCAGCTACACTAGATTCAGATTTGGCCTCTCCTTTCCAGCACCCTCATGATTACTCCATTAAAATTTATACATTCTCCTTTTATTATCCAACCTGCCACCCTCTGTAGCACCATACCTTGCATCACTTCTAAGTTAATACCATTAACGAGCTGCCTATGCCTCCTGCATGGAAAATATACACCTCGTGATTTTACCATCCATCGCACAAAGGTTCTAACCAATCTCCATTCGTTGGCATACCTACCCTTGGTGAATCACCTGATTACTTAAATTTAGCGAATAATCCAGTCTGTCTATAGGTATGTTTTGGGAGATCATCCCCTCCTTTTCCATTGATTATCGACTAACAAACTTAACCTTCACACTACACACCCCCTTCATTCCCTTTATCGCATACATTGTTTGGCATGACATAAATTACATCCCATAAGGCTCTCTTCTACCAACTTGTACCATTTGTGGGGATGTGTTGCCACATTCCCCTACCCAGTGGTCAAGTGGGGCGGTGGTAGGAAGTTATCCCAAAGGTCACACTGGGGGGGGGGGGGGGGGGGGGGTGAATCAGTGTGAGGTCAATTCCACAATTTCACAATCATACATCCATCTAACAATGAACCATAAACATTATGTCATTAGTTATAATAATGCGTCATCATATAAGAAATATAACAAAAATCCATCACATCACAAAGAGACATAAATTTTTAGGTGGAAACCCATTCGAGAGAAAACCAACAATCTTCTTCTTCTTTATCTTGAATTTATTTACATCAATTTGTAGGCTTTGACCTACTAGAGGCAACTACCCCCAAGGATTGCACGTTGCCACTTATGGTAGGCTACAACTTTATTGAGGTAACAACCTTGAAATTGAAAGAAACTACTCATGGTATGCTACAACCTGATTGAGGGTCCAACCTCAAGAATGAGTAGGCTTCAACTTGCTCTAGGCTCCAACCTCAGTAGTGGTTAGGCTCCAACTTGATTGAGGCTCCAACCTTGAGAATGAGTCAGATTCAACCTGCTCTAGGTTGCAACCTAATTGAGGCTCTATCCTCAGTGGAGGCACCCGCCTCCTTCTTCAAATTCCTTATGGACCTCTATTTCATCTCATTTTCAAATTGGATCCACTGTCATCATATATGACCACATCTTCATATAAAGAGATTGTCACAACCTATACCACCATCTCAAATGGCACATACTATCGTTGCAACCTGCAAGCACTATTATTTGAACCATAAACTCCATCAACCTACAAACATCGTCACTATTGAAAACTGTAAACATTGTTGTTTCTCATACTCTGCTTCAACTAGCTCAACAATCTGGCCACTCAAATGCCTTCTTGGAACTTTATTTTCACCACATATAAAAGTTAATATATCTTGTTCATAGATTCTCAAAAATATATCCAATATATTCTATCCATTAAAATAGTGTCAAACGAACTTCACATATTTCTAGTTACATTTGTCTCTGATTCTTGAACATCAAACTTCTTTCAGAATCAAATTTGGGCTAATAATGAGCCCTAAAACCCAAAACAATCATATACAACTATATACCAAGTTAAATATTTTATGAAAGATATTTTTCTAGGTGCATCTTAATAGAATATCTAGTGATGGCCACTGGTGGTCAGCTAAATGTTAGACAAAATGGACCACATATATAAAATTACTATTATTATTTGTTGACTTGTGTGACTCAAACCAAGGACCAAGGACAAATCACTAAATTTCCTTACCAATTCCATTGAATGATGTTACTTGATATAATATGCTCACCTATTTGTATTATGACATGGTTAGTCTAATGCATATTGAAGATATGGAAGTCCTTGTCACGTTAAAGGTTTCAAACTGATGCAACCAATCATGTACGTGACCAAAACTAGTGCGGTCACTCATGTATCAATGTAACCAGTATCAAATTAATATAACAACAATAACTTGGGATCTTGTGGATGCGTTATTGTGTTATGTGATTAACGTGCTCTTGGCATCTTAGGATTTTATGGTTGACAAAAGCCTACAAACCGATGAAAGTCATTAAACTTTGGAGGCCATTTTCAAGAGATCTACTCAACCTTTTTCTGAGTCGTCTATTATGGCAGGTTCCTAAGTCTGAGCAAAAGCTATTGTAGCCATCTAGAGGCTCATTTGTATTTTTTAAGACATTTTAAGCTACTAAAAGTGGCCTCCTCACTAAAGATCAAGGGACCAGAGACGTAGTCCATACATTGGACGAACTTTGCTATCAAATCTCTTGTGAATTTTACTTGTGTTATTGTCTTGTTTACGTTTTCTACAATTCCTCCAAGTTCTTCAAAATTTTATTATGTTAATGCAATTAAATGGTGATATAACATGAAAACACACTTGAATGATTTTTGAACCAAATTCATTTACAAAAATTTCTTGGATCAAATGGTATCAGAGTGATTTTACAGTTTGGTTCATGAGTGTGCATGATCACCAGGGACAAGCTTAATTGAGGTGAAGGAATTCTTGTGGAAGGAAATCTAGAGATTTTATTGAGAAGATAAATAGCTCAAAGTGAATAGATGGATTTAGAAGGTAGCAAACATCCTTTTAGATTTGAAGCAACTTTCTTGGATGCTTTCATGTGTTGATTTTTCCTTGGCACTCCAGAATCCAGCTATGTATAAAACATGATCACAAAGACACTAAAATGATACAACACAAGAATTTTTCACAATAGAAAATGTATAATAGTGAATCAATATAGTACATAAGATAATTTTAACAAACACAAAACTTGTATTACAAATTTAACACAACAAACATAAGACTTTCATACCAGGGATCATGTCCCTTTCAATTAGCCCTGATGCAATAACAACTAGGGATTGATGTAAGCAATGTATGACAACCAATATACCCTTGAATAAGACACACTTGACTTACTTTCTAAATGAATGTTCACACCAAGCCTTTCAGGCCATGTACCTTGAACACCTAGCAAGTCATTTTCCACTTCTACTGCTACTCACAAGTACTTCTGATACTCCATAATTTCTTGCATCTTTAGTTGAACAATATTTCGCCTGCCAATCCCTTAGTTGCTCCAAAGGTGACTAAACATAAGTTCTTCTTCCACTGCCTTCTAAAAAAATTCTTGCTACCCCAAGATGTTTGAACTTAGGCTTAATCAAACTAACCACTAACTGTCCACTTGCTCCAGCAAGGTGACTGTACTTAGGGCTTGCATAAACTATCCTTAGAATAATCTTCTTGCACACCAAGATGATTTTACTTTGAGGCTTCCTAGGACAACCCACTTAACAATGACTTGTTACACAAAATCACATCAATTAGGGCACACTTGGAACCCAGAAAATAATGATCTTATATCATAAAATCATTGTAACTATAGGGCATATAAATTGTTGTCCAAAACACATATGGACAAAGAACCACAATTAGAAATTTCGACAACCATAAGACCAAAAAAATACCTCCTTGAGAAATTAACAGAGATCCTAAGGATCCATTTGAACTTTTGGGCCTAATTCACAACCCTATACGACCCTCATAGCTAGGGTTACTTTAGTCACAAAATAGTCCCTCACACATTGTGATTTTCTCCCATCTAGACCTATATTCCTTCACTGCTCTTAGAGAAGAACTCGTCCTAGCATACCACCTCAAACAAGGTTATCGAACCTCTCTTCAAGCATAAAAATTATCTCGGTTACCACATATATTATCACAAAACTTATGGAACATAGTCATGCCCAAAATTACCACAAATAGACCTTCACTAACTCAACAGCTAGATCACAAGACAACAAACCAAACACGTCCTCCTCTCCATGCTAATTCGACTCCTTTTGAAGTTTGCAGTCTTCTTGTGAAGTCTTCTCTTGATGACATTTCCCTTGTGGATGCTTAATGACCTCCATTTCACCTTTAATTATAGGTTTCATAAGTGGTGTCATTCTCCACCAAGGGTCATGTATTATAGGCCAAGCCAACATGAGCCTACACATAAAATCCCAACTAACATTAGAGATAAAATTCTCTCCATTTTATTTTTGCCACATTATTGAAGCCCTAGGTTCCCCTTATCCCTTCAAGGGTGCCCCTCATGCTTCCAATGATTAAAAAACTAATTTTCACCTTGGTCTTGTGCCCACAAATTTGGGTACAAATCCCACCACTTGGGTACATTTCCCATGCCATTTTAGTGGCTCAATTCCTCACAAACCCAGTACCCTAGGGGTTGTGGGAGTACCTTCCAATATGCACATTTCAACACTCCCTCTTAGTAAGGGAGTTACTTGCACCACTAGGAAGTATCTTGTCATCATCAGAAACACTAGCCCAATCTCTAGCATTCACCAATGCATCATACATTGTATAATAAACTACATTATCCTTGGTAGGGTCCTTGCCACTAGAAGCTTTCTTCTTCTTCTCCTAAAATTCTTTTAGATCATTCCATGGTTCCTCCTTGCTAGTAGAAGTCTCCTTACTCCCCACTGACCATGCCCTCTTCTTGGGTTGTGGATTCTCCCTATGAACCTACATACTCCCACTCAAACTTGACTCCCTCCGAGTCTCTAAAATCTACTTCTTCTCTTGATCTATAGGATTTCCTGTCAGTCGATATAGACCATGCTCCCTAACTCCAATGATAGCTCCAACAGAGTTAGAGCTTTTGGGTATGATCTTTGCTTTCCCATCATAGAAAATCACCTCAACCCTCTTTGCCTCGATCATTGAGATAGAAAACATGTTATATCTAAGCTTCAGTACCCACAGTACGTCTTGAACTCATAAAAACCCACCTCGATCCATCCTGAATGGTGCAACACATGACCCTCTGACAACTTTTTGACTCTTGTCACCAACCTCCATGTGCAACTTCGAGTCTCATTCAATTAGAGTCTCAAAACCTTCACGCTAAATTTTCATATGCTTCGCTGGTCTGTTATCCACATACCATGCAGTCTCGGCAATGGAAGCCTTGGAGAAATTAGAAACTAGAGTAAATTCCTCCTTGAAATTCCTTTAGAAGTCATCCATATGAGAAGATGTAGTATCCCCAACTACTTCCTCCACCTTCCTCTTCTCATTTTCTCCCTTCCTTTTCTACAAATACTTTCTCACATAATGACCATATTCACCACATGTATAACACTTCAACTTGATCAAGTCCTTCTTCACTTTGCCCTTCATCTTATCACCAGAAGTATTCTTCTTCTTGAGAAGGTACTCATATCACAATTCTTCTTGGATTAAGTCATCAGCATAACTTGTTCCAATCCAATAGCTTACCTCAAGCAACGATCCCTTTGATAAATGGTTTCCATTCCTTGGAAAATACCTTCAAAGTAGTCTTCACCATCTTAGAATTAGGAACATTGTCTCCTATGGAAAAAAGTTCATCTCGAACTTGAGAAAGTATCACCAGATACAGAGCCAAAATTTCACCATCCAACATCTTGGTCTTCTTCAAATTCTATCCCAATACTAGCAGTCAACTCTCATTCTTTTTCTGGAACAAATCTTGAAGAGATTTCCATATCTCATGGGAAATTTTCTTCCTGGTTAGATGATTTATCAAGTGATATTTGACACCATTTAGTATGATTAACTTTTCCTTCATATCCAACTCTCCATACACTTCCAACTCCTTAGAATCTGTTGGTTTCTTAATTTCCTTGTCGACAAACTCCCAAATCTTGTTCACCAAAAAGACTAGCTTGATCCTTTCCTTCCAAGGACTATAGTTTGACAACCCATCCAACCTATCCTCATATTGCAGACCAACAACTAACTTTTCCATTCATATTATTCCTTTAACAACAAGGCAGCTAACTCCCTCTTGAATTATGCACTATGCACACTCTAATTCAAATATCCCTTCAAAGTAGGTATGATACCATGTTGATTTTCCTTGGCACTTTAGAATCAAGTATATGTCTAAAACACAAACATAAACACACTAAAATTCCACAACACAAGTATTTTTCACAACGGAAAATGTACAACAACAAATCAATGTGGTATACAAGACAATTTTTACAAACCCAAAACTTGTTATATTACAAATTTAATACCACAAAAATAGGGCTCTTGTATCAGAGATCATGGCCCTTACAATTAGCCCTAATACAAGAACAACTAGGGCTTGATTTCAGCAACATATGACAACAAATATACTCTTGAACAAGGCACACTTCACTTAGCTACTAAAGGAACGTTCACACCAGATATTTTAGTCCATGTACCTTGAACACCTAGTAGGTCCTTTGCCACATCTACTTCTGCTCACAAGTACTTTTGTCGCTCCAAAATTGCTTGCATGTTTAGCTAACCAATCCACCTTTTATCAATCCCTTAGTTGATCCAAAGGTGAATGAACATAAGGTATTCCTCCATTTCCTTCTAACAAACTTCTTACTACCCCAAAATGTATGAATTTAGGCTCAATCAAGCTGCCCACTAACTCTCCACTTACTCCACCAAGTTGACTGTACTTAGGGCTTGCAAAAATTTCACTCACAATAATATTCTTGCACACAAATATGATTGTACTTTAAGGCTTACTAGGACATCCCACTTAACAATGACTTGTCACACAAAATCACATCAAATAGGGAAGAGTTGGCAGCCCACACAATAATGATCTTATCACATCAAATCATTCTAACTGGGGAATATAAACTATTGTCCAAAAATACTATGGAAAAACCTCCACACTTAGCAATTTCATCAACCATAAGACCACAAACATACCTCGAGAACTCGGTATATCTTGTAAGTATCCGTGATTCTAGTCAAACACTTTTCTGAAGTTTTCAACCTAATTCACAATCCTCTATGTCGCCCATAACTAGGGTTACCTTAGACACAAAACAATCCCTCACACACTATGATTTTCTCCCATACAAACCTGTATTCCTTCACTGCTCTTAAAGAAGAACTCAAAATTAACTTGGCATAGCATACCACCTCAAAAAATGGTATCGAACCTCTCTTCAAGCAAAGAAATTACCTTGGTTTCCACAAATATTGTCACAAAAATTATGAAACAAAATCATGCCTAGAATTACCACAAACATACCTTCACTAACTCGACCAACTAGATCACAATATAAGAAACCAAACACATCGTCCTCTCCTTTCTATCTTGGCTCCTTTTGAATTTTTTGGTCTTCTTGTGAAGTCTTATCTTGATGAGATTTCACTTGTGGATGGTAAATGAACTCCATTTCACCTCTACTAATAGTAATCTTAAGCAGTTTCATTCTCCACCAAGTGTTATTTCTTGTAGGCCAAGCCAACATGACCCAACACATAAAACCCAACTAAAATTAGACATGAAATTATTTCCATTTGATTTTCGTGACATCATTGAAGCCCTAGGTGCCCCTTATCCCTTCATGGCTACCCCTCATGCTTCTAATGATTAAACAACTAATTTTCACTTTGGTCTTGCACCCACAACTTTGGGTACAAATCCCACCACTTGGGTACATTTCCCATGAAGCTTGATTTTCATAGGTCAACTCCTCACAAACCCAGTACCCTAGGGGTTGTGGGAGTACTCCCAAGCTACACATTTCAACAATCCCTCTTAGCAAAGGAGGTACTTCCACTACTCAAAAGTATCTCGTCATCATCAACAACACTAGCCCAATCTCTAGCATTCACCACTATAGCATACCATGTAGAATGAACCAAACTATCCTTGGTAGTGTCACTACCACCAGAAGCCTCCCACTTCTTCTTCTCCTAAAATTCTTTTAGGCCATTCCACGGTTCCTTCTTTCCAGCAAAATTCTCCTTACTCCCCACCGACCATTCCCTCTTCTTGGGTTGTATATTCTCCCTCTAAACTTACATACTCACGCTCAAACTTGACTCCCTTTGAGTCTCAGGAACCTAATTCTTCCCCTGATCTATAGGCTTGCTCGCTGGCTGGTATAGACCATTCACCCTAACTCCAGTGATAGCTCCAGTAGATTCAAATCCTATGGGCCCGAGCTTCACTTTCCCATCCTAGAAAATCACCTCAAACCCCTTCTCCTTGATCACTAAGATAGGCAACACATTGTACTGGAGATTTGGTACCCACAATGCATCTTGAACTCATAACATCTCACCTGAATCCATGTTGAATGGAACAACACCTGACCCTATGAAAACTTTCTGGCTCTTGTCGCCAACCACCATGTGCAAATTTGAGTCCCATTCAGTTAGAGTCTCAAAAAATTCATGCAAACCTTTCATTTTCTTTGACACTTTGTTATCCACATGCCATGCAATCTCATCGATGTCACCCTTGGAGAAATGAGAAACTAGAACAAAGTCCTCTAAACTTCTTGAGAAGTCATCCAACTCAAAAGATGTAGCAACCCCAACTACTTCCTTCCCCTTCATGTTCTTATTTTCATCCTTCTTCTTTTGTGGACACTTTCTCGTGTAATGACCATATTCACCACATGTATAGCACTTCAGCGTGCTCAAGTCCTTCTTTTCCTTACCCTTCATATTCCCTACAAGATCCATGTTATCATAAGAAGTATTATTCTTCTTGTGGAGGTCCTCGTCTCACAGTTATTCCTGGATGAAGTCATCCCATAACCTATTCCAATTCACCATCTTATCTCAACCAACGATCCCTTGGATAAATGATTTATATTCCTCAAAGGAAATCCCTTCAAAGCAGTCCTCACTAGCTCATACTCAAGAACACTATCTCCTATGGCAACAAGACCATCTCAATCTTGCGAAATTCTCATGAGATATAGAGCCACGCCTTCACCATCCAACATCTTGGTGTTCTTAAACTTCTCTCTCAATACCAACAACCAGTTCTCGTTCTTATTTTGGAACATATATTGAAGAAATATCCACATCTCATGGGAAATGTTCTTATTTGTAAGACGAGGTATTAAGTGATATTTGACACCGTCTATGATGATCAAATTTTCCTTTGTATCCAACTCTTCATACACTTCAAACTCCTTAGGATTTGTTGGTTTCTAAATCTCCTTGTCAGAAAATTCCTAAATTGTGTTCACCAACAAGATCAACTTGATCCTTTCCTTCTAAGGACTATAGTTGGACAACCCATCCAAATGTAATACACAAGAGAATTTTTATAAACCCAAAACTTGTTATATTACAACTTTAGTACAACAAACATAGAGATCCTATACTAGGGATCATGGCCCTTACAATTAGCCCTGATACAAGAACAACTAGGCCTTGATGTCAACAATGTATGGCAATCAATCTACCCTTGAGCAAGACTCACTTAACTTGTTGAAGAAACATTCACACCAGTCCTTTTAGTCCACATACCTTGAATACCTGGTACGTATTTTTCCACCTCTATTTTTACTCACAAGTACTTTTGTTTCTCAGTAATTTCTTGCATATTCAACTGATCAATATACTTTATATCAATCCCTTTGCTACTCCAAAGGTGATTGAACATAAGGTCTTCTTCCACAACCTTCTAACAAACTTCTTGCTGCCCCAAAATTTCCGAACTTAGGCTCCATCAAACTGCCCACCAACTGTCCACTTGCTCCACTAAGGTGACTATACTTAGGGCTTCCATAAGCTACACTCACAACAATATTCTTGCACACTAAGATGATTGTATTTTAAGGCTACTAGGAAAACCCACTTAATAGTGAATTGTCATACAAAATCACATTAACTAGGGCACACTTTGCAGCACACACAATATTGATATTATCACATAAAATCACTATAACTAGGGCATATAAACTGATGTCCAAATCTCCTAAGTACAAACCTCCATACTTAGTAATTTCATCAACCATAAGACCATGAACTTACCTCCTTAAGAACTCGACACAACTCCTAATGATCCACGGGTCTGGTCACACACTTGGATGGGGTTTTTGGCCTAATTCATAGTCCTTTGTGGCCCCCACAATTAGGGTTACCTCAGTCACAAAACAATCCCTCACACGTTGTGATTTTCTCCCATACAAACATATATTCCTTCGCTACTCTTAGAGTATAACTCGACCTTAACTCAGTCTAACATACTACCTCAAACAAGGGTCTCAACCCTCTATTCAAGCACCAAAATTATCTCGGATACCACAGAGATTATTATAAAAGTTATGGAATAGAATCATGCCTAGAATACACGAACATACCTTCACTTACTTGGCCAGCTAGATCACAAGAAAATAAACCAAGCACATCCTCTTCTCCTTTATAACTCAGCTCCTTTTTTAATTCTATGGTTTTCATTTGAAGTCTTCTCTTGATAATATTTCACTTGTGGTTGTAAAATGAACTCCAATTCACCTCTACTTACAGTAATCTTAGATGGTGTCATTCTCCACCAAGAGTCATGTCTTGTAGGCCAAGCCAACATGAACCTACACATAAAACCCCAACTAACATTAGAGGTAAAATTCTTTCCATTTTATTTTCACCACATCGTTGAAGCCCTGGGCTCCCCTTACTCCTTCAAGGGTGACCCCCATGCTTCCAATGATTAAAAAACTAACTTTTACCTTGGCCTTGTGCCCACAACTTTGGGTACAAAGCCCACCACTTGGTTACAATGCCCACAAAGCTCCATTTTTGTGAGTCAACTTCTCAAAAACCCAATATCTGATCTGAATTTAAATAGGAACACAACAAATTACACATATAACCATACATATAGAGATGCAGCAGAAATAATACTTCATTTCATTACTGTAAAATATTGAAATATGCTTATAAATAGAAATGGAAATAAACTAGCTAGGGTGATGGTAGCTTATCTCTGAGAAGAGATGTGGCAGCTACATGCCTCTGAACTATGTTACAATGAGGCTCAAAGGCCTATTTATTGTTGAGAAACAATGGAAAACCATAAACATACTAAAACCTAACCCTAGAAGATGAAATGCCAAATTGTGGGCCCCGTTTGGGTAAATTGGTACGTCGACTTCCTGAGGTCATAACTTTGGCATACGATCTCTGTTTGATGCGCAAAATATCTCATTAGAAATATCTATCCGAGAACTACAACTTTAGGAAGAGAAATATCAATCCACAGACCCAAGTTGCTCCCAGTTTTCCAAAAAAACATCGTTTAGGGCCTCAAAATGGCTATGGAAGTTCAGGACCAGAAAAACTACTAAAAATAGTAAACTATACTACAATTAAGGAAATTGAAAAGTTGAAAGAAACAATGGTGGGGTTCCAATTGGACTTGGTGGGTGGCCACCAATATCCACCTGGATCATTCCTCCCCCCTTAGGAAGCAATGGTCCCCATTGCGTTGAGTTCCTCCATGAGATGAAGAAACTTCTACTGAACTTGCTCCCTGGTGAGCCACTTGCCCTAGTGAAGGAGTTGGCCTGCTTTGACAACTCAATATAGTTGGATATTTTGCTAGCGAGTGTGCTTGATATGTGTGTCAATGATCTGATCGGTTGCAACTTGTTCCATGCAATCTGGATTTAACTCTGTGGGTGTGAGTTGTTCTGCAATGTCGGATGTGTCTAGTAATGGTGGAAAGTATGGTCGAAGGTGGTCCACATTGAACACTAGGTGCAAGCCAAGGAATGGGGGAATGTTGAGCTGAAATGCATTGTCTCCCACAGCCTCGGTAATGGTGTAAGGACCATATCGGAGTGGTCTGAGTTTTTGATAGGCTCCAGTAAGGCGTTCCTTTTGCAAATGCAACTAGACTTTTGGTGAGCACCAGTATTGTAGCAATAATGTTGCAACTCCTGGGGTTTCCTACTTTACTTTTATCAACCCAATAGTTCGTAACAAACTTGGAAGCGATGGCACTATATGCACAAGTACTAGCTCTTACTGTAGGCTATCACATGGTCAGCTGGCGCAAGATCACTAGGAGCTTAAGCCAATTTCTATGAATTCTCAGAAGAGGCTTTTAACTGTGATGAAAGAAAGCTAACTCTATGGAGGGTATTCTATTTGCAAAAAGAGAAAGAAGACTGGAATGTAAGGCGCAAACCCTAATTTATCCATCTAACCCTACTTTTGTAGAAAAAGAGATAGAAATTGATGCGATGAGTGCCACTGACTACTAAAAAATTTAAATTACATTTATTCAAGCTACTTCTAAAAAGAAATGAGAAGAAAACATATTTTTGTGCTTTTGAGTGTTTTTATGTAAAATTATTATGCTTGTAATTTATCTAGTTGTGATTGTGCAGAGGTTTGGTGGCGAAGGAAGATGGACTTGGTTTTTGCAGAGGTGGAGGAAGTTGTGAAGAGGTCCTAAGTGGAGGAAGTTGTGAAGAGGTCCTAAGAATCCCCTAGTACCCTTCTAAAGACTTCCATTGCAATCGGATTTCAAAAACCACTTACAGGGAATTCTACAGGAGGCTACAGGGGATCTACAGGAGGATCTAGAGGGGGAGGCCGAGAGCTATTTTTGGAAGTTTTGAAGGTGGAAAAATAATGGAAAATGGTAATTGAAGGTTAGATTAAGGTGTTGAGGTGTCTGGAGCTTGTCAAGGAAGATCAAGAGGGAACATGATGGTTGGATTTGTTCAAATGGCAAGAGGGGAGCTTATGGAGAAAAATGCAGAAATTAGGGCAGATTGGAGAAATGATGCGAATGACTTGGGAAATCTATGGGAAGTGAGCTGGTGATGTATGCTTTATGGATGTATGATGAGCTGAGGTGTCCTGCAAGAGATCTACACATCTACATACAAAAAATGATCAAAGAAAGGACTAGTTATACCATGGAAACAAAAATTTCTCTAGCTTGACCTAATTTCTGACCTACAAAAAGAAAATGATGAACAGTAACCCTTGAACAGAAAAGCATGCAGAGAGATATATTGTAAAATAACAGGAAATGATCTAGGCAACTGAATCTGAAGCAACACATTAACCTTTGAATCAATTCATCACACTAGAAATTTCATGGAAGAGAAAAAACTGTGTTTTTGGTGGCAGCAATGGTGTCAAGACATCAAATCATGATCCCAAGAAGGGAGAAAAGATATCAGGACCTGTTGGTTGCCTTTTTGAATCTTAATATATCCCTGTATTAACCTACTTCAGCAACTGAAATAAAATCAGCTATGCAAACCATCAAAAGCAACCTATTCTAACAAGGCAAAATAAATCTATCTAACAGAAATTAACCTGTGAACTAAAGTAAAAACATATAAGTACAAAGAAAGAGGTGTTGGGAAGCTTGGGTTGGGCCCTAACCCAAGAGCTTCAACCCTTTGAAAGAGATCAATACTAGCTCAGGAAATATTTCATCTTCATTATCAAAAATAATAGTCACATTACATGAACTGTTCTAAAAAAGAAACTCGAAAATGAGCTGAACAAGTGCTGCACAAAAGTGCAAAAATTATACTAATGACTGGCTAACCTACTGAGGCTCTAAGCCCCCCTATTTATACAAATGGATTCCTCCAACAATCCTCCTAAAATCAAGGAGCTCAGCTTCCCAGAACTGGAGATAAACAACAGTCCTTCTTTACTTGCTCGACTGCCCCTTGGATGCATCAATGTGGACCTTTGTGCTCCAAGTTGCTGATGGAGGATTCAAGGAAAGGGGTCATAAATGAAGGAGACACCCCCCTACAAATCCTCTTCCCTATTTTCCTCGAGTATTTGCTGCCATTTGCTCATAAATCCCTTGACTTTGTCCAAAATTGACCAAAAAATCTGCATAAAGCACACATTAGACTACATGGAAAAATGACTAACCCAATTCACTCTATTAGCATAAATATATTCAAAAAAATGCAATAAACTAATGAGAATGGTGGATTAAGTCGAATTAAGAGGCAAAATGAGCCCATATAATTACCCATTTCTGAGGCTCATCAACATTGTCGCCCACCTGAAACTTGTGTGGCACCCGATGTTGATCATGTCGCTGCTTGTACTTGGCATTTGATTTCTCCAGAATGTCGTGGACCTACTGGCGAATATGTTGGATGTGCTCAATGAAGTTGTTTGCATTATCTGTTTCAGACTGGACATGAGCCAAATCTGTGTGAGTAGTTGCAAATGGCATGGCTACACCAATGGGACATGGTGGCTGCAATCCCAAGCCCACCTGAAAAGGGTTGTGGCTAGTCGAGCTGTGGAGAGCTAGATTATTGTTGTGCTGAACATAGGGGAGGCTCTCATCCCATGTGCATGGATTCTTTGAGCTGTACATGTGTAGAATGTGTATGACGTCCTGTTGACAACCTCTGTCTGGCCATCAGTTTGAGGATGGAAGGTTGTAGGCTTAGTGAATTTGGTGTCCAACATCGATTAGACACTGGACCAAAATGCACTGAGAAACCTGTTGTCCCGATTTGAGATGATAGACTGTGTGATCCCAAAGTGTACCCACACTCGTTCAAAGAAGACTTTAGCAGTGGCTTCTGTTGTGATATTCTTCTTGCAGGCCGCCATAATGGCCATCTTCGATAACCTGTCGATGACCACAAAAACACAGTCGTTTCCATGCTTAGTAGAAGGAAGGCCTGACATGTAATCCATGGAGATGGATTCCCAAGGTCGACTAGGGGTAGGAAGCGGGGTATAGAGGCCTTGCTTCTTGATGGTCGGTTTGGCAATGGCACAGGCAATGCATGATCTGATGCACTTCCCAACATATTGTCGAAGATTTGGCCAATAGAAATACTTCTGCAGTACAGCCACCATTTTCTCGACCCCGAAATGCCCAGCAGCCCGACTGTAGTGTGCTTCCCAAATCATCTTGGCACACTCACTTGAAGGAAAACAAAGGTGACCCAGGCGGCATAACAGGGCATCCTGGAGGTGAAAATCTGGAACATTTTGACCCTCCAAGAGTGTTTGGTATGTGTGGCCGAATTCTAGGTTTCTTTTGTAGAGAAGTAGCCAATCAAAAGTCTTGTGCCCACAAGAGTTGAGCACAGTGGTTAACGCCATGATCGGTGGTCGACTGAGGCAATATGCAACATTATTGGTGTTGCCCTTCTTATACTTGATATTCAAATGGAACTATTGCAGTATGTGGACCACTTCTGATGGCGATCATTCTGCAATTTCCCTCAGGTCTGTATGAACTGCAGGGGTCAGTGGTCTATGTGGATTACCGTTTCCTTCCCCAAAATGTAATGTTTCCATTGTCGACAGGCATGCATAATGGAATACATCTCTTTGTCATAAGTGGGATACTTCTGGACTGTGTCTGAAAGTGTCCCACTGTTATATGCCACTAGATGCCCGTGTTGAGTAAGGACTGCCCCAATAGCATATTCAGAGGCATATGTCTCGACCTCAAATGGTTGTTGCAAGTCTGGTAACGCGAGCATTGGTGCCAAGTAGAGGCAATATTTCAACTCTACGAATGATTTCTGTTGATATTCAGACCAAAATAATTTTTCTTTCGCTCCTCCCTTGGGGACTTGACTCAAGGGCCAAGTGATATGAGAAAATCCCAACACGAACCTACGGTAGAAGTTGGCAAGACCTAGAACGCTGTGAAGCTTTGTCAGAGTGGTTGGAGATGGCCAATCCTGAATGACTTGGATATTGGCTAGATCAACATGCACCCCCCACTCATCAATAATGTATCCCAGATACTAAACCTAGGTCATGCCAAAATTGCATTTCCCCAAATTGGCACATAACTTGTGTTGCTGCAATGTTTGGAGAACCTGTCGGATGTGGTGGAGGTTCTCTTCCCAACTCTGGCTAAAGATCAGGATGTCATCTAAGTATACCACTACAAATTAGTTGGTGAATGGCCACAAGATGTCATCCATTAGCCTCATGAAGGTTTCAGGAGCATTCGTCAATCCGAAATGCATAACTAACCATTTGAAAAGGCCCTCCTTGGCTTTGAAGGCAGTCTTCCACACATCGAAGGGTTTGATTGGTACCTGGTGATATCTTGACTTCAAATCGATATTGCTGAAATATTTTCCCCCCTTCAGTTGGTCTAGGAGGTCATCAATCCATGGGATCAGGTACCTATTACAGACAGTGATCTTGTTTAGTGCACAATAGTCAATGCAGAGTCTCCAAGTCCCATACTTCTTCTGTACCAACACAATCAGGCTCCCACAGGGTGATGAACATAGAAGGATGTGACCTTTCTGCAGCAACTCCTGAATTTTCCTCTTGATTTCATCATTCTCTAGAAAGGATCACCGATAGATTGGTCCATTGGGCAGTGGCGCACCTGGGGTTAGATCGATGGAGTGATTGACCTAACAGTGCAGAGGAACTCCTGCGGGGGAGGTGAAGATGTCCTCGTACTCCTCCACGACCTTGTCTAACTGTAGTTGTTGTGCGGAGGGGCCCTGTCTAAAGGTCGTGGCCACCGTCTTCTTCTGTCCTTGATGGCATATCATTAGGAAAACAAATTTCCCAGTTTTGGAAATGAGCTTACTGCATTGTTTTGCAGTAACCAAAGAGATGGCAGTAGGCGGTGCTACTATTGGTATCCTATACAACTTATTTCCCAAAGTAATAATAACAGCACAGGGCCTTGATTCATACACAACATGTCGCTTCCACAAGTATGGTTGTCCTAATAATACATCACAAAAATCAAGGGGAGAAATGTCACACAATACCTCATCCGTGAAGGGCTTGATTTTGTATGGAAGGTGACACTGGTGGCTCACGCGAAGATCCTGTCCTTGGTGAGGCCACCTTATGGTATATGGTTGTGGATGTGTTGTGGTTGCTAAGCCCAGCCACTTCACGACCTCTGCCAAAAAAGGTTCTTTTGGCTCCCACTATTGACAATGAACTGTAGCAGGGAGCCCTTTACCCACATTTGGGAGTGGAAGAGATGCTCCTCCTCCTCTAGATCTTCGGGTTCCTCCTTCTGGATATTCATGGTGGCAATGGTGGTGTTGGGCTCCGCATCGATAATCTGCTTCCCTTTTTCATTCCCCTTGTTGGGTTCTAACTTAGAGTCGGAACATGCATCTGATTCTGAAACCTTTAGCTCGGCCACTAGTGATTGCTTGGCCCGACACTCACTTGTGTTGTGAGTGGAGATCTTATGGAACTCACACCACTTTCCTGTGTCCTTTTTCAGCTACGCAGCATTGTTCTTTGCTTGCAGCTTTGGTGGGTTGTCTTGGGCCGCCCCGCCTTGGCTTTTTCCTTTGTTTTGCGGTTTGGGGGCACCTTTCCCTTGCTTCAGATTCGCAGATCCAAAGTCTCACCTCTTCTTTTTAAACTTTTGCTCGATATTAACGGCATATCAGTATGCCGTGCCGAGCGAGGAGATGTTCAGGAATTCTGTTTCTTTGTGGATGTACTTGTGCAGGTAGCTGCAGTATTTGAGTACCAAATGTTGTTCTGAATCCTTGATACCCAACTTTGTGCGAAGGGTATGGAAAATATTGGTAAACTCCGGCACATCTTGGTTCCTTCTCTGCCGCAACATGGTCCACTTTATGTATTGATACTCATAGCTTCTGATAGGGTAGTATTGCTCCTTGATGGTAGTCCAGAATGAATTCCAAGTCAGTGTGGCTGAAAACAGTGAGGCCATACTTTCATCCTTCCACTCGCAGTAGGTTTCCCACCAGTCCTTAACGTGGGGGGAGGCTTTGAGAAGAGCAAAAGTAATCTTTTCCCAGCCTAAAAAATCATGAACAGAAAAATACCCTTCTACCAGATTTAACCATTTATCTATGTCGTCTTCATCTATCTAACCCTCAAATATGGTAATGTCAAAGTTAACTTGTACCTTAAAGGGTGTGGCACTTCTAGAGTAGCTGCTGGAAGTAGATGTGTCGCCCCTGGGTAGCCACTGAAGGATCTGGGCAAAGTTGTCCATCATCACATTCCTTTGTTGTTTGAGGGCCTCTTCGAGCAATATTTTGATAGGATCTCCTGCCCCCTCATATTTCTTTTCATCTTCCATGGGAGGCCGTCAGGATTTGCGAGGCTGGTCTTGCAAAGGTTCGACCAGTTCAAGCCCCAACTCCTTATATCCCAACCTCGTTAGGGACATGCAAAGAAAGACAGAAAAAGAGTAGACCACTCTGATACCAGGGATCTATATTTAAAAAAGAACACAACAAATTACAGATATAACCATACATATAGAGATGCAATAGAAATAATACTTCATTTCATTACTGTAAAATATTGAAATATGCGTACAAATAGAAATGGAAATAAACTAGCTAGGGCGATGGTAGCTTATCTTTGAGAAGAGATGTAGTGGCTACATGCCTCTGAACTGTGTTACAATGAGGCTAAAAGGCCTATTTATTGTTGAGAAACAATGGAAAACCATAAACATCCAAAAACCTAACCCTAGAAGATGAAATGCCAAGTTATGGGCCCCGTTTGGGTAAATTGGTATATCGACTTCCCAAGGTCGTAACTTTGGCATACGATCTCTATTTTACACGCACAATATCTCGTTAGAAAGATCTATCTGAGAACTACAACTTTGGGAAGAGAAACATTGGTCCATGAACCATGTTCCTCCCAGTTTTCCCAAAAAACGTCATTTAGGGCCTCAAAATGGCTCTGGAAGTTTAGGGCCCGAAAATCTGCTAAAAATAGTAAACTATGCTACAATTAAGGAAAATGAAAAGGTAAAAGAAACAATGGTGGGGGTCCAAGTGGACTTGGCAGGTGGCCACCAATATACACTTGGATCAATACGCCAAGGGTTGTGGGAGTACCTACCAAGATACACATTTCAACATCATGACATTCAAAGCCATGTTCGAGGAGATGTATCACAAGTTCAAGAAGTCAGAAGAAACTGATAAGCCCAAAGATGAGATAGAGGAACATCACATGAGGTGAAGAATGAGGAGTCTAGTGGTGAAAAAAAGGATTTTCCTTCTTCTTATTCTTCTCTTGCTCTTGAAAATTCTTCTTTAAAACCTTTCTTAAAGTTGGACGTGGAATTTTATCTTCGTATAGGTTATGTACAATGGGGACATAATTGCAGAACAACTTGATAATTGCGTTCAACAAATGGAAGTTTACTGCAGTGTGCAACAAATTGTAGATGATTTGGTCAAAATCTAGTTGGCCTCACTTCGCCTTGAAGGCGTGACACTTATTTGGTGGGACATTAAACTTCAAAAAGGAGACAACAAGTCTGTAAAATTTTCCCTTCTTGGCATGATTTTGTTTCATCAATTAGAAAACAATTCTATCGCTTAGGTTATAAGGAAAAACAAATTGAAAAATCTAAGAGAAAGGAAAAGTGAATAGGAACAACTTGGTCAAAAAAAGAAGATGAGAAACACTCTTGCACTCACTGTAAGAAATATGGTCATGATGATGAGCATTGGTGGGAATTACACCTTGACTTGAGATTGAAATGTTTCTGAGATAAGAAGGGGAAGAAAAAGTAGCAACAACAATGCAGTAGGAGGACCTTGGGTTATATTTTGGTGATGAAGCGCAAATTTCCATAGTGGTTTTAGCAAGTAAAACTTATGTTGGTTATGATTTTGATGTTGATAGTTTATGTGTTTTTGAAGAAAGAAAGAAAGAGGTGTGAGTTACTTCATATAAAGATAGTCTCAAGGCATACTAAAATCGACACATTAACAGATAGAAAATCTCAAGATAATTTGATTTCAGAAGAAGCAGTTAAGCAATTGAGATTGAAAAGAAAATTGCATCAGAAACCTTACTCACTAAATTGGATGTGAAAATATGATAAATTCCAATTAACAAAGCAATGTGTTTTAAGGTTTGTAATAACATCCAAATTTGTGGATATAGTTAGATTTGATGTGGTGCCATTTCTATGGGATTGTGTTAGGGAGCCCATATTTATATGATCACAAAGCAATATTCTTTAGAGAACATAATCAAATATCATTTGTTTAGAAAGGGAATTGAATTCGTTGTACATTCTCATCCAATCAAAGAAAATAGATCTCTTGTAACAATGGAACAATTGGAAAGGGAAGCTTATGCAATCAAGAAAGTGACACCTACGTTCGTATAATCTAAATAACTTAAGTATAAAAAAAAATAGTTAATCTAAACAATCATAAAGACATGCTTAAGAAATCACAATATGTACAACATAAACCGTCGCTGTATGAAAAGTTGGGTCTTGTTACAATTGTAAAAGATAAACAAGTATAGTCTCATTTGCATCAGTGTGTTCAGTTTTGTTATTCAACTTTCTATTGTTCAGTAGTGTGTGGTTGATAGCAACAACAGTGAATGCAGTTGTGGATGGAAGATGGATCAGTGTACTTAACAATGTTTTTGTAGTGTTGATTATTGTTATGATGAGTAAAATGTATTGGTTCCAAGCATGATGGCCCAATGACATGACAAGTGGATAAACATTATCTTCACTTCACATCTAGGTAAAAATTAGGCTTTTGGAGGTCCAAAAGATCTTAGTGGGAAGGAATGATCCATGAGGATCTAGAAATGGCCAAAAATTCAAAGTCTCCATATTCGTGCTAGAGAAGCACCATTGCATATATTTTGGAAAACCAAATCTAATGCAACTTGAATGGGTGAAGAAGGAGCTCGTATGAAGAAGGCATCACAGTTTCAAGTTCATAGAAAATAGGAAAAATTGGTGGCAGGACTACCACATGGAAGCACCGGGAGTGCCATGTGGCACTGTGGTGCTGAAAAATAGACCAATGATAAACTGATATGTGGCTTGTACAGACTGATGTGTGGGAAAATTAGAGCTCGACATATGTCAAACAATTGTTAGTGACTAGGCATCAAGTGGCACAGTTGGACGAATGGGACTCCACCATGTGGCCCAATAAAATGGTGCCATGTGGAACCTTGGTGGTGGTTAAAAGGAGCTTGGTTGATGACCTAGTGGAAGCTCCATGCAACAAACCAAAAAAAAATGGTGGAATGGTAGCCCGTGGGGATTCGACCCCATGACCTCTATGTTTGGGGCTACACGCCCAACTAATGGGCCACACCATAAAAATGTGAACAGTGGCAAGAAATGTATATGGTATTGGCATGACTGAAAATAGGGGGCGAAATTGCCATGTTAGGCGACCCCGAAAATCTTAAACAAATATAATTATGAACTGTCACATATTAAATTGTGATGCCAAAACATTGGACCCCAATTCATATTATTGTTTGGTTGGTATATTATAGTTCAACCACAATTATATTATTATAAAAAACCAACATAGTATCTAAACAAGTAACATGCAGGGTCTCATTATTGGATTGTGGGACCATTGTAATTTTGAAACAATCAACTAATTTTTTTGAAAAATGATTGGTTCGATTATATCATAAGGTTGGCATGATATCATACAACCTATTTGTTAATAGTTAAAACAAATTGGAGCCACCTTTGCAGGGTTTTACCTTGGGTGGTTGGCCACCCATTTCGTTATGAAAAAATATACCAGCACACTGAGGGTTTCATAGTTGAAAATTTTATGCATTAGTCTGACTTTTATGGTCGAAAAAATCTTGAAAACTAGTGAAAGGCATTAAACTTTGGATGCCATTTTTAGGATATCTACTGAATATTTTTCTGAGCCATCTGTTGCAGCAGGTTCCTGAGTCTGAGTAGAAGTTATTGGAGCCGTCTGGAGGCTCATTTAATGTATTTTTTAACACATTTGAAGCTAATAAAAGTGGCCTCCCAACTAAAGATCACGGGCCTAGAGACGTAGTCCAGACCTTGGATGAAATCCACTATCAACTCTCTTGTGCATTTTAATTCTGTTATTGTCTCTCTTTTATGTTTTATGCAATTCCTCCAAGTTCTTCACACTTTTATTATGTTAATGTGATTAAATGGTGATAAAACATACAAACGCACTTGAACAATTTTTGAACCAAAGTCATTTGCGAAAATTCCTGGATCACTAGGACTTACAAATTATGTTATGTAAACAGATAAAAAAACGGAAGAAATTAGATCAACGACTTAAAAATTAGCCTCTTTGAGGGGCTAGCCTCCTTTACATTACACAAATGAACAATTCCTGGATTATACAAATGACAAGGCCTCCTTGGTATATATAGGAGTCTAAGGGGTCACAATATATCTAGAGCCTATATAAAAATAATAGCGTAAGGGCAGAACACTAATAATAGTTCTCTTCTATGGGGCACAAAATAAAAATATGGGGGCTACATGGGCACAACAATAACAATAAGGGAGCTACAATAACAATAACAATGAGGATAAAATAGTAATATAGGGACCTAGCATGCCCCTCTCTGTCAAAAAAGTGCTTTTCTTAATGCTTGAGTAGTCCTGGATGCTTCTGTATAAAATTCTCATCCTTCCATGGGTAATATTCAATGATTAAGTTCTTCCACTTAATGAGATACTCTAAAATTGAACTCTTTCATAGTTGTTGGGTTCTTGTTTCCATGACTACTTTAGGCTCCAATATGATTTTTCCTTCTTTGTTAAGTTCTAGAAATACTGTTTGAACTGGTAGCTTGTCACCGATAACTTTATTTAAGCATGAAACATGGAAAACTGGGTGTACTCAGGGAGATGCAGGTAGCTCCAATTTATATGCCATAGTACCAATCTTTTGCAACACCTTGTATGGACCATAGTACTTGGGTAATAATTTATTATCCTTCTTAGCTTGCTTGAGGGACATTTATTTTATATGGTTGTAGTCATAAAAATACCCAATCGCCTCTGTAAAAACTTCTTTCACTACGATGTTGATATGCTTGTTATTTCATTCGATTATGCTCCAAAGTGAGGTTATCCTTTAAGGGTTGGAGAACTTGTTGTTGATGTTTGATGTGATCTTCCATTGCTTGAACCTTAGAATTTCCTCTTAAAGATGATGTGATGGATGATATCCATAAAGATCCATAAATGGGGTCATTTTTTCTGCAGTATTGAAGGAAGTGTTATACCACCATTCAGCCAAAGGTTTCCATAATTTTTACAATAATTTTTGGGTTTCCATGTAGCTTTTGAACTGTTTCCATAAATGCAGTAGCAATTGTAATGGATTTAAAAGGATGAGAAAATTCACAAAAGTGTGCACACATGGTAAGTCTATCAACTACCACCATGATGACATTTTTTCATTCGGACTTGGATAAACATGTGATAAAATCCATTGGGACCTCCTCTGAATGAAGACTTGGAATAGCTAAAGGTTGTAATAGACCTAAGGTCCTAATTGTCTCAACTTTATTTTGTTGGAAAACCAAACATTTTGCCACAAAATTCTAAATATTAGATTTAAGGCCATCCCAAAAAATTTCCTTCTTGAGCCCATGGTAAGTTTTTAAAAATCTTGAGTGCCCTCCTATGGGGAAGGTGTGCAATTCGCAAAGAATCTTTTATTTGAGTTGATAATTCTTACATAGATATATGTGATCTTTGTACCATAATGAATCAATTTTCCAGATAAATGTATCAGATGTACTAGGATCTTGCTGCAACTTTTGAATGAGTGTCCACACCCCTTCATCATTCTTCCATTCATCCCTTGCTTCAGTTATCCAATCGGGTTGAATAATAGAAATAGCACAAAGAAATGCTTCACATTCTCATCATTTCTCAAGAGTGCATTTGCAACAACATTTTGCTTCCCTTTTTTGTATGATTTCAAAGTCATAACCCAACATCTGTGTGACATATTTTTGTTGCTCTTCTGAAGATAAGATGTGTTCCAAAAAGTATTTAAGACTATCATGATCTGTTTTTACCTTGAAGTGCCTTCCCATTAGGTAAGGTCATCATTGCTTTAGTGCATGTAATATTGCCAACATTTCCTTCTCATAAATAGGTTTGTGTACATACTTTCCCTTGATTGGAAAACTTTAATGGGTCTTCCTTCTTGGATTAAAACAACACCAATTCCATTTCCTAAGCCATCACATTCCATTATAAGGGTTTTTGTGAGGTCTGGTGTATCTAAGACCGATGCTTGGCACATTGCCTCTTTAAGATGTTCAAAGGCCTTAGTTGCTTTTGGAGTCCAAGAAAATGCATCCTTCTTCAATAATGTTGTTATAGGTGTTGTTATTCTCCCATAATTCTTAACAAAATTGCGATAATACCCTATCAACCTAAGAAATATTCAAAGATTCTTTAGTGTTGTGGGAATTTTCCATTCCTTAATGGCTTTAATTTTGTTAGGGTTCACCTTAACACCCTCATGAGATACAATATGACCCAAATATTCCACATCCTATACTACAAAGAAACATTTGGAGAATTTTGCATATAATTGTTTCCTCTCCAATAGTTCGAGTGCCCTAACGACATGTTGAACATGACCCTTCCAAGACTTGATGTAGATTAGTATATCATCAAAAAATACTAACACGAATTTTTTAAGGAAGGGTTTGAAAGAAGATCCAGCTTGGTGAAGTAAATTGCTCCATGTAATTCATCCAACAATTGATCAATGACAGGAATGGGAAATTTATCTTTAATAGTGAGCTTGTTGAGCTCCCTATAATCCGGACGCATACACCATGATCCATCCTTCTTATGCACCACTACTAATGGAGTAGATAAATAACTTTGGCATAGGGATATCTGTAAGGCCTTATGTTTGGAGGAACACTTCCTGGAATCAATTGAATAGCATGATCATAATCAAAAATAGGTGGGAGGCCTTTGTGAGTCTCAAATAACTTGGAATGATTGTCCAAGGCATTTTGCAGATATGGAGAAATGGATGATTTCGATGTTTGAACCTCTAGTGAGCATAATTGTATAATTACACCTCGTTGTTCTTTCTTCAAAATATTTGTCATGCCATTAGAGTTGATTATCTTCCTTGGTTTCCCTGTGATACCCCTTAATTCAATTTCCTTTCCTTCCCAAAAAAAATTCAAGAAAATTTATTGAAAATTAAAGGCTATCATCCCCAAAGATTGTAATCATTGGACTCCTAGTACAACATCAACACAATCCATTGGAATGGAAAGAATTGAATTATTCAATAGATATTTACCCATGGTTAGCTTGATATTATGACACTTTCCAGAGAAATTTATAGTTCCTCCATTTGCAACCATCACTTGACACTTTGGTGCTGGATATAGAAAGAAATTCAATTCCTTGGCTATCTCACAATGAATATAATTATGGGTACTACCCGAATCAATCAACATTATTAAATTTTTCTTCTTGATATATCCTTCTACCTTGATATTTTGAGGAGTAGTAGTTACTACCAATGCATTACAAGATATCGTCGGATTCATTTCTTCTTTTTCCAGGGTTGTTTCTTGGTGTATATCCTCTTCTTTTGATGTTTCTTATTCATTTTCTTCGTCCTCTTCATAATATATGTAAATTAATTTCTTCTTAGCACAATTATGACCTTTAATGTATTTTCCATCACAACTATAACAAAGCCCTTTTTCTCTTTTTTCCTCCATTTGTTACGGTGTCAACCTTGTAGGGTGTGGGAGGCTAGGAGAAACAACACTTCCATCTTTATAATTGTGAGTGGTAGACTTCCTTGTTACCATAATTTTATTTTCAACTTTTCTTACCACCCTGAATGTTGTCTCCAATGAATTAGGTTCCCAAAGGCGAACCTCATGTCTGATGTTATCCTTTAAAGTCCCTATGAAGACATCATTCTTATGCTCCTCTGGAATATCAATTACCTTGATATTCAAATTTTTGAACTCCTCGATGTGCTCTGCCATTGAACCCTTTTTTTTGAGATTTATCAATTGGCTAATGAAGGTGTTTCTCTTTTTATCCTCATAATGTGCTATCATTTTCTCCATAAAAATTTACCAAGTGACAAGTGGTTTATGAGAAAATATCCATCGATACTATACAAACTGATTGGGTTCTAAATATAAAGATGCAATGCATACATTTTGTGAGTGTTGCACATCATGCAAATCAAAATATTTCTCCATATGTAGTATCCATGTTACTATATCCTTTCCATCAAACTTCCTCATATCAATATTTAGAATGTGGCTGGTCTTCAACCCAAAGTTAGAGTCTCTAAAATCATGATTAACATTCCTTTTGTTCTCATCGTGAGTTTGATGGAATACCTTGTCACCATTAGGAAGTATTTCTTGTAGCAACTTTGTCAAAACTTCCTTCAAACCTTCCATGTATGCTTTTATTTCTGATTTTAAACAATCCATGTCACCTTTAGTTCATCTTTGGTTGCTCTTTGTGAGAGCGAAATTTGTTGCACATGGTCCCATAATTTTGATATATCATGTTGCAATTCTTCCTCTTCATGTATCATTGTAGATCTTTCTGAGGGTTTAATGGGTGTAGAATTATTTTGTTTGGGAGGAATTTTATAACCAAATATTGATATATATGCTTCAATATTCACTTGGAATTACTTCAAACTGATTTTTCAAACAAAAGTTATGCAATTTTTTTAAGAAAATAGACACTTTTTTTCATTTTAGGGGCTCGAACTTGAGACAGTTGTATCTCTATAATTTCAACTCTCCAAGGTTTGAAATTTTGTCCTATAGTAGCCCTCTGAGTCTTCTTTCCAATGCCACAATTCCGACCTAGATTGGATTCCTCGATATAACATTATGCCCAGTCTCCCACAATGACTTGGTTATGGACTCGTTCAGTAAAGAAAACTTGTATGGAATGATCTATGTCACTATTTCAACTTTCAGCCCTGAAAATGATACACGAAGTACTCTATTCCGTGCACTTTCAGTAAATTTTTATGAAATTAAAATCCAATGCTCATAGATAAAGTTATGATGATATTCCCTAGGTTACATGTTTGAGACTGAATGTGAAAACCATAACTTCTTCGGACCATATCTCATAAAATATCACAAACCAAGATCTAAAACTTTCACATGAATTTCACCAAGATTTCAGCTCCATGTGATCTAAATTTCAGCTTCTGAAGCCTTGTAGAAAAAAGTTATAGCAAAAAATCCAAGATGACTTGTTTGAAGCAGCGAAACCCTAGAATCCAAAGCTCTGATACCAAATGTTATGCAGTCATATCACAAAATAGAAGGAAAGATATTTCAATGACTTGAAAATTAGCCTCTTTGAGGGGGGAACCTCCTTTACATCACATAAATAAACAATTCTTGGATGATACAATTGACAAGACCTCCTTGGTATATATAGGAGTCTAAGGGGTCACAATATAATCAAATCTTACATAACAATAATAATGTAATAGCACAACACTAACAATAGTGGGCTTCTATGGGGCACAAAAATAACAATATGGGGGCTACATGGGCACAACAATAAAAATAAGGGAGCAACACCAGCAATAAAAATAAGTAGGGTACACTAGTATTATAGGGACCTAACAAATTAGCACATCGGAAAAATCCTAGCATGAGCTCTACCTCTATCATATGGCCATCACCCAGTTCCAAGGCCAATGTTACCCTATCTCATAGAATACATGGAACCCTTACATGTCCCAACCTTTCATGGGCAATGAAAAACCCCATCCTAAATGGATTAATAACTACTACACATCATAGAAATCAGGTTCTCATTCCTCAAGCTATGAGCAATAATACAATTAAAAATCAAGAAAAAGTAAAAGGAAATATAGAGGGGTGGAAAAGCAAAGGCCGAGGTAACTTACACATCCATGATTTCTTCCTCTTGAGGTATTCCGTCATAGATGGTCCCTTTGACCATGACACTTGGTCATGGAGTCCTTTCCCATTCTGTTCCATCATTATTCACATGGAAATTATTGATTGAAGGGTGGACATAGGACATGTCAATTCCTTTTAGGGGTTGGGAACACCTAATAGGATCATCCATTAACCACTCTTGCCTAGGGAGGTCACACCATTGCATAACTAAGGCCCCAATTTGAGAAGAGAAGCCACATATGAAGTGTAATTATGCCCATTTATTTCAAGCTTGGTTAACTTAGATGAAATAATAATTAATGTACATGATGATCAAATTTGCAGCACTGTCTATTGTGTGTAATTGAAAGGTGGTTCCATCTATAGGTTTGGGCAGCTTAAATAGGGTCTGGGTCCTCCAAAGGAACATATTGACACCCATTCATGATGCATTGAGAGCCATGGGACTCTAGACAGTTGTAGAGCATCATTCATAGCCATGGGCACATTTAACACCCATAGTGTTCCTGAATTTTCCTTATTATTCATGGGATGATGCACCTAGACCAATTTAACCCTAATTGGCTTAGAAATATATACATGGTGTGGCAATTGATCTAGAGCTCAGATGAGGTTTGTCTCATGCCTTGAGACATGGGAGGGATAACACCATCTTCAAATATTGAGATTTTATCACTTAAAGACCCATGAGACCCAATTTTGTGCCTCAAACCCACATGTGGGGTTCGAGGGATGAATTTCACTGAGATTTAGGGGCAAAACCCTAAATATTGATTTTAGAGGCCTTATACCCTTGTCATAGCACCAAAAGGCCTTAATGTTAGCCCTCAAGAAGCCCATGTAAGCATGACATCAACATTTTGGTTAGCATTTGTGGAGATAAAATTAAATTTGCAAAAACTACTAGGTCAGCTTGTGACCTAGGCCATTATTTGCACATTATTTTATGATTAGAGGGGTTTGTAGACTAAAATAGGGTATGATATAGCACATATATATTAGAGAAATTTCATTTGATCTTCATCATCATCACACTTGGAATTTCAGTCTCATGGAGGAATTCACACTTGCTCTTTTGTGGACTAAATTGGATCTTGGATGCATTTTGATGTTTAGAGTCGATTTTTGGATATTCTTTGGAGTTATTCTTTGTATTAATCAATGGATTTATTGCACATTGTCTTGTAAGTACTCTTAATTGTTGAAGATATGTTTTCTATGTCTAATGTATGGAATGATTGGTTTTAGTTCATGCAAAATTGTGCCCTAATTCCATTGAAGATTAATTGAATGCTAGCTAGAAGAATATCACATGCATTACTCATAGATGACATTGAGAATTGTCCTAGTGGTGAACTCCTAGTAGCTCTCCCATAAAATTCCATTATTTCATTGAGTGGTTAAATCCTTGAAATGTGTTGCCTCCTTAGAAACAAGGTTAGGTAATTTAAAACATCCTTGACTCCATATACCCAAAGGATAAGGCAATAATCCAAATTATTAGTGACGATTCTCACTTTTTCTCCATACTTTTTCTCTCATAAATTTGGTTCCTTTCAAGTCTAGAGAAGGAACCTAGGGCTTGGTGCGAATATCTAGGGAGGGAGGATTTTGGTGGTTGGAGAGCATAAACATCAAGTAGATAGGTTTCTACAAAAAGCCTATCAATTTGGTGGGCATCCACTTGAATTTCGTCCATAAATTTTCTTTCCTTAGGTGTTTTCCCTAAGAGGGAAACCCTAGTATTTCTTCCCTCAACTTAAGGACTTTCTTGAAGGTTTCATGAGCCTTTTATTAGCTAATATACATTATAGGAAGTTTTGTCTTCTCACCTTGACCTTGAGTTACTCCAATACTCATCAAATCAATCAAACCCTAGGTCTTGTGCCTCAATTTCTAGGAATCTTCATAGAAAGCAAATTTCTTCCTTGTGAAGCCTTGAACCAAAATTGTGTCTTTCTAGAAGACCTTCTAGTAAGATCATTTCATACATGAACCCTAGAATACCTATTATAATTAATATCCTTCCTCCTAAGACTCCTCCCATCGATGAAAAATTGTAAATAGCAAGGGGTTTTGGTTGTGGTGACAGTGGGCCACCACCCCATTGTTGCTAATAGGTCTAGTTTATACCTTCTAGGGTTTCCCTCTCCAAGGCCTACTATATATTGTGGCAACAAGATTCTCGATGATCATTGCGACTTGACTCAGCTCTTGAGCTCTCTGACTAAACAATCACTATGCTAAGCTCTCAGGTTCTCGATTTATATGATCATTGTGACTTAGCTAACATATTTTAGATCCATATGATTACTATGACTCGACACAGATATCAGGCTCTCCATCTAAAAAATAATTGTGCTAAGCTCTCACGCTCTTGATTTATATGATCATTGTGACTCATTATTAGGCTCTCAATATATATGATCATTGTGACTCAACTTAGCTCTCAATATTTCAGCCATCATTGTGTTCTCTCAAGCTCTAGATCTATATGATCACTGTGACTCGACTCAACTTTCAGGCTCTAGATCTATATGATCACTATGACTTGACTCAACTCTCAAGCTATTGACCATCACTGTGACTCGACTCAAATTTTTAGACTCTTCGATCTAAACCATTAGTGTGACATCTTAGGCTCTCAATTTATACTATCACTATGAGATTCAGGCTCTCAACCATCTCTGTGACTTGACTTAACTTTTTAGACTCTTTGAGCTAAACCATAAGTGTGAGCTCTTAGGCTCTCAATATATACCATCACTATGAGCTTCTAGGCTCTCAATCTATAACATCACTATGAGGTCTGGAGCTCTCAATCTACACCATCAATGTGAGCTCTCGAAAAACAAATCTCAAGCTGGGTCAAACCAGAACAAATTAATCAAACTTAATTTCAAAACTCCATAGGGATTTTTTTAACCAATTCCTTAGTATATTTGCTTTTGATTCTTGATCATTTGAATTTTCTATCTCATGCATATATTAACTAGTTGTATGGACCCATAACTCATGAGAGTCAACCATAGGTTGGCAGGTTTGTAGTGTTAAAGCTCATTCCATAAGAGATGACTAGGGATTGATGGATTTTGATGTGTTAAAGCTTGTGGCATGTGTTGGTTCCATGATGATGCATGCCTTTTGATGAAACTTTGACCATGCCCAAATTGCATGTGGTGGTTCCACATTATCATAACTTGCCCCATCATGTGATGGTTCCATAAGGCTGTAACCATGACATGTTCCATAAAATCATAACTGTGCAAACTTTTTAATAAGTATATTTACTAGGGTTTTTCCCCATATGTGGATCTTTTATTATTGATAAATTTCTAGAAGCCATAACTTTTCATTTGGGGGGTATTTTTCAACATTTGATATACCACTGGAAAGATATTGACTAGGTCTATCCAATCATGTTGTACATAATATTATTAGGTATTTGTTTCTTGTTTATTTTCAGTTATCATAGTATGAATACCCCATGGCCCAAGACACAAAGTACTTATCATTGTTTTCAGAATTCCAGAAGTCAATAGGGCATTCTAGCCCCTTTCCCTCTCCTTTATCTACATTCTATTCTCAGAGTCCTCAACCCTACGGGGAATTGTTAAAATGTCACTAGCATGATTAAAAAAAATTGTAACAGGCCTAAGAAACTTAGGACCTTGTCATCACTCTAGAGTGTTCCATTCACTTAGCTAATTATTCATATTTTTTAATGATAAATAACTAGTTAGCTTTTTTCATTCATATATACCTCCAATGTTGGAGTGTGGCTTCATGGTGGGGCCTTGGGTTCGTCCTGGTGTCTAGGTTCAATGTATATTACCATGCTAGGTCATATCTAAAGTGTCGTAGAATTTTATTAGGTTTAGGCATGATTTTTTAATAATTAAAAAATTCCCACATGAAGAGATTTTCAATAAAGATGTATGTAAAATGTAAATAAGTGACGCCAGAAGATGTTGGGGGTGTATGAGTACTCAAAATTCATTCTTTACACCTCAAGATTCTTCTACGACACACTTTGGAGGTCAAAAAGTCACTATTTCCCCCTCAAAACCGAATTTTCCCAAGTTTACTATATAAAGTGGAAATAAATTGCCCATAAATTAAATAATGAGAGAAAATAATAAATTCTCTCCTAATCAAAAAAAGATTGGAAATGACATGAAAAATGAAATTCAAGTCAAGGATCATTCGCAAAAGGGACTAATGGTGATTGGGCATCCACCCAGGGCCCACAAGTCTAAATTCCAAATAAAGTAAGGCAAGGAGGCAACACGTTGAATTTTGGATACCCATGAATTACTGAAGATGTAATTTAATTTGGGGTATGGTTTAAATATTAAAGTTTAAATTAAAGAGAAGTGAGTGGGAGTATACCCCACCTTACTCCCCTTTGTCATAGGTATCCCAAAGTATCACGCTATGCTAGATAAGGGACCTCTATGTACAACAAAGGAAACTCCAACACAACAACATGACCTTACTTTCCATTTCATGGAGGCTACACAACAATTTTTTTGGGAAATGAACAATAGATTTTGTGGGAGTTAAATCTCAGCTCTCCCTCCACTGTAGCTTGACTCATCCACAAATCAAGGAATGTTGCCATCTAACATCTCATACGCACCATCCTAAGGGGAATACATAAAAACAGTGGAGGTGACATTTGTTGCAATGTGTTAATTTTGTTTTTGGTTGAGAATTAAGTGGGATCTTGCTTCCCCTTCACCCCACTCAATTCACACTATGGAAATACACATAGGCTGATGAGGAGATACACATAGCTAGTCCTAGGCCACCTACATCATCTCGACATACACATGCAGATTGGTCACATAGACTTCGCGATTCATTGGATCATTGGGATAATCTCCCTTTGGCCACTCATTTGATGGATTTCATTGGGATTCACTCCAAAATTTGTATAAATAAACCCACAAAGCTCTCATTTGAAGATGGTTGGAAGCTCTAGGCTAGTGTTACTCCAATGAAAATGGACAAGATTGTATGAACCTATAAAAGTCTTTGGAGGTTCATACTTGTTCATAAATGTTTTCTTTGATATTTGAGGTATAATTGTTTTACTACGATGTTGATCTACCTGTTGTTTCGTTTGATTTTGCACCGAAGTGGCATTATCCTTTAAAAGTTGGAGAACTTGTTGTTGATGCTCGATGCGATCTTGCTCTACTTGAACCTTTTTCTTCTTGATATTTCCTTCTATCTCTAGAGTTTGAGGAGTGGTAAATTCTTCCAATCCTTTACAAGATATGGTCGGATTCATTTCTTGATGCTCGATGTGATCTTTCACTTCTTGAACATTTTTCTTCTTGATATGTCCTTCTATCTTGATAGTTTTAGGAGTGGTAATTTCAACTGATGAATTACAAGATATGGTTGGATTCATTTATTCTTTCTCGATGTGATCTTTCACTTCTTGCACCTTTTTCTTCTTGATATGTCCTTCTATCTTGAGAGTTTGAGGAGTGGTAATTCTTGCCAATGCTTTACAAGATATGGTCTGGTTCATTTCTTCTTTCTCTGGGGTGGGGTCCTGGCATATATCCTCTTCTTTTGATGTTTCTTGATCCTTTTCTTCCTCCCCTTCATATTCTATGTAAAATAATTTCTTCTCAGCACACTTATGACCTTTAGTGCATTTTCTATCACAATTGTAACAAAGCCCTTTTTCTATTTTTTCTTCCAATTGTTGTGGTGTAACCCTTGTAGGTTGTGGAAGGCTGGGAGAAACAACACTTCCATCTTTATAGTTGTGAGGGGTATACTTCCTGGTTTCCATAATTTTGCTTTCCACTATGTCACAAAGCTCTTTTACTCTTTCCAATTGTTGTGGTGTTGCTCTAAAGAAGGTGTTGCTCTTTGTATCCTCATAATGTGCTATCATTTCCTCCATGAAAATTGACCAAGTAACAAGTTGTTTATGAGAACAAAGCCCTTCATACCATAAAAATTGATCCGGTTCTAAATATGAAGATGCAATACATACCTTTTGTAATAGTGGTACACCATGTAGATCAAAATATTGCTCCATCTGAGGTATCCAATTTACAGGATCCTTGCCATCAAACTTCCTCATCTTGCTTTTTCTTGATTTTAGGAGCTCGATCTTGAAACGACTGTAACTTTGTACTTTTGAATCTTTAAGTTCTGAAATTGCGATATGTAGTAGCCCTCTGTTGCCTCTTTCCAATGCCACCAGTCTGATCCAAATTGGATTCTCCAAGAAATAGTTATGCACAATCTCCCAAGATGACCTGATTATAGACCTTTCCAGAAGAGCGAACTTGTATGAAGTTCCACGTGTCACTATTTTGACCTTTGGCTCTGAAAAATATATATAAGAAACTAAAGTCCGTCCTCTTTCTGTACCTTCTTAAGGAATTTCAATCCAATGCTCAGAGAGAAAGTTATGACGATTTTCCCTAGGTCACTTGTTTGGAATGTAATTCAGGAGTCTGCAAAAATACCAACTTTTGCAGATCATATCTCCGCAAATATAGCAAAAAAAGCTCTGAAATTTGGATCCGCGATTCAGCACGATTTCTTCTCAAATGGTTTTTGTTTTTAGCTTCTGAAACATCACAGAAAAACGTTATAGCGAAAATTCCATGATGACCTGTTTGGAGCAGCGAAACCCTAGAATCCAAAGCTCTGATACCAAATCTTATGAAACCAGCTCAAGAAAAGATAGAAAAGATAGATCAATGCCTTAGAATTTAGCCTCTTCGAGGGGGCAACCTCCTTTACATTACATAAATGAACAATTCTTTGATGATACAAATGAAAAGACGTCCTTTCTATATATAGGAGTCTAAGGGGTCATAACATAATCAGAGCCGACATAACAATAATAATGTAAGGGCACAATAATAACAATAGTGGGCTTCTATGTGGCACAATAGTAACAATAAGGGCACTACATGGGTACATCAATATAATAAGTGGGTTGTACTAATAACAATAAGGGGTTACACTAGTAGTATAGGGGCCTAACATTAGATCTTGATTGTTCTTGGTTGAACAATAAGATCTTCCTCATCATTGTATGAGCTAATCCTTGGTACTAAAATATACTTGTGAGTGTGTAGCATTATCATTTGATACAGGTTGTAGAAGATTGAAGTTGGAAAATTTATTAGTTGAAACAACCAACTTCAAGAGCAAAGTTTCAAAGAACCTTGTGCAAGCATTATGGGATTTTCTAAGACCATTTGAAGGAAAAACCAAAGGGTGTTTCCAAAACCCATTTTTTCTTCTTTCCATCTCTCTACAAAATTACATTTCTTATCTATTCCCTTGTGCTCACATTGACTAAATCTAGCATGAAGGCCATTTTTTGGGACAATAGTTCCTTTTGTCCAAGAAATAGCCCATGCCAGTGGGTTTTCTTAGTCAACATAGTTTAGCTATAATGCATTTGACTTATTCTTTCATCATAGTAAATTTGTCAAGCACCTGCCCAAGGTTTGTAGTGATTTCTTAGCTTTTACCTAGTCACCTTCTAACTTGTTTATTTGTTGTCATATAGGGAAACTTGGAGGATTCCTTGAGTTTGAATAATTAGAAGCATATTGAAGAAGAGAAAGAGGAACTCAAGAGATACCTTGATGAGACCAAACGAGACATTGATCTCCAAGATTCAAATCAACTAAACTTCTTCCTTCATTTAGCATTCCTTACTAAGAAATCTCACAAATCCTTATGATGAAGATTGTATCTTTGTAACTAGTTTTTCATTTCAAGAAATACAAGCCTCTTCTAAAGAGGACTTGATTGTAGTCGCTAATTTTCATAAAATAGTTTTTCTTGTATTCACCAAGAGTGCTTATTTTAACTTGGGAAAAGAGAATTTCTCCTTTAAAGGGTTGTTGTAAGCTCTTTCCAAATCAACATTAGTCCCTCATTTCATAAGAGGGCATCCAAGCTACTAAAAAAAATATTTTCCTTTGGGAGGTTTGGGATTTTCACCTTGGCATCCCACTTCTTCTCTCTTTTTAGGGAAGGTTTCTCATTGCATGTTTTCTTTGATTTTTCTCAGTTTTATTTCCTTGAAGTTAAATCTATAGGCTAATGTTTTAGTTTAGTTTGCTAATTTCCCATGCTAGTTTCCATTTTCATGGTTACATGTTCCATCTCATTTGATCTCATGCACAATATTTCATTTCACTTCATGCTAATGGCCATATCATGCTAAGTGGTTTATTTCCATTCCATTGTTTTTTTCATGTTAATGCTTCACTTCAAATAGTTTCTCTTATTTTGATTTATCTAGCTAAAAAATCCATCTCATGCTCTTTATCTCATTTCATTTTAAGCTTAACTTGTCACCTTAATTTTGAGCATTTTTTATTGTAAAACTCACCTCCAACATAAGTTGGTTCTATTAGACAATAGGGACCCTCCACACCTATTGAATCCTCACTCTGATACCAAGGCCTAGGCAAGGGTGAGGTCTTGGGACCGAAGTTTATTGAAACCTGCTCTAGATTAGGATTAATTAAAATAAACAAATGCTTCATCACACTTTACTTGTATTGCAATTGTGTACATGAATAGTTTACTTGATTTTATTTGTGCACATGGTTTACTACATTCACTTATCATATTTCCATTTGAGAAAAAATATTTTTCAAGTACATTTACTTTTAAAGTTCCATTTTCTTTCCAAGTACTTTGAACATTTCAAGCACTTACTTTCAAGAAATTGTCATTCACTTTGAGTGTTCCATTTTCATATATTTACTCTTTCAAGTATTATCATTTACTTTGAAGGTCATCTTACTCAACATTGGTCTTTATTTGTTATATCTCTTCCATCCATTTGAGTATTCTTGTTTCATCTCTTGCTTATGGATGGTTATAATGTGAATATGATTGTGTAATTTAATTTTTAAAGTTATTTACATGACCTAAAGTGATATATTTCAACTGGTGTATTTTGTGTGGTGAATTCATAGCTTACTCCTAGAACTTACTTAATGAAAAACTAAGCAAGCCTTAGTTTCCTTTAGGGTCTACCCCCCTTGGCTTTTATTAAGAGCTAATCTAGATGGAGGAGTTGGTAATTGGGTGATAGCCCCACACCATCTGGAGTTAGGGATTTTCTCCATGTTGACCTTACGTGTGGATTTAGGCATAAACATATTTGGTGTCGTTGTTGGGGATAAGTCCTCTTAAACACAAGATACGACTAACTTTGGTTTTAAGATTTTGGAATATTTAGAGATAGATTATTGTCCAAGTGGTGATTCCACTTGATCAGATTTCTACAAGAATTTCTACTAGAAGAAATATAGGTTTCTTGTTGGCCCCATTCTTGAGCCTAAAAGGGTTTGTAGAGTGAGGTTAAAAAAAATATCTTCTTATAGACTTCTTGCAAATATTGGACATGAAACTCTTTTTTATATCCACTTTCTTTTTGGGGCTCAAATTGAACAAGATGCCATGGATGACTTGCTTTCCCCTTGTGTGTTTTGTAGCATAAATGTCTACACCCATAACATTCCATATAAGGCCACTGTGAAATTGCTTATTTTCGGGGCAATAGTGCAATAAGCACCAAGACTCACTTGAGGAATTTTAACTAGTGTGTTAGAAAATGGTGCAACACTGCTAACTTTGAAGATGTTAAAATGAGACTATTTGTACTTTCCTTGGATGAAGATGCACTTGATTGGTTTGCTGAGAAACCTGCCAACACATTTGACACTTTGAGGAAAAAGATAACTTCTTTCACTGATAAGTTTGGTGATAAGAGGGAAGAAAGACATCTACTCAATGTCATTAGCCATATCAAGAAATAAGAGAATGAAACAATGGAAGAGTTCAATAAGAGATTCAATTATATAGTGAAAATTCTTCCTGATGACATCAAGCCACAGGATAAGCCTCTCTTGATATACTATATTGATGCTTTCAATGTGGATACATCTTATGGATTGAGACAAAATGAGCATAATGACTTAAAGGATGATCAAAGTAAAGCCATCAAGAAAGAAAAGGATAGGAAAGCTTATGGGAAATATGAAATCCTACGTTTTAATAGGGGTCATGCAAAATCACATGAGTCTAAGGGAAAAGTTGAGACTAAATAAGTTGAAAGTGAGCCCATCAAAGAATTGGCTCAACTCATTAGGACCATGGAGGTAAATCACACCAATCAAATGAATTCCAATGATCCAAAATAGGTTGGTGGCCATGGAAAGATCTCAAATAGGGAAATTTCAGAATAGAGGAAATGATAAGTGGAAAAAGAGAGGCCCTCCCCATGAGCATAGGCCACCTAATCCTTTAAAGTCTACAAATATAGTTGATCAAGCACCTCCTTCTTATATACCTTGTAATTAACTTCATGATGAAGCAACTTGTCCCATAGTGAGGAGGATTATTGAAAGTGGAATGGTTGGAACAAGTGAGCAAATAAAATTAATTGGCAAAGAACATCACTTGTCCATGGAGGATTGGATGGAAGTAATGGAAAAAAGTCAAAAAATTAGTAGGCTTCCATTCTAATATAGTGTGAATAGTTTTAATGAGTTGTATATAGTCACTGAATTGTATGGTGAAAATCCTTATCCAAACCAAATATTGGAGATAGTCAAGGATAAGGTATTGACTTATCAAAGGAGGGGCAAGGATCAAGAAAGGACTCAAAATTCCCCAAAGGTTTTTACTCCACCTACTTCAAGTTTGAATGTTGATTTGGGGGTTTGGATCAATAATGCTAAGATATTGGTCCATGTGATAGAAATTCTCAAGATCACCCCCCCCCCCCAAAAAAAAAATCTAAGTTATTGAAGGCTATTGGAGCCTCTATTGGAAGATATATTGAAGTGTATTATAAATATGCTCCTGTTATTATTCAAAGCATGGTATTATAGCAACTGCAACCACCCTCCAAAATGTTTCCTTCGGTTTCTTTTGGAGCTTCGCTCCTCAAAATCTTAATAGCTTATCTTGCACTGCTCAGGTACTTGTGTTTTCATTTGATTTTACCTTTTGCTTTGCAGCTTGTGTTCACTTACTTGCTTTGATGACTAGCCACAAGTTGACCTCCCGTGACTTGGTTTGCATCTCGTTCTTGTGCTATCTTGAAAAATAGTGCAGTCCTAGAGGGCAATAGACCTTGCTCTCAAGAATTGCCCAGAGCAGCCTGGCAGCCTACCTTGCTCTTAAGAATTGTGTAGAGTAGCCCAACTTCTTGCCTCGTTCTCAAGAATTGCGAAGAGAAGCCCAGTAACCTTGCTCTCCATAATTGCACAGAACATCACGATAGTGAAATTAGCCTCTAAAACTACACTGACCCAGCTAACATCTTGTCTTCAGCTAGGAAACTGCGCAGAGCATGAGAGGCAGCCAGAGTCACTCAACCTAGGAATTGCGCCGAATAATTACCCCAATTGTTGTCCAATGCATGTGTAGGTAGGTTGTACGGTTCCCTCTAGAACTATGCAATATTTCCGGGAAGTGCATGGTAGTGCTCTCGAAAATAAAGAAGCTAAGAGGAAAAGCATCCTTGGGAAGTAGGGGTCTTTCATCAGTTTGCCAAAGGTGATACATTGTTATCTTTAGAACTTTCTACTAAGTGTCTTTATTGTCCTTGATCCGTAGCATACATGGCATGAAATCCATTTGCTCAAATATATGTAATGGACGCCTCTAGAGCTCACTTATGCATTTGATCATCAAGCTCTAGCTTCCCTGGGAGATCAAGGAGCCTCCAGAGAATTGTCATCAATTTTCACGGTGAGTTTTTTTTTATTGTCTTTTGTTTCTTTTTCTGACGCTTTTGTTTGTTTAGCTTGTGAGAGTGTTGTTTCACTCATGTTGTTAAATGATCACTGGCCTTTGAACTTTTTTTAGCTTGTAGAAGTGTTTTTCAAGATTTGCATTTCCTTTCTTAAGCATTGCATGCATGACCCAATTTTTTCTCTAAGGGTCGTCATTGTGGCGACTTCCTTCACATGCTTTGTGTTCCTTTAGTTTAATCAATTGTTTCACTTCTTTCACATGAATACATCTACACTTAACCATATCTGCACTCATCCTTGCATCATCTTTTAGATCTGCCTATTTGCACACTCTCCATGGATAGATCTAGGCTCCCCCTACCCCGATCTCATATTCACTTGAATGCAATGTGCAATATGGCAGCTTAAGGCCTCTTCCTTGGCTTCTGGAATTGTGTAGATCATGTCCTGGGCTGGCTCTACTTGCACATTGTGTAGTTCCAGGAGCTAGTGTTATAGACATTTTTGTGCCTTACAGCTCTAAGCATGAAATGTCCATAAACCAAGGGATCCTAAGTCCCTAAAAGTGTTGTTTCGGCCCCTAAAGGAACAAGGTCAATAAATTACAGCTTCTCCCAGAAGTTCTCCACCAGAAACTGCTCAGAATCAGTCAAATCAGGATCATTTCAGCTGCTCCACTAGCTAGTTGCGTTGCATAGCACCCAAGTACACTAGCTAGGTGCGTTTTAACGCACCTAAATGCACTACCATGGTGCGTTGAGCAGGAAATGACAAATGGCAGTGTAATTCCGCGAGGTGGACAGACAATGGAAGCTTCCAAGAATCTTCCCCAATGACACTTGCCTCACTGAGTTCGAACAAGGATGAGTAAGAGGTTCTCAGTCTCCAAGTGGAAGCAAGAACTGACAGAGAGAAGCCACTAGTCAGATCATAAGCTGACTCATCCTCTTTGCATACATCTATATATGGATCCCTCATCCCAAAGATCCAGAGGCTGGAATTTTGTACATTGCAGAGAATTGCTGTTGGTTTTAAGATAGATATCAGAGTATTGGGTGATTTATGCTTTGTTGGAGGTGAAGAGGGGATTCCTTTGCTGGGAGGTTGATGCTGGATCAGGAATCATCGGTTGTAACTCCTCCTGGACCTTCTTGTCATATCAATAAAACTATTTGAATTTCTCCTACATGCTTGTGTATCATTGATGTTTGTTATATTTTCATGTTTAGCTTAAATATGATCCTAAGCTATTTATGAATATAAATCCATGTCTTTGTGTAGTTTTCTTCT
This sequence comes from Pinus tabuliformis, assembly GCA_031772625.1. Classification (NCBI taxonomy): domain Eukaryota; kingdom Viridiplantae; phylum Streptophyta; class Pinopsida; order Pinales; family Pinaceae; genus Pinus; species Pinus tabuliformis. Next base: position 562,781,292 of record CM062804.1, on the reverse strand, counting down.
TCTGTGATCTTAAAGGAACTTGGTGAAGCTGGGAAAGTAAGGGAGCAGGTAGCTGGAAGCTGTCAAAGAGAAGAGAGATTGGATCAAAAGGACTAGCACAAGACACAGGTTGGTTCATCCTATTCCTCTTCGTTTATAGTTCATAAAGAAGAATACGAAAGTAGTTTTCCTTGTTTGTTTCTAAGGTCATTGTCACACCTTAGTGGGATAGGGTCGTTCTCAGTAGCCACTTTTCTCGTTAACAAAATGGCGACTCCGTTGGGGATCGTGTCTAGTTAGTTTGTTTGTGTTTCTCTTGTTGTTTGTTTCATAAACATAGAAGTAGCAATCGAACTGCATTTGCCATTATCAAATGCAAAGTAGACATCTGCTACTTCAATCCATTCACTGGATCTGTTTATGATTTGAACATCTGATTCACAAATGATCTGATTACCCTTTGTGATAGCTCTTAGACCTCCTTTAAATCAACCCTCTGATTGTGCATTATTGATTGCTTTTGCTCGGCCAAAAACCATAGATTAAACTGCAAACCGTGACCCAGAACCTGGATATAATTCTCGTTTCTGCCCCAGCGCAGGCTCTGTGAAGAGATTCTGCATTTCAACACAGTTCCTGAGAGGGCTACCTGCGCTGCAATCCAATTTCTTTGTGTAACAAGTGCGCTGATCAGCCTAGCCCTGTGCAGCTGAGGTTCTTTGCTTCATTTTTTTCAGTTTTGTCTCTGATTTTTGCAGCCTGTGATCAATGTGTGTCTGTTTAAAAACCCCTTTTCTTTGCCTTAATTCCACCTCCTTTGTACAAAAAGACTGTAGATGTTCTTTGTGTGTTTGTTACATCATTTACAGTTTTCCATTGAAAAAGTAGAATAGTCATACTGTCATCCTTTGATTTAGATCTGTCGTAAGATTCGATTTTGATCTTAGGAGAAACTTTATTTGCTGTTGACAGTCGATTATGCTTTTACTTTTGCCTTTGGTTTGAATTTGTGACTTTCTAGTGTTGAAACGAGTATTTATTTCAAAATCATAAAGTTTCGTAATCATCTCTACCTTTTGATTTCGAAAAGAAGCTTGTTTGTGTTTGTCATTTGAAAGCAAATTCAGATTTGTACATCAACTTTCTTTTTAGGCATCAATATTAAGAAAGTGAAAACAAATACATGCACATGTGCATTTGCATATTGATAATCTGTTTGGCTTGATTTAGGAAAAGTGCATTTACAGTGTGCTCTTTGCTCTTTGAGAAAAGATTGTGTCTTTCTTTTCCCCTTGTAGCTAGGATTTTCATTGCTGAAAAGAGATAAAAGTTTGCTTATCATCTTTAGATTGCATTTTTAGGAATTACATCTACATCTCGTGGTGATCCCAAAAGGAAAACTTCTAAGAAAGATCAACTTAAAATAAATTGAATGAATCTAACAACGCTTTGGAACTTAACGCACAACATTTAGAGGTCTAGGCTAGAGACGTATTCCGGCATCGTAAAACCTGGTAATTGTTATCCTCACTGATGGTTGGGTGATTCCTCCACTTTGAGACGATAAGTGCCAGTACGGACTTGTACTCCCACGTACCATCGAGTATATATTGGGAGACCCCTATAGGCTTAAAACCTTTTATCCATAGGAAGCCGTGTCGGCCGCCCTACTGATCGCAATGCACCGAACACAACATTCGGGAAGATTGACTGCCGTACCGTAAAAAGTATTCTATAGTTTTGCGATTGGTTTGGTACTCCCTCTACCTAGATCTCCAGAGCAGTCCCTTTCGTTCCTTTTCAGACTCCTTAACGGAAAAGGTCCATCTGAGCACTTGTCACTTCAGGCTCATTAAAAATCGAAGGAGACTAGAGTCATCTTTTGTTTTTTCTCGACTCTTTAAAATTGAAAGAACAAGTTGTGTTAAAGCGTCTAAAAATTTATTTTAAACGGAATATTCATACCCTTTTCCTACGTTGATCTTAGGTTGAGAAAATGGAGTCTACCAACCAAGGAATTCCCCTTGGTGGAAATCCTAGTCCCTTCTCCTCTTGGGGAGATGTTGGTGCACCCCATATGGCCACATTGTCGCTTCCAGGACTGACAATTGGCTTGCCAGTATGGCTCTTCTCAACCAATGTCGTTCAGAACACCACTATTCCTGAACAATCGAATCAGCAACCAGACGAGTCCAGAGTTTCCCACCAACCTTCTACTTCCTCTAATTCTTCCTCTCCCCCTTCCTCTTCGCTTGATGGGGCTGGCAAAGCCAAAAGTCAAGTTCCTAAGGAGAAGAAGGAGAAGAAGAAGAAAGAGAAGAAGAAGAAGGAGCCAAAGGCGAATGGGGGAAAACGAGTGTCGTCTAACGAAAATCCACACACTGCACCGACCAGGCCTAAATCGCCATGTGTCATTTGCAAAGGAGACCACTTTCACAGAGATTGTCCTTGCATCCCTCGGATACTAAGGGACTGGTCCCCTCGTTTGCACAATCCAGTGTCATCAACCTCTGATGATCATGTTGAAAACACACCGTCAACTAGCGAAAGTGAAGCCCCAGGACAAAAAGGGAAAGCTAGATTTCCCTGTAAACTGTGCGAAGGCAACCATGCCATCCACCGTTGTCCCTTCTTAGATGAAGCAAAAAGAGTTTTGGATGATCGTCCGGTTTCACCGTTACGACTTCCTCCTGGATATAAAAAACTCTTGCCGAGTCCGTCGCTAGTTGAGAATCCAACTGGCCCGCTCAAGTGGTCAGCTGAAGCGCCTATCATCGAAGATAAACCATCTGAATCCATACCAGATGAAAGTCAAAAGGTCGAGGCGGCAGTTGACCCGGTCTTGCTTTCAGAGGTTTTATCTTCGGATGATACAGTCACTGAAGAGAACAAGGATGACACCATCCAAATTCTCTTCATCAACACAGACTCCGACGAACATGGGGGCAATCTACCCATTCCCTTACCACAGGAGGGAAGTTCGTCAGAGCCATACCCGGCCGTCTACTCGGTCCCACCTCCAAGCAACCTAGTTGTCTCCTTCGACTGGAATCAAATAGGCAGACCCCGTTTACCAGCAAGCATACCATTCCGAATTATCGTTCAAATATATAGAATGGTTATGGCTGGTACCATCATAGATGAGGGGGCTTCTGTGAGTATCCTTTCCTCTACTACTTGGAAAGCGCTTGGTTCGCCATCGCTCTTGCCTGAGATGAGAAATCTGACAGGCTTTGATAAAGGAACCAGTCGACCTTTAGAAATCCTCCCCAATGTGCCCATAACATTGAGAAGGAAGACAGTTCAAATGAACGTAATGGTAGTTCAAGGACCCTTGGATTATAATCTACTCCTTGGACGAGACTATATTTATTGCATGGGAGCCATCGTCTCCTCACTCTTTAGAGTAATGTGTTTTCCGCACGAAGGAAGAGTGGTCAAGCTCGTAGACCAGCTTTCATTTCCCGGATCACGCATAGAAAATAGTCATATACCATCCCTAAATGGTCTCTTCACGCAAGAAATGTTTCAATCTCCAGTCCGTCCTCTTGATGAACGCGAGTAATTTGGAGGGATATGACTGAAACCCAGGGGGCATGCGTCCTGGTCTGCTTTGGCAGGAAAACTTCGGGTATAGGGTAGGTTTCCGCGGGAGAATATGACTAGTCTGTGCCCCGTCCGTGATTGGAAGAGGGGTTATTCTAGAATAGGATTCTCTTGTCAAAGTTATGTCAGGGATGGTCTCACTATATCATCCGTTCACCTTTGTTTATCTCGGTAGACATCGCCAAAGAAGTGTTTTGTTTACGTCGTAAATAGAACAATCTTTGGGTAACCTGTAGGAGGTAGTACCCTTCCTGATAAAACGAATGTTTTGTCAGCTCGAATAAAGGGTGACCCTTCCTGATAAAATGAATGTTTTGTCAGCTCGAATAGAGGGAGACCTCGAAACTCTGTTTTATACCTGGGGGCATGCAAACCTTTTGGAGTGCAAGCAAGGGGTGACTATTTATTATTTTAAATTTTTAGGACCTCTAACCCTTTAAACTCGTAGGATTAGTCGTCACCTAACTTGCATAAAGAAAGGATGTGGGGCAAAAATCTAAAAGTTGCCGTTCTATATGAGACATTCTTATCATATGACTGGATTAATCGAGCAGTTTTAGCACATAGTTCAAGCTCGTTAAAAAATAAACATAAGACATGAGCAAATGTTTCCACCCGCGTTTAAGCTCATTAAAAAATGAACTATTCCCCGGTAAATAACCACCGTGAATGAAGCATTTCAGCCATTAAATCCTTGGTCGTGTTTGCACCGTCACCTCCACTTTTCTATTGGCCGATCATTCACCTCCATTTGATTGTTTACCCATTTTGAGGAACAGCTGCGAAGAGTGATTTCACTAGCCATCCTTGTGACACTGCCGTGATTGGAAAATTCCAAACCTTACCTGGAATCAGCTGCTACCCATTTTATCACTCGTTCCTCAAAAGACGAGTCTTCTTTAAGCTCTTTTCAACTGATTCGTAAAATATGAAAAGATTACCGAGTTTTGGCCTTCCAGCTCGTTAAAACGACCGAAAGCGCTATCCCTCCTCTAGATTTTAATCTTTTTGGACCTGAGGGATTATTGCACAAAAAGATCGAGCGCTTGTTTTGTTCGGCTCGTTAAAACTATCAAAAATTCATCCCTTCTGTATTGTTTTATACTTTTTTGGACTTAAGGGATTAGATGACGAAAAAGGAATTTTGGTGTTACCTTTACGTACCTATTTAGACTCTCTAAAAATGAAAAGGACCGAGTTATCTTTGTCGTTAAACTCGTTAAAAATATTAATAGCGACAAACTTGTCTTTAGACGAGAACGAGTTTCACTATCGCTAGGCTCGTTAAAACATAGTGATGGGTTTGCCCGAAGGGAAAATTATAGAACAAGCATATGTTATCCTCCTCAAGCTTGAAAAAAATAAAGAGCTACTGGTCAGCAATGACTGGGGAAAAATTGGGAAGAAACTCAAAGAATCTTTATTGGTAGCAAGTCGCTCTTGAACATGACACTTCAATTCCGTGCCTAAGTCGGCTTGGGTTGTTTCATTCACCGGCCACATCACCATGGTCACGCCATACCATCCACATCTGGGGTAAATGCTACCAATCCATCACATAAGTGTTGCCGACATGTTCAAGAGAAGTCATCCAGAGAAGTCACCCGTGTCCCATCCACTACCATACATTATACTTCATTCTTTCATGACCGTCGTCCTGAACCATATATCATTAGATCATTTTCACCCCCATCAAAATCATTTGCTCCGTTCCGTGTCATTGATGTGGGATTCATCAAGGCCCTCCTTTGACGGATCGCTTCTTTTCGACATCAGCTCATTATCCAAGAAGTTGATCTAGGAACACCCCATTCAGTACTTTGAAGCTTGAATGCCTCAATGGCAAGTTTCTCACTTCCGGCGACAGGTATACATCAATGACCTTCGACCGAAAGATTTTGCATGGTGTTTGACGCCAAATCCTTTATTCACACCACGTGAATTGTACTGCAGTACCTTGAGGGTCATCATCATTATCGGTGATTCCTCTCGCACTTGTTAACAGTTTACATCATTGACTGGTAATCAAGCGATGTCTTTCCATGTTCGACTTCAAAACATTTCTCACATGGATCGACTTGTACTTTGAGTGAAGATCGGACGAGATTGAAGACCCCGGATCTAGTTTCATCCATCCGGGTTGCGATATATATTCAGGAGAATAAAGACATTGAAATGTACAACATTGCAGCACAGATAATCATCCTACCAAAAGGATGATGGCTCTATCAAAATCATCAGTCTACCATCAGACGATTGTCTGTCCTATGTACATGAAAATGAATTTATAAAGCTGAGCATGGGAATGCCCGCCTCGGCTAGATCATGAAAACAGTATGAAGATAATGTATTGTATTGTATCTTATTACAGGTCTCCTCCCAGCATTGAAAGAACTTCAGATCCTCCTAATAAAGCATTTCACCTGATAAACGACCTCATACTTTGGGGGCAACTGTTATAGACATTTTTGTGCCTTACAGCTCTAAGCATGAAATGTCCATAAACCAAGGGATCCTAAGTCCCTAAAAGTGTTGTTCCGGCCCCTAAAGGAACAAGGTCAACAAATTACAGCTTCTCCCAGAAGTTCTCCACCAGAAACTGCTCAGAATCAGTCAAATCAGGATCATTTCAGCTGCTCCACTAGCTAGCTGCGTTTCATAGCACCCAAGTACACTAGCTAGGTGCGTTGCAATGCACCTAAATGAATTACCAGGGTGCGTTGAGCGGGAAATGACAAATGGCAGTGTCATTCCGCGAGGTGGACAGACAATGTAAGCTTCCAAGAATCTTCCCCAATGACACTTGCCTCACTGAGTTCGACCAAGGATGAGTAAGAGGCTCTCAGTCTCCAAGTGGAAGCAAGAACTGACAAAGAGAAGCCACTAGTCAGATCATAAGCTGACTCATCCTCTTTGCATACATCTATATATGGATCCCTCATCCCAGAGATCCAGAGGCTGGAATTTTGTACATTGCAGAGAATTGTTGTTGGTTTTAAGATAGATATCAGAGTATTGGGTGATTTATGCTTTGTTGGAGGTGAAGAGGGGATTCCTTTGCTGGGAGGTTGATGCTGGATCAGGAATCATCGGTTGTAACTCCTCCTGGACCTTCTTGTCATATCAATAAAACTATTTGAGTTTCTCCTACATGCTTGTGTATCATTGATGTTTGTTATATTTGCATGTTTAGCTTAAATATGATCCTAAGCTATTTATGAATATAAATCCATGTCTTTGTGTAGTTTTCTTCTTCTGTGATCTTACAGGAACTTGGTGAAGCTGGGCAAGTAAGGGAGCAGTTAGCTGGAAGCTGTCAAAGAGAAGAGAGATTGGATCAAAAGGACTAGCGCAAGACACAGGTTGGTTCATCCTATTCCTCTTCGTTTATAGTTCATAAAGAAGAATACGAAAGTAGTTTTCCTTGTTTGTTTCTAAGGTCACTGTCACACCTTAGTGGGATAGGGTCGTTCTCAGTAGACACTTTTCCCGTTAACAGCTAGTCTCCTGGCTTGGTCATTGAGACTATACAATGTGTTGTCTCTCCTAAGGCCTGTCCCAAACTAAACTATGCATTACGCAGTTCCAGCCATCAAGCTTCCACACTGATGAGAGGAATTACTCAATTTTGACTGACAAGGGTAACTGTTTGACTATTGGGACTGCACAGTGCGTAGTGCCAACAATCAGTTAGTCACCCTTGTCAGTGAAAATTGAGTAATTCCTCTCATCAAATGCCCTGATTGTCGTTTGATCATGTTGTGAAGTTGGATTTGTAAGAGCTAATGTTTGCTTGCCATGAGTGTCTTTTCTATCCCACATGTACCAAACTTGCGAAGTGCTTCTCTCCAGCAGTCATTGTAGCATAGAACCAAAGGGAGTTGCTTCAAGAGAAACCATTGAAAGAAGTATTGGGGAAGCAGTTGAGCAAGTGTCGATTTACTTGCCAATATATGCAAATGCTCAACACTAAAATGGCAAAAAGACTAGTAGCAGTGGCAGTAGAAATCTAGTACAGGAACAGGGAAAGAGGAAGTTGTTGACATAACAAAGGGAGAAAAAAGTTGCAAAGCGAAAGTGCGTTCAATCTTCATGCAGGAAACTTTGACAACAAAAGTAAAAAGAAGCAGGGGACAACGACAACAGAGTGAAGAGAAAATCTTGCGGTTAACAGAAATAAGATCGCAGAAAGAAGAACAAGAGTCGAAGGAAGAACAAGAGCTGAGAAGTGGAAACGAGAAGAAGAAAAAAATCAAGGTGAAATGGCAGAGAAAAAAATACCCATATAGGTTGATAAGTCAAAACAACTAGCAGCTGAGGAAGAGAGTGAACAGAAGCAGGTTTCCTCACAAAATCTAAGCAAGAGAATCAAGTCTGTTTAGAGGTTGATAAGTACATGGAGCAGTTGATGTGCAAGGCCACCAATGATGACTTGCAGTTGAGCGCGGACAACATGAAGAAGTACATCGATGGTCCAACTACACTTAGGATAGTGCATCACATACTTCAAGATGAGACAGACACTAGTTCCAAGACCACATGTCTGGATGCCATGGAGGCAAGAGTTTTCTTTTACCAAGACAACATCAAGTAACTTGGGGACATCACAAAACAACACCAAGCTTAGCATCAGTACACGATCGAGAAGCATCAAGTGGGTCTTGCCAAGTTGGTCTTTCCCCAAACCTCATAGTCATAGTGTGTTGTCTTGATAGGCTGTCTTTAGCATATTTTGTCTCACATGGGTACATGTGGAAAATGTATATTATTGTAAACATGTTGTAAGTGAAATTCCGAGTGTCACTAGTGGAATGTGAAAAATAACTATGTAATGTGAAGAGTCATGAGGGTAGTCCAAGAGTCACAAAGGGGAATGCCAAGGGTCACCCCACCCTTTGTTATAAATAGAACCTCATAACTCATAGAACATGCTTTTGGGAGCCAAGCTTTTGGCTAGGCATTCCTTAGAGAAGGCTTCGAGAGTATTTTGATGAGCCTTGGCTTCTCCACGACATAGAGCGAGTACATCTCTTTCGAGGAGCAAGCGGTGTTGACTGTAATGTTCCACTATCGGGGATAGTGGTTGTCAATGGTGTATGTATGGATGGAACTTTCAATTAATATAATATATAACAGAGGCATCACTTAATATAATATATAACAGAGGCAACACGTTTTCATGCATATGTTGTTATTGCAGTTGGACTATTCTGGTTTCTTTAGCAATGTATGTTATTTAACTTATGCATTTTTGTATGAACTATTTTGTATGCAATTATATGAAACTTTTTGCGAACGTTTTGTTGGTTTAACCCGTCACTTTGGATTATGGACTATTCTTCTTTCTAGCTTGTGATGTCATTCAACTCGTGTGTTCCTTTCAGGTTGTGTACTATTACATGCTTCTAAGCGACACACTTCCTTTTCCCCTCCATCTGTTAGAACCCCCATGCATCTCACTTGACTCACTATAAGGTCACACACTTGATTCCGACAAAGATATCGCACTTACCTCTATGCACTATCGTAGTTAAGGCATTGCTTTACTACCCACTACTGAGACTCCTACTCCAAACGGTCTGAGGTCTAGTTGGGACTTCTTACTGGGGAGATCCCGTAACATGTTGGCAGGTCCAGTGCTGTCAACACTTCTGGCACTAGAATGAGGGCTAGATGATAAGTTGAGTCCTCAAATTCTATTTTGAATCTTTGCACATCTTTCATGACTTACATTACAGTTAATCCTCTAACATGTCTGTCTCATGGATGTGTTTTTGAAGTGTCAGAGGATCTCTTTAATGACTTGTCACATAACACATATGATGGTGAAGGCGGAGAAACTTTTCTTAGTCACGAAGTTGCCTTCGTGGATTTTCGTGAAAGAAATGAAGTCCTCCCAGATGATGTTTCCTTCTCCCTGTTCGCTTACACGCTCATAGGGCACGCACTGCAATGGTGTGTCACATTGCCCGCAACCTCCATTCACTCTTATGATTATATAATTAGAGAGTTTGCCCGTGCTTTCTATCATTATGATCGCAAAGCACTCAATAGAAAAATTCTGGAATTATAGAAAGCACCTGATGAATCCTTTTTGCAATTTTGGAATCGCTTCTATAATCTCACTTTTCAAATCCCAAAAGATGAAATTGATTGGAAATTTCTCAATGAAAGATTTCAGTATCTTCTTCACATATCTAAAATCCACGTGTTAGAATCATTTGAACCCCTCCCAGCATACCTTGGTGTTAGAGTTGCCAAACCTAAGACGGACAAGGTTGTTGTCACATGTGACCCTTTGTCCTCTCCTCATCAAACAACTCTAGCTCCGTAGTGCAAGGTGGGAGAAGTTGTGAATGCATTTGTTTTGTTGTCACATCCTCCCACCCCACTTTCTCTAGATATCTGTGTAGATTTGGATTGCAAGCATGTTGGTTTTCACATGAACTTGTTCTCTCAACCTTTGTCCTCTTGTTCTATTGATCCTCTGGATTGTACTGTGATGTGTTATCCCATCCCTGATGCCACCATTGTTGTTCACAAGGATCAAGTTTTCAATGGAGTTGGCATTGAGAAGTCAACCCACACTACCATTTTTTATGAGTATGTGTGGGAATCTAAAGAAGAACCCACGTGAAGGATGACCTCCTTCCGTCTGCACCTCATATGTTGTTTCCTAACATATTTTGTGATTCTTCCATTTCTAATGTGTCTTGTGAAAATTCATCCCTAGATGTTTTTACTTTCAATCATTCACAAAACACACTGGATGTTAGTTTGTCATTTGATTGTGGAGAGGACACATCTTTCTTTCTGAATCTACCCAATCTATCATCTTTCCTTTATGAAAACTCAGAGGGTAAACATTCTTGTTTCTCATCAACTCCTCTGTATGATTCATCAAACCATGAGGATGCTGATGAACATCTTGAATTTTCTGAGCATGGTTTTCATGGTCTCTTTACTCCTTCATTTGATCATGATGTTGATTCATTCATTTTTTATCTTTAAGCCACCGATCTTTGATGATCTACCTGTTAATGAAGGGGAAACCCCTCAAGTTGTCAAGGCACTTCAACCTGAGCTGATGGTTATGTCAAGTCCTCATTGTCTTGAGGCTAGTTTTGCTCCAGATTAAAAATCTTTTGAAACACCCCAGGCTCCTCATCACTCTCTTGTTTGCAAAGAAAATCAACCTCAACCACATATTTCACATCCTCCACCTGAATCTCATGATCCAATCACTCATGCATTGGAGGAATCATACACAACGAGAACTCTTTCTACGTGTAAGTTGTCTTCCTTTTTCATGTTTTCTTGTTTTTAATGGTCAAAAGAGTGTACATTCTCATCGTCTGTGCACAGTGTGTTGCAACACCATGGTACATTTGCAGATTGTTTGTCTTGTGATTTTACTCTTTTATTTTCTATGGACGCATTCAAACTTCAAGCATGTTGGTTTTCACTGTCTTATATTTCTTGTGCGTTGGTTTACTTGTATATCTTTCTTGTTAACCATGCCTTCACCAACATGGGTAAACCAATGTGTCAGTGGCTGCAGTGGAAATATCACGTCACATGAGTAGGCAATGCATTATTTATTTTAGGAGTAGGAGTAGTGTTTTCTTTCTTGTTTTCTTTTCTTGCATGTTTTTCTTTGCTTACTTGTTTTGCTTTCGTTTACTTCTATTCTCTGCATGTTTGTTTTGTTTTCTTGTTATGCACCCATAGGTTTAGCTTCACATGAAACCATGTTTGGCTCTTGAGACAAGCAAGGTGTACTACAAGAGGACTTGTACAACTCAACTTTTTGTTGTCTGTTATCCTCTCTCTTTATGAAGAGCTTGTTGTCTTCCGTCAATGATACCTTGATGTAAAATACGTTATGTTCAACATGAAGTCTTGGAAAAAACACAACGTTTGCACTTTTAACTAGTACCGCCTACTTTAATCAGTTTTTCTATATCCGGCTAACCCTTTTCAACTAATTCAAGTAGAATAAGGTGAGGTGGAAAACCTTAACAAGTATGTCAAAGGTATATATAACATACTTCTATGAAGGGACAACCTCTTCTTCTCTCAGTAAGTCAAGATCCCTCTTCTGCCTCATGAAATAAATAAGTGCTTAACACAATTCTTTGAAAATTAAAAATAAAATAAAGGTGAAAGAAGAGAAAGGTTTCATGCACAAAGAGGTGAATTAAGTAACTCTGTTGGGCTACTGTCCAAGCTCACTAGTAGCGAAGAAATGTTTGTGTCCCTGAAGTGACCCTATCAGGGTACTGTCCAAGCCTACTAGCAACATAGCAAAACCAGAGATGGAACTGAAACTCCATAGTTATATTACTTTTGCATCAATATACCCCTCATCCCCAATAGAAACAACTCAGTTGACTTGGCTTAGTATGTGTGTTGACTAATCAAGAGAATGACAAGGACTATAACTTTAACTCAAGCTAGTGAGGAAGCCATGATGATAAAAGAATTGAAAAATACTTCCAGAGGAGTTAGACTCGCTTTATACAAGACAAGGTCCATACAGAGAGTTGGAGTTCTACCAGTGTGTCGACAGTGTTGTATCGCTACAACTACCCTCCAAAAATTTTCTTTCGCTTTGTTTTGGAGCCTCCCTCCTCAAAATCTTAACAGCTTGTCTTGCACTGTGTTTAGTGATTTAATTGATCTTAAATTACTTACATGAATTATCAACCAGGGCTAATAAATTGATGAAGTATAAGTACAATGTATGTGCCAGAAGTCTTTTTTATTCACACAAATTCTAAATTAAATTGAGTTATCAAAATATAAATTCTAACTCAATTAATTTATTGAAATGCACATGAGAAAATTAGTTATTTCTAGAAAAAAAGATTATCTCTACAATGATGATCACACTCTCTTCTTTAAAACAAAATTATTTCTACTTATAAGATTCCACACTTTACTTTAAAATAGAAATCAATCTCACACTTACATAAATGAAAATCAATCCAAACTTTTCTTAAATGAAATTCACACTCTTTTGCATAGATCAAAACTGCTCTTACTTAAGAAATCTCATGTCTAAAGAAAATCACACATCTGCATGAATGGAAATCACACTTGCGTGAAAAATGAAATGAAACAAACTTCTGCTTAAAACACACTCACACTTACTTGAATTAAAGATCACGCATGCTTGAATTTAACAACTAATTCTGCAAATTAATCTACTGTTTAAGATGAAACTTTGTGTGAAACTAGATCTCTGCTGCTAATCTTTATCTATGTGCATTTAAAATCTAAATAGTAAGAATTATTAGCATAATTATAATTTTAACTTAACTTTGAAAGAAAAGTGAAAACATGAATAATCGATTGAATAAATAGAAATCTATAAGAATATAAAGATAATAGTTAACTATTAAAAACAAAGAAAGAATCCTTACTGTCTCGAGGGGGGCCTCCATGAGAAGCAGGAAATCATCACGTTATTGATCAAGCACTTTAACCACGCATTGAGGAAATGAAATGATTCTTTTATAAACAGAGCATTAAAAACATAGTTTAAATCTCATTGTTGCTTCCTTACTTAACAACTTGCTCATTTCTGCCAAGAGGCATATTTATAAAGCTCATAACAATAAATTGTTGAGAGCTATACGCCTAATCCCTATAAATAGAAACCAAATTTAACTTGAAAATATAACATTGCATAATTTGCTCATGATTTTCTATTATGAAAGCAAATCATGAAGCAAGGATCTCGTTCTCGCTCACCTGTTGCCGATTATGGAGGTTGAATTTTCCTTTAACCACATTGCTAAGACTTGCTTCCATCGATCTGGTTCATGAGAACAGGATGAAATTGTTGAGTGCATCAATTTCCACATCCATATATTTTGCTTCCCAACCATCACCTTGGAACCTATCAAACCACGAATGTGGCTGCAGAATCGTGTATTAGCTGCAAAATCATTTCAATTCAGTAGCTGAAGTAAACATTAAACTAAATAATAAAGAACATTACCAATTTATGAAATACAAGATAATTGTATGCCTACCATGTCATAATCTTTGTAACTTTATGCCCCATGTGTGATTATGAAGGTCAAAATGAAATAGATAGAGTGAAAAAGAGTGTCAAAAAGAAGCAATTTTTAGGCTCAACATTCCTCCACATTGAGGTCATTGCATGTCCTCATGCAAAATTTCAAAACTGATGAGCCCTTACTATTACCGAACTCCTTCAGTTTCTTGAGCTAAAACATCCAAATTTGTCTTCTTTGCCTTGTTCTTAGTGATTGTCATTCTTGGTTTATTCATAAAAATCTTATACTTCAGACTTATGACTTTAATCTTAAGGGATTTGTTCTTTTCTTTTAGATTCTTATTCTTATCATACCATATAGCACGATGTAATAGAATCTTGCCATTGTTCGTCCTCTGTATTTCATTATGCACTTTTAATGTTTCATGTTCATGTTTTAAGTGCATGTTTAGTGTCTCCAATTCAAAAATTTCTTGTTTGAGAGTATTTATAATTTGAGGTTCTTGTGGACTATCAGAATGAATTTCTTTTTCTTGATTTGAAGAGGATGCAGTGGCATTTTTTGTAGCTCTTTTCTCCAAAGATTCTATATAGTCATATATCTCCTGTTGGACTGGGTCAATTAAAGGTGTTATTCTTACTTCATTAGCAATTGGTGATGAAACTGGTGATATAATTGGTGATGAAACTGTAGGAGAAATAATTAGTGATGGAGCCCTTAGCACTTATTCTTCCTCTAGATTGACAAACTCTATGGATTGTCAAGATCATTCCTTCATTGTTTTGTTGAGTCTTGCACTCCTGATAGTGGATGAGGTTTTAGTGAGAGGATTTTTTTTTGAACTTTTCTTTGTTCTGTCTTTGCTTGCTCTATTTCCTTTGTTTTTCTTCTAGATATGTTTTCTTCCTTATCACTAATTTTTCTTCTTCGAACATTCTTATTTTTAAGATTTTCTAATACATTAGCAAGGGGAATTTCATCTTCTAAGGGCTGCTCTTGTTGTAGAGGTAGGCCATCTTTAGGGTTTAGAGATAAGTTTCTTCTACTTATTTTTATGTTGCTACTGGGTTCCTCCTATTCTACTCCTTTAAAGCGGTTTCTAACTAAGAAACTTTCCCAATCATCTCCTATATTTTTTAGGGTAGCTTCAATCAACATTTTTATCAGGTCGTGATGATACATGGTATTTTCAATAGATTGTATTTTTCTCTGAGTATTACCAGTCATTTTATTCAGACTATTGAGTAATAAATAATGCAAATTAATTTCATTACCCTCAAGGAAATTCATTATCAAGTGTATATGATAGAAAAACATACTGCCAAATCTACCTTCACAAGTAATAAATTTTTTAATGAACAACAGCAAATTTCTCCATTTTCTTTTAAGATTTTTACTTTGGATGGCCTTCTTAAAGACTGAAGTGTCAAAGACTGAAGTGTCCATACCTGGATTTTTGAGAAATGCCCTCCATTCATCTCCTTCAATTTCTCTATTTTTGAACCATTTTTCACCAATCATAGTGTTAGGTTCCTATAATACTAGTGTCTTTGTAGCACTTATTGTTAATTTTGTGCCCATGGTGTCCCCATATTTTTATTATTGTTCCCCATAGAAGCCCACAATTTTTATTGTTATGTCGGCTCTGATTATATTGTGACCCCTTAGACTCCTATATATAGAAAGGAGGTTTTGGCATTTGAATCATCAAATAATTATTCATTTGTGTAATGTAAATGAGATTTCCCCCTCGAGGAGGCTAATTTTGAAGTCATTGATCTATCTTTTCTTCTATTTTGTGAGCTAGTTGCATAACATTTAGTATCAAAGCTTTGGATTCTAGGGTTTTGTTGCTTCAAACAGGTCATCGTGGAATTTTTGCTATAACTTTGTTTCTACAAAGCTTCAGAAGCTAAAAAAAAACCCATTTGAATAGAAATTGTTATGAACATCGTGACCGAATTTTAGACCTTTTTGTGCTATATTTTCAGATATACGAGGCAATGAAGTTAGGGTTTTTATAGGATTCATAATTCCATATCAAATAGGTGACCTTGGGAAAATCGTCATAACTTTCTCCCTGATCATTGGATTTGAATTTTGTAAAATGTGACAGAAGTATAACAAAATTTAGTTTGTTGGGTATCATTTTTAGGGACGAAGGTCAAAACTGTGACACGTGGCACTTCATACAAGTTCACTCTATTGAACTAGTCTATACTCAGGTCATTGTGGAAGATTGGGTATAACTATTTCTTGGATAATCCAATCGCAATCAAAATTTTGGGTTGGAAATAAGACTCAAAGGGAGACCACAAGAAAAAAAATCAGATATTGGAGATCTGCAATTATAGAGATACATCAGATTCAATATCGACATCCTACAAAGTGAAAAAAAAGGTGTGTAGTTTTTAAAAATTTGCATAAGTTTTGTTTAAGAAAGTAGTTTGAAGTGATTCAAAGGGAATTGTGAAGCATAGTTATCATTAATTGATGACCCGAAGAAAGAAAATGGAAACACCTAGTAAGCAACCCGAAATCTCTACTATGACACATGAAGAAGAGGAAGAAATGAAACATGATATATCAAAATTACGAGACCAAGTGCAACAAGTTTTGCTCTCACAAAAGGTAACTATGGCTAATATGGATGGTTTAAAGAATGGAATGGAAGCTAATATGGATGGCATGGATGCTAAGATAGATGGCATGGAAGCTAAGATGGATGGCATGGAAGCAAAACTTAAAGGAAACATGGAAGATTTGAAAATAGATTTGACAAATTTGCTACAAGAAATGCTTCTTAATGGTGAAAGGGTAGTAAAGGAAACTCACGATGAGAATAAAAGAAATGTTAATCATGATTTCATAGACTCTAACATTGTATTTAAAACCCACCACATTCCAAAGATCGATATGAGGAATTTTGATGACAAGGATCTTGTAACATGGATACTACAGATGGAGCAATATTTCGATCTCCATAATGTGCAAAACACACAAATTGTACACATTGAAACTTTATATTTAGAACCCTACTAGTTTGTATGGTATCAATGGCTTTTCTCTCGTAAAAAATTGTCACTTGGTCAATTTTTATGAAGGAAATGATAGCAAATTATGAGGATAAGAAGAGAAACACCTTTTTTAGTCAATTGATGAATCTCAAACAAAGGGGTTCAATGGTGGAGCACATTGAGGACTTCCAAAAATTGAATATAAGGGTAAATTATATTCGAGAGGAGCATAGGATTGATGTGTTCATAGAGACTTTAAAGGATAACATCCAACATGAGGTTCGACTTTGGGAACCTGATTCATTGGAGAAGGCATTCAGGTTGGTAATAAAAATTGAAAGAAAAATTATGGCTACAAGGAAGCCTAGCACTCACAACTATAAATATGGAAGTGTTGTTGCCCCTAGCCTTCCACAACCTACAAGGTTGACACCACAAAAATTGGAAGAAAAAATACCAAAAGGGATTTGTTATAGTTGTGATAACAAATACACTAAAGGTCACAAGTGTGCCAAGAAGAAATTATTTTACATAGATTGTGAACAGGAGGAAGAAAAGGAACAAGAAACATCAAAAGAAGAAAATATACACTAAGAACCAACCCTGGATAAAGAAGAAATCAATCTGACCATATCTTGTAATGCACTGGCAAGAATTACCACTCCTCAAAATCTTAAGATAGAAGGACATATCAAGAAGAAAAAGTAATAGTGTTGATTGATTCGAGTAGTACCATAATTTTATTCATTGTAAGATTGCCAAGGAATTGAATTGCTTCCTATATCCATCACCAGAGTGTAAAGTGATGGTTACAAATCGAGGAACCATACATTTCTCTGGAAAGTTCCATAATATCAAGCTATCCATGGGAGAATACGTTTTGAATATTCCAATTCTTTCCATTCCAATGGGTGGTGTTGATGGTGTACTAGGAGTCCAATTGCTACAATCTTGGGATACAATAGCTTTTAATTTTCAAGAACTTTTCTTGAATTTTTTGGGGAAGGAAAGGAAGTGGAATTAAGGGGTATCGCAGGGAAACCAAGAAATATAATCAACTCTAACAACATGACAAAGCTTCTAAAGAAAGAACAATAGGGTGTAATTGCACAATTATGTTCACTAGAGATTCCCAAATTGAAATCATCTAGTTTTCCAGATCTCCAAAAGGTCTTGGATAATCATTCCAAGGTATTTGAGACTCCCAAGGGCCTCTCACCTATTTGTTATAATGACCATGCTATTCATTTGATTCCAGGAAGTGTTCCTCCAAACATCAAGCCTTACAGATATCCTTATGCCCCAAAGAGTGAAATTGAACATATGGTTGCAGAAATGCTATAGGCTAGTATAATTCAACCTAATAAAAGTTCTTTCTCTCCTCAAGTAGTATCGGAGCAGAAGAAGGATGGATCATGGCACATATTTCTAGATTATAGGGAGCTCAACACGCTCACTATTAAAGATAAATATCCCATTCCCGTCATTGATGAATTATTGGATGAATTACATGGAGCAATTTACTTCACCAAGTTGGATCTTCGTCAGGATATCATCAAATCAAAATGAAGACTAAAGACATTCTGAAATAAGCATTTAGAACTCATGAGGTTCATTATGAATTCTTGGTCATGCCTTTTGGCCTTACCAATGCACCTTCTACATTTCAAGGTTTGATGAATTCCATTTTCAAACCCTTCCTTGGAAAATTTGTGTTACTATTTTTTGATGATATACTAATATACAACAAGTCTTGGAAGGATCATGTTCAACATGTTGACAGGGTGCTCAAACTATTGGAGGAGAAACAATTATATGAAAAACTTCCAAGTGTTTCTTTGGAGTACAGGAGGTGGAATATCTGAGTCATATTGTATCTCATGAAGGTGTTAAGGTAGACCCTATAAAAATTAAAGCCATTAAGGAATGGAAAATTCCCACATCCATAAAGCATCTGCGAGGATTTCTCGGGTTGATAGGGTATTATCGCAAGTTTGTTAAGAATTATGGGAGAATAGCAAAACCTCTAACAACATTATTGAAGAAAGATGCATTTTCTTGGACTCCAAAAGCAACGAAGGCATTTGAACATCTTAAAGAGGCAATGTGCCAAGCACCGGTATTATCTGTGCCAGACTTCACAAAAACCTTTATTGTGGAATGTGATGCCTCAGGAAATGGAATTGGTGTTGTTTTAATGCAAGAAGGAAGACCCATTTATTTTGAAAGTCATCCAATCAAAGGAAAGTATTTACACAAAGCTATTTATGAGAAGGAAATGTTGGAAATACTACATGCACTTAAGAAATGGAAACCTTACCTAATGGGAAGACACTTCAATTTAAAAACAAATCATGATAGTTCTGAATAATTTTTAGAGAAAACATTATCTTCAGAAGAGCAGAAAAAATGGGTCACTAAGATGTTGGGCTATGACTTTGAAATCATATACAAAAAGGGAAGAAAAATGTTGTTGTAGATGCACTCTCAAGAAAGGATGAGGATGTGGAATCATTGCTTTGTGCCATTTCTATTTCCAACTACATTGGACAAAAAAGCAAGGGATGAATGGAAGAATGAAGAAGTGTGGGCACTCATTCAAAAGTTGCAGCAAGATCCTAGTACATCTAACACATTTAGCTGTAAAAATGATTCATTATGGTACAAAGATCGCGTATACCTCTGTAAGAATTCCCAAATCAAACAAAAGATTCTTCTGGAATTTCACGCCTCTCCGTTAGGAGGGCACTCATGATTTTTAAAAACATACAATAGGGTTAAGAAGGAATTTCTTTGGGATGGCCTTAAACCTGATATTCAAAAATTTGTGGCAGAATGTTTGGTTTGCCAACAAACTAAAGCTGAGACAATTAAGACCGCGGGTCTCTTACAACCTTTATCCATTCCAAGTCAACATTGGGAGGAGATTTCAATGGATTTTATCACAGGTTTAGCCAAGTTCGAAGGAAAGAGTGTCATCGTGGTGGTATTTGATAGACTTAACAAGTATGCACACTTTTGTGCAGTATCTCATCCGTTTAAAGCCAGTACAAATTAGAGGAATTTTGAGGTCTAAAATGGGCCTCCTAAGAAAAATGTACAACCGAAATAAACTTTATAAGAACCAATAGGATTCAATATGATAATGTCAACCATGGGGGATGATTCACCATTTTTGGAGTGAAAAAGTAAAAAGATTAAATAATAATAAAATAATAAGACCATTTTTTCAACTCGTATTTTTAAGTTATCTCCCTAAGTTTTTACTCAAATTTCGAGAAGGAGTACTCGTTGGATGAAAAATTTAATTCCTCATTCAAGGAGTACCCATGTTGAATACTTTCAATGGACCCTACTACACGAAAAATGAGAAATACATGAAAAAAACGTGATTGTAATCACGTTTTCTTTATGTGTTTCTCATTTTTCGTGTAGTATGCTCCATCGAAAGTATCTAAAATGGGTACTCCTTGGACGATGAATCAAATTTTTCATCCAATGAGTGTTTCTTCTCAAAACTTGAGTAAACCCATAGGGAGATACTTTGAAAATACAAGTTGAAAAAATAGTTTTCTCTTTTTTCCCTCTAAAATTTGATGATGTAATCTAATCTTATTTTATTATTTCCAATATTATTTTATAATTTCTTTAGGAGGCCCATTTTATACATCAAAATTCCCCTAATGGTTGCTACTGCATTTATGGAAACAATACAAAAGCTACATGGAAACCCAAAGACTACTCTAAGTGACAAAGATCCCATTTTCACTAGAAATTTTTGGACGGATTTATTTTCTTGTCTAGGTACTCAGTTAGCTCATAGCTCATCTTATCATCATCAATCTGATGGGAAAACTGAGATAGCGAACAATTGTTTGGAAGGATATCTTCATTTCTTTGTATCTGATAAACAGACACAATGATCAAGTGGTTTCCTTTGGCTGAATGGTGGTATAACACTTCCTTCCATACTACAACAAAAATGACCCCATTTATGGCACTTTATGGATATCATCCACCATCCATCACATCATCTTTAAGAAAAAAATCTAAGGTGCAGGTGGTGGAAGATCACATCGAAAATCAACAAGAAGTTCTTCAACTCTTAAAGAATAACCTCACTTTGGTGCAGAATAGAATGAGACAACAGGCAGATCAACATCGTAGCGAAAAATGTTTTGATGTAGGTGACTGGGTATTTCTACGACTACAACCATACAAACAAATGTCCCTCAAGCAAGCTAATAAGGATAATAAATTATCACCAAAGTATTATGGTCTATACAATGTGTTGCAAAATATTGGTGCTATGGCATACAAATTGGAGCTTCTTGCATCTTCCCGAGTGCACCCAGTTTCCCACGTTTCATGCCTAAAGAAGGTTATAGGTGACAAGTTCCCAATTCAAACAATATTACCATGACTTGACGAGGAAGAAAAAATCATATTGGAACCTGAATCATTCACAGAAACAAGAACTTGACAACTACAAAATCGATCAATTTCAGAGTATCTCATCAAGTGGAAGAACTTACCCACTGAATATTCCACATGGGAGAATGAGAATTTTATATAGAAGCAGCTAGAACTACTCAAGCATTGAGGACAACACTTTTTTGAAGGATAGGGGCATGTTAGGTCCCTATAATACTAGTGTATTCGCCCATTATTATTGTCATTGTAACCCTTATTGTTATTGTTGTGCCCATGTTGTCCCCATATTGTTATTATTGTTCCCCATAGAAGCCCACTATTGTTATTGTTGTGCCATCACATTATTATTGTTATGTCGGATCTGATCATATTGTGACCCCTTAGACTCCTATATATAGAAAGGAGGTTTTGTCATTTGAATCATCAAAAAATTATTCATTTGTGTAATGTAAAGGAGGTTTCTCCCTTGAAGAGGCTAATTTTGAAGTCATTGATCTATCTTTTCTTCTATTTTGTGAGCTGGTTGCATAACACTTAGGTAGCCCATTTACTTTTGCCATGAAAGATTCTGTCACTACTATTTTCACGTCTCCAATTTCTGCCTCAACTCCATCAAATGCTTGGGCAATGGACATTGTTACTTCTCTATCATAGACATTAAATTTTTCTACAAATTCCAACAATTGTGCTTGTTGTAACATCTATTTGACTTGTGGATAACCTCCATGAATTTCTTCCCATCCGGATTTGTCCTCACAATAACCCCCATGTTGGCGAAGTCTCAACCTGCAATTGCTTCTTTTGACAAGGTTATGGAGCAAAAATGGCTTTGGAAAACTGAATATGGATGATAATGAAATCATCAATGGAAATGAATGAAAAAGGCCTTTAGGAAAACATAGTATGAAATGAGGGCGGAATTATCAGGGTTTATGGAGTGGAGTATCTGCACAATGATGAATTATGAATGGGATTATGACCAACTTCGTTGATAGGACATAGTATTTATAATTAAATATGAAGTCAAATAGTAATGATTCCTTCAAATGGCGGTAGCAACGTTTATTTTATTTCATAATCTAATGTTTCTTACCTTTATTACTTAATCTAATATTTACATACCTTTGGATTTATAATTCTAATGCTTTGATTGACCTTTGTAGATTGTCCTTGGATGCCTTTAATTGCAAGCTTGATCATTTTCTTATGTCAATGTATTCAATTGTCCCATTTGGTCCCTGTCAGTATCAATTGTGGAATTTTGTTAAAGCTGCAGATTCTCAAAAATTTTGTAGCTACTTATTTTGAAAAGAAAAAGAGGGTTACAAAGAAAATGGGATTAGAATAGGGTTTAAAAAGAAAATCTAGGGTGCCAATAATACTTAGTTTTCATCCTAATTTTTTTGTATAAACATGCCAACAATGTTGGTTTTCATGTTTATACTATTTTATTTTTCTAATTTTTTTTTTTTTTTTATTTTTTTTAGAGAAAAAAAATCTTTGCGATTCAATTTTGAGAGGAAAGGAAATCCTTCTTAACCACCTTCAAATCAATATTGCCTTGCAGATATTTAACAAATTCTTCCCTTGCCAATGGTTTATGATAAATTCTCAATCGATGACCATTTACAAGGAAGATCATTTTTTCTTCATCAATGGTTCTAATCCTGATTGCACCATTATCAAAGACATTTTCAATCTCATAAGGCCCAAGCCAATGAGTTTGAAATTTCCCTTGAAAATATTTAAATTTTGAGTCAAAAAGTAATTCCCAATTTCCTAGCTGAAATTTCATTTCTTTTATGAAATTGTCATGCCACCTGGAACTTTATTGTTGAACTATGTTGGTTATTTGAATAACATCCTATCTCATCTCATCTAGTTCATTCAGTTTATCTATTCTTTGTTTTTGTGCTTCAAATAGATCAACACCCAATTTGGTTGTTGTCTTGAAGGTATTTTCCTGGAACTCAATAGGAAATAAGACTTGCTTCCCATAAACAAGTTCATAGGGAGTATGTCCTATGGTATTTCTCCATGTGGTATGATATGACCATAAATATTATGGAAGCTTTTCTATCCAAACTCTTCTATGTAGATGCACAATTTTGGTAAGAATTGCTTCAATTACTTCATTGGTAGATTCCACCTATCCATTTTCTTATGGATGATATGGACTGGAATTTCAATGTTTGATTTTGTATTCCTCCATTATCTTCTGTACCAACTTAGATGTAAATTGAGTACCTTTATTTGTCACAATTTCCCTTGGAACACCAATACGAGTAAAGATATCCTCAAAAATAAATGAAACAACAACATTTTCAGTAGCAGAAGGAAATGCATTTGCTTCTACCCATTTTGTAATATAATCAGTGCAATCAAGAATGTACCTTTTTTGTCTTGATGGTGGATTATTTGGACCAACAAAATCCAGAGCCCATTTCTCAAAAGGTTCAATGAGTACCTAAGGTTGTAGAGGCATTTCATCTAAAGGAACAGGTTTCCCCATCCTTTGACCACTATCACATCTCTTAACATATTCTTTGGCATCCTTAAAAATGGAAGACTAATAATATCCTAAGAGAAGGAATTTGTAAAAATTACTTTTATGAGCGAAGTGTCCTCCACATGGTTCACCATGACAAGCCTTTAATATCTTTGGTACTTCATCTTCTCTAACACATCTCAGAATGATTAAATTTGGCCTTTTGTACAATTCTCCATTTATCCATGAGTAAGATGCACTAATTTGAATTACCTTTCTTTTCTCTCGAGGAGACAAATATAGTGGTAACTTCCTTGTAGCCAAATAATTAGCAATATCTGCAAACCAAGGAGATTTAATAGATACTGCAAAAAGATATTCATCAAGAAAATTATCTTCTACATGTACATCATTATTATCATTTTGAATCCTAGATAGAAAGTCAGCAATTGTATTTTATTTTCTAGGTCGATCCAAAATAGTAATATTGAATTCTTGTAACAATAATAACCATCTTGTAATTTTTTCATTAGTGATTGGTTTATTCATTAAATACATAATTTCAAAATGATTTTTATGTACAAAGGTTTCATAACCAGTGATGTAATGTTTGAATTTATTAATGGCATGGACAATAGCTAAAAACTCCTTTTCTGTTACAGTATAATTTAACTCTGCAGGAGTCAAATTTTTATTGATGGAGTAAATGGCATAAGGAGTTAAATCCTTTTGTCCTAGTACAAATCCTAAATTTGTATCCAAAGCATTAGTTGAAATATGAAAAGGTAGTTTCCAATTTGGTCCTCTTAGAATGGGTGCTTCAGAAATATTTTCTTTAAATGTTTCAAAAGATTTTTTGGAATCAGAATTCCAAATGAATTCACAATCTTTCATGAGAAATTTGAAAAGTGGAGAAGCAATTTTGTAAAGTTTTCTATGAATCTTCTATAGTAATCATTAAAACCAAGAAAACTTCTAACATATCTTTGACAAGTTGGAATTGATAATTTACAAATAACTTCTACTTTAGATTTATCCACTCTAATTCCATTCCCTAAAATATGGTGTCCTAAAACAATTCCCTTAGTAAACATCATAAAACAATTTTCGTGGCTTAATGAAAGATTTTATTCCTTACATCTGATGTGAACTTTTTCTAAATTTTTAAGAGCTTCTTCAAAGAAATTTCCATAGACATTAAAATCATCCATATAAAATACCTAAAACTGGCCTTTGGAATGTTCCAGGTGCATTACATAACCCAAAAGGAAGTACTTGGTAGGCATAGGTTCCCCATGAACAGGTAAAAGTGGTTTTATCTTGATCTTCTGGAGCTACTTGGATTTGGTTATATCCACTAAAACCATCTAAGAATGAGAAATATTTATTTCCTGCCAATGTGTCTAAAACTTGATCTATGAAAGGAAGTGGAAAATGATCTTTTAAAGTGGATTTATTCAATTCCCTATAGTCAATGCATACTCTCCATTTATATTCTTTTTAGGAACAATTACCAATGGTGAAACCCACTGGCTATCTGATATTGGATAAATGAAATTCACATTCAAAATTTTTTGTAGTTCCTCTTTAACAATTTCCCTTAAATTTGGATTCATTCTCCTTTGAGGTTGTTGAATTGGTTTGGCATTTTCTTCAATGTAAATATGATGTATACAAGTATTTGGATCAATTCCTTTCATGTCAATGTATTCCCATGCATAAGCAGAGGAATGTTCTTGTAACATTTTTATTAAATCTTTCTTTTGAAATTCTTCCAAATTATTATTGATATTCAAGGTTTTTTCTGGAAAGATTTCTATTGAAGAATTGCCAAATTTTTCCATAGAATGTAAAGATAATTGACGAGATGATAAATATTCAATATTAAATTGTTCTTGAAAACTTTGATTAGATTCACAATATGAGGAAGACTCATTATTTTCCATTAAATCCACAATCTGATCTTCTTCATATATTTGTGAGCTAACAAAGATTGGTCATATATCAATATCATCATCTATCCATTCTTAACTTTCTACTTCTATTGTTCTTTTTGCAGGAGGATAGAATGTGAACATCTTTGCTGAACTTCCATAAAAAAAAAAAAAAAACATATCATTGGATCTACAACTTATAAAAGCATCGTATGTAGCTAACCATGGTCTTCCTAGAATCAATGGATGTCCTCATAAATTACTCTTGGGTGTTATAATCATAAAATCAATAGGATACTCCCAAGAATCTAAGGATACAAATATGTCTTCTAATGCACCATCAGGTTTAATAACAGATTTTTCTGCTAATTGCAACAATGTAGGTGTATATTGAATATTAGGAAGTTTCATTTGATTCATAGTTTGTTTACTCATGATGTCTGTGGTTGCTCCTAAATCAGTCAATGTGTTTGGAATTTCGATACCATTGATATGTGTTTTCAAAATGGGACTTCCTAGATCAAGGTATTTTTTAATTGTTGTTTTTCCCATCATGATACTGCAATTTTTCCAACTAATTGAATTCTTTTGACTTCTTTTCTTTTTCTTCCTGGTCTTTTAATACTTGACTCCCTGATTGTCTTTGCAAATATTGGTGTTTCTTTGATAGCTTGTAAGAAAGGAATCTTTATAAAAACATTCTTCAGTTCATCTATCATATCATAATCAGGCAATAAAATATGGTTTTCTACCCCTTAATTTTCAATCTCTCAAGAAAAGGTGGTGTTTGGACATATATTGAAGGTTGTTCTATGATGGGAATTGATTTTATTCGAATATCATCAGAATGTACAGGGGTGGTTTGTTTTTGAGATTTTTCTTCTTGATTAAGAGATTTCTCTTTTTCAGAAAGATTCTGCTTTTCAGATTCCCGAATAACAACTAATGGGGACTTATTTTACAATACTCTACCAGATCTAAGTTGGACATTATTTAGATCTAATGTAGTTATCATGTAGTTTTGGAAATTTTGTCCTTCCATATTGTAAACAACTTGTGAATTTTTATTATTATTTGGATTTGGAAGTGGTTGAGCAGGCAACTGATTTGGTCTTTGAGGAAATAGTAATGAAAGTTGTGGATTTGGATTCTGAAGTTGAGTTGGTTGAACATGTTGAGGAAAACATTGTAGTGGAAAAATAGGGTAAGGTTGTTGATATTGAGGATATTGAGGATATTTTTCATGATGTTTATTCCATCATTGTGCCCAAGGTTGAGGCCAAGATTGCCAAGGCATGGGTGAAGTCCAATTGTTTTGTGATGGTTGTGCAAATGCTTGAGTGTTAAAACCCTGAGTCATATTTGGTTGTGAATTTTGCCACGGTCTCTTAGCAATAAAACAAATGGGATCTACTTGATTTGATAATAATTAATCTTGATAAAAAACTTTAAGACCTGGTATTGAAGGACATTCCCTTGTATCATGATTTTCTACACATATAACACATGTTTCTACACTTTTTAAGTCAAGAGGGAATTCTGTCAGAGCACATTTTTTCTATATTTGGGACAAAATATTGATAATGCAGCATTTTCATCTTTTTGCTTATTTTTCACTTTAAGGGTATCTATTTTTTCACTAAGGCTTCCCAAAATGTTTGCTTAAAATTTGTCAAGAAAATTGCCTAATTCAACCCTACTTACTGTCCTAGTTGCAAATTTATTAATCCTAGACATGAGAGGATCTCTTGGATTTTTCCCAGTTCTTGCCTTACCTCTTGAAATGTGTATGCATAACTCACAAATTTCTCCAAATGATAACTAATAAATATCTCCCTTACCCATCAAATTGAGAATATCAATCCACTCATCTCTGATGGATTTTAATAAGAGATATTTCAAAGTTTCTTCATCTAATTTATGCATTTTATCCCTTTTAACATTATAAGCAAATCTTTCAATGAAATCTTCAATATTTTCATCTTCTTTTTGCATCATTTTAAAGACTTCATCCTTAAGATTATGGGGCATACAATAGTCCTTATATTTCTCTAAGAATGTAGTTTTCATTTCTTCCCATGTTCTTATAGAATTTACTCCTAAGCCCATGAACCATTTTAATGTTGCATCCTTAAGAGTTGTTGGAAACAATTTCAACTTTTGAGTGTCAAGAAAGGAATTTTAAGATCTAAACAAGACTTCAAACTCAAAGAGAAATGTTTCAGGATCCTCACTTCTTAATCCATGAAAATTTGGAAGGATGGAGGGTGAGATGTTTTTCATTGTAGTTGTTGTATCTTCATCGAGGATAGGAAATCCAAAGGGTTTTGGATCTCCTCTACCTCCTCCTCTCCCTCTTCCTCCACCTCTTCCACCTCTTTTATTTCCTCCTCTTCCTCCTCCAATCCTAGGTTGTTCACCATTAATATTATGTACCTCTCCTTCCCCTTCTCCAGCCATTGTAGATTCTTCAGAACTAATATAGGGTTCCAAAATTAGGTTTTCTAATTCCTCTTCTAGCTCTTATATTTATTCTATCAATGGTAAGTTAAAATTATTTTCTTCCTCCTCTTCTTCACTAGGGATTTCTATTTCTTGTCCTAGAATTTTCTCTCTAGTTGAAGATAAGAAAACTACTCCTTATGTTGGGGATGTAGGATCTTCTTCTTCTATTACTGCTTCAGTTGATGAGGTTGGTGAATCTCTAGGTTGGATTTCAAACCTAAGTACCTCAAGAAGTTTATGTTTGCCTGGAAATGATGGAACACTAGTTTGAGTGGGTGGTGTGGCACTACGAGGTTGTGGTGGGGTGAGTGATGATGTTGGAATTAAGCTTTTACCTCTACCTACAAATCTACCTCTAGAATCTATTTCCCTATGCATATCATTTATTTTTTAAGTAAAAATAAAAGACTCCTATATACACTTCCTCGACAACGATGCCAAAATGTTTAGTGATTTAATTGATCTTAAATTATTTACATGAATTATTAACCAGGGCCAGTAAAATGATGAAGCGTAAGTGCATTGTATGTGCTAAAAGTCTTTGGTTATTCACACAAATTCTAAATTAAAATGAGTTATCAAAATATAAATTCTAAATTAAATTAAGTTATTGAAATGCACATGAGAAAATTAGTTATTTCTAGAAAATAAGATTCTCTCTACAATGATGATCACTCTCTACGCTTTAAAAAAATGCTATTTCTACTTATAAGATTCCACGCTTTACTTTAAAATAGAAATCAATCTCACATTTACATAAATGAAAATAAATCAAAACTTTCCTTAAATGAAATTCACACTCTTTTGCATAAATGAAAACTTCTCTTACTTAAGAAATATCATGTCTAAATAAAATCACACATCTACATGAAAGGAAATCACACTTGCATGAAAAATGAAATGAAACAAACTTCTACTTAAAACACACTCACACTTACTTGAATTAAAGATCACACATGCTTGAATTTAACAACTAATTCTGCAAATTAATCTACTGTCTAAGATGAAACTCTATGTGAAACTAGATCTCTACTGCTAAGCTTTATCCGTGTGCATTCAAAATCTGAAGAGTAAGAATGATTAGCATAATAATTTTAACTTAACTCTAAAAGAAAATTGAAAATGTGAATAATCAATTGAATAAATAGAATCTACAAGACTATAAGGCTAATATCTAATTGTTAAAAACAAAGTAAGAATCCTTACTATCTTCAGAGGGCCCTCCACGAGAAGCAGGAAATCATCACGTTATTGATCAAGCACTTTAACCACGTATTGAGGAAATGAAACAATTATTTTATAAATAGAGCATTAAAAATAGATTTTAAATATCACTGTTGCATCCTTACTTAACAACTTGTTCATTTCTGTCGAGAGACATATTTATAGAGCTCATAGCAATAAATTGTTCAAATATTTATGCCTAATCCCTATCAACAGAAACCAAATTTAACTTGAAAATATAATATTGCATAATTCACTCATGATTTTCTATTGTCAAAGCAAATCATGAGGCACGGATCTCATTCTCACTCGCTTGTTGTCAATTACGGAGGTTGACTTAGGACATGTTTCCATCGATCTAGCTCATGAGAATAGGAGGAAATCATTGAGTGCACCAATTTCCACCTATCCATATATTTCACTTCCCAGCTGACACCTTGGAACCTATCAAACCATGGAATTGGTTGCAGAATCATGCACTAGCTGCAGAATCATTGAAATTCGATAGCTGAAGTAAACATTAAACTAAATAATAAAGAACATTATCAATTTATGAAATACATGACAATTGTATGCTAGCCATGTTATAATCTATGTAACTTGATGCCCAATGTGTGATTATGAAGGTCAAAATGAAATAGATAGAGTGAAAAAGAGTGTCAAAAAGAAGCAATTGTGAGGTTCAACACACCTCTCAGGTACTTGTGTTTTCATTTGAGTTTAACTTTCACTTTGCAACTTGTGTTCACTTACTGTCTTTGATGACTAACCACAAGTTGACCCCCCGTGACTTGGTTTTCATTCATTCCTCCTACTTTAGATTTGTAAATGGTGCATTGGTTTGGATCCCAAGTTTGTGGTTTAGAAGTACATGGGTCGTTGTATTGAAGCCAAGAATCCATTTTGTGGGATTTGAATATTGATAGTGAATCATGCATAGTTTCTCATGTTGTTGAATCAAGTCTAGGAGTTAGATTTTGTTCAAGTTTGTGAAAACTTATTTCAAACATCCCAGATCAGGTATCTCCAAGGGTATTTTATTCAAATTTGGATGTAAAATCGAAATCAACCCAAGGCCAAATGGGTCCTCAAAATAGTAAACATGTCCATATAAATGAGTATAGTTAGATCTTTGTTTGATGTTATTTTATTATTTGGTAGTTTTTGTAGTGGGTTTAATTTATCTAGAATCTAGTTACGCACATGCCTAAAGATTGACAGTTAACTTCAAAGGTCAAATTCCTAACCTTGATAGAGAGTGAACTATCTATTAACTATTACAGCTTACCCCATTGGCAAACCCCCAAGGGCACAAAAAAAGTGTAGATAATTTTAGTGGGCTTCTCATGGATAACCAAATCGAGTCCTCCTTTATATATCTCACAAGAATACAAATAAGTCCATTTATTTTTTGTATTATTGAGCCCTTACGTGAAAAACAAGTAAAGGTATCTAAGGAAAGGAATGATTATCTATACCAAAATCTAATCCTTAACAATTCCCCCATGAGGTACACTCAATGGAATGGCATGTCGATCAAATGAACCTAGTTCCCATGGGTGGTTATGGCCAAGAGAAGATTGACTACAAAAGAAATCACCTTGTATTTGAGGTGTTAGTCCACGAGTATTAGGATTCTAGGTTTAATTCTTTGGACGATTTCAGAAATGAAGGAATGGGATTGTTGCAATAAAGGATAATGCCAAACAAAAGGCTAGGTTTGAAGTTGTTGAATTCGGGGTGGTCCCTTGACTATTAAATGAGATCTAGTTATGATGCCGAAGAATAAGATGTACAATAAAAATTCTACCATTCAACATATCAGGAAATGCAACATGTGATTGAGGAGAAAGAACATATATTTTTCACTTATGAGGTGGTGTCGCAAATAATTTATATTATATAAGATCCACCTTAGGATGCTTATCGAAATATGGGAGTGCACGAGTCCATTGGTTTTCAATATTGAATTCCCTCATGGTGATTTTTTTATTATTAGAATTTTCCTTCTTATCTTTTTTACATTGTAGGGAGATATCTAACCAAGTATGGACAATTGGACAAGGAAGTACAAACACAAATAACCAATGAGCTTGCTAGATGGAAGCTTATATTTGGTGACATTTATAGATATCATAATCATTCAAAGCCTCTTTATATGGATAGTGGGTGATGATGTGCAAAATAAAAGAATGGCAGTTGTCACAATTCCTTTTGTAGCTCTTTTATCCTTCTTCAAGAGAAATGTTTGTAACAAGAATAATTTTGTTGTATCTTTTGCTTTGAATTGTGGTCGATTATTGTAAATTCGTTGACTATGGATGGTGGTAAGTGCTCCACCTAGGTTCCCACAAAGTGTTGCCATAGAAGGTTGCAATGCCAAAGGGCGTCTACCCAGTCAATGGAAAAAATGGTGAATTGTTCCATGTCACCTTTATATGAGTTGGGATGACTTAAGCACATAAGTTGAACATGTAGACCCAAGGAGATAAATGTCTCTTAGCCATTCAAGTTACCTTACATACTTGGAGGTACTTGGGTACACATGAAAGCATTATTAGGTGCACTCGCCAGGCAGACTAGGCATAGTTAAGTGTACTTGCTAGATGTGAACAATTAATGAACAAGGTACTAAAGGAATCAATGGTGACAATTGTCACTTAGTTTACCTTAGAGTGAAGGAGCTTGCTAGTGCAAGCCAAGTGTCACATAAAAGGAGGATGTCTCGAAGATGCTAATGATGGAAGAAGAAGCATTAGCCATTCATTATAGTGTAAAAGAGCTTTGTGATTTGTGTTAAGTAAAAGGTTGGCATATTAGGGCATATTTGGAGTTGCTTTAAGGGTTGGATTGACAATCCTTGTACATAGTTGTGCCTAATATAACTATGTCTATAAATAAGTTGTAAACAATTAGTTGTGCTCCTCTTTTTTACTTTGTATCATTCTTCATATAAATATAGTTAAGGCATTCACCTTGTGTGCCACCTATACTTGTGTAGTATGGTTACTTTACTTGGATGAACGCTATATTTTTTGCTTTGATTTAGGTTGGCGAAGTATTGAATATTGGATAATTTGAAGTTTTGTTGGAATGTTTTGCAAGATATAATTGGATGTGCCCCTATTATTGGTGAACTTTATTGTGCATCTAACATATTGTAGCTTAAGGTGAAGTTATGGGTGGACCTTAAAAGAAGACGCATAGTCTAGTTGTAGTAAGTGCAAGTTGGTTAATCCATTATGACCATAGCAAGGCAACATTACATGAATGGAGATGACGAAAGGAAAATTTTGGGCAAGACTCTTAGGTTTGTGATATGTAGTATAAAAGCTTGACTTCTCAAAAGAGTTGGTTTCAAAACCTTGTTCGATGTTTTCCACGTGTTTCAAAATGGAGTAGTAGGTTGCGAGGGTGGTCTAAATGATTCAAAGTGACTTTGAAATCATCTTTTGGCAAGGAAGTTGCTTAGGAGGCTTGGGCACTCATTGAGGCAACATCTAGCAGCATAATTATTGGAGCTACCCCTCTTTCAAAAATTGTCCAAAATAGTGCTAGTAGTCATTGGAGATTGGATGAAGGTATATGATGATATTGATTCATTGTTGCAAGCTATGGTGAGTCTAGAAGTGGCCTGGATGAGTGTCTTACCATGCCTTAGAGTGCATTTTATCCAGGTTAAGATGTACAAAAAATTCAATCATCAAGGGAAGGATAATACTCACATTGTTGGATTTTTATGCCTTGCACATCTTCCTAAAGAAGGAGGTGGCAAGTGAAATTGGGTTTAGAGTTAATTCATGCAATGCTTTAGTAGAGGTAATCAATTTTAAGGCTAAGGCAACAATTAGGGTTACATTTGCAGTTCACATGTAGATGGAAAAATAGAAGGGTAGTGAAAACTTTATGGTATTCTAGATGTATGACTTTAAAGTTGTTCTTATGCAAAAATACCTAAGGAGAATGAATTTAGTTCTTGTGCCATTTATAAAAAAGTTGGTGATACTTAGTGGATGGAAGACATTTGTTGAGTGCACGACAATAATGAAGCAAAATAGAAAGGTGTGGATTAAACCTACATCAAGCACGAAGAGGGTAGCCAACCACCTAGAGTCTCGATTTTTTGCAATAGTTATTAGATAAGTGGATGAGGGTGGAGTGCCGATGTATATTCCACCAACACTTAAAAATGTGTTAGATGAGTTTATAGATCAAATTTTTTATTCTTTGCCTAAATTTCTCCCACCTAGGTGCACTATTGACCATTATATTAAGCTTGAATTGATATTGCAACAAACTATTAAAGCTTCTTATCATCTTTCTAGACCCAAGTTAGAAGAGTTTAAGCAATGGTTGAATGTGTTCATCGATCTTGGCTTCACAATGTCTTTTGGTTTTTCATATGGCATACTAGCCCTCTTCTAAAAGAAGAAGGACACACTAGAATTGAGGTTATGCTTGGACTATCGTGCATTAAACAAGTAGACAATAAAAAGTAGGTACCCCCTTTGATGGTAGGTTACATTGATAAGTTGGCTAAGGCCAAGGTTTTCTCAAAATTGGACTCGAGGTAGAAATACTACCAAGCAAGGGTTGTAGATAAGTCAAAGATATCATGCATGACAATGTATCATATTTTTGAATTCCTTGTTATGCCATTTGGGTTATGCAACACTCCAACCACCTTTTAGATTTTGATGAATAATGTCCTAGACCTTTCTTAGAAAAGCTCGTGGTTGTCTACACAAGTGACATTATGATACTCAGCGAGAACATGGAAAACCATAAGAGGCATTTGGTAGGTTTCTTTGATACACCAAGGCATAATCAACTGTAAATGAAGATGTCCAAGTGTGTCTTTAGGCAGACTAAAATTCCATTCTTGAGCTATTGGATTTTACAAGGATGCATCCATGTGCTGCAAAAATAAGGGAAATTGAGGATTGGGAGAAATTGGTAATAGTTCATAAGGTAAGGATTTTCATTGGTTTAGATAACTACTACCACATATTTGTTAAAGGTTACTCTAATATTTTGACACCATTTAGTCACTTGTTAAAGAAGAACAAACCACAAAACCAATGAAAGAAGTACCTTGAACCAAAACGCAAAGTATGATGTGAACCAAAGTGCAAAGTATGATGTCCAGTGCCCTATGAGACTAAAAATCTACAAGATTGTGAATAGAGGTACCCTATCCACAAGAAAGAGATGAATCTAGTTGCACACTATCTACAAGCATGGGACACTAATTGTTACACAAATTATTCATTGTGAAGACATACAATTCAACTTACTATGCTACCCAACCAAAGATGTCACCTAAGTAGGCATGGTGGTAAGACTTCTTGGTAGCCATCACCATTGAGTATCAACCATGTAAATTGAACATGGTAGCAGATGCCTTACACGGGAAGGTACAACTTGAAGCCTTAAAGGAGGATGAGTTGTTAATGCTCATGGGTAGTCAAGCACAAGTTTTAACAAGCTTCGAAAAGATCAAGGAAGGATTGAACAAGGGTTCCATAACTTTGAACATCATGGGACAAGCGAAGGAATAAAAAACAAGGGAATTGTGGGTGCATAGTGGATTTTTTTACTCTAGTCATCACATCTACATGCATAAGTCATCTAACCTTTGGAAGGAACTCTTGAGGGAGTGTCATGATTTTCTTTGGTTAGCCACGTCAGACAATAAAGTACAATGGAAATGTTGGAATGAGGTTACTATTGGGAACATATGAGGTGAAATGTGGAATAATACATTTAGACTTGCCTTGTGTGCCAACAAGACAAGGTAGACACTAAAATGTAGGTTGGTCCACTTTGGCATTCGTTGGTGCTAGAGAGACCTTGTGCAAGTGTCTCCATAGACTTCATCACTCAAATTTAAGTTTCACAAGGGTATAATGAGATTATGGTAGTTGTTACTTGATATTCCAAGTATGCAATGTTCACACCAATGAAGATGCATTGTATAGAAGAAGAAGTTGCAAAGTTGTGCTTTAAGAATATTGTGAAGTAGTGGGGTATCCCATTGAGAATTATATTAAATAAAGACACAAGGTTCACTGGGAGAATTTTTACAGAGTTGTTCAGGCTTGTAGGAACCAAATTGATAACGAGTTTAAGTTAGCATCCACATATTTATGTGCAAATTGAACATATCAATGGCCTTTTGGAGGATTACTTAAGGCATTTTGTTCACTTAGACCAGTTGAGCTAGCTAGAGTTGTTGGATGCAACCTAATTTGGTTATGGCATGTAAAAGAGTTTCATAATGGACTACAATCCATTTGAATTGGAAAATGGATGACACAATTTTGCAAAGCTAATTATGGGAATAATGCATTAGTCTTGCATTCATGAAGGGATAATAAGAGAAAGTGTAGATGGAACATGTTTAGTTGACAAATGCAATGAAATCATGAAGCATTGAGGAAAGCATGATGTGATCTAGATTGAATAATTATATTGTTTTTTATCCATCTTAATGCTTTTAGAGTGGAAAAATTGGAGGAATTTACTAGCAAGTCCTAGATTTGCACATTGGGGTCTGAAACCTTCGAGAAGCAATTTAAGGCATCAAATGATGTTTTTTTGGCGTAAAATTTTGTTGCTTAAGTGAGGTACCCCATGGAACTATTCTACACACAAATATATTTCCAATGACTCAAGAATCACCTCAATTGGAGTTTGTATGCAAAGGTCATGTCGCTAGAAAGTTGACCTTCCTATTTTGACCACCATGAATCAAGAGGATGCTACTTCTAGCCCCTTTTTTCCTAGGAAAGGGGCTAACCACATGATCATTATGAATATGACTCTAGAAGATTTGATATTGTATCTCTAGTTAAGAGTTGGGGGAATCAAACTCACTAAAAGGAAAAGACCTTGTAGCAGAGGTTTTTGCAGACGCCCCTATAAAAATAGCCCAAAAATCCATTTGTAGCAGAGGTCACCAGCGGAGGTGGGGAGGCAAATGTTTTAGCGGATGTTTCTTTGACGATGCATCTAAATTATTTAAGTGCATCTGTGCTTTATTATCCATACACATACTAGAGATGCATATAACATGGTGCACTATAGATGTTTTTTTGTTTGAAAAATAAAAAAAGACGGTGCTATAAATACCCAAACGCATTGGTGCTTGAATATTCGCTAGCATCAGACTCCTCCATATAGTAAAATGTATCGGTATTATTCGACAATGATGTCCCAGTGGGGAAAATGTATAACAACACCCAAGGGCATCTTATAATCCATACTAATAAATGGTTTCTAATTTCCAAAAAATATCGGTGCTATTGTAAAACCACAACATCGGTGCACTACCAATAATGTAAAGCCTAGGGGTGTCTTGATAAAGCATTTCGATATTAAAAACAAAAAAAAACAAACAACAACAACATGATGCTTTTAGTGTCTCGATAAAGCATCGTGATTGACAAAAAAAAAGACAATAACATGATGATTTTGGTGTCTCGATAAAGCTTCATGGAAAGAAAAAAAAATTAATAATAATAATATATATATGTATATGTGTGTGTGTGTGTGTATATATATATATATATAGAGAGAGAGAGAGAGAGAGATATATATATATATATATATATATATATATATATGATATATATGTTGTTTCGATAAAGGCTCACGAAAAAAAATATAATAATAATATATATGCTTTTGATGTCTCGATAAAGCATTGTGAAAAAAAATAATGATGCTTTTAGATATAACCAGCCCTGGTACGCTTCGAAAAATGAACTAGAGGAGGGTTAAATTAAAAAAAAAAAAAACAACAACAAAAAAAACATGATGCTTTTAGATATAACCTGCCTGGTACGCTTCGCGAAATGCACCAGAGGAGGGTTAAAAAAAAACCCTCCCAACCGTAATTTTCATTTTTACCATCTACAGTGTGGGAGAGCTTTGAAGCACCAGTGCCACTCTTGCCACATGCAAGCGCCCTGACATTGGTGCTTCTCTTGCTCACCACCTTTCAGTATCGTGTTCATTGTTTGAGTTTCTAATTTTTTCAAACTATGTAAAAAATTGTTTTTCTCCATTACGTGTCCATAATGCCTCCCCGACGACCAAATGTCCAGGTAATCTTTATGTTTCTTTCTAATTTAAGTTTTTAGCAGATTAGAATTGCAAATTAGGTTCAATTTCTCATTGTTTTTGAAAAAAAATTGTTCAGCGAGCGGTGCGCTCGATATGTTTGGTTTGCATCAAGAGCAGTGTGCCCTGTAAATTTACAGGGTGCACCACATTTCAGTGTGTGAACATAACGCACCATCATTGTGGCAGTGCATTTTGTAAATATAAACGCACCGGGAAAGATGCCAACAGCCTGCCTTGCTCACAAGAATTGCGCAGAGCAGCCAGCAGCCTACCTCGCTCTCAAGAATTGCGCAGAGCAGCCCAATATCATTGCTCTCAAGAATTGTGTACAACATCCTGACAGTGAGCTTAGGCTCTAAAACTGCACAGACCCAGCTGACAACTTATCTTTAGTTGGGAAACTGCACAGAGCATGAGAGGCATCCAGAGCCACTCAGCCTAGGAATTGCGCAAAAGCATTCCACCAGTTGTTGTCTGATGCATGTGCCAGAAGGTTGCCCAGTTCCCTCCAGAACTCTGTAATCTTTCCAGGAAGTGCATAACAGTGTTCCTGAAAAGAAAGGAGCTAAGAAGAAAAGAATCCCTGGGAAGGAGGGATCTTCTATCAGTTTCCCGAAGGTGACACATTGCTATCTTTAGAACTTTCTGCTAAGTGTTGTTATTGTCCTTGATCTCAAGCATATGTGTCATGAACTCCATTTGCTCAAATATATGTAATGGATGACTCTATAGCTCACTTATGCATTCCATCATCAAGCTCTAGCTTCCCTGGGAGATCAAGGAGCCTTCGGAGTATTGTCATCGCTTTTAGGCGTGAATTTTGCTTTTATCGTCTTTTGTTTATTTTTCTCTCATTTTTGTTTGTTCAACTTGTGAGAGTGTTGTTTCACTCATGTTGTTCAAAGACCAACGTTTTAACTTGTTTTGTCTTGTAGAAGTGTTGTTTCAATTTTTTTATTATCTTTCTTAAGCATCGCATGCATGACCCAATTTTTTCTCTAAGGGTCATCGTTGCAGCGACTCCCTTCACATGATTCATGTTCCTTTAGTTTAATCACTTGTTGCACTTATTTCACATGCATACATCTACACTTAACTAGATTTGTACTCATACTTGCATCATCTTTTAGATCTTCCTGTTTGCACGCTCCCCATGGACAGGTTTGGGCTCCCCTTACCCGGATCTCACATTCACTTGCATGCACTGTGCAATCTGGAAACTTAAGGCCTCTCCCTTGGCTTTTCGAATTACACAGAGCCTGTCCTAGGCTAGCTCCAACTGCAAACTATGTAGTTCTAGGAGCCAGTCTCCTAGCTTGGTCACCGAGACTATGCAATGCACAGTCTCTACCAAGCCCTGTCCCAGACTGAAATGCGCATTTCTTAGTTCTAGTCATCAAGCTTCCACACTGACTACTTGGACAGTGCAGTGCACAGTTCCAACAGTCAGTCAATCACCCCTGTCAGTCAAAATTACGTAATTCCTCTCATTAGATTCTTTGGTTGTTGCTTTATCATGTTGTGAAGTTGGATTTGCAAGAGCTAATGTTTTATTTCCATGAGTGTCTTTTATGTCCCACAGGTACCACACTTGCTAAGAAATTCTCTCTAACAGCCATTGTACCATAGCACCAAAGAGAGTGGCTTCAAGAGCGACCACTAAAAGCAATACCATGGAAGAAGTTGAGCAAGCGTCAATCAACACTAACATAGCAGTAGTGGAAGGCAGCAATCCAGTACAGGAACAGGGAAATATGAAGTTGCTGACATAAATGAGGGAGAACAAAGTTGTAGAGCAAAAGCACGTTCAATCTTCATGTAGGCAGCTTTGACAACAGAAGAAAAAGGAAGCAGAGGACACAGACAATAGAGCAAAGAGAAGAGCTTGTGGGTAGTGGAATTGAGATCGTAGCAAGCAGAACAAGAGTCGAAGGAAGAACAAGAGATGAGAAGAGGAAACAAGGAATAAGGAAAAATGAAAGGTGAATGACAGAGCAAACAACACCCATACAGGTTGATAAGTTGGAAAAACCAGCAATTGAGAAAAAGAGTGAACAAATACAGGTTTCCTCACCAAAGCTAAGCACAAGAACCAAGTCGGGTTAGAGGTCAACAGGTACATGGAACAGTTGATGCGTAAGGCCACCAATGAAGACTTGCAGTTGAACGCGGTCAACATGCAGAAGTACATCAGTGGTCCAACCACAATCAGTACATGTTAGGCATGGAATCCCCCAAGCCATGTTTTAGGGCTTAAAGCCCAAGTTTTGACTAAGTCCATTGTAAAGACTCCGCGAATTGTGGGCGCAGAGCACGAATTCATAATAGAGTCAAAAGGTTGTCTGTCCTTGTTTTTGTAATATAATTTTGGTTTGAAAGATCTACCCATGGTTCGCAGACCATGGGATTGTATAAATAGAGTGAGGCTCTAAGTGTAGAAAAGAGAATAGAAGATGAAGAGAGAAAATTGATGAAGCATTGAGTCAAGTGTAAATCGTGTCTTTGGGTCATAGAGTAGGAGAAGGATTTGCAGTTGAATGTGCAGATGCCTAGTAGTCCGCAGCTGAGTGTGTAGATCCCTACAGCCGAGTGCATAGACCCCTGCAACTAAGTGCACAGGGCAGGTCGAGTTTGTAACCATTGGAGGAATTAATAAAGATAAGTTTTACCATATTTCTGTGTATCTTTTCCTGTCTTATGTATTATTGTGTATGAATTTCAATTTTACTATTTATTTACTGCGCAAACTCATATGAATCTGCTAAAACAAGTAAATATAACATAAGGCATCCAATTGCGCGAAGATAACTAACTGGTATAAGAAGATAAGTAATATCTTGGGTGTGATTTAGGGGAATAATGTAGACCGTTGCTCCTGCAGCACAAAAGTCCCTCAGCCTTGGGTTAGGGTTGCGCAAAGGCGAGTATATCAGGGCACGAAGGCCAAGAAAGTGTGCAAAGTAACCTGTGCGAAGGGACTCATAGTTGGACCAAACCAAACCCTCAAACATCTCAAGGGTGCAGAAACCTGGTTCCAGCACCCCCCCATACTACTTCGGGTGAGACCTCAGTCTGTGCTGCGCGGACTGTTGCCGAAAGGGCGAGTAGTATAGGGATTTGTTTGGCTAATTAACTCCGAACCTGGGTCAGGCCCCAATAAGCCAACACAAGGTTCCGTTGCCGGGACTGGGATCTGCATAGAGATGTCTGATGTCGTATCACTGGAATCCAACTGAGAAAGGAATTGAAGAGTGGTTGGATAGGAAGATTCATGAGTTCGTGACGTGGGAGAACAGGAATCTGCAACTATCAAAAGAATAATGGTTGGACTACTACTGTACACAGAAATCCATGAATTTTCTTCGCATCTTTCCCTACTGAATTGTACGAGTGGATCGTAAAGCTAGCAAACAGCCAAGGAAGGTGAAAACTCGACAGACCTATTGTGTGGACTCCAGAATTGGTGCACAAATTGGAAGCATCAGAGGATAAGTTTTGAGAATGCAACAAGATGATGGAGCTTAGTGGAAAGAAGTCGCCTTCACTAAGTGGGCCCGTAGGGTATTTTTGGCGCAAAGTCTATTTTTAGACTATGTCTATTTTTAGACATATGGATCATGGTCTATGAGTTGTAGGATGTTGTTTATGGATGATTGGTCATGTTGGGAAAAATAGATGGACTTCTATTTCTGGTTCACAGTGGAGTGATCAAAGTCTATTTTTAGACTGCCAGGCTAAAAATAGAAACAGTCAAATATTATTAGCCCTTAGTAATATTTATACTATAAACATTATCTTATCCTCTTGGAGCACTTCAGTTTGAGCTACAGATGTGGTGTTGGATGTGGAGCCTGATTATCTTCTATATTCAAAGGTATCGCCACATTGGACCCCAGTTCGAAATGGGGGCGGCAACGCCGCCCGTATTATATTTGTTGCAGGGGGGTCCAGGGGGGGTGGCTGCGACCTTTGGGAGACCCCCCCTGGCAGGGGGTTTCGGGGGCAGCGCCCCTGAAGCTAAAAACAACTGTAAAAATGCCTTGTAAAAGTATAGTAATTTCTAGTCAATCTGGGCCATTCATTAGGCGGATGATCTGACGGTAGAACTTATGTTTAGTTTAGGGTTTTTTGCCCTAGAAGGCAACCCCTCTCTATGTATGAGGGCATTGTATTTGAGGCTGTGTGATAGATGTGTATTATGTGAGCGAGAAACAGAGAGGCGAGACTGTGAGAGAAAACAGAGGATATTACAGTGGATTTTCTGTAGGTTGTGTCTCTTCATTTTGCTGGATAATAGAAAGGAAGGACTGGCTGTTCGGGGTGGACATAGCCCAAACTGGGTGAACCACGTATATCTGTGTCTCTCTTGTTTTGTGCGTTTTCTGTGTTTATATTTCTGCAATATTTTATGTGTTCCATTGCTCCATAATATATAATTTTCTAACATGTGGCACATGCAGTTTTCAGAAGGAAATATGCTTTCTTTGTGGGTCAGTTGAGCTATTTCATGCAGGACTTCAGTTAGAACTCATGTGGTTGAGTTTGGTGGAGTTGATTGTGGAGTTGATGGAGTTGTGTTCAATTTGACTTGGTTGAACTAGTTGTAATTAGTCTAACTGCAAATAGACTAGTGATGAGTTGTGTGAATTAATTATTAACTCATAAAGCAACTAAAGAATACATCAATTAACTCAGTTGCATGTCAGTGCTTGTACAGTTCAGTGGAGACAGGTGTTAGAGGTTGAGATTGCTATCAGTTGTGACTATAGTTGTGCATGAGATCTTGCACAATCAATGGATTGAGTATGCCCATGAGGATTGTGCAGTATATGCCCAATGAAATAGCCTGTGCTCACATGATTTTCAGTGTGGGTGATTTTCACTTGGTATTGTGCAATAGAGGTAGACAAAGCAGTGGAGGAGATTTGAACCTGTGACTTGTTCGGATCTGAGCTAGTTTTGTGTGTAACAGGTGGAGATAGTGCTGCATACTTGTGAGGAGTATTGTACTATGTATTGTTACATGTTCTCAATCATTAATATACAAATAGTGTGGGGCTTTCAGCTGTAAGCATTCCCCAGGTTACATACTGTGTTAATGTGTGCATGAGATTGATGTTTCATTGTTTTTGATGCTACTAAATTGATGATCAACGTAGAGGAGATTATGTATTGTGCATGTATTCCGCAATAGTGTATAATCAGGATAATCTCTGTGAATAAGTACTTAATTATTCAAAATTTCTACATGGTATCAGAGCTGTTGATCATCAGATCTACTATTCAAAAAATGTTTACATTCTATTTCTTCAAGCAGAGTCTGTAATCGGGCCAGGTAGCCTCTGGATTCATCCTTCCTTTGGAAGGTGAGATATCTGGTAAGAGCCCATACATTCAGTCTCTGTACGAGAAATACTTTGTTCTCACGAATCTTAGATGAGAGGCGGTTGAATTTGGAGCTGGTGGAATTCGAATTTGCAGCAGTGTTTTCTTGGTATCAACGTGGCAATGTCTTTCAATGGATTGCGATTGGAGTATGCTCTTGAGGGCAGCTCAAACTATATTTCATGGAAGGACAGGATGGAGGCAGTGTTAGATGATAACGGGCTGAAGGAGTTCATAGAGGTTGAGGTCCCAAAGCCTACTGATACTGCTCAAGTTGATGGTTGGCAAAAGAAGACAGCAAAGTGTCGAAGGATTCTGTTGGAGGGTGTGAAGGATCACATTGTGTCCAGCCTGCATGGAAAGGCTTCTCCATATTTGATGTGGAAAGCGTTGACAAATCTATTCCAAAGCAAGAGTGATCAGAGGAAGCTGGCACTCAAGGATAAACTCAGAAACATCAAATGTGAGAAGGGAGACAATATGCCCAAGTATCTCACAAAGTTCACTCACTGCAGAGATGAGCTAGGAAGTGTGGGGGTGACTATTGATGATGAGGACTTGGTGAGCTTGGCTCTCCTTGGTCTTCCGAAGAGTTGGCATTCCTATCAGGACTCTGTCAATGGTCGG
Source organism: Pinus tabuliformis (assembly GCA_031772625.1). Classification (NCBI taxonomy): domain Eukaryota; kingdom Viridiplantae; phylum Streptophyta; class Pinopsida; order Pinales; family Pinaceae; genus Pinus; species Pinus tabuliformis. The sequence continues at coordinate 562,737,932 of CM062804.1, read as the reverse complement.
GAGAAATTGCCAGGATGGGAGAGACTTTGGTCAGATCTTGTGCAGGAGGAGATCAGGCAGAATACCAGGGACAAATCTTCATCAAAGGGCAGTGATGAAGAAAATTGCACTTTGGCTGCCAAAGCAAAGAAGGGGAAGAGCAAGAAAGCTTCTCAGTCTGGTGCGAAAGGCAAGAAGTAGGACATGTCAAAGGTGAAGTGCTTTCAGTGTCACCGGCACGGACACTATGCCACTAATTGTCTACAGAAGAAGAAGAACAAGCAAGCTGCTGGATCTACAGCAGGAGAGGCTCTAGCCTCATAGTTTGAGCTTGATTTTTCATTGATTGCATGCTTGGTTTCAAGTGTGATGGGATCGGTGTAGTTCTTGGACAATGGTGCGTCTTTTCACATGACAAGAGATCGAGATTTGTTTTCTGATCTGGAGGACAAAGATCTTGGAGTGCACATCGAGATGGGCGACGACGGTAGACACAGTGTGACCGATATCGGTACCATTTCCTTTGAGAGGGAGTCTGGTAAACCCTTCGTATTGAAGGAAGTGATGCATGTTCCAGGATTGAAGAAGAATCTTATCTCTGTGTCGATGTTAGAAGACAAGGGATATGATGTTGTTTTCAGTGAGGGAAAGGCTTTCCTGCGCAGTAAGACAACTGGAGAAACCCGGAAGATAGGGGTTCAAGTGAGGAACCTTTATCAGTTACATGTAGGTGGATGCGCAGCAATGGCATGCAAGGCAGAAGGATTGGTGAGCCGGGATGATGGCGAGCTGTGGCATAGGAGATTGGGTCACCTTCACCATGGAGCCTTGAAGATACTGCAGCAGTTCACTACAGGGCTTCCTAAAGGCACTCTTGCACAGTCAGATCAGTGCAAGGGGTGTACTTTGGGAAAGTTTGTGAAAGCCACCTTTCACGAGAAGGATATTCGCACCACGAAGATCCTTGAGAGAATTCACACAGACGTGTGTGGAACTTTGTCAGTAGCTTCAACAGCAAAACACAGGTATTATGTGATCTTTGTTGATGATTTCTCTCGTAAGTGATGGATCTTCTTCATGCAGAAGAAGAGCGAGACATACTCAAAGTTCTGTGAGTTCAAAGCACTAGTCGAGAAGGAGACAGGGAAGAAGGTGAAGGCTCTTAGGAGCGATAATGGTGGTGAATACATCTCTGGCGAGTTCAAGGATTTCTGCAGTGCAGAAGGGATTCGAAGAGAGCTCATAGCTCCCCATAACCCACAGCAGAACGGGGTTGTTGAGCGGAAGACAGAACGATCGTGGGTGCTGCATGGGCAATGTTGCATGATCAGGGCTTACCCCTTCACTTGTGTGTGGAAGCATGCAATACTGCAGTATATGTGCAGAACCGTTGTCCTCACAGGATACTTGGCATGAGTACACCCGAGGAGGCTTATTCTGGTAAGAAGCCTGATCTTTCTCATTTGATGATTTTTGGTGCTAACATTTACATGCATGTGATGAAGGATGCCAGGAAGAAGTTGGAGCCGACCGCAGAGGTTGGGATATTTGTGGGGTACACTGATACGCCCCACAACTATCATGTGTATTTTCCAGACAGTGGTAAGGTTTTTGTGTGACGAGATATAAAATTTCAGGAGGAGAAAGCCATGAAGTGTTCACTTGAGAGGGAGCCACACTTGCATGCAGATGAGGAGCTATTAGTTCCTAAGGATGAGCTTAAGGACATGTATCAGCCACAAGACGAGGTTCATGGAGTGGAAGAGACCACTCATGCAGCGCCAACCATCAGAGGGCGAAAGCAATTGACAGAAGCTGAGCGACTGGCTCAAGATGCAGAGAAAGTTGTAGGACCACCTACAGCCCAACGCAGTCAACGACAGTCACCTGATCGGTACACTGGATACATGGCTCTTATGAGCAAATGTGTTGTGACTGAGCCATCCTCTTTCGAGGAAGCTGTGGAGGATCCCGCATGGGTAGACGCCATGGTGGAAGAGTATGATTCGATTGTCAGAAACAGTGCATGGGAGATTGTTCCTAGACCGGAAGGGAAATCAGTGGTGGGTTTGGATCTACAAAGTTAAGCAGGCAGCCGACGGGAGTGTAGAGAAGTACAAGGCAAGATTTTTTGCCCGAGGCTTTTCACAAATAGAGGGGATCGATTATGAGGAGACCTTTGCACCTGTCGCAAGGTATTCTTCCATACGGACGATTCTTTCTCTCTCAGCGTAGATGGGGTGGCACATTCATCAAATGGATGTGAAGGCTGCGTTTCTCAACGGAGTCATTGAGGAGGAGGTGTACATTGAGCAGCTCGAAGGTTTTGAGATCTTTAGCAGCGAGTCGCATGTGTGCAGGCTCAAGAGAGCACTGTATGAGTTGAAAAAAGCACCACGTGCTTGGTACACACGGATAGACAGTTATTTCACCGGACTTGGATTCTCCAACAGTGAGGCGGATCCTAACCTATACCAGATTGTGGTGGAGGGTAAGTTGCTTATCATTGTACTTTATGTAGATGATTTGATTCTAATGGGTGATGAGCTGTTGATACTTTCATGCAAGGATGATCTTGCTGAGGAGTTTGAGATGAAGGACTTGGGCCTCCTTCATTATTTCCTGGGATTGGAAACTTGGCACCGCAGTGATGGACTATTTGTTTCTCAGGGTAAGTATGCTCGGGAGATACTGGAGAAGTTCAACATGCATGGCTGCAAGCCTGTTGATACTCCTCTTCCTAGAGGTTTGAGGAAGGAGGATGCCACTTCGGCAGAAGAAGTGGATGCCACTGTTTATCGACAGTTGGTGGGGTCGCTTATGTATCTGGTCAATACATGACTCGATATATGCTATGCTGTTAACCAGCTTTCACAAGCTATGGTTAAGGCAACGAAGCTCTTCTGGAAGGCAGGCAAGCATGTATTGCGTTATCTTAGAGGCACATCGGGATATGGATTGTGGTACAAACAGGAGGATGAGGTGAAGCTATGTGGCTTCACGGATGCAAATTGGGCAGGGAGCCCAACAGATAGAAAGAGCACATCAGGAGGGGTCTTCAGTATTGGGTCGACAATAGTTTCTTGGTACAGCAGGAAGCAGAGATCCATGGCACTCAGTTTAGCAGAGGCCGAGTATATGGCAGAAAGTTTCGTTGCATGCGAGCTATATGGATGAGGAAGATTCTGGTTAGTTTGTTCGGTTCTTACTTGGAGCCTACTGTGATTTACTATGATAACCAGAGTTGCATTAAACTCTCGGCTAATCCTGTTTTTCATGATAGATCTAAGCACATTGACATCAGGTACCATCATATTAGAGATTTTGTGTAGCGGAGAATCATGTTACTTTCATACATTCCAATGGAGGATCAGGATGTTGATATCTTGACGAAGGCGCTCACCAGGAGCAAATTCGAATACCACCGAGGCAGGATAGGGGTTGCTGATAATCCATATCTTGTTGAGAGGGAGTGTTGAGAATGCAACAAGATGATGGAGCTTAGTGGAAAGAAGTCACCTTCACTAAGTGGGCCCGCAGGGTATTTTTGGCGCAAAGTCTATTTTTAGACATATGGATCATGGTCTATGAGTTGCAGGATGTTGTTTATGGATGATTGGTCATGTTGGGAAAAATAGATGGACTTCTATTTCTGGTTCACAGCGAAGTGATCAAAGTCTATTTTTAGGCTGCCCTTAGTAATATTTAGACTATATTTAGACTATAAACATTATCTTATCCTCTTGGAGCACTTCAATTTGAGCTACATATGTGGCACATGTAGCTGTCAGAAGGAAATACGCTTTCTTTGTGGGTCAGTTGAGCTATTGCATGCAGGACTTCAGTTAGAACTCATGTGGTTGAGTTTGGTGGAGTTGACTTTGGAGTTGATGGAGTTGTGTTCAGTTTGACTTGGTTGAACTAGTTGTAATTAGTCTAACTGCAAATAGACTAGTGATGAGTTGTGTGAATTAATTATTAACTCATAAAGCAACTAAAGAGTACATAAATTAACTCAGTTGCATGTCAGTGCATGTACAGTTCAATGGAGACAGGTGTTAGAGGTTGAGATTGCTATCAGCTGTGACTATAGTTGTGCATGAGATCTTGCACAATCAATGGATTGAGTATGCCCATGAGGATTGCGCAGTATATGCCCAGTGAAATAGCTTGTGCTCACGTGATTTTCAGTGTGGGTAATTTTCACTTGGTATTGTGCAATAGAGGCAAGCAAAGCAGCGGAGGAGATTTGAACCTGTGACTTGTTTGGATCTGAGCTAGTTTTGTGTGTAACAGGTGGACATAGTGCTGGATACTTGTGAGGAGTATTGTACTATGTATTGTTACATGTTCTCAATCATTAATATACATATAGTGTGGGGTTTTCAGCTATAAGCTTTCCCTGGGTTACATATTGTGTTAATGTGTGCATGCAATTGATGTTTCATTGTTTTTGATGCTGCTAAATTGATGATCAACGTAGAGGAGATTATGTATTGTGCATGTATTCTGAAATAGTGTATAATTGAGATAATCTCTGTGAATAAGTACTTAATTATTCAAATTTCTACAGTAAGATCACGTGCACTGTTGATCATTGGCTCGATCGAATTATAGGAGGATTCGTCACTGAGTTCGCGGTAGATATTTCAGTCAACTACAGCGAGGTAGAGCAATGCTTCCTCAAAGACTATGAGGTAAGTATGTTAAGTCTTTTAAAACTTGGATCAAAATGCTTCTGTGTGAAAGGTGGGTTATGCGAATAAATTGATGTTTGGGGCTACGTGAATTGGGAGAATTTACATAATCGAAGAAAGTGCAGAATGAGAAACTAGCCCCTTGATTTCACCTTCGTGAGGGACGAGGAAGTGCTCATGAAGGTCTCACCAAGAAGTACGATCAATTTTATAAGGTAGGGGACTCCATGCATACCACCCCCACCCACACCACCACCAGTTTCACTGTATTCACCCCCATCTTCGCCCATACCACCTCTGCCACCACCGCGAGTCAATATGGCAAGTGCGATAAATTTTCCAGTGTTCAAGGGAGTAGGGAATGAAGATACAAACCAATTTTGGTTCATGATAAAATTTGTATGGGAAGCGCAAGGAGTTACGGATGAAAATATAAAGAAAGAAACATTGGTCAGCGCTCTGCAGGATCGCGTGCTGACCTGGTACATTAAGAATTCCAATGGCGATCCAAATGTAGGGATCATAGATATCCAAACTGCATTAAACAAATAATTTAGTAGGCCGAAGGCAAAGGCGCAGTCGATCATTGGGTTCAAGGAGATCACGATGCTATTAGGCGATACCCCTTCGGAGTTGGATCAGAGACTGAAGTGCACAATTTGTGAAGCTAACATGACTTTGATGGATGAACAATACCTGAATGGTTTGTAGCATCACTAACGCCGCATTTAAGGAATGCGTTGTCACAACAAAGGCTAACCGCTTAGGCCGAGGCCTTGGAGATCGTGATGAGACTGCATGAGACCTCGATATAAGATCCAAACCTGGGAGTTCAGCAGATCCATGTGTAGTTGAAAAACTTGTGCCTTGAGATGCAGAGTCTGAAACAGGACAGGACAACTCACCCAGAGGTGTGTGACAGGGTATGGTGTGTTAGATGTAAGGGTTCGGGTCATGACAAGGACAACTGCCTAGTGTTCACGAATTACCTTGCGAGAGGAAGATCAATGCCGTTGAGACTAGAGGCACAAGCAGGACCTAGCGTGGTGCCTACATTATAGTGCGCGATTTGTCAAATAGAAGGAAAGCATGCTACAGACAACTTCCATTTATTGCAGAAGTACACACAGAATTCACAACAGTTGTTCTGTAATTTCTGTAGGTCAGTGGGACATGATGAGCACACCTGTAGAAGTTATGAACTGATGATGGATAGGATTCCCACCTCCAGGGTTCAGGCCGAAATGCGGCCCCTTGACCAGAATGCAGAAATGGCGCAAACTGAATTTCAGGGGTGCGGATGAGGCCGAGGTGAAGGAGGACCTAGAAGAGGTTGTGGATAGCTAATATGTTACAATTGCGGAGGGCCAGGGCATTATGCCCATGATTTTACGAATCCAACGCGTCCATCATGCTTGTATTTTACATTGTTTTATCATGAGACAGAGGATTGTCCCACACTGATAGCATGGTTATGCGACAAGGGAACGCTCCAACCTCCCCCAACTTAGAACCTGCAAATGATGAGGTCTGAGCCACACAAGGAAGACCCTAATGTGAATATTGTGCTCCGAAGTGGAATTATGACAGGGGATGACAAAGGCAAGTAGCCTAAAGAGAGTACTTGGGTTCGCAAGGCTCTGACAAAAGAACCATAGTTTGATTTGGAGCATGCTAAGGAAACCTTCATGGAAGCTAGGAAGAGCTTCGCTGATGCCTCCATTTTAGAAAGCAAAGATAGACCGGAGCCGTAAATGGACCCCTCGATGCTCACAATGTTCCTGGAAACATGCATGAAGCTACTACGCGACATCAAGGTTGTAAAGTGATTGCAGGAACTCATAAATAGATGTGTCGAGACCGCGCCAGGCGAACCGCGCGTAGTCAGGAAGGTTGGAAATCATGCGATGAGGACGGGAAGAGAAATGAGATTGACCGTGCAGATTTGGGAATATGAGATGGACCAAGTGATTCTGGACCTAGGATCAAATGCGAACATTCTGCCAAAGTAGACATGGGAGTGAATGGGAGGGCCTACGCTGCAATGGTCTCCTATCCAGCTACGGATGGCGAGCCAGGAAATGATCCTACCTATGGGAAGATTGCAGGGGATCACAGTGGATATTGAAGGAGTGAACATGCTGGCAGATTGTGAAGTGATAGAGATTGTTGATGACATCAATCCATACCCTGTGCTATTAGGAATCGATTTAGCCACTGACATGAATGGGGTGATAAATCTGAAGAAGCGCAAGATGATTTTTGACAAAAATTCTTTGCACGTAGTTATGCCTTTGGACCTTGCAGAAGGATCGCACTACACAGAGCCATTGCGTGACTATGAAAGTGACGATGACTTGGACTACATCTACAAGATAATCGCATGAGAGAAAGACTGGGTGAATCCCACCGCAAATGGATGAATCTCATTGTAGTGTGAAAGCTCCTATACAACGGATTCTGACGAGGAGATAGAGTGATGGCAGAACCAATTACATGAGGTAACCATGCTGAGCTGTAACATGATGACGAGATCGTTGCACTACCTATCAACAGAGGTAAGGGATCTACCTACGTATGAAGGGTTAAGCAAGGTAGATGAATTCCTGAACAGATTTGAAAGAGAGGTGCCAGAACAACAACATTTCGAAGCTTTCAAATGGGCACTACGTGCTACACCCGCGAGGTGATGGGGTATGCACCAAGAAAGCTTTGGGGACTGGCACGAATGTAGGAGGATGATGCGCATGTGGTTTGGGAAGCCTCAAATGTGATTAACAGATAAGATTGTCAGATGGAATTATCTGCATGCGCACATGTCCAGATGGATACAGGTGTATGTTACAAACCTGCGTGGATACACACAACCTTTGTGTTAGGAGACATGGTTAGTAAGCATGGGCGGGCGAGGAAATTGTGCGAATGACCCCTCTGGTTGGAACAACAAGGTATGGAAGGAACGAATGTGCAAAAAGTTATCCACGCAGAAGCCTTTAATGAAGTATGTGAAGCGCTGAATAAGGTACACAAGACACAGCGGACTGATTAGGACCTTCGCATTCCTATAGTACTATGGGCTTATAGGACAACGTGCAAGAAACTAACGGAGCAGGCGCCTCTAAGGATAGATTATGGAGTGAACGTTGTAATCCCCATAGCGTATAAAATGACTAGTTTGTGCATAACAGTGCCAGTAGATACAACGGCTCGCGGAGCCTTGGAAGAAGGGATCGCACAGCTGAACGAAGAAGAACGCTTGGGACCTGAGGACAAAATCTGACAGGGTGATCTTAGGCTCCAAAAACTTATGAAAGAAATAATGCGATTAAGGGAGAAAAGTGCTCTGCTGGAAGTGGAAGTCAAGAAGCGTGAGGATGAAATAAAGAAAGATTTTCTTGATAAGAAAACCAGGGTGATAAAACAGGGTGCGCATGATTACATTGACAAATTTGGGGACTACCGTTGATATTTGACCAACCTGATGCCTTGGATTGGACCGTACATTACTAAACGGATCAACCAAGGTGGCCAATTGTAGATGATGAGGTGCGTGATGCAGCCAGTAACAATAAAACGTGGATGTGTTCTAGGAAAAGTGATGTGTGACTGGTTGAAACCATATACAAGTGGCGTCGCCACCTGACTGGCCATGGGAAGTATAGTCTTAGCACTCTAGGTGGTTGAAAGGATGCGCGAGACTATAACCTACTCTACCTGAGAGCTATGCAATGTTGGAACTGCGCGCAGGAGCAAAGTGTCACAAGGTCCACAACTGCGCAAGGGGGGCTGCGCTGCCACGTGGGTTGGCTGGAAAATGACCGTTGGAGTCACTATTCACGATGTGATGCTTGACTTGAGACCAAATGGAGCGGGCTGCACGTAGTTAAGATGTGCTTTATGGGAAAGATTTGGGAAACTTTTCCACCAAGGGAGCATTAATGAACTGGATTTGCGGGGAACAGTCGAATTCAAATTCAAAAGGCGCTATAAATTACACAGGGCTATCTAGCAAACAACACTTGGTCATGTGTGAATTGAGCTATTGTATGCCCCGCGTATTCTGAGCTGAGACATGTTTGCCCTGTGTCGAGCATTGATTGAGCCCCTAATTAAGCAATTGAGAGATTTCTGGACGAGCAAGATGGTAGCATTTGAGGAAGCTAGGGAAATTGCTGAGATGACCACTGAAGAGGCTGCACATACCCTGAGTGTGGAAGATGCCCCTGAAGATGCTGGGATTGTGGCAGAAATCCATAAATCACCATGCACACTGAAACCGAAGAAAGACAAACAACTAATGATTCCGGTGTGTGTCCCCCCACGAAAACCATTGCACACCAGATTAACAATGGAGGAGAAAGGGAAAGCGGTTAACTTGGAAACCGAGGAGGAGGAGGAAGACCTAGAGGACCTCATAATTGAAGAAGATGAGGAAAATGGCATGGAGGAAGAAACCAAGCCTACGTACCCTCCAACCAAGCTACTCGCATATATCCCTCCACGGAAGGGGAAGGTGAAAGTGCCCAAAGACCTCGACGAGAGCAAGAGCTCTCTCCAAACTCCACTCCTCCCGAACGACATCATCTTTGAGGGCACGCACCTAGGATGGGTGCCAAGATTGAAATTTGAAGATTGGGATCTTGTTGACCACAAGAAATTCCTTCATCTAGAGACCGCACAGCTCATGAATCCCAAGAAGAACACCACAATGGAGGTTATCGAATTGGAGCCACGAAAGTGGTTATGCGGCGTAGAAAAAGCAGGGTTAATAAACCTGCTCTGGGTGCTGCATTTCTACCACGCCCCAGTAACGATATTCATCATCAGGCAGCTACTCTGCCTTTTGCATGGTGGGTGTTTGTGGCTAGAGGAGCCCATCCCCATCACAGACCACTTAATACATCGCATTACCCAGCTCCCGTGCAAAGGAGAGGACCCCACAGATATCTTGGAGGTGAAGAGCAGCGATTTGGCCATCGCAGAGGCCATGAAGAAGAAATACAAGCGGGAGAAGAAGAAGCGGGGCTACGCAATCTCCGGTATCAACAACAAAGAAGTCATGGTGGCGACTTAGATACTGGCGAGTAAAGTTATGTGGAAGTGTTGCACAGACGAGGTACCAACGCCAATGGTGGCACTTGCTGAGTACTGCACAGAGGGGGTCTAGTTTAATTGGTCTGAGTTCTTGTGTAAGGAGTTCCTAGAAAATTGCTGCGAGGCATAGGAAAAAGGAAAGACATTCCACTATGCATGGCTTTTTCTATCCATAGTGCTGGTGGCAGGGGAATTGCCGGAGGACAACCAGTTCACCACAATTGACAAGGATCTGCCAGAGGCCGTCAAGTACGCTTCACTGTGGGCCACTAAGGACGTGAACTGGATCTGCAACAGTAAGATATTATGGGTGTTCATGGAGATGAACTTCAGAATGGGGATTAACTGCAAGCCGCTGTTATCACCCACTGTCTACAATAGCCTGCAGAGTTTTGTAGAATTTAAACCAGACTTCCACAACATATATCTCAGAGTGCACAAGGACCCAAACAAGAAATGGAATGAGCTACCCTTCATAGCCACCGATGATGTGATTTTTGATGTATTGGAGACATGGTCGCCAGAGTGGCATGCCCCAGACATTACAGCGGTGGAAAATTTTGTTGCGCAGGAGAGGAAAGAGGAGGCCAAACTACGCATGGCAGAGTTGGAAGAAAAGAGAAAGCAAGAAGTAGTGGAAGCAAAAGTGTAGGAGGCACGGGATGCTGCATAGACAACAGTTGAATAGAAAAAGGCCACAGCAGCAGCAGCACATGAGGCAGTCGAGAAGGTGCACGAGGGCCAGCAGTCACCTTCGCATGGGCAAGAGAAAGAGATGGAAACAGAGGAAGAGGAGGGCAGCGCGGACCCACAAACAACGTCAACACAACTGAAGCGCCAGCGTCCAAGCGAGCAGACGAGGCCGCGCAAGAAGGTCAAAGCATCAAAGTTGTCTATCGACCCGATCACCCTTATGGTGGGGGATCTGCATGACATAGGCAAGACGGTGCGCAACGTCACCTCCAAGGCCCTCCAAAACTTCACACAAGAGAATAAGATTGTGTTGGGGGCCCTCTGAGTGCAGCTTCAGGAGTTACAAGTGTGCACTCCTCAGGCTGGTACCCTTTCGACTAGCCTCGCAGTAGGGACAACTGCAGCTGAGCAAATGTTGTGCGTTCGGACAACAAACACAATAGTGCTACCAGAAGAGGCCTAGTTACAACAAATGAGGCCGAAAGGCCTACGGTTAGTGCACTCAAAGTGATAGGGATCAACATGGTTGTGCTCCTGTGGGAGACGCTCTATGTTCTGCAGGATGGGATTACTATAGAACTACGGGCTAGGGAGAGCCACGCATTGCAAGTGTTGAGTGAGCAAAAGATCAACATGGAACAGTTGATCTAGAAGTGCAACGAAGTGGTGTCACAGAAAAGGCATATGGTATAAGTACTAGAAGAAGCCTGCCGGATGGTCCCTGAGCTAGCCATCCCAGCAGACACCACCAGCAGAGGTGCGTATCCATAGATTAGCCGCAGGGTTGCACGAGGCACGAGAAGAAATGACCAAGGTTCAGCTAGAGGTGAACCTTCAGATAGCAGAGCTACGGTTGAAGGTGTAGCCATACACCCCTTCAAAAGTCAGAGAACAATGCACTAGTTCTATTACATTGGGGATGGAAGAGATCAACAGTGCAATATGGGACTACACCAGAATGTTGGAGGAGTCATTCGAGGTCCCCACCAACCTGCAGGAGAACCCTAACATCCAATGCTTATAAATAGAGGCACGTGAGCTCTAGCAGCAGTATGATAGCATCAAGGGGACTGTGCAGACGGTGGCCCTGACTCAGAGGCTTACGCTGATGCAGCAGGCCAAAGCGCTGAAAGAGCAAGTGGACGCAGCAAGAAACAAAGAAGTAGTTTTGAAGGTGCGCGTTCAGCCTTGGATCGACAAGGCCTTCATCATTACAGCAACAATTGAAGGCAAGTTCATGCAAATGTAGGGGACACAAGAACAAATCTAGGGAAGCAGTTCCAACACCACAGTCTCGAAAGAACGTGTACAGCAGATTTGGCAGGCAACCACTCAGTGCATTGCTAACCTTGCAGCTGTTCGAGCAGAGTTGGAGGGTCTCCGTGCGAAGGTCTCCGCACTGACAGAGTGACTCGAGGGCGAGTCACGATGTTTGTGTTGGGGGCCTGTTGGGCGTGGAATCTCCCCAAGACATGTTTTGGGGCTTAAAACCCAAGTTTTGACTAAGTCCATTATAAAGACTCTGTGATTTGTGGGTGTGTAGCACAAAGTCATAATAGAGTCACAGGGTTGTCCACCCTTGTTTTTGTAATATAATGTCAGTTTTGTATAAATAGAGTGAGGCTCTAAGTGTAGAGAAGAGAATCAAAGATGAAGAGAGAAAATTGATGAAGCATTGAGTCAAGTGTAAATCGTGTCTTTGGGTCATAGAGTAGGAGAAGGCTCTGCAACTGAGTGCGTAGAGGCCTAGTAGTCCGCAGCTGGGTGCACGGACCCCTGCAGCTGAGTGCACAGGGCAAGTCATGTCTGTAACCATTGGAAGAATTAATAAACAGAAGTTTTGCCATATTTCTGTGTATCTTTTCCTGTCTTATGTATTATTGAGTATGAATTGCAAGTTTACTATTTATTTACTGCGCGAACTCATATGAATGTGCTAAAACAAGCAAATATAACACAAGGCATCTAATTGCACGAAGATAACTAATTGGTATAAGAAGATAAGTAATATATCGGGTGTGATTTAGGGGAATAGTGCAGACTGCTACTCCAGCAACGTAAAAGTCCCTCTGCCTTGGGTTAGGGTTGCGTGAAGGCAAATATATCAAGGCATTAAGGCCAGGAAAGTGCGCAAAGTAACCTATGTGATGGGACTCGCAGTTGGACCAAACCAAACCCTCAAACATCTCAAGGGTGCGGAAACCTGCTTCCAGCACCCCCCCATACTACTTCGGGTGAGACCTCAGTATGCGCTGCGTGAACTGTTGCCAAAAGGGTCAGTAGTATAGGAATTGTTTGGCTAATTAACTTCGAACCTAGGTCAAGCTCCAACAACCCAATAATATAGTGCAGTGCATACTTCAAGATGAGACTGAACAGGTTCCAAGACCACATGCTTGGATTCCATGAAGGCAAGAGTCCACTTTCAGTGAGACAAAATCAAGTAATTTGGGGACATCACATCACAACACCAAGCTTGGCATCAGTACAAGATTGAGAAGTATCAAGTGGATGTTACCGATTTTGCCTTTCGCCGAACCTCAAAGTCATAGTGTGTTGTCTTGTTAGGCTATCTCTAGCCTATTTTGTCTCACATGGGTAACTAAAATTCCAAGTGTCACTAGTGGAATAAGGACAACTACTATGTAATGTGAAGAGTCATGAGGGTATTCCAAGAGTCACAAAGGGGAATGTCAATGGTTACCCCACCCTTTGTTATAAATAGAACCTCATAACTCATAGAACAGGTTTTTGGGAGCGAATCTTTTAGCTAGGCATTTCTTAGAGAGGTCTTGGAGAGTATTGTTACGAGCCTTGGCTTCTCCACAATGTAGAGCAAGTACATCTCTTTGGAGGAGCAGGCAGTGTTAACTGTAATGTTCCACTATTAGGGCTAGTGGTTGTCAATTGTGTATGTGTTATAGGCATATTTGGGCACTACAACCCCAAACTCATATGTCCATAAACTAAGGGCTTCTTAAGTCCCTAAAAGTTTTTTTTCATACCCTAAAGGATCACGGTCAACTGATTACATCATTTCCCAGAAGTTCCACCTGAAAAACTACTCAGAACTGGCCAAAACTGGACCATACAGACTGCTCCATGGGCAAGGTGCGATGCATAATGACTGCCAAACTGGCCAAGTGAGATGCATACTGAAATGGCCCTCTGTGGGGTGCGATGAGTGAGAATAGACAAATGGCAGAGATAGTTTGCTAAGTGGATGATCATGAAATATTCCAGAAACTTCTCTTGTGACACTTGCCTCTCAGAATTCACCCCGGGATGAGTAAGAGATCAATGAAATCTCCAAGTGGAACCAAGAACTATCAATGGAATGACACTAATCAAAAATCCAGAGCTGACTCACACCCTTGCAAGACATCTATAAATGGATCCCTCATCTTAGAGATCTAGAGGCTGAAATTTTGTATTTTGTAAGGAAGTGCTGTTGGTTTGTTGGTGAGAAGAGACATTGCATTGTTGGGTGATTTTCTTGTTCATGAGGTGAAGAGGGCTTCTACAACTGGGAGGATGATGCTGGATCAGACAGTTGGGTTGTAATCCTCTCTTACATTACTATTAATAAAGTTCTTTAAGTTTTCCTCCATATAATCGTGTATTTGTGAATCTTGTTTATGAATGCAATTGTATGGTCAATTTATTTCTAATTCTACATTGTTTATGATGTTTTAGATAGAGATGCTTTAATATTTTGTTGTTACTTTGACTCTATAGGTACTCTTTGAAGCGAGGCAAGTAGGAGAGGAGTGGAAAATTCTATCAAGGAAAGGAGAAATTAAGCTAGGATCAAAGTGGAAGATCCAGGTTGGTCCTATTTTCTTCTCTTCCATCTATCACACTTAAAGGAACTCTTAAAAAGCTTTCATTGTTTGTTTCTAAGACAGCTACCCATCTTAGTGGGACTAGTAGTTCGAATCGGCACTAGTTTTCCATGAAACAGTATGTATCGATGGAAATTTCACTTAATATAATATATAATAGAGCCAACACGTTTTCATGCATATGTTGTTATTGTAGTTGGACTATTGTGGTTGCTTTAGCAATGTATTTTATTTAACTTACACATTTGTGTATGAACTATTTTGTATGAAATTATATGAATCTTGTTGCAAACGTGTTGTTGGTTTAACCCGTCACTTTGGATTGTGGACTATTCTTCTTTTCAACTTGTGATGTCAGTTAGCTCATGTGTTCCTTTCAAGTTCTGTACTATTACAAGCTTCTAAGGTACACACTTCCTTTTCCCCTCCATGTGTTAGAAACCCCATGCATCTCACTTGACTCGCTGCAAGGTCATGCACTTGCTTCTGAGAAATATATCACACTTACCTCTGTGGGTTATCACAGTCAAGGAATTGCTTTACTACCCACTATTGGGACTCCTACTCCAAAAGGTTTGAGGTCTAGTTGGGACTTCTTACTAGGGAGATCCCCTAATATGTTGGTGGGTCCAACACTATCAACACATGGATAGAGAAAAAGGAAACAAAGGTCATCAACCTTTCTTCATTACATGATTGGTAATGGTTTTCTCTTGCACAATTGCATCTTGGACTCTAGTGCATCTTCTAGTGTCATGACAAATAAGGTTATGGAACAAATGAACTTAACGATTCCTAGGTATTACCACAACATTTTTGTATGGATTCCAAGATAATAGAAGTTTGTGGATTGATAAAATATTTACAAGACTTACATTTGTTAGAATATCTAGATATTATGGTTGTCGTGGACATAGTTGTGATAGATGTACCATATGCATGGGGCATCCTTTTATCAAGCAAATGCGCTTTAGATTTAGGTGGTATTATTCAAATGGATTTATCTTATGCCACCATTCCTGCACCTAATAACAGATTTATTAGACTTGATAGACTTGATAGAGAATTGGAGAGAAAATATCATGTTGAGAACCCAAAGGAGCCGAACAATGAAATTGCGTATGAATCAGATGGATTGACGAACTATGCCATATTAGGTAACTCCATAACCCATTGGAAAAAAGGTTGAAAGTTCAAGTAATGGACTTTGGTACATGAATTTGGATGTAACTCAGTCTAAGTTTGGTAAAGGTGTGGGGATTGTCCTTAAATCTCCTCTTGGTCATTTTTCAAGTTTTCATATAGATTAGAGTTTGATGTTACCAACAATGTGGCAGAATATCAGGTTGTCTTGTTGGATTTGGAATTGGCAAAAGATTTGAAAGTTAAATTGCTAAGTATCAAGGGTGATTCATATTTTGTCATTCTGTAAGTAAAGAATCATTTTTCTTGCAAGAATGATAGACTTAGAAAATATTGGAATGTTGTATGGGATAATATGAGATTATTTGATGCATTGAAAATTGAGGCAATACTTAGAGAAAAGAATAATCATGTAAATGAGCTAGCAGTGTCAACGTCTACATTACAACTTGCAGAAAACTTGGTTACAGATAAAGTAAAAGTGGGGGTGATTTTCAGGCCATCAGTTCCTGATAATGTTCTAGCGTTGGTAAGTTTTCGGTGATGAAATTCAAGTGATTAGATTCCTTAATAATATGAAATAATTCTCAGGTTTCTAAGTTAGTTACAAGGAGGAAGGATGTAATTATGTGGAGTGTGAAAGTGACAAGACAAATCTCACTCCTAAGGGACATGTAGCTTTGGAAAGGATTTTTGACAAGCACTAGCAACAATGAAGGTAAAATACCCTAAGATTGTAAAGCACTTGACAAGGATCCTAACATGGTAAAGATTGAGGAAGAAAGAAAGAAAGAAACTTGTTAATTTACTTCTTGAGTATTGGGATGTCTTAGTTTTTTCTTATGATGAACTTAAAGGATATACGGAGGATGTGATGGAACATACCATTCCCCTTAAGAATGAAAATGTTAATCCATTTAAGCAAAAACTTAGGCAAATAAATTAAAACTTAGCCCATTTGGTTCAAAAGGAACTCCAAAAGATGTTGGTGGCATAAATTATATCATAGACATGACATTCCACATGATGTTCTAATTTGGTGATTGTGAGAAAGAAAAATGGTTCCATCCGAATTTGTGTTGATTTCAAAAATCTCAACTTAGCTTACAAGAAGGATAACTAACCTTTGCCCAATATGGAAACTTTATTGCAAAGAGTTACGGGTTCAAGTATGATGTCTTTGCTAGATGGATTTTCTGGTTACAATCAAGTCATGGTCAATAAAGGGGATATGCACAAGACTACCTTCACCACCCCATGAGGGACCTTTGAATACTTCAGGATGCCTTTTGGGATAACAAATGCACAGGATACTTTTCAGAGAGAAATGGACTATGCTCTCAAAGGCTTAATATGCTAAATCATTGAAATATATCAAGATGACCTTACAATTTTTTCAAAGGATGGTGTAGCACACATTGGTCATCTCAGGAAAATATTTAAAAGGTGTAGGGAGTATGGTATCTCCCTTAATCCAGAAAAGTCTATATTTTGGGTAACAAGGGGAAATTTACTTGGTCACATAATTTCCAAGGATGGTATGAAGTTTGATCCATAGAGTAGAAGTGATACAAAATATTCCTTTTTCCTCATACTGTTAAATCCATCCAATCTTTTCTTGGGAAAATTAATTTCCTTAGGAGGTTTATCCCAAATTTTGTTGAGGTAGCAAAACCCATTCAGAGTCTCCTGAAGAAAAATGCAAAATTTGAATGGGTTGACAAAGGAAAAAAGGCTTTCCAAGATATTAAGGGCTTAATAACAAAAACACATGTCCTTGTAGGTCTAAATTATGCCAAAGACTTCATGATATTTTATTTTGGTTCAGAAGATACTATTGCAAGGGTTTTGCTTCAAAAGAATGATGAGGGTCAAGGTCAACCCATTGTGTTCATGAGTACAGCATTACAAGTATCAAAGTTGAAGCAACATATCATGGAAAACAAAGCCTATGCATTAGTAAATTCACTCAAGCATTTCAGAGTATATATGGGATATTCCAAAGTCATAGCCCTTGTCCCACACTCGACAGTAAAAGAGATTCATGCTCAAACTGATTGCTTAGGAACCAGAGCTATATGTGTCAATAATATTCAAGAGTATGATTTAGATATTAGACCCACTAAATTGGTTAAGGGTCATGGATTGACCCCAATTTTGACAGAAGGTAATGAGGAATCCTTGGGATTGATTTTCCTAAACACTTCATCGGAGTCAATGACTTCATCAGATCTTCAGAAATTAGAGCAGTTGGTATGGTATGGGGATATTATCTACTATTTGTAGAACCTTACTTTCCCAAGCCACTTAGTAGGACATAAGAGAAGGGCATTGAGGTTAAAAGCCACTAAGTATTGCATCATTCAAAGTGGTTTATGATGGAGAAACCCAGAAGGAATTATACTTAAATGTGTTGATGAGTTTCAAGCTAAGAAGATTATATCAAAGTTTCATGCAGGGTTTTGTGGTGGTCATACGCAGTTAAGACTACAACCCATAAGATCCTTAGGGTTGTATATTATTGGACCACCATATTTTCAGATGGGCACAAGTTTGTAAGAGGTTTCCAAGCTTATCAGTTGTTCAGTGGAAAACAAAAATTGGTTGACCTACCCTTGCAACCAGTGGTAGTTGAAGCTCCAGTTCAACATTGGGGTCTTAGCTTTATAGGGAAGTTCAATGGTAATTCAAGTAATGACTACTCATGGATTTTAACAACAACAAATTATTTCACTAAATGGGTAGAATCCATCCCTACCAAATTCACGACTGAGAAAGTAGTGATGGATTTCATAGAGAATAAGATTATCACTAGATTTGGGGTGCTTGCTAAAAACACTATTGATAATTCCAAAGCCTTCAGTTCAAAGGAATTTTCATTTGCTTTCTTCAAGTGTGGTATTATTTTGTCCCAGTCAAAAAATTACTATCGAAAAGGGAATGGTCTTGCGGAATCAAGTAATAAGAATTTAATTACCATCATTAAGAAGATTATGGGGGGCAATAAAAGAGATTGGGATAGCAAGATTAAGTATGCATTATGGGATGATCACATAACAAAGAAAAGTTCTACAGGAAAGAGTCCTTTTGAACTTGTGTGCAGTTTGGATGTTACTTTACCTATACATTTGAGGCTTCCATCATATCAACTTCTTCACAATTTTACATTAGAGAAGGACATAGTTCAACATAGAATTCATCAAATTATTGAGTTGGATGAGACTAGGAGAAAAGCTTTTGATCAGAGTTCCAAAAATCAAGCAAAGATAAAAATAATTTTTGACAAATCTTCTCGACAGAGGCCATTACAACAAGGTGACATGGTACTTTTTTGGGATCGAAGAAAGGAAAAAACGTGGAAAGATATGAAATTTGATATCTTGTGGCTTGGCCCATCCATTATCAGAGGTCAAGCAAAACATAATTCTTTCCATTTAAGTACTCTTGATGGGGAACCACTTAACTTACCTTCTAATGGTTAGATTCTCAAATTGTTTTACACAAAAGAAATCTGATGCCCAGGGGGCATTTTTGTAATTGTATCTCTAACCCTAATCTCCTTTTATCTTTTGCTCTTAGTATTAACATTTTACTTATGCATTTCCTTTCAACATTTCCTTTATCATGCCATGTTTATTTTTGGATTATCATGATATATGTTAGGTGCAGGTACATGTACTTTTAATTGCGTTGCGTTGTTTGGATGCTGATTCTAGGTTCTCACATTCTTTCATGAATATATAGCACACATCCCCATGGGGAGCCAAATGTTGCTTTTTGAGTTTCATTTAGCAGATTATGAAGACCCCATGGCCCAAGACACAGGGCACTTATCAATTTTTCCAGAATTCTAGAAGTTAGCAAGGCATTCTAACCCCTTTCTCTCTCCTCTATCTACATTCTATACCTCAGATTTCGCAACTCTGCAGGGAATTGTAAAATTGTCACTAGCATCATAAAAAAATCTTTGTAATAGGTCTAGGCAACTTAGAACCTTGTTATCGAGTACACTCTAGAGTGTTTTTTTCACTGAGCTAATTATTCACATTTTTTAACAATGAATAACTAGCTGAGTTTTTTCACTCATATATACCTCCAAAGTTGGAGTGCAGCTTGATGGTGGGGACTTGGGTCCATCCTAGGTCTAGGATAGATGTAGATTACCATGCTAGGTCATATTTGGAAAAAAATCTCGCGGGAAAAGATTTTTTAATAAAGTTGTATGTAAAATGTAAATAAGTGATACCAAAAGATTTTGGGCAGGTATCAGTGATCAAAATTCATCCTTTCCACCTCAACATTCTTTTAAGATACACTTTGGGGGTAAAAAAATCAATATTTCCCTCTCAAAACCCCATTTTCCTAAGTTTAGTGGATAAATTGGAAACAAATTACCCAAAAATTAAATAATTACAGAAAACAATAAATTCTCTCCAAGTCAAAGAAAGAAAGGAAATGACATGGAAAATGAAAGTCAAGTCAAGGACCATTTCCAGAAGGGATTACCGATGATTGGGCATCCACCTAGGGCATAACAATCCAAATTCTAAATAAACTAAGGAAAGGAGGTAGCACGTTGAATTTTGGATACCCACAAATTACTCAAGATGTAATTTAGTTTGAGGTATGGTTTAAAGATTAAAGAATGAATGATATTTTAACATCCACGAGACTAAATATAGTCTATGGGACTACCAGCCTCCCTGTTTTTTTCCTTTTGCAATTCAATTATTTTCTTACTCAAATTGATGATGAGATGACCCAACCTTCTAACAGTCCCCTCACTGAAAAGACAATGCCAAGGAATTGATGCTAATATACTGCCAATGACGTCCCTGATGTCTCTGAAAGCATCACATTCCAAAATGAAATTCTTTTCCAGTTCCACTACCCGAAAAAAGTACACACTTGTTCTTCCCAAGCCTCTTTAGGTCTCTTCCACCATCCCGTTTCACATCGAAGTTTATGTGAGTTAATTCTTAATTGAGCAATAAGAATCTTTTCTCTTTACAGAATGTTAGCTCCAATGTACTCTTTTTGTTGGAGATCACAAGTGGGGTTGAATTCCTTAACATAGTACCTCTTCTTTCTACCCAACTCTTTATCCCATATATGCTTACAGAGCTTCTCCATAACAAAATTCTTTAACTCCTTTCTATTTGTGGGACATGCATTGAGGTAAATATTCCATGTTTTAATCCATTTGTTGTTTTATCTCATCCATGATTTATTTCTTTCACTCATGCCTTCATTGAAGATAACTTTCGGCCATCTACCTACTCCCATTTTCTCAATTATTTTTAGATACCTTATAAGACGCACCATATCAATTGCTTCAATGGGAGATGATCTTGTTTCACTCAATATTATCTCATAAGGAACCGAAATTTTTATTTTGAACTTGCTCTTGATCAAGCATTTTTGGATTTTCTCAATTTGTTTCCATTTTGAAACAAGGATGTTGCTAGCCCACAGTTCACACCCATATAATGTCATTGGGAAAATTAAGAGTCTAAAAAGCACTTTAATCATTTTCCAATCCCATAACTCTGTCTCTCTACATCTGTTTTGAAGTGCATATAATGCTTTCCACCCTCCTAAAATTCTCTTCTTTTTGTAGTCCTCCCAAGTAAGCTTATTGTTGAAATCAATCCTCAGGTACTTGTATTCATTTACTTTCTCAAGAATGTTTCCTTCAAAGAAAAATGAATGTTGGCTCTGCTTCCTTTTATTAGAGAAAATCATTTTTTGGTCTTACTGGTATTGACTTGCATCCCCACTTCTTTACAAAAAATATCAATGGCATAGAGGTGCATCTGCAATCCATGGGTCGATTTAGCAATCAATACAAGGTCATAAACATATAAAAGAAGCTTTGTCACAAAATCTCCCAACCGAACACCATCCCCACCTTGCAAATTTAGCCACTCTTCCAATTTATCAATATATAAACCAAAGAGGGTAGGGGATAAAGGGAAGCCTTGCTTGAATCTGATGCCGCTTCTAAAACTTTTTGCAATTCCTGCTAAAGTTCTAATTTTGACTTTCACCTCTTGATAAAGCCTATGGAAAGCATCTCTATAATGCAAAGGAATTTCAATTTCTTCCATTCTACGCCACAACTTATCTCTAGGGATCATGTCAAATGCATTTTGGAAGTCAACAAAGAAGAAAAATACTCCTTCCCCCCCACAAACCTTTCAGTGATGTGTCTCAGTGTGATACCATGATCTACTATAGAATGCTTCGGCCTAAAACCTGCTTTCCATTTTGCCCTCTTTTATTTTACTTCTGCCCACTTACTGATTCTATTTTCTACCATGTCGCTAAAAAGCGTTGCAAAAAAAGGATTAATCATAATGGTTCTATAGTTGGAAGGATCATTAATGTCTCCACTTTTAAAAAGGGGTATTGCTAGACTAGTTATACAATCTCTTGGGAATCCTTTCCGAATGATGTTGTTGAGTATTTCCACGATGTGCGGCGCCAAAATGTTCATTCCCCACTTTAGATATTTTTCTTGAAGTTCAACCAAGTACTTTTCCTTCCCTATCTTCAACTTTTTAATTCCTACCTCCACCTCTTGTAATGTGAAAAGCATTGTAGTTGTGTTGATCCTGGGAGGAGGCTCAACCTCTAATTCTTTTTCATAGAGTTGTCTTGCATAGTCAAACCACTAATTAGCTGTAATATTATTTTCAATTTGTTTCTTTCTTGGTTGAAGTTTCTACCAAAAACTATTTGGGTTATTCTTGCCTAGATATATTAACTCTTCTTGCCTTGTTTACATAAGCTCATCCTTTTTCCTTTTTAAAATCTGCTTATATAACTTTACATTCATCTTCTCCTCACTTGCCTTTTTGAAGGTTCTCCTTGCCATTTTTCATTCCCCATCAAACCAAACATTCACAAGAAAAAAATTTGATAACAATTAAATTAAAGATAAGTGAGTGGGAGTAGAACCCATCTCACTCCCCCTTTTCGTACGCAGCCCAAAAGATTACACTTTTCTAGCTAGGAGACCTCTACGCTCAACAAAGTAAACTCTAATGCAGCAACATGACCTTACTTGTGTTGGGCCTCCAAAATGTCTTCAAAATGACATCCACTTTCACCTTTATCACCACCATTTCACTCACATGTCGCAACTCCATAACCATATAAAATTTAATTAGCCATCATTTTCATAAATATTTGGGTTAGGATCCTTATTTACCAAAGTTATTAGTTTATGTGTTTAAAGTGAATTTATAATTAAAAACTAGGAAATTAACATGGTTTCATGTATCTATATATGTGGCTTGAGTTTCATGACATGTGTAGGTCATTTGGAAGCTTCCAAGGCACCCTTATGTGGCCTCCCATGCTCAAAATCGAATTCCCTTCAAAGGAGATTTGGATAAAGGTCAAAAAAGGATGTGTCCTATTTGGATTGTAACTCTATGAGGTGTCTCATCATTTCTTATTTGGATTGGAACTCTATGAGACACTTAGGGGGTATGTGTCTCATTATGAGCTATTTGGTTGTAACTATATGAGATTTTAGTGGATCCTTATTAAATAGGGTAGCTTCTTATGTTTTTGTATAAATAGGAGAGCATTCTCCTTTGAAAGGTATGTGTAAAGTTGGAGAAATGCTCATGTTTTTAATAGAGAATTTGGAGCTTATACTTAGAGATTTGAAGATTTAATTTTGCTTGGATATGGAGCTTCTTCACTTGCCATCCTCATACACCATTGGAATGGCCATCTAATGATTGTGAGATTTAATTGATTTTATAGATTAAAGTTCATTTGATTTCTTAGTATTAGTTTTAGAATGACTATGTAATCTTTGTTGTTATAAAAACATTTCAATAGGGAAGATTTATGTATTTTCTAATTGGATTAAGTTTGAGGCAAGAGCTCATAGTTATTTAGTTTCCTTTCATGTTCTGTTATTTATTTTCTTGGATCAAACCATCAATTCATTGTATAATTGAATAAAGGATCAGTCCAAGAAGGTGACTTCAAATTGGGTGATTGAATGTTCAACCTATGCAATCATTGAGCTTTACTTTTTCATGCTTTTATATTTTCTTTTAAGATCCTCATTTAATTGCATTAACTGATATTCTTAAAGATCATTCTAAGAAATTGATTTAATCATATTTCAAGATTGAATGGTTGAATATTTAATACATGCAATTACTGAGTTATTTTTTGCACACTTTACTTGATTTTCTAGGACATTAGAATTTAAAGTATAAATAGTTACTTACACATCATCTCAAGAAGGTAACACTTCATAATTGAATGTTGGAGTAACTAACTATACGTTAGTTGTTTTTTATTTCACAGGTTAGTTGAATTTCATTTTCATTATTTGATTTCATAGATTAGATGAATTAGTTTTCGTTATTTTGTAGTTAGAATAATCTAAACTGAAAGACAATTTCTAGCACATACAGTGCACACATGCTTCACAAGTTTACGAAACCCCCAGGTTGACAAATTAAATGATAGACAATCACTTTGACCTAACATTTTGGCATCATTGTCGGGGAAGTGTGCATAGGAACTAGCTTTCAGTTTAGAGTGTATTTTATTTGTTTTTGTTTTTACTAACCATTTATGGACATAGGATCTAGAATGCAACCCAAAGACTACATTGAGGAATGGTATCAAGAAGCAGTTACGCCACAATATTCATCAATTATTCAAGAGATCCTTGCGGCAAATCGAAAGGTCAAGTTAATTTTGCATATCCTTACAAACAATCAAGTATATTTTTCAAGTTGGGATATGAGCATTTCAAAAATTCTAATCTGTAAATGGCTTCATTGGAAGAATGAATATACTTAAAAAATAAAAATAAAAATAGTTTTTAGATAGATAGGAAAAATATTTTTTTCTTTTGTTTTTAGGATAAATTTGATGTTTTTTGGTGCAGTGAGAACCATCCATCTACTAACCCTTTACATAAAATATTTGCAATAAAACAAATGATTGAGAACAAGGAGCGGAAGTGAAGATCATGAACAATAATTTAAGGTATGAGATCAATCCTTTTCATTTTATTTTTTCAAATTTACAGAGGAATTGATTGATAAAATCTTGACTATACTAACAAAATAAAAAAATATCAAGTATTCTCTCCTTCTGCACTTCGTGTGACCTGAAGGATCAGAAAAAGAAATTGTTTTGTTAGTATATCATAAAAATTTATTTGGCTACAGAATGCAATTCTGCAGTTAATTTATGTTTTCACCATTTCATTTGATTTAGTTTTATAATAAACTTATATAAAAAAAAAAATATGTTTTCTTTAATGAAATATATATGTATATTTTAAATTTTTGAAAGTATAACATATATAATTTTATTAACAAATCAATTAAAAATATATATATTTAATTAACAAAACACGTCCTTCAATACCAGCTACATCTATGGTGACTGCAAATCTGCTGGTAAACTCCAATTTAATTTGCGCCTAAAAAAGTAGTAGCGTTAAACACCAAAAGTTTTGGGAAAAACGGTCAATTAGGGGTTGTGATTTGAAAGTCAAAACCTCTAAAGAATGTTGCAAGACTTGCAAATCCATGTGCAAAAATTATGATCCTTACCTCTGTAATTAATAATTTTTTGTGGGGATACAAAAATGATGCGGTTAGATTTCTTAGGCAGATCTTTGGATCAGTAACTTCGTGATCAAAACTCACTCGTTCAATTTCTTCAAAGCGATGTCCCATATTTCGAGTTCCCCATAATTTCCCATAGGACAATTGATATAATTAGATCTTCTCTTTTCCTTTGCTAGAAGACATCCACGGAGCCACAAGTCCAACCTTCAAAACCTGTAAATCAAAACCACCAGAAATTGATTTTGGTTGCAGGAACATTTCCAAAAAACGTAATTGTTTTGACAAACGATTTTAAAACGTGTTTTTTGAATAAAACAGGGTGAATTAGTAAAATCTACGACATGGGTTTTTTTCGAAATAGGGGCAATTAGGTAACCCAAAAACCATTTTCTGGATTTTGCAACCAATTGAGAGAATTTTGCAGTTCTTCAGAGTCTTATTTTGCTCTCTGCGTGAAAAAAAACGATTTTTATCTATACACAGTGAACGGTTTCAACTAGAAGAAAGAATGCTAGGAAAATTCTTCTTATCCATTCACCACCAATAGAATTAATAAAAAGTTTCTGATAAGCTGACTGCTCAACCTCACATCAAAACCTGCAAATCCAACCACAACAAATGATTTTAGTTGTTGAGCATCATAGAAAACGTAACTGTTTTGACACATGATTTTAAAATGTGTTTTCTGAGCAAACCGAGGAAAATTTCAAAAAACTGAGACATGGATTTTTCTCAAAATAGGTCGAATTAAATAACCCAAAAATATTTTTCTCAATTTCGCAACCGTTTGAGAGAAATATGAGATTCTTCGGGACCCTGTTTCACTGATTGCGTGAAGAAAAATGATTTCTAATTAATACATTGTGAACTGTTTGAACATGGCACGTTGAAGAGGGAAGAATTCAAATTAAAAACAAACTTTGCTGTAGCATTCGATCCACATGGCACATGACCTAAGAATCCAATTTAATTCATACCCACTACGCAGTTAGTAGATCTCACCGAAGCCATGTGTGTTCAAAATGTGCACACATTTACTAATTTCCTCCTCTCTCTTTAGTGCAGAAGCCGCCACTGGAGCTGATATCAATTTCATAGACCACCCAAGGAGATATATCTGCCACTCTCACCTACTCAATCACGTGGCAATGACATCAACGTTGGCCATTTCTTCCTCCATCAACGCTGCTGCAAGCAAACCTCAAAGAAAAACCTCACGCGTTGTTTGATTTTTATAATTCAATTTTTTTCATGGTGGTGTCATTATTACAAATGATTTTGTAAATATTTTCTTTTTCTTTTTCATGTTGTTTTATAACATCATTTTTTATATATAGTTTTAATTGTAAATATTTTTTCCATAAGGAAAATAGTTTTGGAAAAAAAAAATGTTAATATTTGCAGCAAATCGAAAGGTTGTTTTCTGATATTGGGTTGAAATTGAAAAAAAAAAAAAACTGATAGGGTGCTTCATCTACAGGATTGTGGATACCCACAATGGCTTAACAAGAATCCTGTAGATGGCAAGATCGAATCTTGTGGACATGCATTTTTATTTTTTTTCATAAAGTATTTTTATATGATCATGAGCCTTGCAGATACAAAAGCCAATGACAACACAAAATGAAAAATCTTATGCCATGGCACAGCCAAAGAAGATCGACAATATTTTAGCTACAGAAACTGTGCACATTCTGCAGCTATGCATTTAACTCAATGATTTATTTGTCAAACAATGCATTCTAACTAGAAATTCATGATCAACATGCCATTTCATCTGCTTACATTAGCTTTCACTGAAGAATCATGTTCCCATGCCACATTTTACATGACAATTTTCACTATTTCATAAAAATTTCAAAACAGTCTAACTTCCTCATACGACATCGGAATTCGATAATTCAAGTGTTGTTGGAAGATCTTGACGAGATATACAAAATGAGGAAGCTATTATCAGATTTTGAAATAGTAAATAATGAAGAAATTGCTGAGAAAAACAAAAGATAACTTGAGGCACTACTTTTGACACAGGTATAAACTCTTTTGGTTTTCTTTCATGAACTTGTTTAATAGTATTGATTCTTATTTTTTTTATGTAAATGTCATTAACAGAGAAATTGATCACCTCTCTATTTTGATAACCTTACAATCCATTAGAGAAGAAGTACTAGTTTTTATAGGTTCCAGGAGGAAGAATAGATGACTATAAGCAAATAGTGTCTCTCAAAGACCACATTTATTTCAAAAGAAAATGTTAAGAGAAGCAACAGAGATGAAACATCAATGCATGATCACATGCTAATGCATATTAGATCCAGTAGTTGCAAGCCATTCAGATGACAATGTTTCCATTGCATCCATACTCCAGTGAATAAAACCTTCACCTCATTTCCTTTGCAGTCATATTGCATTTCACTTAATCAGTTAATAAAATTCTCATCTCATTTTCCTTCACTGCTCATTTTTTTTATTCATAGAAACTATATTTTCTTGCCTTACTTTCATTAACTCATAACCGATTTTCATAAAGACATTCAGCTCACTTGCATGTTAGTTTGTCCTTTTAATTTCCATTCACTTGTCATTTTCCTTTCTGTTAAATAAACCTTGATCCACTACAAAATTTTCCATTCATAGTCCTTCAAAATCATTGCTTCATGCTTACGTTAGATGATGGAGGATTCCTTAAGGCCTTCCTTCTAACAAGCCTTGGCCTATCGACATCAACACATTATCTAGGTTCAGGGCTAGAGTCATAATTAGTACCTTGAGGCTTGTATGCCTTAATGACAGGCTCTCTCACCATGTTGAAAATGTAACAAGATGATGGAGCTTAGTGGAAAGGAGTCGCCATCACTAAGTGGGCCCGCAGGCTATTTTTGGCGCAAAGTCTATTTTTAGACTATGTCTATTTTTAGACATATGGATCATGGTCTATGAGTTGCAGGATGCTATTTGTGGATGATTGGTCATGTTGGTAAAAATATATGGACTTCTATTTTTAGACATATAGGCGGTTTCTATTTTTAGACTGTTAGGCTAAAAATAGAACAGTTGAATATTATTGTCTCATAATAATATTTGGACTATAAACATTATCTTATCCTCTTGGAGCACTTCAGTTTGAGCTACAGATGTGGCACATGCAGCTGTCAGAAGGAAATATGCTTTTCTTGTGGGTCATTTGAGCTATTTCATGCAGGACTTCAGTTAGAACTCATGTCGTTGAGTTTCAGTGGAGTTGATTGTGGAGTTGATGGAGTTGTGTTCAGTTTGACTTGGTTAAACTTGTTGTATTTAGTCTAACTGCAGAATACACTAGTGATGAGTGATGTGAATTAATTGTTAAATTAATTCACTAATTATTAACTCATAAAGCAACTAAATAATACATCAGTTAACTCAGTGCATGTACAGTTCAGTGGAGACAAGTGTTATAGGTTGAGATTGCTATCAGTTGTGACTATAGTTGTGCATGAGATTTGCACATGCATGGATGGAGATTTCCCATGAGGCTTGCGTAGTATAACCAATGGAATTCGAATTCACATAGTGATTGATTCTCATGCAGGATTGCGCAGTGGAGGCAGGCAAGCAGCAGAGGAGATTTGAACCTGTGATTGATTCAGATCTGAGCTAGTTTGTGTGTAACAGGTGGAGATAGTACTGAGTACTTGTGAGGAGTATTGTACTATGTATTGTTACATGTTCTCAATCATGATAATATACAGATAGTGTGGGGTTTTCAGCTGTATGCTTTCCCCGGGTTACATACTGTGTTAATGTGTACATGCAATTAATGTTTCATTGTTTTTAATGCTGCTAAATTGATGATCAATGTAGAGGAGGTTATGTATTATGCATGTATTCCGCAATAGTGTATAAGCGGAATAATCTCTGTGAATAAGTGTCATATTATTCAAAATTTCTACATGGTATCAGAGCTGTTGATCATTAGATCTATTATTCAGAAAGTGTTTACATTTTATTTCTTCAGGCAAAGTCTGTAATCGAGCCACGTAGCCTCTGGATTCATCCTTCCTTTGGAAGGTGAGATATCCGGTAAAAACCCATACAGTCAATCTCTGTACGAGAAATACTTTGTTCTCACGAATTTTAGATCAGAAGCAGTTGAGTTTTGAGCTGGTGGAATTCAAATTTGCAGCAGTGTTTTCTTGGTGTCAACGTGGCAATGTCTTTCAACGGATTGCGATTGGAGTATGCTCTTGAGGGCAGCTCAAATTATATTGCATGGAAAGACAGGATGGAGGAGGTGTTAGATGATAATGGGTTGAAGGATTTCATAGAGGCTAAGGTCCCAAAACCTACTGATGCTGCTGAAGTTGTGGCTTGGCAAAAGAAGACAGCAAAGTGTTGAAGGATTCTGTTGGAGGGCGTGAAGGATCACATTGTATCCAGCCTGCATGGAAAGGCTTCTCCATACTTGATGTGGAAAGCGTTGACAAATCTGTTCCAAAGCAAGAGCAATCAGAGGAAGTTGGTGCTCAAGGATAAACTCAGAAACATTAAGTGTGAGAATGGAGACAGTATGCCTAGGTATCTCACAAAGTTCACCCAATGCCGGGATGAGCTGGGAAGTGTGGGGGTGACTGTTGATGATGAGGACTTCGTGAGCTTGGCTCTCCTTGGTCTTCTGAAGAGTTGGCATTCCTATCAGGACTCTCTCAATGGTCGGGAGAAATTTCCAGGATGGGAGAGACTTTGGTCAGATCTTGTGCAAGAGGAGATCAGGCAGAATACTAGGGATGGATCTTCATCAAAGGCATCTGATGAAGAAAATTGTGCTTTGGCTACAAAAGAAAAGAAGGGGAAGGAGAAGGGTTCTCTTTCCAAATCCAGTTCTTCCAATGATGGGAAGAAGGTTGACAAGTCGAAGGTGAGATGCTTTCGTTGTCATGAGTTGGGCCATTATGCTACTAATTGCCCAAAGAAGAAATCCAAGAAGGGATCTAGGGAAGGATCTGAAGGTGACACACTTGCTTCACAGTTCGAGTTGGATTTCACACTCTTCGCATGCATGGTTTCATCCATGGTGGGAGTGGTTGGTTTCTTGACAGTGGAGCTTCTTTCCACATGACCGGTGACAAGGGTTTGTTCAGTGCTTTGGAGGAGAAAGATCTCCAGATACTCATAGAGATGGGTAATAATGAGAAGTATACTGTCTCAGGTGTAGGCACGATTATTTTTCAAAGGGAGCATGGAGCTCGCCTTACCTTGACCGATGTCAAGTATGTACCAGGACTAAAGAGAAACTTGGTGTCAATCGCGATGCTGGAAGACGGAGGCTATGATGTAGTCTTCAGTAAGGGAAAGGTTTTCCTTAGACACATCATCACTAGACGTGAAGCAGATTGGTTCACGGGTCAAGAACCTATATGCTCTTGAGGTTCAAGATGCATGCAAAGCCTTGAGTAGCGAGGCAACTGATGGAGACTTGGTGGTTGAGAGGGAGCATATATTACCTGTCAACATGCAGAGCCAGAAGAAGTCTCAGACGATTGTGGAGGAGCCACAATTGGTGCAACAGCTTCAGGAGGTTGTGGAGCAGTCACAACAAGGGAAGCTGAGAGGAGATTGAGTAGAGACATCTACTCATGAGAGACCTCCAGTAGGGGGAAACTTTGAGCCAGGTGGGCTGAGGGATCACATGCAGCCATACCTCCAGGTAGGAGGTGGGGCAATATAGAGTGATCATCCCAAGGAGGGGGGGCAGGATCCTTGAGGTAACCCAACCTCTTGGATGAGACCTTGCTACGGGATCCCTAATGTGGAGTAGCAGGAACTGACTGATTGGGTAGAGACAGATGCGGATGGAGCAGCAGAGAGAGCGACGGTGTAGGGAATCCCAGGACAGCGCATAGCTAGCAGGCTGCAATAATGCGAGAGGAACAAGTGTTTTGCACAGTGCTAGGTGGCACAGAGAGGTGTGCAATGGTGCGAGATGCATGGAGATGTTGCAGTAGCGCAGATGTCAGAGAGGGAACACTTTTCAGCAGCAGGTAGAGCTTCAGCATCAAAGTATGTTCCTAGCCCAACAGAGTGGTCAGTTGGGAGTGTTTTTTGTTCCAAGTGTTGTTGGAGCAAGTGTACCAGGCAAATGTGTTGCATGCAGAACATTCCAGAGTTGCAGGATAGGGGTTGCAGATAATCCATATCTTGTTGAGAGGGAGTGTTGAAAATGCAACAAGATGATGGAGCTTAGTGGAAAGGAGTCACCTTCACTAAGTGGGCCCGCAGGCTATTTTTGGCGCAAAGTCTATTTTTAGACTATGCCTATTTTTAGACATATGGATCATGGTCTATGAGTTGCAGGATGCTATTTGTGGATGATTGGTCATGTTGGTAAAAATATGTGGACTTCTATTTTTAGACATATAGGTGGTTTCTATTTTTAGACTGCCAGGCTAAAAATAGAACAGTCGAATATTATTGTCTCATAATAATATTTGGACTATAACCATTATCTTATCCTCTTGGAGCACTTCAGTTTGAGCTACAGATGTGGCACATGTAGCTGTCAGAAGGAAATACGCTTTTCATGTGGTTCAGTTGAG
Source organism: Pinus tabuliformis (assembly GCA_031772625.1). Lineage (NCBI taxonomy): Eukaryota > Viridiplantae > Streptophyta > Pinopsida > Pinales > Pinaceae > Pinus > Pinus tabuliformis. Next base: position 562,706,280 of record CM062804.1, on the reverse strand, counting down.
CTATTTCATGCAGGACTTCAGTTAGAACTCATGTGGTTGAGTTTCGGTGGAGTTGATGGAGTTGTGTTCAGTTTGACTTGGTTAAATTAGTTGTATTTAGTATAACTGCAGAATACACTAGTGATGAGTGATGTGAATTAATTGTTAAATTATTTCACTAATTATTAGCTCATAAAGCAACTAAAGAATACATCAGTTAACTCAGTGCATGTACAGTTCAGTGGAGACAGGTGTTAGAGGTTGAGATTGCTATCAGTTGTGACTATAGTTGTGCATGAGATTTTCACATGCATGGATGGAGATTGCCCATGAGGCTTGCGTAGTATAACCAAGGGAATTCGAATTCACATAGTGATTGATTCTCATGCAGGATTGCGCAGTGGAGGCAGGCAAGCAGCAGAGGAGATTTCAACTTGTGATTGATTCAGATCTGAGCTAGTTTGTGTGTAACAGGTGGAGATAGTACTGAGTACTTGTGAGGAGTATTGTACTATGTATTGTTACATGTTCTCAATCATTATAATATACAGATAGTGTGGGGTTTTCAGCTATATGCTTTCCCCGGGTTACATACTGTGTTAATGTGTGCATGCGATTGATGTTTCATTTTTTTTAATGCTGCTAAATTGATGATCAACATAGAGGAGGTTATGTATTATGCATGTATTCCGCAATAGTGTATAATCGGGATAACCTCTGTGAATAAATGTCATATTATTCAAAATTTCTATACACCAACAATCATGGGAATACATCAATGTCCCTTGATCGTTGGATCTTGCAAGTGGCTTGACATTGGCTCATTTATTCGCCCTTTGCAAGATGTACTTAGGTACCTTAGCACTCGTTGACATTAATCGCAAGTTTGTCTCGCATTGGTTAACAACATTCATCAATGGTCGGTAATCCAATGACCTCTCTTCATGTTTGACACCGACACATTTATTCGCATGACTAGAGTTGTACCATCTGTTTTATAGCGATTGAAGACTATATCATTTCAGCATTTTGCAGCAGATACAACAGATTTAGCAGCAGAAATAAAGAATGCACTTCACAACCTCATCCACCATTTATGTAACCAAGAAGCAGATGAATTCTACATTTCATTCCATGATCCAGAAGCAACCACACTCTTCAATATCCATAACTCATGCACATTGAAGGTAAGTGAAGGTATGTGGTTTTCTAATTTTTAGTTGGGGGGAAGGGACATCATTTAATATTCATATATCATACACCATCACACATTTTCATTTCATCCTAACATACTTGCCATAATCAATTATGATTGCATTATGGTTCAAAAAGTTATATGATTTGCAAATTATGTCTAAATTAAGAGCACACTATATGGCTGATTTTAAAGATGCATTCTTAAATATGTTCAATGAATCTTGCTACAACAAAAAGAAACAAGGTATTGAAACGCAAGAACCAATACCAATTAGAATTTGGTTGAAACACAACAACCAACCAAACATGTTGTAATTCAATGTATAACAAGGAATTCTTTGCAAAAATAAATAAAATTGTCAAATGCAAAGTTTAAGGACATATCATATAAGCCAAGCTCATTCAAAAGCAAAGACGTTGTGAGCAAATCAAAGGAATTAATGCAATATTTGCATGAGGACATGCAATTACTCTAGTTGGGGGGTATGTTGGGCCTCCAAAATGTCTTCAAAATGACATCCACTTTCACCTTTATCGCCACCATTTCACTCACATGTCGCAACTCCATAACCATGTAACCTTTCATTAGCCACCATTTTCATAAATATTTGGGTTAGGATCCTTATTTACCAAAGTTATTTATTTTATGTGTTTAAAGTGAATTTATGATTAAAAACTAGGAAATTAACATGGTTTCATGTATCTATATATGTGTCTTGAGTTTCATGACATGTGTAAGTCATTAGGAAGCTTCCAAGGCACCCTTATGTGGCCTCCAATGCTCAAATTCGAATTCCCTTCAAAGGAGATTTGGATAAAGGTCAAAGAAGGATATGTGTCCTATTTGGATTGTAACTCTATGAGGTATCTCATCATTCCTTATTTGGATTAGAACTTTATGAGACATTTAGGGGATATGTGTCTCATTATGAGCTATTTGGTTGTAACTATATGAGATTTTAGTGGATCCTCATTAAATAGGGTAGCTTATTATGTTTTTGTATAAATAGGAGAGTCTTCTCCTTTGAAAGCCATGTGTAAAGTTAGAGAAATTCTCATGTTTTTAATAGAGAATTTGGAGCTTATACTTGGAGATTTGAAGATTTAGTTTTGCTTGCATATGGAGCTTCTTCACTTGCCATCCTCATACACCATTTGAATGGTCATCTAATGATTGTGAGATTTAATTGCTTTTGTAAGTTCATTTTCTTTCTTAGTATTAGTTTTAGAATGACCGTGTAATCTTTGCTTTTCTAAAAACATTTCAATAGGGAAGATTTATGTATTTTCTAATTGGATTAAGTTTGAGGCAAGGGCTCATAGTTATTTAATTTCCTTTCATATTTTGTTATTTACTTTCTTAGATCAAACCATCAATTCATTGTATAATTGAATAAAGGATCAAGCCAAGAAGGTGACTTCAAATTGGGTGATTGAATGTTCAACCCATGCAATCATTGAGCTTTACCTTTTCGTGCTTTTATATTTGCTTTTAAGATCCCTATTTAATTGCATTAACTGATATTCCTAAAAATCATTCTAAGAAATTGATTTAATCATATTTCAAGAATGAATGGTTGAATATTTAATACATGCAATTACTAAGTTATTTTCTGCACACTTTATTTGCTTTTCTAGGACATTAGAATTTAAAGTATAAATAGTTACTTACACATCATCTCAAGAAGGTAACACTTCATAATTGAATGTTGGAGTAACTAAATATACATTAGTTGTTTTTTATTTCACAGGTTAGTTGAATTTCATTTTCATTATTTGATTTCATAGATTAGATGAATTAGTTTTCGTTATTTTATAGTTAGATTGATCTAAACTAAAAGACAATTTCTAGCACATACATTGCACGCATGTTTCACAAGTTTATGGAACCCCCGGGTTGACAAATTAAATGATATACAATCTGTTATAGACATTTTTGTGCCTTTCATCATTGAGCATGAAATGTCCATAATCTAAGGGATCCAAAGTCCCTAAACATGTTGTTCCTACCCCTAGAGGAACAAGGCAAACCAACCACAGCAATTCACAGAAGTTCTCCACCTGAAAACACTCAAAAACAAGCCAATTCTGGATCATGTCAACTGCTCCACTGAGCATCTGCGCTGAATGTCAACTGCGCCACTGTCTACCTGCGTTGAATGTCAACTCCAACAAAGGCTACCTGCGCTGAGCGTAATTGGACAAGTGGCAAGCTCATTCCTCAAGGTGTCAATGCCCAGGAAGCTTCCAAAATGACACTTGCATCAAGGAATTCGACTGGTGATGAGTAAGAGGTTCCAAATCTCCAAGTGGAAGCAAGAACCTCCAAGTGGACTCAAGAACTGAGAGAGGGAGAGGACACTAGTCAGATCTCAAGCTGACTCATCCTCTCTCCAAACATCTATATATAGATCTCTCCTCCATGGAATCTAGGAGGCTGGAAATTTGTTATTGCAAAGAATTGCTGTTGGTTTGTGGCTGGAAACATTGGGTGCTTAATGCTTTGAAGGGAGTTGAAGAAGGAATTCCATTCTGCTGGGAAGGAGATGCTGGATTGGGACCCTATGGGTTGTATCTCTTCCTGAACCTTGTTATCAATCAATAAAGCTATCTTGATTCTTTCCTATATGCTGGTCTATTTTATATGATTGCATTAGTGTATTTGATTTACTTCTAATCCTGAATCATTTATGAATATGTATATTTGCCTTTGTGTTGTGTTCTTCTCTTGTCGCAAGTAGCTGTTCTCTTGTCACAGGTAGTTGTTCTCTTGTGATCTCGTGGGATTCAAGTAGCTGTTCTCTTGAAGCAAGCGAGGAGGCAAGTAGCTGTGGACACCCAAAGAGAAGAGGATCTAGATCGAGGGACAACCGGAAGACAATGGTAAGTCTACCAATCTCCCCTCTTTCACATTTCATAAAGGAAGAAATCATAATAGCAGTATTCGTTTGTTGCTAAGGCGCTGTCACACCTTAGGTGGATATGATCGTCCTGCATAAGCATTTTTCCCCACAACAAATTGGCGACTCCGCTGGGGAAGATTGCTTTAGTCATTTTATTTGTGTTTACATCATTGTTTGCTTCATAGACTCAACAACAACAATCGAACTGCTTCTCCAAAGTAGATTGTTGCTGCCTTGATCCTTCACTGGATTTTGTCTATGATCTGAACAATGGACTCACAAATGACTTGATGATCCTTTGTGATAGTCTTTAGTACCCTCTCAAAGCATCCCTCTGATTATACCTTGCTTGTGTTTCTGATTTGGCCTGAAACAATTGATTTTTGAGCATTTTGTGACCCAGAACCCAGGGGAAACGAGAGTTTCTCCTTCAGCGCAGACACTGTGAAGGCAGTTTGCATTTCAACGCAGGTCCCGTGAAGGCTACCTGTGCTGAATGTCAAACCCACAGTGTTGAACTTGCGCTGAACCAGTTTAGCCTTGTGCAGCTGGGGTTCTCTGTTGTCTGTTGCCCTGTTTTGATCTCTGTTTTTGCAGCCTTTAACCAGCATAGGTACCAGTCTGATAACTCCTTTTCTTTGCTTAGATTCCGCCTCCTTTTGTACAAAAAGACTGTGAGTGTTTTTATGTGTTTGTGGCGTCATTTATAGTTTTCCTTTGCATGAGTAAAGTAGTCATCCTGTAGCCTTTGATTCAGATCTGATTGATTGTGATCTTAGAAGAGAGTTCATTGGTTGTTTGCAGATTGATTATACATTTACTTTTGCTTATTGGTTTGAATTTGTCTCTTTTGAAGTGTCAAAACAAGTCTTTATTTCGAAAATCGTTAAGTGTTGTAATCTCTTCTATCTTCTCTGATTTCGAAAAAGTGAACTTGTTTGTATTGATCATTTAAAAGAAAATTCAAAGTTGTACAAAAGGCTTTCTTTGTAGGCATCAATACTAAGAAAGCGGAAAACAAACACCTGCATTGTGCATTTTGCATTTATAGTTTGCATGTTGGATTTAGGAAAAGTGCATTAGAGTGTGCTGATTGCTCTTTGAGAAAAGATGGTGTCTTTCTTTTCCCTTAGTAGCTAGGATTTTCAAAGTTGAAAAGATATAAAGCTTGCTTATCATCTTTAGACTGCATTTAGGAATTGTATCATACATCTCGTGGTGAACCTTGAAAGGCAAACTTTAAAAAGATCAACCTAAAATAAATTGAATGAACTTAACAACGCTTTGCAACATAACGCACAACATAGAGGTCTAGGCTAGAGACGTGTTCCGGCGTCGTTAAGCCTGGTGACTGTCGATCTTGTGGATGGTGGGTGATTCCTCTTGAGGAACGATAGCGCCAGTACGGATTGTGCTCCCACGTACCGTCGCGTATATATTGGGAGACCCCTATAGGCATAAAACCTTTATCCATAGGAAGCCGTGTCGGCCGCCCTACTGATCGCAATGCACTGAACACAGCATTCAAGAAGATCGACCGCCCGTACCCTAAAAAGTATTCTGCGGTTTTGCGAAAATTTTGGCACACCCTTTGCCTAGAACTCCAGAGCAGTTCCTTTTGGCCTTTTTCAGACTCTATAACAGAAAAAGTCCATCCGAGAATTTGTCACTTCGGGCTCGTTAAAACATCGAAGGAGACTAGAGTCATCTTTAGCTTTTTCTTGACTCTTTAAAGGTGAAAAAGCAAGTTGTGTCTAAGCGTCGTTAAAAATTTATTTTAAATGAAATAATCATCACCTTTCCCTCGTTGATCTTCGAAGTTAGTCTACCTTCATCACAAAGTTCTTATAGAATCGTTAGGAAATCTTTTGGATAGACTAAATATGTCTGAACAACCGTCGACATCCAGGACTGTGTCATCCGACACAGCAGCGGTAGAGCCTCCTGCTGCTACTCCAACGATGTTCGCTGGTATACTATCTGTCCCGGCAAATTGTCAACAACAAGCTGGAGTCCAATCAGAGACTGTTTTGATGACATGGTTAGTTCCTATTTCTTCATCTGGATTATCATCTGGTATTTCTTATGTTGAAACTCAACAAATTGATCCAATGTGTCTTCAAAGGCCAATCTACCCTTTAAGTACTGGATTGCCACCATATGGAGGGCAGTATGCCTTTTCATTGTTCCCCCCCGGAGAACAACCATATGGGAGTTTACAACAAAGTTCAGGTCAAACTGGAATTACATCCAGCGGATGGGTACCGATACTGCCTCAGCAACCAAGAGTTGCATATTCAATGCAACCAGTCCACCCTGTGTCGAATGTTGCCACTATACCGGGTATGGTGATTGCGTCGCAAGTACAAGCGCTACCTGTTGTATGTCAACCCCAAGTTTCTCAGGTTGCAATACAAAAACCTCTTGTCTTAACAACTCAATCACAACCTCAGATTAGTGCCTCCTTATCAGGAGCGACTCAGGATCAAACAAGTACTGTGACTCCTCATCTTGGTCAATCATCCAGTATTGGTCAACAGAAAATGGTTCAACAACCAGAGCTGGTTCAAACTCAACAACCCCCATTCCAGCAATCATATCAAGGACCTGAGCAACAAGTCTTTGTAATAGATATCATTTTTGGGATTCAACTGCGTTAAGTAAGTCATTCAAAGTATGACCATTTCCATGAGAGGTAGTCGTAAAGTGACTACTTTCTCATGATTTTTGAATAGTTCACTTAGCACTCATTGCATCGGGTGATGCTCACAGGGGTGAAGAAGTGGGATTGAAACTAGTGAAATGTGGAGAACGAATCACATAGCATCAATCATCACTTCCGGGGCTTGCACCCGGTAACCAGGACTTCCCAGGAGGTCACCCATCCCAGAACTCCTCTGGCTCAAGCGCGCTTAATTGTGGAGTTTTTCCCCACAATCAAGCCCACTTAGCTTGCTACCCCATTTGCAAAACCTTAGCAAGTATTGTGCCTCATGAACCATTCAGGTAGAGATCCCTTGACTCTTTTTGAATTTAAGTATGGGGGATTTTCGCAGTGCATTATATTAGATATCATTTTTGGGATTCAACTGTGTTAAGTAAGTCATTCAAAGTATGACCATTTCCATGAGAGGTAGTCGTAAAGTGACTACTTTCTCATGATTTTTGAATAGTTCACTTAGCACTCATTGCATCGGGTGATGCTCACAGGGGTGAAGAAGTGGGATTGAAACTAGTGAAATGTGGAGAACGAATCACATAGCATCAATCATCACTTCCGGGGCTTGCACATTTCCAAAGCGGTAATCAACAACCATATTATAATGGTTATGCCCATCAACCTTGTCAAAGTTGCCAGCATCAAATACATTATGCTGGTATGCAAAGACCCACTGCTCAGGCGATTCCATCTTATCCTGGGTATGCTTCGCCTAACCTGAATCAACAGTTGCCCTTTGTAGCAACTCTAGAATTACCAGATCTAAACCAGCTGACGAATGATCCAATTGCTTATGCCCCTTGGTGGCCAGCGATTCCGCATAAACTTTCGTCAGATATTCCTAAATTTAATGGAAATCCGGGCGAAGATCCGTCGAATCATGTGATGACATTTCATCTGTGGTGTTCTTCAAACACCCTGAATGATGATTCGATAAGACTTCGCCTTTTTCAGAGGACGTTAACGGGTCCAGCAGCAAAATGGTATATCGAATTGCCTAGAGCTTCGTTCGACAATTTCAGTACCTTAGCCACGACTTTCTTAACCCATTTTCAATTACCGATAAGGTATGAAACGGGAATGGAACTCCTAACCAACTTCAAACAGACAATGGCCACTCACATATCTGATCATATACATGAGTGGCGACGTCGTCGTAGGATGGTAAAAACGTACATTCCCGATCAGCTATTAGCTGAATGGTTTATCAAGTCATTACTTCCTGCCATCACGGAAGATGTGGCAAAGGGGGGAGTCGTAACGGAAGAGAAAGTCATCGCTCGTGCGCAATATCTGGACTTGGTTTACACTCAGTCCGGCACACTCTACGACAAAATACCTGATGCCCCTAGACCGGAATTCTCAATTCCTCCTCCTCCTAAATCAAACAATGACTCTCATGCTGGCGATGGCGTGATTGGCGCAACAGACATGAAATCGACAAAGGCTATATCTAAAAAGGCCCGTAAGATTTCCGGTCAAAATGCAAATGAGGAACTTCTTGCCTCGGAAGTAAGTGTCGTGTCGGACAACAAGGGCAAACAACTGAAGCAACCAGGGGGCAAGAAGAAAAAGAAAGGGAGAAAAAGGAAACCCCCTACGGGGTGTCATATATGCGATGAGGATCATTGGACAGCAGATTGTCCATACAAAGTTGAGCTTAAAAGATTCTTTAAGAATTCGAAAACCTCAGTTGTGTTGACTGATCCGTTTCCAAGCCCGGGAACCAAACTGGTTGCTAATCAAAATGCTTCCCGATCCCAAGTGGTTATGTTGTCTGTATCAAAGCAGCAAAATGATGCTTTGACGAGGAATAAAGATTACAGGAATCCAAAGTTGTCGAACAACAAGGCTAATGAACAACTTAGTAGTTCGACAACAACTTTGACCGAAGTTGTGCCACCCATCGTTCCTGAGCCAATGATAAAGTCGCAAAAGGGGGCAGTACACAAATCGACATTTAATCCTTGTGCGAAAATAGCACAGATAGAGGACCTGGCCCAATCGCCGTCCGCTATGTCGACACTTGATGTACCGCAAAATTGCTTCTCCCAAGAGCAAGCTTTATTATCAGCAATAGGTGGGATTGACCCAATGGGTTCCAATCTTGTGGCCTTTGATCATAAAGGATATGATCCTCAGTTACCAGCTCAACTAGCTTTCCTTATTCAAGTGAAATCCCTCAACAAAACTGTTCACCGAACAATCATTGATGAGGGGGCATCTACATGTATTATGTCGATGAGTTGCTGGAAAACTTTAGGGTCTCCGACCTTGTCGCGATCTTCGACGACATTGAAAGCATTCGACGGAAGGACCTATACCCCGTATGGTATTCTAAATAACTTGAAAGTTGAACTAGGAGGGAAAACAGCAGAAATTGATGTTGAAGTAATCGACGGAAACCTTGATTACAACATCCTATTGGGAAGACCCTGGATATATGCCATGGCCGCAGTTGTGTCGACCTACTTCAGGAAGATTGCATTTCCCTTCCAAGGAGGAATTACAATCGTCGACCAACAAATATTTCTCCCCAACAGTTCACAAGTTACGGGAAGCATTCCAATGATCCATGAAAGGAATCATTCACTCCAAAATATCGGAGTAGGTCTCCTAAAAGACCCTGCCTTAATGGGTACTTTTGCCCTACCGCCTCCGAGTAATCTGGCGGAAGTGGCCACAGTGGAATATGAAGCCTTCTATATCTAATGGATTTGTACTCCGAGGACAGTTCTTATCTCGTGTCAACCTCGTTAAAAAATGAAACAAGGAGTCATGAGGATAGTTCTTTTACTGTGTCAACCTCATTAAAAAATGAAACGACTCCCTTTCCAGGTCGAGTCTTTCAAAGATCTCGGAGGTAAACCTTCATTCCAACCACCAAGTTGAATGCAATGAAGCTTGGGGGGCATGCACCTCGATTTGCATTATTATGCTGGGGGCATGCAAACTTAATCGAGCAGTTTTAGCATAAAGTTCATGCTCGTTAAAAAATAAACGCAAGATCCGAGCAGTTTTAACGCGGAATTCATGCTCGTTAAAAAATAAACATAAGCTTGAGCAGTGTTTTGGCGCATTCAAGCTCTTTAAAAAATGAACCCATTACCGGTAAAATAACCATTGTGTACGTAACCTTATCAGCCATAAAAGCCTTGGTCGTGTTTGCACCGTCACCTCCACTTTTCATTTGGCCAATCGTTTACCTCCATTTGATTGTTTACCCATTTTGAGGAACAGCTGCGAAGAGTGATTTCACCTAGCCATCCTTGTGACACTGCCGTGATTGGAAAATTCCAACCTGTACCTGGAATCAGCTGCTAACCCTGTTCATCACTCGTTTCTCAGAAGACGAGTCTTCTTTAAGCTCTTTTCAATTGACTCGTAAAATATGAAAAGATTGCTGAGTTTTGGCCTTCCAGCTCGTTAAAGCGACCAGAAGTGCTATCCCTCCTCTAGATTTTAATCTTTTTGGACCTGAGGGATTATTGCACAAAAAGATTGAGCACTTGTTTTGTTCGGCTCGTTAAAACTATCGAAAACTCATCCCTTCTGTATTGTTTTATACTTTTTCGGACTTAAGGGATTAGATGACGAAAAAGGACTTTTGGAGTTAACTTTACGTACCTTTTCAGACTCTCTAAAAATGAAAAGGACCGAGTTATCCTTGTCGTTAGACTCATTAAACCACTAAATAGCGACAAACTTGTCTTTAGACGAGAACGAGTTTCACTATCGCTAGGCTCGTTAAAACATAGCGATGGGCTTGCCCGAAGGGCAGGTTATAGAACAAGCATATGTTATCCTCCTCAAGCTTGACAAAAATAAAGAGGTACTGGTCAACAATGACTGGGGAAAAATTGGGAGAAAATCGAGAAAACTTTGATGGTAGCAGGTCGCTCTTGAACATGACACTTTTCCTCCGTACCACAATCGGGTTGGGTTGTCTCATTCACCGGTCAAATCACCATGGTCTCGCCATACCATCCATATTTGGGGTAATGCTACCAATCCATCGCATCAGTGTCGCCATATGTTCAAGAGAAGTCGTTCAGAAAGAGTCAACCGGGTCCCATCCACTACCATACATTATCCTTCATCCATTCATGACCGCCACCCTGAATCATATGTCACAGATCGTTTTCACCTCCATTAAAATCATTAGCTCCGTTCCATGTCACTGATGTGAGATTCATCAAGGCCCTCCTTTGACGGATCGCTTCTTGTCGACATCAGCTCATTATCCAAGAAGTTGATCTAGGAACAACCCCTTCAGTACTTTGAAGCTTGCATGCCTCAATGGCAAGTTTCTCACTTCCGGCGACAGGTATACATCAATGACCTTCGACCAGAAGATTTTGCGTGGTGTTCGACGCCAAGTCCTTTATTCACACCACGTGAATTGTACTGCAGTACCTTGAGGGTCATTATCATTATCGGTGATTCCTCTCACGCTTGTTAACGGTTTACATCATTGACCGGTAATCAAGCGATGTCTTTCCATGTTCGACTTCAGCGCAATTCTCACATGGATCGACTTGTACTTAGAGTGAAGATCGAATGAGTTTGAAGACCCCGGATCTAGTTTCATCCATCTGGGTTGTGATATATATTCAGGAAAAATAAAGACATTTGACATGTACATCATTGCAGCAGATGATCATCCTACTCAAAGGATGATAATTTCAACAAAATTATCAGTCTACCATCAGACGATCATCTGTTCTATGTACAAAAATGAATTTATAAAGCTGAGCATGGGAATGCCCGCCTCAGCTAGATCATGAAAGCAGTATGAATCATAATGCATTGTATTGTATCTTATTACAGGTCTCCTCCCAGCAAATGGATGAACTTCGGATCCTCCTGGATAAAGCATTTCACCCGATAAACGGCCTCATACTTTAGGGGGCAACTGTTATAGACATTTTTGTGCCTTTCAGCATTGAGCATGAAATGTCCATAATCTAAGGGATCCAAAGTCCCTAAACATGTTGTTCCTACCCCTAGAGGAACAAGGCAAACCAACCACAGCAATTCACAGAAGTTCTCCACCTGAAAACACTCAAAAACAAGCCAATTCTGGATCATGTCAACTGCTCCACTGAGCATCTGCGCTGAATGTCAACTGCGCCACTGTCTACCTACGTTGAATGTCAACTCCAACAAAGGCTACCTGCGCTGAGCGTAATTGGACAAGTGGAAGGCTCATTCCTCAAGGTGTCAATGCCCAGGAAGCTTCCAAAATGACACTTGCATCAAGGAATGCGACTGGTGATGAGTAAGAGGTTCCAAATCTCCAAGTGGAAGCAAGAACCTCCAAGTGGACTCAAGAACTGAGAGAGGGAGAGGACACTAGTCAGATCTCAAGCTGACTCATCCTCTCTCCAAACATCTATATATAGATCTCTCCTCCATGGGATCTAGGAGGCTGGCATTTTGTTATTGCAAAGAATTGTTGTTGGTTTGTGGCTGGAAACATTGGGTGCTTAATGCTTTGAAGGGAGCTGAAGAAGGAATTCCATTCTGCTGGGAAGGAGATGCTGGATTGGGGCCCTATGGGTTGTATCTCTTCCTGAACCTTGTTATCAATCAATAAAGCTATCTTGATTCTTTCCTATATGCTGGTGTATTTTATATGATTGCATTAGTGTATTTGATTTACTTCTAATCCTGAATCATTTATGAATATGTATATTTGCCTTTGTGTTGTGTTCTTCTCTTGTCGCAAGTAGCTGTTCTCTTGTCACAGGTAGCTGTTCTCTTGTGATCTCGTGGGATTCAAGTAGTTGTTCTCTTGAAGCAAGCGAGGAGGCAAGTAGCTGTGGACACCCAAAGAGAAGAGGATCTAGATCGAGGGACAACTGGAAGACAACGGTAAGTCTACCAATCTCCCCTCTTTCACATTTCATAAAGGAAGAAATCATAATAGCAGTATTCGTTTGTTGCTAAGGCGCTGTCACACCTTAGGTGGATAGGATCGTCCTGCATAGGCATTTTTCCCCACAACACAATCACTTTGCCCCAACAACTTGCCATTTCATTGAGGTTACAAAACATTTCTTTTGTGAAGTTAGCAGCAAATTTTGTAGGAGTTAACTCCCAGCTCTCCCTCCACTCCAAATTAACTCATCCACAAAGCAAGGATCGTTGCTAGTTAACAACTCATACACACCAAGCTAAGGAAATACGTAGTAGTAGTGTATGTGACACTTGTTTCAAGGTGTCACTTTTTTTTTTGGTTGAGAATTAAGTGGGAGTTGTTGGAATTATGATGCATGTGTTGTACTTGATGGCAACCCACTTATAATAGAACAAGTATATGATAACTAGATGAATCTACAGGAAAGATCAGAGGTAACAAAATGATGGAATAGAATAATGGTCAAAGGTTTGATACAGGGAAATTGTTAGTGTGTGTTGTCCTTGGTAACCATTGTTCTTTGATGAATGAACTAATTGATAAAAGTATAAAGAGGATGTGACAGAATGCATAGCAGTTGTGTTTACAGATGTGAAAAAAATTGGGGAAGTTCAAAAGAACCAGTTTAGAAGTAATATACAATGGAAAATCACATTATAACAAGTCTATTCAAAGGCAGCAGAGTAATGGTATAGAAGAATAGGATGATGAACAAATGATTACAGATCAAAATTAAAAAATTGAGGAAAAAGAATGTTTTCAGGTATGCTAAGTTGTATACGCGGGTTCTGTAGAAAAAGAGTGTATACAGGCGAGTTCAGTATACAAAAAGAGTGTATACGTATGCATGCACTTTCACAATAGGAAAAGAGCGTATGGGATGGAAAATTAAGGAAATTAAGGTGAAAGAATACCAAGGGTCCATACCATGGTATTAACCCACAATATTGAGCGAAATAATGGTTACTTGAGCTTTTCTAAGAATACCACAGATTCTAAGTGTTTTTTTTGTCTGAGGTATTGAGAAAGGCTAAAACTATATGAGGAGAAGATCAAAGGGCTAAGTACACAAGTAATGAATATCTTATGAAGTGTTAGATCAAAAGAAATTATGCATGTTATGGGTTTCTGATGCTTTGCTTGATCTGGACTAAGTATGCACCTGAATATTTGATGATGGACGATATCTAATGATGGATCAGGATCATAATAACTTATCATTATGTGATCTAATAATGGATAGGATAGATCTGAGTGCTAGAAAATGTTTTGTCCTTTAAATTCTATGATATGGGTATATCTGAATTCTAGAATAGTTGCGACGTTATAAGTTTTTATTTGCAGATCTATACGTTGGTTCGCCTTGGTGAAGGTGCGTATACATAGGTTTGACACTTCCAAGTAGCGTATGCAAAAGAAAAGCTTTTTGTTCAAGGATGACTGATCTATATGATCATTGTTGTTGTTTTAATGTTGTCTGTCATTGATGTCTTCATTAGATCTGAAAGTAGAATTGACTGTATAAGGAGATTGAGTCTGGTTGATTGATTGATTGAGTAAGAAGGGTGATCTTTGCTGCTATCTGTTTAGAACTTCGTAATTTGATAGTAGACATTAAGAATATCATTGATTGGTATAGTTTACGAGTCAGAGGTTTTTATGATTCATTATTTTTGCAGTTATACGCAGGTTGGGTTAAAGGAAGCAGCGTATACATGCAAGTTGGCTTCATTGAAGTAGCATATACATTCTGATATATGATTTTTGAGGTTGTAGTTGGTTCTAGTTTTTGATGCAGTGTTCTAGGTTCAAACCTGTGTACTGGTTACAGTGATCTATCAGTTCCAGTTGATTGGTTGAATTTTGGTTAAGTGTCGGTTGATTGAGTTTTCAATGATTGATTGATTCAGTTGTGGTTGATTCAGAAATTGAAGATTAGGTGACTCAGTTATGGCAGAGGTTTCAATGATCAATTGATTCAGTTGTGATTGATTCAAAGATTGATGATTGGGTTTCAGTTATATCAGAGATTGATGATTGAGTTTCAGTGATTGGTTGATGCAGATGTTTTTAATGGTTGTATTGTAGTGATAATTGATTTTGACTTCAATGTTACTGATGGGTCCAGTATGAAAATTTGATAAAATATGGCCTTCATATTGTATTGATGTGTACCAGGAGTATCCAGTATGAAAATTTATGAAACGTGGTCCCTGGAGGATAATGAGGGTTGGAGCCTTCAGTGGGGAAGTCGAAACTTCCTGCCAGTAGTGGTTGGTGATTAGATCAAGGAGTTGGAGCTCCCTTCCAGTAGCAGCTGGAGAATGAGTAAAGGTGGTAGGTCGGCTCCTATGTATTGGTAAACATATCAGCTAGTACAAGAGCCAGTGGGTTGTAGCTCCCTTCCAATAGAAACTGGAGAACAAGAGAAGGTTGTAGCCTTCTGCAGGTGGGTGCTTGCATACTAGTATGAGTTTTCACCAATACAAGATTGTAAACAACTTTTTCTTATATTAAAAATAGACAGAGACAAAAGCAGCATGTGGTTTTTATCTCGAATTGGGTTTCCACCTTAAATCTTTGTGTTCATGTGTGTTGCTTATGTGTGATGGTTTATTATGCAATTACTACACATGGCTACTGTTTAATGTTTAAAATAAGTATCGATGCATTGATTAAAGATAAACATATGATGAATTAACTGAATCATAAGTTCATTGGATATACACTAGTTTCGTTAAGAAAATTTGCATGCACACATGAGTTCCCTTCACTGAAGTAGCATATATAAATATGATGATAAAATGAAAAATTTATTGATTTGTAAATATTGATTCACCCCCCTCTCAATATTTTTCCCAGCAATTGGTATTAGAGTTGGTCCGTTGGCAGAAGCTTGATCGCTTGAAGGAGATCCATAGTAACAATGGGAAAGAAGCAAAAGAAGAAAGCACCTCAAAAGAAGAAGACATCTCAAAGGAACTGTGATAGTAGGAGAGACGATTGGCCATTATGTGGAAGCAACTCTTCAGATTCAAAATCACTCAAAATGAAGAAGAACAAGCAAAATATTTATCAGGCATAAATTTGTTGTCCTCTGGTGATACATTTCTCTGTCCATTTGAAGATAATGGATGTGACAACGAAACAACTGAATTTTCTCTTATGGGTGAAAGGGAAAGAAATCAAATAGAGGCAGAATTTAAAAGGCTCATAGACACAATTAGAGATCAAAAGGCTCTAATTGATAAAAGGGAATGTGCCTACAAAGAAGAAGTTACCAGGTTAAAAGCTCAGTTGGAGGAAGGAAACAAAGTAAGGTAGCAGTACAAGGAAAAGGAAGATCAATGTCAAAGGCTACAGGATGAAGTGACATCATTAAGAAATGAAGCAAATGAAAGAAGATCTTGAAAATTCAAACAAAATGAAGATTACCTCAAGAAGATGAAGAACAAGAAAATGCGATTCTCAAATTAAAAAAACAAGTGGAAGAAGGAAGAAAAACTGAAGAAATCATGAAGAATAAGCATCTAGAAAAGGAAGAGTAATATCAGGTTGAGGTAAATATCCTAAAAGATAAATTAGAAGAAAAGGATAAACTTTTGAGATTTCAAGATAGTACTAAGATTTTGGATAGTATTCTTAGTAGTCAAAGGTCTCCTACCATCAAATTTGGTTTTGGTTTTCATGAAACTAGTAAAAATGAATCTAGCTCACAAACTGAGGCAAGGAACTCTAATGCAAATCTGAAATGCCCAACAAGGAGATAAGAGGTCAACCCCATCAACAACCAAGAAAAGAAAGCCTTTAAAGAAAATAATTTAATCCTAACTATGGAAGTGTTAATCAATTCTTTCCTCTGATGAATAATGTTGAATGTCATACCTGTCATAATTTTGGACATGTTGCAACCAGGTGCGGAAGTAGAATTGTTCAAGCTAATAACCGTCACACACAAATATCATCATCTTCCAGGTACTCTAAGGGATACTGTTTTTCTTGCAATATGTTTGGTCACAAATCCATTGATTGCTTTAGAAGGAATATGACACATATAATATGTTATGCTTGTAACAATTTTGGGCATATAGCAAAAGAATGCAGAAGCAAATTTCGGCCAACATACCAAAAGTAGCAAACATCATTACACTCCAAGGTATGGAAGAAGAAGGAATTACATTCAGAAAAATGTGGCATAACTCAGTATACAAATAGAATAGACTCAAGAGGAACTGAAAATATGAAATTTCAGTGTTCTAATTCTCATACACAGTTATCGTGAGTACAAGTTGCGTATATACGTGAGTTAGAAGCTGAACAGTCATGTATATGTTGGTTTGATGAAGATGTAGTGGGATAGACTCAGAAAAAGGGTCTAATATGATTCAAATAAGTATCAATTATCTTTTCTGTCTAGATGATTGATGACTACAGTCTGTGGATGTTACTTAGAAGTAATTTTGATCCTCATAAGTTGTTGATAACTTGATGTATAACTATTTGATGATGATACCTTGATGATTCTTACTAATATGTGCAATGATAAGATCTAACAGCGAACAGTTGGCACAGGTTCAGGGGGAGAATATGCTATGCTTTTAATAATGCATTGTTGGCATTATGTTTAGAAGTATTTGGTACAAAACGATTCTTACCAATGGTGAGGATTCTTATGTTTTTGAGGTGTTTAAATGATACATCATACTATGTTATAGTCATGGGTTGCTTATGATAAAGTCTCATATGATACTTATATTGCTTGAGCCACATAGTTGTTATTCAGATCAGATGTATTGATGATTGGGTATGACTCTTTTGATGATGCATATAGTACATATGATATATTCCTTACATGGTGATCTTCATAAGGACAAGGAAAAGAACAAAGCTTGAGTACACAACTTCATTAGTGTCATTTCTTTTATGTTGTTGTCATCATGCCTTCAAAGATGCATAAACTTCATATGGTGTAGTTATGGATGAGGATTCCTACAGTTCTTAGCTCTCACATGGTTGAGGATTGTTGTTGTTGATGGTATCAAGAAAGCTTGACAAATGACTATGAGCTCATGGTTTTCTAGATACATATTTCTATCTCTATGATGGATACATATTATGTTGATACATGGATGATTACTTATAATACACATTGGTAAATAATGTTGGTTGGCCAAGAAAATGGTGTTATTGCAGGTCTCATGAAGACATAACTAATTGAATACATGGCTTACTTAGTCACATAATGTGATGAATTCTTACTTTATGATGATTGGTTTGGATCTCACATATGTTTATGATGGTTGAATTTTATCAAATGTGGGATGTTGGAAAATCACTAGTGAAGACACATGATTGATATATTGAGGGTAGTTATGGAAAGATCATGCATTTATTGTTATGACAATGATGATATTATGGTCATAGATGATGACTATAGTGGTTTCACATGTATATATATATATATATATATATATATATATATATAACATATGATGTGAATGGTTTTGTACTACTGCTTGGAAATATGACATATCCTTAGTTGATTCGTGGAATGTTATGGAGCATATGATGGTTGTTATCCAAGATGAGTTGGTATCCATATACAACATACTTTGTCACAGGTTAATGATATTAAAGGTAAATTGGCTTATCTTGCAAACTGATGATGGACATATGATGGTTGTTGTTTTGGATGCTACTGACAAATGCTTATGGTGCAAATCATATATGGTGTATGATAGTTGTTGATAACTATCATGGTCTTGTTTAAATCTTTGGTATTTGTTATAAATGTCATGTATATCATTTGATTTAAAGGTCATCTAAAGACCTATGATGCAATAATTGTCATATTCAATCATGTATGGACTTTTGAGATCATGTCAAATATGTAATCCCACTTGGTTGAATGGTTGAGTCAAATTTGGTGTATCCCCACTTGGCTGGGTGATTTATGTATGTATGAGTCATTGGTGATAGGAAGGTCAATAAAGAGTCATGTTATTATTTTGAAAAATATTTCTGTAGACTCTGCATGTGCTCAGGGGGAACATGGATAGTATAGTGTATCTCAACATGTACTAAGGGGGAGTTTGATCAGAGAATTCAACATGTGCCTAGGGGGAGCATGATCAATGTTCATATTCAGTTGTTCAGATATGGAAGTCTTAATTTAACATTGGTTAGCCAACCCTTTGTCCTTGATGTCAAAAGGGGAGAGTAGCTTGGTGTTTGGAGAGTAGTTTGATGTTATTTACAGGTTGTGGTGATCAAACACAAAAGTAGTTTCCATCAAGTCCAAAGGGGGAGATTGTTGGCATTACGATGCATGTATTGTACTTGATGGCAACCCACTTCTAACAGAACAAGTATATGATAACTAGATGAATCTACAGGACAAATCAAAGGTAACAAAATGATGGAACAGAATAATGGTCAAAGGTTTGATACAGGTAGATTGTTAGTGTGTGTTGTCCTTGGTAACAGTTGTTCTTCGATGAATGAACTAATTGATAAAAGTATAAACAGAATGTGACCAAATGCATGGCATTTGTGTTTACAAATGTGACAAAATGCAAGGTAGTTCAAAAGAATCAATTCAGAAGTAATATACAATGGAAAATCACATTATAACTATTAGAAAATTATATATTACAAATCAATGGAACACATAAAATATATTGTAGAAATATAAAACACATAAAACAAGAGAGACACAGATATACATGGTTCACCCAATTTGGGCTACGTCCACAGAGAAACAACCATTCCTTCCTTTTATATTATCCAGCAAACTGAAGAGATACAACCTACAACAGATCCGTTGTAATTCCCTCTTCTCTCTCACACAATCTCCTCTCTCTTTCTCACTCATAATACAAATGTACATAGATGTAATACAATTCCCTACTATATAGCGAGGGGTTGCCTTCTAGGGAAAAAAACCCTAAATTAAACATAACTTCTACCATCAAATCTCTGCCTAATGAATGACCCATATTGATTACGAAGATATCTTCCTAATGAATGATCCCACTTGGAGACTGATTATGGAAACTCCACCTCTGCTTCATTCGCTGGACAATAACTCCACTTTGGACCTGGTTGTTTTTCATCTTCTTCATCATACTTGAAGACTAATTGAAACTGAGCAAATCTCAGTTTCTCCCTGGTTACAACTTTTGTTAACATATCTACAAGATTTTGGCTAGTGTGTATCTTTTCCAGCTTCAACTGTCCATCTTCCAACGTTGACCGTATGAAATGGTACTTGAGTTGTATATGTTTAGTCTTGGAATGAAATTCAGAGTTCTTTGCAAGATGTATGGCACTCTGGATGTCACTTTATAACCTGCCCAACTCCTGCTTCTTACCCAATTCATCCAGAAACCTTTGTAACCAAATCATTTCTTTACTAGCCTCAGTAGTAGCAACACACTTTTCTTCCGTTGTTGAGTGCAACAACACTTTGCAATTTTGAGACCCAAATGACAGTTGTTCCACCTATAACAAACACATACCCTGTGGTGCTCCTCCTATTATCTCTATCAGCCACCATATCTACATCAACATATCCCTGTAGAGCAGTGTTTGAACCACCAAAGCATAATGCTTGATTTGTGGTACCTCTCAAATACCTGAGAATCCACTTCACTACCATCCAATGTTCTTTTCCTAGATTGTTCATGTACCTACTTACAACTCTCACTGCATGTGCAATATCAGGCCTTGTGCAGACCATTGCATACATTAAGCTTCCAACTACTGATGCATATGGAACTTTAGACATATAATTCATTTCTTCCTAAGTCTTGGGACACATTTCCTTACTTAGTTTGAAATGGCTAGCCAAAGGTATACTAACTGGTTTTTCATTCTGCATATTAAACCTTTTCAACACCTTTTGTATGTACTCACTCTGAGACAATTTGTGATTCTTCCTATCTCTAGTTATTCTCATACCAAGGATTTGTTTTGTAGCACCCAAATCCTTCATTGGAGGAAGGAAACAAAGTAAGGTAGCAGTACAAGGAAAAGGAAGATCAATGTCAAAGGCTACATGATGAAGTGACATCATTGAGAAATGAAGCAAATGAAAGAAGATCTTGAAAATTCAAACAAAATGAAGATTACCTCAAGAAGATGAAGAACAAGAAAATGAGATTCTCAAATTAAAACAACAAGTGGAAGAAGGAAGAAAAACTGAAGAAATCATGAAGAAGAAGCATCTAGAAAAGGAAGAGTAATATCAGGTTGAGGTGTATATCCTAAAAGGTAAATTAGAAGAAAAGGATAAACTTTTGAGATTTCAAGATAGTACTAAGATTTTGGATAATATTCTTAGTAGTCAAAGGTCTCCTACCATCAAATTTGGTCGTGGTTTTCATGAAACTAGTAAAAATGAATCTAGCTCACAAACTGAGGCAAGGAACTCTAATGCAAATCTGGAATGCCCAACAAGGAGATAAGAGGTCAACCCCATCAACAACCAAGAAAAGAAAGCCTTCAAAGAAAATCATTTACTCCTAACTATGGAAGTGTTAATCGATTCTTTCCTCTGATGAATAATGTTGAATGTCATATCTGTCATAATTTTGGACATGTTGCAACCAGGTGTGGAAGTAGAAGTGTTCAAGCTAATAACCGTCACACAAAAATATCATCATCTTCCAGGTACTCTAAGGGATACTGTTTTTCTTGCAATATGTTTGGTCACAAAGCCATTGATTGCTTTAGAAGGAATATGAAACATATAATATGTTATGCTTGTAACAATTTTGGGCATATAGCAAAAGAATGCAAAAGAAAATTTCGGCCAACATACCAAAAGTAGAAAACATCATTACACTCCAAGGTATGGAAGAAGAAGGAATTACATTCAGAAAAATGTGGCATAACTCAGTATACAAATAGAATAGACTCAGGAGGAATTGAAAATATGAAATTTCAGTGTTCTAATTCTCACACACAGTTATCCCGAGTACAAGTTGCGTATATACGTGAGTTAGAAGCTGCACAGTCATGTATATGTTGGTTTCATGAAGATGTAGTGGGATAGACTCGGGAAAAAGGGTCTGATATGATTCAAATAAGTATCAATTATCTTTTCTGTCTAGATGATTGATGACTATAGTCTGTGGATGTTACTTAGAAGTAATTTTGATCCTCATAAGTTGTTGATAACTTGATGTATAACTAGTTGATGCTGATGCCTTGATGATTCTTACTAATATGTGCAATGATAAGATCTAACAGTGAACAGTTGGCATAGGTTCAGGGGGAGAATATGCTATGCTTCTAATAATGCATTGTTGGCATTATGTTTAGAAGTCTTCGGTACAAAACGATTCTTACCAATGGTGAGGATGCTTATGTTTTTAAGGTGTTTAAATGATACATCATACTATGCTATAGTCATGGGTTGCCTATGATAAAGTCTCAGATGATACTTATATTGCTTGAGCCACAGAGTTGTTATTCAGATCAGATGTATGGATGATTGTGGATGACTCTTTTGATGATGCATATAGTACATATGGTATGTTCCTTACATGGTGATCTTCATAAGGACAAGGAGAAGAACAAAGCTTGAGTACACAACTTCATTAGTGTCATTTCTTTTATGTTGTTGTCATCATGCCTTCAAAGATGCATAAACTTCATATGGTGCAGTTATGGATGAGGATTCCCACAGTTATTAGCTCTCACATGGTTGACGATTGTTATTGTTGATGGTATCAAGAAAGCTTGACAAATGACTATGAGCTCATGGTTTTCTAGATACATATTTCCATCTCTATGATGGATACATATTATGTTGATACATGGATGATTACTTATAATACACATTGGTAAATAATGTTGGTTGGCCAAGAAAATGGTGTTATTGCAGGTCTCATGAAGACATAACTAATTGGAGACATGGCTTACTTAGTTACATAATGTGATGAATTCTTACTTTATGATGATTGGTTTGGATCTCACATATTTTTATCATGGTTGATTTTTATCAAATGTGGGATGTTGGAAAAATCCCTAGTGAAGACACATGATTGATATATTGAGGGTAGTTATGGAAAGACCATGCATTTATTGTTATGACAATGATGATATTATGGTCATAGATGATGACTATAGTGGTTTCACATGTGTGTGTGTGTGTATATATATATATATATATATATATATATATATATATATATATATATATATATATATATATATATATATATATATATATATATATATATATATATATATATATATATATATATATATATATATCTATATAGATATATGATATGATGTGAATGGTTTTGTACTACTGCTTGGAAATATGACATATTCTTAGTTGATTCGTGGAATGTTATGGAGCAATGTGCTATTGTTAAGATAAAGAAGATGAGTTGGTATCCATATACAACATACTTTGTCACAGGTTAATGATATTAAAGGTAAATTGGCTTATGACATATGATGGTTGTTGTTTTGGATGCTGCTGACAGATTCTTATGGTGCAAATCATATATGGTGTATGATAGTTGTTGATAACTATCATGGTCTTGTTTAAATCTTTGGTATTTTTTATAAATGTCATGTATATCATTTGATTTAAAGGTCATATAAAGACCTGTGATGCAATAATTTTCATATTCAATCATGGATTGTCATACGTGACCTTCGTGCGCATGATGAATTGGGTTAGTGTATGTCGGCTCTTATGCTTGTGCTCTCTGGATTACCATATGATGCATGGGACTCCCACTATGTCCTTGGCTAGTGTATGATGTCTCCATGATCGTTATAATCACGGATCAACGTATGTTGCTTCCCGTGCTCACGCTAGCTACAAATTACCATATGTCACCCCTTCATGGAGTTTGATCAAAGAATTCAACATGTGCCTACGGGGAGCATGATCAATGTTCATATTCAGTTGTTCAGATATGGAAGTCTTAATTTAACATTGGTTAGCCAACCCTTTGCCCTTGATGTCAAAAGGGGAGAGTAGCTTGGTGTTTGGAGAGTAGTTTGATGTTATTTACAGGTTGTGGTGATCAAACACGAAAGTAGTTTCCATCAAGTCCAAAGGGGGAGATTGTTGGCATTACGATGCATGTATTGTACTTGATGGCAACCCACTTGTAATAGAACAAGTATATGATAACTAGATGAATCTACAGGACAGATCAGAGGTAACAAAATGATGGAACAAAATAATGGTCAAAGGTTTGATACAGGGAGATTGTTAGTGTGTGTTTTCCTTGGTAACAATTGTTCTTCGATGAATGAACTAATTGATAAAAGTATAAACAGGATGTGACAGAATGCATGGCATTTGTGTTTACAAATGTGACAGAATGCAAGGCAGTTCAAAAGAATCAATTCAGAAGTAATATACAATGGAAAATCACATTATAACTATTAGAAAATTATATATTAAAGATCAATGGAACACATAAAATATATTGTAGAAATATAAAAACATAAAACACATAAAACAAGAGAGACACAGATATACATGGTTCACCCAATTTGGGCCACGTCCACAAAGAAACATCCATTCCTTCCTTTTATATTATCCAGCAAACTGAAGAGATACAACCTACAACAGATCCATTGTAATTCCCTCTTCTCTCGCACACAATCTCCTCTCTCTTTCTCACTCATAATACAAATGTACATAGATACAATACAATTCCCTAATATATAGTGAGGGGTTGCCTTCTAGGGAAAAAAATCCTAAATTAAAAATAACTTCTACCATCAAATCTCTGCCTAATGAATGACCCATATTGATTACGAAGATCTCTTCCTAATGAATGATCCCACTTGGAGACTGATTATGGCAACTCCAACTCTGCTTCATTTGCTGGACAATAACTCCACTTTGGACCTAGTTGTTTTTCATCTTCTTCATCATACTTGAAGACTAATTGAAACTGAGCAAAATCTCAGTTTTCCACTGGTTACAACTTCTGTTAACATATCTGCAAGATTTTGGCTACTGTGTATCTTTTCCAGCTTCAACTATCCATCTTCCAATGTTGACCGTATGAAATGGTACTTGAGTTTTATATGTTTAGTATTGGGATGAAATTCAGAGTTCTTTGCAAGATGTATGGCACTCTGGATGTCACTTTATAACCTATCCAACTCCTGCTTCTTACCCAATTCATCCAGAAACCTTTGTAACCAAATCATTTCTTTACTAGCCTCGGTAGTAGCAACATACTTTGCTTCCTTTGTTGAGTGCAACAACACTTTGCAGTTTTGAGACCCAACTGACAGTTGTTCCACCTATAACAAACACATACCCTGTGGTGCTCCTCCTATTATCTCTATCACCCGCCATATCTGCATCAACATATCCTTGTAGAGCAATGTTTGAACCACCAAAGCATAATGCTTGATTTGTGGTACCTTTCAAATACCTGAGAATCCACTTCACTACCATCCAATGTTCTTTTCCTAGATTGTTCATGTACCTACTTACAACTCTCACTGCATGTGCAATATCAGGTCTTGTGCAGACCATTGCATACATTAAGCTTCCAACTGTTGATTCATACGGAACTTTAGACATATGATTCATTTCTTCCTGAGTCTTGGGACACATTTCCTTACTTAGTTTGAAATGGCTAGCCAAAGGTATACTAACTGGTTTTTCATTCTGCATATTAAACCTTTTCAACACCTTCTGTATGTACTCACTCTGAGACGATGTTAATTTGTGATTCTTCCTATCTCTAGTTATTCTTATACCAAGGATTTGTTTTATAGCACCCAAATCCTTCATTGGAGGAAGGAAACAAAGTAAGGTAGCAGTACAAGGAAAAGGAAGATCAATGTTAAAGGCTACAGGATGAAGTGACATCATTGAGAAATGAAGCAAATGAAATAAGATCTTGAAAATTCAAACAAAATGAAGATTACCTCAAGAAGATGAAGAAAAAGAAAATGAGATTCTCAAATTAAAACAACAAGTGGAAGAAGGAAGAAAAGCTAAAGAAATCATGAAGAAGAAGCATCTAGAAAAGGAAGAGTAATATCAGGTTGAGGTAAATATCCTAAAAGGTAAATTAGAGGAAAAGGATAAACTTTTGAGATTTCAAGATAGTACTAAGATTTTGGATAATATTCTTAGTATTCAAAGGTCTCCTACCATCAAATTTGGTCGTGGTTTTCATGAAACTAGTAAAAACGAATCTAGCTCACAAACTAAGGCAAGGAACTCTAATGCAAATCTGAAATGCCCAACAAGGAGATAAGAGGTCAACCCCATCAACAACCAAGAAAAGAAAGCCTTCAAAGAAAATCATTTACTCCTAACTATGGAAGTGTTAATCGATTCTTTCCTCTGATGAATAATGTTGAATGTCATATCTGTCATAATTTTGGACATGTTGCAACCAGGTGCGGAAGTAGAATTGTTCAAGCTAATAACCGTCACACAGAAATATCATCATCTTCCAGGTACTCTAAGGGATACTGTTTTTCTTGCAATATGTTTGGTCACAAAGCCATTGATTGCTTTAGAAGGAATATGAAACATATAATATGTTATTCTTGTAACAATTTTGGGCATATAGCAAAAGAATGCAGAAGCAAATTTCGGCAACATACCAAAAGTAGCAAACATCATTACACTCCAAGGTATGGAAGAAGAAGGAATTACATTAAGAAAAGTGTGGCATAACTCAGTATACAAATAGAATAGACTCAGGAGGAACTGAAAATATGAAATTTCAGTGTTCTCATTCTCATACACAGTTATCGTGAGTACAAGTTGCGTATATACGTGAGTTAGAAGCTGCACAATCATGTATATGTTGGTTTGTTGAAGATGCAGTGGGATAGACTTAGAAAAAGGGTCTGATATGATTCAAATAAGTATCAATTATGTTTTCTGTCTAGATGATTGATGACTACAGTCTGTGGATGTTACTTAGAAGTAATTTTGATCCTCATAAGTTGTTGATAACTTGATGTATAACTAGTTGATGATGATGCCTTGATGATTCTTACTAATATGTGCAATGATAAGATCTAAAAGTGAACAGTTGGCACAGGTTCAGGGGGAGAATATGCTATGCTTCTAATAATGCATTGTTGGAATTATGTTTAGAAGTCTTTGGTACAAAACGATTCTTACCAATGGTCAGGATGCTTATGTTTTTGAGGTGCTTAAATGATACATCATACTATGCTATAGTCATGGGTTGCCTATGATAAAGTCTCAGATGATACTTATATTGCTTGAGCCACATAGTTGTTATTCAGATCAGATTTATGGATGATTGTGGATGACTCTTTTGATGATGCATATAGTACATATGGTATGTTGCTTACATGGTGATCTTCATAAGGACAAGGAGAAGAACAAAGCTTGAGTACACAACTTCATTAGTGTCATTTATTTTATGTTGTTGTCATCATGCCTTCAAAGATGCATAAACTTCATATGGTGCAGTTATGGATGAGGATTCCTATAGTTCTTGGCTCTCACATGGTTGAGGATTGTTGTTGTTGATGGTATCAAGAAAGCTTGACAAATGACTATGAGCTCATGGTTTTCTAGATACATATTTCTATCTCTATGATGGATACATATTATGTTGATACATGGATGCTTACTTATACATTGGTAAATAATGTTGGTTGGCCAAGAAAATGGAGTTATTGCAGGTCTCATGAAGACATAACTAATTGAAGACATGGCTTACTTAGTCACATAATGTGATGAATTCTTACTTTATGATGATTGGTTTGGATCTCACATATGTTTATCATGGTTGATTTTTATCAAATGTGGGATGTTGGAAAAATCCCTAGTGAAGACACATGATTGATATATTGAGGGTAGTTATGGAAAGATTATGCATTTATTGTTATGACAATGATGATATTATGGTCATAGATGATGACTATAGTGGTTTCACATGTATATATATATATATCTATATATATATATATATATATAAGATATGATGTGAATGGTTTTGTACTACTGCTTGGAAATATGACATATGCTTAGTTGATTCGTGGAATGTTATGGAGCAAGGTGCTCTTGTTAAGATAAAGAAGATGAGTTGGTATCCATATACAACATACTTTGTCACAGGTTAATGATATTAAAGGTAAATTGGCTTATCTTGCAAACTGATGATGGACATATTATGGTTGTTGTTTTGGATGCTGCTGACAGATGCTTATGGTGCAAATCATATATGGTGTATGATAGTTGTTGATAACTATCATGGTCTTGTTTAAATATTTGGTATTTTTTATAAATGTCATGTATATCATTTGATTTAAAGGTCATGTAAAGACTTGTGATGCAATAATTGTCATATTCAATCATGTATGGACTTTTGAGATCATGTCAAATATGTAATCCCACTTGGTTGACAGGTCGAGTCAAATTTGGTGTATCCCCACGTGACTGGGTGATTTATGTATGTATGAGTCATTGGTGATAGGAAGGTCAATAAAGAGTCATGTTATTATTTTGAAAAATATTTCTGTAGACTTTGCATGTGCTCAGGGGGAACATGGACAATATAGTGCATCTCAACATGTACTAAGGGGGAGTTTGATCAGAGAATTCAACATGTGCCTAGGGGGAGCATGATCAATGTTCATATTCAGTTGTTCAGATATGGAAGTCTTAATTTAACATTGGTTAGCCAACCCTTTGCCCTTGATGTCAAAAGGGGAGAGTAGCTTGGTGTTTGGAGAGTAGTTTGATGTTATTTACAGGTTGTGGTGATCAAACATGAAAGTAGTTTCCATCAAGTCCAAAGGGGGAGATTGTTGGCATTACGATGCATGTATTGTACTTTATGGCAACCCACTTCTAACAGAACAAGTATATGATAACTAGATGAATCTACAGGACATATCAGAGGTAACAAAATGATGGAATAGAATAATGGTCAAAGGTTTGATTCAGGGAGATTGTTAGTGTGTGTTGTCCTTGGTAACAGTTGGTCTTCGATGAATGAACTAACTGATAAAAGTATAAACAAGATGTGATAGAATGCATGGCATTTGTGTTTACAAATGTGACAAAATGCAAGGCAGTTCAAAAGAATCAATTCAGAAGTAATATACAATGGAAAATCACATTATAACTATTAGAAAATTATATATTATAGATCAATGGAACACATAAAATATATTGTAGAAATATAAAAACATAAAACACATAAAACAAGAGAGACACAGATATACATGGTTCACCCAATTTGGGCTACGTCCACAGAGAAACAACCATTCCTTCCTTTTATATTATCCAGCAAACTGAAGAGATACAACTTACAATAGATCTGTTGTAATTCCCTCTTCTCTCTCACACAATCTCCTCTCTCTTTCTCACTCATAATACAAATGTACATAGATGCAATACAATTCCCTAATATATAGCGAGGGTTTGCCTTCTAGGGAAAAAAAACCCTAAATTAAACATAACTTCTACCATCAAATCTCTGCCTAATGAATGACCCATATTGATTACGAATATCTCTTCCTAATGAATGATCCCACTTGGAGACTGATTATGGCAACTCCACCTCTGCTTCATTTGCTGGACAATAACTCCACTTTGGACCTAGTTGTTTTTCATCTTCTTCATCATACTTGAAGACTAATTGAAACTGAGCAAAATCTCAGTTTCTCCCTGGTTACAACTTTTGTTAACATATCTACAAGATTTTGGTTAGTGTGTATCTTTTCCAGCTTCAACTATCCATCTTCCAATGTTGACCGTATGAAATGGTACTTGAGTTGTATATGTTTAGTCTTGGAATGAAATTCAGAGTTCTTTGCAAGATGTATGGCACTTTGGATGTCACTGTATAACCTGCCCAACTCCTGCTTCTTACCTAATTCATCCAGAAACCTTTGTAACCAAATCATTTCTTTACTAGCCTCGGTAGTAGCAACATACTTTGCTTCCTTTGTTGAGTGCAACAACACTTTGCAGTTTTGAGACCCAACTGACAATTGTTCCATCTATAACAAACACATATCCTATTATCTCTATCACCCCCCATATCTGCATCAACATATCCCTGCAGAGCAATGTTTGAACCACCAAAGCATAATGCTTGATTTGTGGTACCTCTCAAATACCTGAGAATCCACTTCACTACCATCCAATGTTCTTTTCCTAGATTGTTCATGTACCTACTTACAACTCTCACTGCATGTGCAATATCAGGCCTTGTGCAGACCATTGCATACATTAAGCTTCCAACTGCTGATGTATATGGAACTTTAGACATATAATTCATTTCTTCCTAAGTCTTGGGACACATTTCCTTACTTAGTTTGAAATGGCTAGCCAAAGGTATACTAACTAGGTTTTTCATTCTGCATATTAAACCTTTTCAACACCTTTTGTATGTACTCACTCTGAGACGATGTTAATTTGTGATTCTTCTTGTCTCTAGTTATTCTCATACCAAGGATTTGTTTTGTAGCACCCAAATCCTTCATTGCAAATGAGTTTGCCAATTTTATTTTGAGCACATTTATTTCTTGCATGTTAGAACCTGCAACAAGCATGTCATCTACATACAATAATAGTATAATATAGTTGTCATCATTTTTCCTTTTGAGATAAACACAATGATCAAAGTGGCATCTAGTATAACCTTGTTCAGACATAAACCTGTCAAATTTTAGATACCATTGCCTTGGAGCCTATTTTAAGCCATACAAGCTCCTCTTCAACCTGCACACTAGTTTCTCCTTCCCTTTTACCTCATATCCTTGTGGCTGCTACATATATCTCTTCCTTCAAATCCCCATGGAGAAAGGTTGTCTTTACATCTCACTGCTCAAGATGCAAATCTTTAGCTGCTACTAGACTTAAAATAGTTCCGATTGAAGTCAATTTAACAACAGGAGAAAATATCTCATCAAATAATATACCCTTTTTCTGTGCAAACCCCTTCACCACAAGTCTAGCTTTATAGCTTTTTCTACCTCCATCTTCTTCCTTCAACCTGTAAACCCATTTATTCTACAATGATGTTTTACCTGCAGGAAACCTGACTAATTCCCATGTCTGGTTATGTGCTAAGGAGTCCATCTCTTCTTTCATGGCTTGCTCCCCCTTCTTCCTAGTTTCTACCTACACTACTTCTTCATAACATTCCGGTTCACCAGAATCTGTCAACAATACATAATATAATGATGGAGAGTATCATTCAGGGGGTCTACTTATCCTAGTGTATCTTCTAACACCACTTTCAGGTGTTTGAGGTGTTTGTTGTTGTTGTGGTTGTTGTTGTTGTTATGGTTGCTGATCATTATGATTTTCAGGCACCATCACTTTTTTTTGTGATCTCATCAAGCATTGTGTATTCTCTGTTTTCTTTTTCCTGTTTCTTTTCCTACAGCTAATCCTTATAAAAGACCTTTTCATTGATATGACATCTCTTCTTCTAATAATTTTGTGTTTTTCATAATCATAAAAGCGATAACCAAAATAATTAACACCATATCCAATAAAGGTACATTTATTTGATTTTTCCTCAAGCTTTGTTTTATTTTCTTTATTAATGGGACAAAGGCTTCACAACCAAAAGTCTTTAAAAATGAGTAGTTTACCTTTTTACCTGTCCATGCCTCCTCTGGAATACCACCATCCAAGGAACTTGAAGGCCCTATGTTTATTAGATAAACAACAGTATCTATAGCATCTACCCAAAATTGTAAAGGCAATCTTGCATGCAATCTCATGCACCTTGCACGCTCCATGATTGTCTTGTTCATCCTTTCTAACACACCATTTTCTTGTGGTGTTCCTCGAACTGTCTTCTCTCTATGAATTCCATTCTCTAGACAGTAACTATCAAACTCTTTGCTGCAATATTCACCTCCATTGTCTGATCTTGTTAGTGTCAGTATATGCATACTTCCATCAGGGATCAAATCTGCTCTTTGTATTTTCATGTTAGGTGTCTCATACTGAATTTTGGATCATTCCATTAGGTCATGTTAAAATGGTTCACTGATGGTTCTCTTTTTCTTAGAAAATCAAATCTTCCCTCATGAGGTACATTTGCTGACCCATTTCCATGTTGTATTTAGTTGAGGTTTCAAATGTGTTACTTTAGGTGTCAAGGCAGTTGTCTTTCCATTAGGTTTTAGGGTTCATTTCCAAGGTATTTCCATTAGGTCTTAGGGTTCATTTCCAAGATCAAAAGAATGATTTCAAGTGTAAATAAATGGCAACAAAGGTATGAGGATGACCAATAAACAAAGAGTGATTGCCAGTAAGTCATGATGATTGTACATAAATATTTTGTCACTAATGTAATTTTCATCTCAAAAACATTAGGTCTTAGGGTTCATTTCCATTGTCAAAAGCATGATTTGAAGTGTAAATAAAGGGCAACAAAGGTATGAGGATGACCAATAAACAAAGAGTGATTGCCAGTAAGTCATGATGATTGTACATAAATATTTTGTCGCTAATGTAATTTTCATCTCAAAAACATGTTTTTGAGATGAAAACAGAGTATTTTTAGTTAATTTATATTCTTTTCATGTAATTCAATCAATTTTGTGTAATAAGTGTTCCCAACTACCCCAAACATTTCTCCTTGCTACAAGAAAATGAAACCACTGAAGAAATCAGTTCAATCCAAGCATCATCCACCTGAAAAGAGACAAAGAGAGAAAAGTATTAAACAGAGATTTGGAGGAAAGAAGAAAAATTTCCAAAGCATTAGAAAGTGGGTTTTTCTAATGAAAAATAAAAATCAACCTCTATATAAGATGTCACACTCCTTTTTCAAATTCATCACTCTCATTTGGCAAAGAGAGAAAATCATTGAAGGAGACAGGGTGTTGCGCATAGGAGACAGGGCATTGTGCATAGAGCGGTTTGAGGAGGCGTTGCGCATAGGGACAGAGTGTTGCGCATAGGGCAGTTTCTCCAGTGCAAATTTGAACGGCGTTGTGCATAGAGCCAAAGTGATGCGCACTTGTAGGTGGCGTTGCGCATAGGGCCAGCAAGTGCCAAAACACCTTATCGGCCACTCAAAATGTTTTGTTTGCCTTCTATAGCTTATAAAAAAGTAAGTATAATGTATGAGCTATCCTCTTAGCATTCAATTCATCATTTTGAAGTTGGTTTGCTATTTCAAAACTCAAACCCTAGATTGCCTACAAATCCCTCCACCTTTTCCTTAAACCCTAATTCCCTCAAACACATCCCTCCACTTATTCCTTGAACCCTAATCCCTCCTAAAAATCCCTCCATATCCCTTTTACCCTAATTCCCTAAAACAAATCCCTCCATATCCCTTATTCCATAATCCCCAAAGCAAAATCCTAAAACCCTATTTGTTAAACAATCCTTACCAAGAAAAAAGACACTCCTTCTCACTCTCATATCATATATATTTCATCCTACATTACATAAGTTCATCTCCCCTTCCCCTATCCCTAATCACCAATACTCACTCCTTCATTACCTTCTCTAGGGTTACACAGCTTCAAAATTTGACAAACATGGACAAAGAGGATAGAGATTATGGGTAGGAGGAAAACAGTGGCAGTGAAAGTTTGCAAGATGAACCTCGGCATTAGAGAAAACCACATAAGGGAGGTAGAATTATCAGGGAGGAACCATCAAACATGAGAGAGTTACAGGCTTCTCATATCACTGTCACTTGTTTTAGACATCTAGGGTGTTATGAGTTTTGTGAGCAGGTGGAAAGAGTTCAACATCATCCCAAGCTGACTAGGCCTTTTGTAGCCAATCTCCATGATAACAAAGTAACTCTTGTCGGGG
Organism: Pinus tabuliformis; assembly: GCA_031772625.1. NCBI lineage: Eukaryota > Viridiplantae > Streptophyta > Pinopsida > Pinales > Pinaceae > Pinus > Pinus tabuliformis. The sequence continues at coordinate 562,672,744 of CM062804.1, read as the reverse complement.
TGACATTTACAGTTTCATCTTCTATCATTGTTGATGCCACAAGGATTCCAAATGTGGGGGAAAAATTGTATAAGGCACAAGATTTGGATGAGCACTACTATGAGCCATACATCAAATCCAGGTACAGAAATGAAAAGAAGAGGACCTTTCCTTTCAAGTTCCTTGAAGACAAGTATGCCCCTATGATGAGGATCATTATGAAGTATTTTACATGTGAGGGTAGATTTTCTAGATTGTACACCTATCACATTAGGCTTCTTATGCACTTCACAAGGGTGAAAATGTTGAGCATCCCTTATTTCTTATTTAGGAACATTGAGAAGATGGCCTACATTGTACAGAAAAAGCCATACCCCCAGTAGATGACTAGTATCTATCATTATTCCCTTATTACGATGATTGTGCTACATCATCTCAACCTCCTCAAGATCTCCTAGGATACATTTATTTCTAATGACATCTTCAATGGTCCTCAGATTCCTCCACCGGTGCCTCAAGAAGCAGAAAGGCCTTCCAGCAGTGCCAAAGTAAAGAAAGATGAGAAGGTTAAAGAGACTAAAGTTGTTGAGGAGCCAGAAGCCTACAAGACATATCAGAAAGGGGCTAGAATGTTGTTTGCAGCAGATAGGCAAGTGTTTACTCCACTTGATGTGGAACTGGCCTTGCCTTCTTCATCAACTCATAGGAAAATGCTTGCTCCACAAAATGTGGAAGGGGCTTTGCTTTCTTCATTGACACAACAGGTACAACAGGTGCAGTAGCTGCATAAAGGGAAAGAAAAGGTGCCGGAGGAAAGCCTTGATGATGAGGAGGAAAGGGATTTTGATTTGATGGAATATGATGAACTAGAACAGCCACACATCCATCATGGCATTGAGATAATTGACTTGGAGGCTCAAGATGAGGCAACAAACAAAAACATAACCATAAGGGAAAAAGGTGCACGGATCCAAGCACTCATGGACAACTTGGCGAGAGCTAAGTATGTCATTTCATACCTTGAGCAAGAGAACAAGCAGCTAAGAGACAAACAAGTCCTCATGGAGTTGGAACTTCTCAAAGAAAAGAGGCAAAGTGACAAGGGAAAGTAAGTAATGCAAGAGGAAGAAACACCGACTACCTTGACTGCAAAACAAAGAATTGAGAAGGAAATTGAGGAGGATAGAGAAAATTGGCTTGACAGGGTCAATTTTCATTTGGAGAAGCTGCTACAAAAGGCCAACAGGGACAATCGAATCACAGGACTTGGAACAATATTTGCAACATAAGGGTCAAGCAAATGAAAAGAAGGCTAAAGCAAGCACTCAAAGGCAAAAAGGAGGATGATAGGCTTAGGTTGCTTGCTAAAGCTTCCTTGGCTAACCAAAAAACTTTATGGTGGTGTTCTCCACAATTTTGAGCAAGTTTTGAAGAATTTTTTCCTTTTGAAGAATTTGGCAATTTTTGACAGAAATTTTGGCTCTATGCGCAGTGCCACAGGTGTTGCGCTTTTCTTAGGGACATCCAATGAGGGAATGGTAAGCATTTTTGGATTCCTAATGATTAATACATGCACCTTGAGCATTTTCTAAGCTTTTAGAGAAGAAATGGACAACCAAAAGGTCAAAAAACACCCCAAAAATGACCTTTCTGCCCTTTTTTGGACATACAGAAGCAGTATTGGGAGAATAAATTTTTGATGGGTCAAATGAGCTTCAAATAAAAAAATTCAAGATGTTCTGGAAAAAATACTTGAAGAGTGTTCCAATGAGCTATCATGAGCTCAATTTTGACACTGGAAAGGCCTCCAAAATGGCCCTACAAAACACGTTGTGCATAGAGCTTGGGCGTTGTGCATAGGACAAAAATTGTGCTGAGTTTCCATTTCACTGTGCCTAGACTGTAATTTTGGACTTCCTCTCATGGATGGTGTTTTACTGATGTAAATGATGACTAGGCATGTAAATATGATGGATAATAAGTAATAGAAGGTAGATTCATTAGATTAGAGGTTATCTTGAGGACAAATGAATCAGTTTCCTCACTTTTAGAGGCAAGTTGTTAGGATGCCTAGATTCCAATTTCTTGTTCAGTTTGGTTAGATTAGCTCCTCATCTTAGGGATTCCACACCCGAGGATGTGATGAGGTTGAATCAATATATATATCTTCTTCTTCTTTCTCATTATAAAGGGTTAGACTCAGCTGGATGCTTAAGCTTTGAGTAGACGTCATTTTGTATCAATTTTAGCAAGAGACTAATGAAAAGTTGCAGCTATTTCTTTGGGATCCATGTGGTATGATGTTTAGTTCATTTTTTCTTATGCTTTCATGTGTTAAAATGTATTGTTGACTCTATTCATCATTTCACACTCTGTAACTGGATGTTTTCAAGTTGATAGGAAGAACCCATAATATTTATCCTCTGATTTGGGAAAATATTCACAGTCTACATTTTCTTCAGTTTAGGAAGAATCCATGTTGCTTACATGCTCTTTCTAGCTCCCCACCTCTCTTTGAATCACTTCACCCATCAAACCCTAGAGTGTTGAGCCTTGTTCCTACCTTGCCCCATTGAAACCCTGCAATTTTGACCTAATTTCCTTTCCCTAATTGTCTGGCTCCTCTTGATCCAGCAAAACCCTTCAAAATCAAATCAAACTTTGTGCTACTATAACTAGCCTAATACTAATTTCTTGATCCAATCATATTGGTTGAGATCCTTATGGAGAGAGCCCTCTCCTGGCCTAGTAGGGCTAGCTACTTGGCTAAGCGTGGTTTCTGGTTACCCTAGCATTGCCTTCCTTCAGCCTAAGGTTCAATCCAGGTGATAACATAGTGGCGACCATACTTGGGAATCAAAAGACCCAAGTTAATCACCCTAGTAGCATGTTTCATTTGAATTCTTAAGCTTGTGGGTGATGAGTTTTCGAATTTAGTAGGCTGAATTGGAAAGTTGTAAAGCAATATATAAAATTTCAAAATTAGACATACTGACTTCTCGAAAGTACACCAAATCCAATCCAGATTCGAATCCTCCAACCATTGTCAGTGATCCTCATAAAATGAGGTGAAAATCTAGGAAGGCTGCAGAGAAATCCAATTTAGCCGAAGAACAATCAAGTGAAGATTTCATTCCTCGTGTTAATTCACTCCCAGGAAGGTTATACACTTTGCAAGACATTGAGTTTGATGTTAATTTTGAGCAAAGTTTATTTCATAGTAAATCTTTAAGTTGGATTGATCAGACAGTTGTTGATTCTTCTATATCTCTTTACAACCCTATTGAAGACTTGTTTTCACAAAATAAATCAGGGTCACAACTTATTCATACTCTTGATCAGTTGCAGAACCTCTCTTCAAACTTAAACACTTGGGTGCAAAATAAGACTCATAGGGCATCTTTGAATTTTCGAGATATCTCCTTTGCATCTACTGCCACCCAAACAATCTCTCACCCCCTACCTTCTTCTTCACAGATTGTTCACACCACTCAAGCTATTGTTAATCCCCCTTTGAGTATACCGAATATCCCAATCCTTGCTTTAAATCCACCACCTCCAGTTATGGATGCTCGATATGCATGCCTTGTTTTACCTCAAAATCCTGGTGCCATGCCTACTGATTATCAAACCAAAATACCTTTCTTCGACGGCACCCAAGACATTACAGCTCAACAGCACGTAGACAAGATGAATGATTTCTTTGACCTCCCTGAAGTTGAAATTGAAGATGTGACGATGAGGTTGTTTGTGTAAATTTTTGGAGGAGAAGTTCGGAAATGGTTTAGATCCCTACCAATAGCTTCTATCACTACTCTACCCATCCTCCATAGGCAGTTCCTAGATCGGTGGGAGGTGAGGAAAAATCCCCTTCAAATTCTATCTGAATATGAGAACATCAAAAGAAATGTTGGCGAAAGCGTGCAAGGCTATTGTGTGAGATTTAATGCAGTATACAATGTTATCCCTACAAATATCAAACCACCAAAGGGATTGGCTTTTCTTAAGTTTCCAGATGGATTTGATGCTGATATGGCATATCAGTTGCATGAACATGATCCTACAACTCTAGAAGACATGCAAAAGAATGTTGTGAGCATTGAAGCGAACTTGCTGGCCAAATGAGCAAGAATGAGATCAGAGAAAAGAGTGACCGTGAAAGAAGAAGCATCCACTTTAGATGTAAAAATGGATACATTGATTCGAACAATGGAAAGGATGGTTGACTAGTTGTCCATCACAGACAGACCTGAACCGCAGATCTGGAACCCAAACTTTAGAGGGCAACAGCAACCCCAATTCTGAATCAAGCAAAGAGAGCAAAAAGCACCGAAACAACCAGCACAACAACAATAGAAAATCAGAACTCCCTTACAACAGAATTATGTTCAAGGAGTAGAAGAAGAAGACGAGGAAGATCTGGTAATTGAAACAAATCACTTTTTCACTGCTGATGGTATGCCTATATTTCTGACCGAAGATGAGGAGTATGCAGAAGGTTCCGACATTCTAAAGGATGAGGACTACATCTTGGAAAATGATGTTGTTTTGGAGGCCAAATCTGATGATTATCAGCGTGGTTACATGAATGCTTTGAGCACACAATAGAGACAATATCCTTTGAGGAGCAGATATGTATCGTCCAATCCTATTCAGAAGAGGAAGGATGTTCAATCGAAGAATGATCCCCCAAACAGTCAGAAAAAGGGAAAGGAGCTTGCTAATCTAAATTCCAACAAGGTAAATTAGCCATCAACAAGTACAGCTACAAAAGAGAAAGACAAGCAGCAAAAGGATAGTGCAACGAAGGAGAAAACAGATAAGAGGGACATCAGTGTTAAAGAGGTAGATAAGCTAACATCTTTTAATTTAGAAAGTGAAATTGCTAAATTGAAAGTGTCCATTCCTTTGACTGAGCTTGTTAAGAATAGCCATTAGAAACACCATGTGTCTAGAATACTACAAATTGATCCTTTGTCTGACATGGTGAATGTTGAGGATGATCACCCTGAACTTATTTTTGGTCCAGCTATAGAAGGTCAACTAGAAGATAGCAAAGTTCCGCCCTTTTATTTGAGTCTTAGATTGCATGATTATATTCTTTATAATGTTATGCTTGATTCCAGAGCTTCCCACAATTTGATGCCCAAGGACATCATGGAAAAGATGGGCCTAGATATCACCCAAAAATATCATGATTTGTATTCATTTGATTCTAGTAGAGTTCGTTGTATTGGTCTCATCAAAGATTTGGTGGTTTCCTTAGATCAAATCCCAACCAAGAATGTCTTGATGGATGTGGTAGTAGCTAATATACCACCTCGATTTGGTATGTTGTTGTCTAGATCATGGGGAGCCAAACTCAAAGGCACTTTACAACTTGACTTCTCTTATGCTACAATCCCTGTTTTCGGTCAATTGAGGAAGTTGTACCGGGAAAAGAAGATGAAGTATATGATCACTAGTAAAGGGAAGCCCATAAATCATCCAATAAATTTTGTACATACAGATTTAGAGTCTTTTTTTTGTACACTGATAGTGGATTAAATGATGTAGATATTTAGCTTGTAGAAGTAGATGATGTACCATAAATTTCTGAGAGTTTTAGAGCAGTTCTTAATCAAGAAAAGGAAAAAATGGAAATTCCTTCTGAGCAGCCTCCACAGGAGTAGAAAGTCAATGAAGAGTAGGCAAATGAAGCAACTAGCAAAGGTAAGATCGAAACTAAAGAAGAATTCCAACATCTAGAAGATGAAGCTGGCCTTTGGAGCATGGACTTCGATGGTGCTTTGGGTAATGATGGTGCAGGTATTGGAATTTGGATTTGAATTCCTATTTTTCAGCCAAACAAAGTCTTAAGTAATTTTAGAGTGTGTTCCTATAAATTAGCTTTTGATTGCTCTAATAAGGAAGCAGAGTACGAGGCATTGATTACAGGTCTAAAAATTTTGAAGAAGCTGGGTGCGAAAAGGAATTATGTTTATGGTGATTCAGTGCTAGTTATTAAACAAGTAAAAGGAGAATATCAATCGAAGCATCCACGAATGAGAGCCTATAGGAATGAAGTCTTGGATATCTTGAAAATGTTTCTAGAATACACATTGACAGTGGTGCCGAGAAGTCAAAACATCATTGTTGATCACTTGCTACAGCCACAAGCAATCTGAAAATTCCAATGAACTCTAGCAATAAATTTGAAATTCATGTCAAACATAGGCCTACTGTTCCTTGATAATCTGAGATATTGGCAAGTTTTCTAGGATGACAATGAAATTAATTCCTTTTTGCAGAATGAAGGGAAGTTTAAGAATGCTTTCATTGATGATGTTTGTGATTCTGATGAACAAGACATTGAGGTAAATCAAATGGATGTTTTACAGCTGAAGGATAATGTTATTCCTAGATGTCTTATACCTTTATAGGAGTTGTTTGATCAAGATGATGTGGTGAGAAAACCAAACTTGGTTCCTACTGACAAAGGAGTTGAAGATGTAAACATTGGAACAACGAACCAGCCCAAGCTTGTTAAGTTATCAAAAACATTATCTCCTGAATCAAAGGCTAAGTATGTTAAATTGCTTTCTGAATTTTCTGATGTTTTTGTGTGGGATTACTCAGATCTAAAATTATATGACAAGAACATCATTCAGCATACCATTCCTATCAAGTCGGATCAAAATCGTTTTAGACAAAAGTTCAGGAGAATCAATCCAAAGTTGTTGCCATCCATCGAGAAAGAGGTAAATAGATTGTTTAAAGCTAGTATCGTTGTTCCAATTAGATTCTCTAATTGGATTTCAAATTTGGTCTCAGTACGAAAAAATACTGGAGAGATAAGGTTGTGCATTGATTTCTAGAACCTAAATAAAGTATCCCTGAAAGATAATTACCCTCTTCCTATGATGGACCATATTTTGCAAATAGTAGTTGGAGCATCATGGATGTCACTACTAGATGGCTACTCAAGTTATAATCAGATCTTGGTGCACGAAAAAGACCAACACAAAACTGCCTTCACAACACCATGGGGAACTTTTCAGTATGCCAAGATGCCATTTGGGCTGAAGAATTCCAAGGTCACTTTTCAGTGTTCCATGGATATAGCTTTTGCTAACGAGCAGGATGTTTTCTTGGTCGTTTATTTAGATGTGTTGGACACCTAATCCTATATGGTTAGTGTGGAAGTGGAATAGACTAAGGAAGTCTAAGAGACCTTGGGATGTGGAACCCAATGGTCACACCATGTACTATAAATGTATATCATTTCTTAATAAAAATGTACTCTCATGTTTTATCTTTCATACTCTTTTTTCCATGTGTGTGTTTAACATGGTATCAAAGCGGGTGATCTCCTGCCCTACTCAAGTGTGAGCCACCTATTTCTGTGGCCTTTGTAAACCAATGCTCTCCTCCTGATTATACTTTTCTGAGCATTTCTTAGAATAGAGATTGTTAATTCTATCAGCACTGCCATTCCTCTGTGCAGTCCTGGCACTCTGTGACTTAAGTTGTCTATTCTGAAATCCTATCAGCCATATTTTAGCTGCATTCTCTGCCCACACTAACCCAAATAGAAAATCCTGGCAGCTCTGACGCTTCCACTGACCTGAACGCATCATTATTCCCCTACAACTCATTATTATTCCACTAGCCTGTTCCTTCTGCTACGCTACTTCACGTGCATACAAAATGCTGCTCTCTGTCCATTATTCTGACATGGTCAAAATTAAGACATTGCACACATCTCTTTTGAAGATTTTATCTCCAGTCTTGCTGTCGCCTAGAGGATTCTTATCTGTTGTACTCTGTTGAAACACTATTGGAATTGAAGAAGTTGTTTGATGCAAATGGGCTACTGTCAAAATATATTGAAATCTGGCTACGTAGGAGGATGCAATTGCGGTGTGAACCTTGCCACTGTTCTTGAATATCTGGCTGCTGAGGTTTTGGAACTTGCTGGTAATGCTACCCGGGATAACAAGAAGAATCGTATAGTTCCAAGACATATTTAGCTTTACGTTCGCAATGATGAGGAGCTGAGCAAGTTGTTGGGTGTTGTAACCATTGCCAATGGAGGAGTCCTGCCTAACATTCACCCGGTTCTTTTGCCTAAGAAATCTGGAAAAGACAAAGGGGAGATTGGATCTGCTTCTCAGGAGTTCTGATCCTGTGGCGTGTTGTTGAGTGATTTAGAATAGTATTTTTATTTGTAAATGATTGGTCGAACAAATCTATTTACATATATTTTTTATGAAATATGGTGAATGCCGTGAGCGTGGAATAATGATGTTGTTGTTGATCGAACAACTGACCTGCGATGTGGCATTTATAATTACTTGCTGCCTTATAATCCTTTCATACCTGCTGCAGATACAATTCCTTGCTTGATAGCTTCGTTTTGTATTTCATCTAATCTTTTCGATTTTGGACATTTGAACTATCACGCTGGTGCGGTGGCTGCTCTGTTGAACACTCCAGGTATCACGCTAGTGGTTTTTGAATAGTTTATGCAATGCTTTGGATGGAGGATTAGATATTCTCATAGCAACAAGCGTTTTGCTGGCTATAACAAGGAAAGCAAGAGCTCACCTAGTCTAACATAGTATCGGATTCTCTGCGAAATTCAATGTGTTCTATACATTCAAACAATGTGAACCTTTATATTGTGTATTAAAATTCCTTGGAGCTATGTTGAACATCCTATTTGAGCATTGGTTCATTAGTTCTACTATGCGTTGAAGGCATATGGAGAGACTCGCTTGTAAAAGGAGCGATGTTGCAAATGAAAGGACTTTCGACTTGTGAAAGGAGCATTGTTGTCGTTGTGCATAGAACACTTTTTAAAAAAGGCCTAGTTTGAAGATTGTGCATTGCAAATGCTCCTGCATATGGTGCGTTCTCCAGGAAGAATTTTAAGTATATTGCAATGAGTTCAATATCTGTGTTAATTCATTTGTGAAAGCACAGTGTGTTGAGGTTTGTGGTGGTCGATAACATGTGTTGACTACATATTCTATCAAAACCATATATTCAATTCAATATAAATCGTGTGCGCTCCTAGCTCTGCGTTAACCCATGTTTTGAATTATGTATTATGTGCGCCACCCTGATTGAAAAGGATGATAGTGTTGACTGCGTATAGATGGTTTTAAATGTGGGTGTTGTTTGAAGGTTGATATATATGCATACTTCTTTGAAATATGAAGTAGAAATTCTTGTGTCCTCACTGTAATTCAAAAGGCCGAGTCATTGTAGATCTAAAGGTTTCAAGAGTTGAGTTATAATAGGGAGAGAGTCACATTATTCTAGATGCATCAGCGATAGTCTCAAGAGCTTAAGTGGATCAAACCATCCACCATCACTCCATGTCTATTGAAAGGAGACAATTCATCTAGCCATTAGAGAAGCCATGTTGCAATATTAGGATCAAAGGAATCGAACTACAGCCACTGATGTTATGATCTGATTTCTACATGCTTATAGCAGTGAGTTTATGAGAGGTTGAGCTCGTGTACATGTTCCAGATTTCATGTGCCTGTAGTAGCTTGTAATGTGCATGCAGCAGTCTATCAATATCTTGTGGTTTATTTGCTTCGTAAAGAAAGGGAAGATCTAGAGAAAGAGAGCACTTTATTGGGTTCACCAGAAAATTGCATTGAAGGCTATTGTGCATGGATGTTAGTATTATATGGTGTATGGTCGATGAAATATAGAAGCTAATATCATTTCTGTTGGGGTCTTGTTATTGCTGGAAACGAAGACATTGTGGGCTACAAACCTGTCAAGCTGGACATTACGTTAAAATAGCAATATTGGGATTGCTGTGTAGAAATTGAGGCACAAGACATTGTGAAGTGAGAACATGAGCAGTGCAAATTAATTCGTGTTGAAAAGTTGGCAAATTAATTTTCTAAAATCGTTATTGTTTCTACAAGTGCATTTTTGGTCATTTATTGATTTGATTGTTTAAATAATGGAGAAAATTCATGGATTATTGAAGTTATTAAGCACTCTAATATTATCTACTAGTGGAAGCACAATTAAAGTCAGCAAAGACACTCTCAAAGATATTCAAACATCTTTACAACATGCACAAGAAAACATTGATTTTTTGCAGCTTGAATCTCAACTACAGCGAGCAAAATTAAAACAGAGGAGTCATCATTCCGAACCTGTTTCTATTTAGAACATTGAAACAGACTCCCATACGTAGCAATTTGATTCAGATCTAGTGCTCATTTCAGAAGCAGATTTGCATGCAGATGCAAAATTTCAGTTTGCACTTCCCAAGCCCATCATCAGACCTTGGGAATAGCTTGTCCACAACAAGAATAGAACTGGTCTCAGATATGAAAAGGACATGTCATTTCATATTCCAGACTACTCCAAGCCAATCCAATTTCAAAGTGCTAGATTTCTTCAGGATGGTTCATCTTCACCTACTCCTCATGACAGTTCACCTTTAGTGGTTCCAGATTCTGCCCCTCCTCCATAACAACAAATTGTGAAATGCCAACACTGTGACCGAGTTGGCCATCTGAAAGATCACTATTTTGATCTTAATCCATGTAAGCACTGTCATAAAACCACCCATTCTTCACACAAATGCTTCAGAAACAAGCTTATTGCAAGAACAAAGATTCATCTTGGATGGATCACTTCTTGGCAATGGGCATCAACAACCAAGAAGATAATCCAGTCACATGTCAGAACTTGTTCTAGAGTATTGAACAGTCTTGTAGTTGATTTTTCTCCATCATCTCACCTTGTATCTAACAAGGGGGGAAATGATGGTCATCTACAAGCTTCAAAGCCTCATCAAGCGAGCCTGAGCCACAACCTGCCATACTAGATTCAGAGTTGTAGCCAGAGACAAAGATGCCCCTGAGCATGCCTTCAGTTGGTAATCTGGGACACTTCCTCTAGAAGAAGACTTCAGCTTCTTGCCAGTTTCAGAAGAATTCCAAGAATAGAATTGGGGACACTTCCTCTAGTAGAAGACTTCAGCTTCTTACCAGTTTCGGAAGAGTTCCAGGAATTGTATTAAGCATTCCAGAGTTGATGGTCATCCTTAAACCATCACAGGTTGAGACTTCCCTTTTTAGGTTGAAGTTCTCCCTTTTATGTGGGGTGAGACCTCCCTTTCATGGTTGAAGGTTTCCCTCTCAAAACAATGGGAGCACTTCCTCTAGCAGAAGACTTTAGCTTCTTGCTAGTTTTGGAAGAGTTCTAGGAATTGCACTAAGCATTCCAGTGTTGATGGTCATCCTTAAACCACTACCCTTTATACCAACATTTCAGAGAGCACATTCAGCCTAGTGCTGCCATGCATTTTTTTCACATTTTGTATTACAGCTCTCTTCTTGGACTCATACATAACCCTTCGGATTAAGGGGAGGAATGTTGAACACCTAATCCTCTATGGGTTAGTGTGGAAGCGGAATAGACTAAGGAAGTCCAAGAGACCTTGGGATGTGGAACCCAATGGTCACACCATGTACTATAAATGTATATCATTTGTTAGTAAAAATGTACTCTCATGTTTTATCTTTCATACTCTTTTTGCCATGTGTGTGTTTAACAAGATGACTTGATAGTATTTTCTGGTTCTGATAATGAGCACTTACACCACATGAGGATTGTTTTTCATAAATGTAGGGCGTTTGGGATTTCTTTAAATCCAAAGAAGAGTCTTTTTTCCATGGAGGAAGGTAAACTCCTCGGTCATTTAATTTCTAAATATGGTTTCGCGTTGATCCTTCAAGGGTGGAGGCAATCCAACAAATAGACTTTCCATGCAACAAAAAGGAGATTCAAGCTTTCAATAGTAAGATGAACTTCTTACACAGATTTATACCAAATTTGGTTGAGCATTTGCGTGAGTTAACTAATATGTTGAAGAAGGACAACACTGTGAAATGGACCAAGGATGCCATGAAATCTTTCAACTTGGTAAAGCTTGCTTTGACCACAGCCCCAGTTTTGATCAGTCCTAATTATACTCATGATTTTATTATATTTTCATTTGCATCTGAGCACACTTTGGCTACGGTGTTGATGCAAAAGAAGGATTAGGTGGAACAACCCATTGCATTTTTTAGTCGAACTAACAGAGATGCTGCTTTGTGCTATAACACCATTGAGAAACAAGCTTTGGCTCTTATAAAGGCATTGAAGGATTTCCTAGTTTACATTCTGCATTCACATGCCATAGCATATGTTCCTACCGCGCTGTCAAATATGTCCTCATTCAAACTGATCTGGAGAGAAGAAGGAGTAAGTGGATAATAGTGATGTTAGACTATGATCTTGAGATTAATCCTACCAAACTAATCAAAGGTCAAGGCTTGGAAAAACTCATGGTTGATTCGAATCTTCATGCTCTAGACATAAATCTCATTGCAACAATGTCAAATGACAAAGATGGTGGCACACTCATTCAGGTATCAGCGATGTATCTGAACTCACCTTGGTATTCTGATATAGTATATGTTCTTCAGCATCTTTCTCCTCCTCCTGGAATGTCAAGAAGTAAAGGTACATCACTAAAACTAAAGTCTGCAAAATTCTACATTTTAGATAGTGCTCTCTATTGGAAAGATTCAGGAGGGGTTCTCCTTAATTATTTGGTTGAAAATGAAGCTCAGAAGGTAATGAATGATTTCCGTAGAGGAGATTGTGGGGGTCACTTGTTTTAGAAAACAACAGCTAATAAAATCTTGAGAGTAGGATATTATTGGCCATCTTTGTTTTCAGATTTATATAAGATAGTCATGAGCTACCACGAATGTCAAGTTTTTAAGGGAAAAAGGAAGCTGCTTCCTCTTCCTCTGAAACCGATTGTAGTTAATGCACCTTTCCAGCAGTGGGGACTTGATTTCATAGGAGAAATTCATCCTACATCATCAGCACATCACAGATGGATTTTGACGGCTACCGATTACTTCACCAAATGGATCAAAGCCATTCTGACAAGGCAAGCTACAAACATTGTAATCATTCAGTCTTTAAAGTCCCATATCTTGTCTCGTTTTGGCTTCCCTCAAAAGATTATTATAGATAATGCAGTGGAATTTAAGTCGAAGAGAATGTTTGAGTTTTGCAACAAATACAACATCACATTGGGTCATTCCATGACATAGTACCCGTAGGGCAACGAACTAGCTGGGTCTTCAAAGAAATCCTTGGTAAACATTATTAAGAAGACGTTGGAAGCAAACAAAAAAATTTGGCATTGGAAGCTTGTCAATTCTTTGTGGGCCGACGGAGTGAGCAGCAAGAAATCAATAGGCATGTCACCTTTTGAATTGGTTTATGGTACTTATACGGTGTTTCCCACATCCCTTACAGTCCTGGTCATGAGATTATTGCAAGAAGCCGGCAGTGAAGAGGATGATATTCAATTCCAGATCAATCAAATGATTCACCTTCAACAAACAAGAGAAGAGGTTTCTCAAAACACTTTCTGACTGCAAGAGAAGATAAATAGGATTTATGACCGCAAAAGCAAGGCAGAAAAGTTTCAGCTAGAAGATGTAGTGCTGCGATGGGATGCACGAAATGAAGAAAAAGGAAAGCATGGTAATTTTGACAATCTATGGAAAGGATCATATAAAATCTCAGCCTATCAAGGATAGAATGCATTTTTATTAAAGGAAATGGATGGTCAATAATGCTCAGGAGTACTAGTGAATGGTAGGCTCCTGAAACACTATTATTTCTAATGTAGTTTGCTGAAGTTGCTTCACTGTCATTGTATATACCAGTTTTCTTTCCTTGCAAGATTTGAAGTACAATGTCATTTGAGCTTGGGGCCCGCAGTGAAGGCTATAAAGCTTAAATGATTTTTGTTGAGTTTAGTTGGTTTTTGAGTCGGTTTAGAGTTGGTTGTGAGTCAGTCTTTAGTTTGTATCGAGTCATCATTTTCAAAAAGAAAACTTTAGTCTTTCATTTGTTTGACTGTATTCACCCAATCAGCTAGGCACTTGGTCTACGGTGTTCTTGACACCTCCAAGGATCTGCCATCCCCAATAAGGCCAATTTCAGTGTTAGTATATGAATACTTTCATCAGGGATCAAATCTTCTCTTTGCATTTTCATTTTAGGTGTCTCGTACTGAATTTTGGATAATTCCATTAGGTCATGTTAAAATGGTCCACTAATGATTGTCTTTTTCTTAGAAAATCAAGTCTTCCCTCATGAGGTACATTTTCTGACCCATTTCCATGTTGTATTCAATTAAGGTTTCAAATATGTTACTTTAGGTGTCAAGGCAGTTGTCTTTCCATTAGGTTTTAGGGTTCATTTACAAGGTATTTCCATTAGGTCTTAGGGTTCATTTCCAAGGTCAAAAGCATGATTTCAAGTGTAAATAAAGGGCAGCAAAGGTATGAGGATGACCAATAGACAAAGAGTGTTTGGCAATAAGTCATGATGATTGTACAAAGGTCTTTTGTCACTAATGTAATTTTCATCTCAAAAACATGTTTTTGAGATGAAAACAGAGTATTTTTAGTTAATTTATATTATTTTGATGTAATTCAATCCATTTTGTGTAATAAGTGTTCCCAACTACCCCAAACATTTCTCCTTGCTGCAAGAAAATGAAACCACTAAAGAAATCAGTTCAATCCAAGCATCATCCACCTGAAAAGAGACAAAGAGAGAAAGGTATTAAACAAAGATTTGGAGGAAAGAAGAAAAAGTTCCAAAACATTAGAAAGTGGGTTTTTCTAATGAAAAATCAAAATCAACCTCTATATAAGATGTCACACTCCTTTTTCAAATTCATCACTCTCATTTGGCAAAGAGAAAGAAAAGCATTGAAGGAGAGAGGGGAATTGAGGCCAATTGGTGGCTAAGGAGAAGAGGCATTGTGCATAGGAGACAGGGTGCTGTGCACAGAGGCTAGAGCGTTGCACATAGGGATGGAGCGCTGCCCCTAGGGAAGTTTCTCCAGTGCAAATTTGAATGGTGTTGTGCATAGAGCCAGAGCGCTACGCACCTGTAGGTGGCGCTGCACATAGGGCCAACAAGTGCCAAAACACCCTATCAGCCACTCAAAACGTATTGTTTGCCTTCTATAGCTTATAAACAGGTAAGTGTAATCTCTGAGCTATCCTCTTGGAATTCAATTCATCATTTTGAAGTTGGTTTGCTATTTCAAAACTCAAACCCTAGATTGCCTACAAATCCCTCCACCTTTTCCTTAAACCATAATTCCCTCAAACACGTCCCTCCACTTATTCCTTGAACCCTAATCCCTCCTATAAATCCCTCCATATCCTGTTTACCCTAATTCCCTCAAACAAATCCCTCCATATCCCTTATTCCATAATCCCCAAAGCAAAATCCTAAAACCCTATTTGCTAAACAGTCCTTACCAAGAAAAAATACACTACTTCACACTCTCATATCATATATATTTCATCCTACATTACATAAGTTCATCTCCCCTTCCCCTATCCCTAATCACCAATACTCACTCCTTCACTACCTTCTCTAGGGTTACATAGCTTCAAAATTTGACAAACATGGACAAAGAGGATAGAGATTATGAGGAGGAGGAAAACAGTGGCAGTGAAAGTTTGGGAGATGAACCTCGGCATCAGAGAAAACCACATAAGGGAGGTAGAATTATCAGGGAGGAACCATCAAACATCAGAGAGTTACAGGCTTCTCATATGACTGTCACTTGTTTTAGACATCTAGGGTGTTATGAGTTTTGTGAGCAGGTGGAAAGATTTCAACATCATCTCGAGCTGACCAGGCTTTTTGTAGCCAATCTTCGTGATAACAAAGTAACCCTTGCCAGGGTGACATTTACAGTTTCATCTTCTATCATTGTTGATGCCACAAGGATTCCAAATGTGGGGGAAAAATGGTATAAGGAACAAGATTTGGATGAGCACTACTATGAGCCATACATCAAATCCAAGTACAGAAATGAAAAGAAGAGGACCTTTCCTTTCAAGTTCCTTGAAGACAAGTATGCCCCTATGATGAGGATCATTATGAAGTATTTTACATGTGAGGGTAGATTTTCTAGATTGTACACCTATCACATTAAGTTTTTTATGCACTTCACAAGGGTGAAAATGTTGAGCATCCCTTATTTCTTATTCAGCAACATTGAGAAGATGGCCTACATTGTACATAAAAAGCCATACCCCTAGCAGATGAGTAGTATCTATCACTATTCCATGATTAAGATGATTGTGCTACATCATCTCAACCTCCTCAACATCTCCTGGGATACATTTATTGCTAATGACATCTTCAATGGTCCTCAGATTCCTCCACCAGTGCCTCAAGAAGCATAAAGTCCTTCCAGCAATGCCAAAGTAAATAAATATGAGAAGGTTAAAGAGACTAAAATCGTTGAGGAGCCAGAAGCCTACAAGACATATCAGAGAGGGGCTAGAAAGTTATTTGCAGTAGATAGGTAAGTGTTTACTCCACTTGATGTGGAAGGGGCCTTGCCTTCTTCATCATCTCATAGGCAAATTATTACTCCACAAAATGTGGAAGGGGCTTTGCCTTCTTCATCGACACAATAGGTACAACAGGTGCAACAGCTGCATAAAGGGAAAGAAAAGGTACTAGAAGAAAGCCTTGATGATGAGGAGGAAATGGATTTTTATTTGATGTAAGATGATGAACCAGAATAGCCACACATCCATCATGGCATTGAGATAATTGACTTGGAGGCTCAAGATGAGGCAACAAACGAAAACATAACCATAAGGGAAAAAGATGCACAGATCCAAGCACTGATGGACAACTTGGCGAGAGCTAAGTATGTCATTTCATACCTTGAGCAAGAGAACAAGTAGCTAAGTGACAAAAAATTCCTCATGGAGCAGGAACTTCTCAAAGCAAAGAGGCAAAGTGACAAGAGCAAGTCAATAATGCAAGAGGAAGAAACACCAGCTACCTTGACTGCAAAACAAAGAATTGAGAAGGAAATTGAGGAGGATAGAGAAACTTGGCTTGACAGGGTCAATTTGCATTTGGAGAAGCTACTACAAAAGGCCAATAGGGACAATCGAATCATCAGGCACATGGCTTGCCATTACATGACCCGGAACAAGATTTGCAACATAAGGGTCAAGCAAATGAAAAGAAGGCTAAAACAAGCACTCAAAGGAAAAAAGGAGGATGATAGGCTTAGGTTGCTTGTTGAAGCTTCCTTGGCTAACCAAGACACTTGATGGTGGTGTTCTCCATAATTTTGAGCAAGTTTTGAAGAATTTTTGCCTTTTGAAGTATTTGGCAATTTTTGACACAAAAATTTTGGCTCTATGCGCAGCGCCACTCGCGCTACACTTTTCCTAGGGACATCCAATGAGAGAATGATCAAAATTTTTGGATTCCTAATGATGATTACATGCACCTTGAGCATTTTCTAAGATTTTAGAGCAGAGCTAGTCAACCAAAAGGTCAAAAAACACCCAAACAATGACCTTTTTTCCCTTTTTTGGACACACAGAAGTAGTCTTGGGAGAATCAATTTTTGAGGGGTCAAATGAGCTTCAAATGAAAAAATTCAAGATTTTCTGGAAAGAAGACTTGAAGATATTTCTAATGAGCTATCATGAGATCAATTTGGTCACTGGGAAGGCCTCAAAAATGGCCTTGCACAAAGCACTACGCATAGAGCTTGGGCACTGCGCATAGGACAAAAATTGTCCTGAGTTTCCATTTCACAGTGCCTTGACTGTAATTTTTGGTTTCCTCTCATGAATGGTGTTTTAATGATGTAAATGATGACTAGGCATGTAAATATGATGGATAATAAGTACTAGAAGGTAGATTCATTATATTAAAAGTTATCTTGAGGACAAATGAATCAGTTTCCTCACTTTTAGAGGCAAGTTGTTAGGATGCCTAGATTCCAGTTTCTTGTTCAGTTTTGGTTAGATTAGCTCCTCGTCTTAGGGATTTGACCCCTAAGGATGGGATGAGGATGAATCAATGTCTATATCTTCTTATTCTTTCTCATTATAAAGGGTTAGACTCAACTAGATGCTTATGCTTCGAGTAGACATCATTTTGTATCAATTTTAGCAGGAGATTAATGAAAAGTTGCAGCGATTTCTTTGGGATCCATGTGGTATGATGTTAAGTTTAGTTTTTCTTATGTTTTCATGTGTTAAAATGTATTGTTGACTCCATTTCATCATTTCATACTCTTTAAGTGGATTTTTTCAAGTTGATAGGCAGAACCCATAATATTTATGCTCTATTTTGGGAAAATATTCACAGTCTATGTTTTCTTCAGTTTAGGAAGAATCCATGTTGCTTACATGCTCTTTATAGCTCCTCACCTGTCTTTGAATCACTTCACCCATCAAACCCTAGAGTTTTGAGCCTTGTGCCTACCTTGCCCCATCGAAACCCTACAATTTTGACCTAATTTCCTTGCCCTAACTGTCCAGCTCCTCCTGATCCAGCAAAACCCTTCAAAATCAAATCAAACCTTGTGCTACTATACCTAGCCTAATATAATTTTCTTGATCCAATCATCTTGGCTGAGATCCTTATGGAGAGAGCCCTCTCCTGGCCTAGTAGGGCTAGCTACTTGGCTAAGCGTGGTTTGTGGTTCCCCTAGCATTGCCTTCCTTCAGCCTGAGGTTCAATCTAGGTGACAACAGATATGAGACACTTCAACCTTTTTCTTGTCTCATTTTCAACCAAAGCTTTCCATTTCTTTAAATTATCAAAGATATTATATTTATTTTGAATACAATAAATCTAGGTTTTTATGGTTGCATCATCAATAAAAGTAATGTAATAATGAGAGCCACTGAGAGATGATACCTGAGCAGGTCCCTATACATCTGTATGCACAAGCTCTAATTTTTTTCTCTTCTTTTCTTTCCCAACTCTGAGGAATCTGACTCTCTTTTGTTTTCCATAAACACAATTTTCACAAAAATTTTAAATCAACATGCTTCAAACCTGGCAACAAATTTCCTGAGTGAGGAATCTGCATCCCCTTCTCACTCATGTGCCTAAGCCTATGATGCCACAATGTCGTTTCTTCTCCTGTAGAGGTTAAAGAATTAACAGAATTATAAATACCATTGCATAAATACAATGTACCAACCTTTTCTCCTTTTGCTATTGTTAGCTCTGCTACATGTTTGAACATTTTAAGGGTCAAAAGCAAGCCCGTCCGTACTGTTGTTGTTCAAGGAAAGCTTGTATCGGTCATCCTCCTCGCTCCCATCACTCTGCTCACACTCCCATAACCTCCTTGCTTTCCCTGTTCTCCTCCAAAAATTAGAATAAACCCGCTTTCCTTTAGGTCCCTGGGCACAAAGTTTAAACCCACAAGACCATGATCGCATGACCGCGCGCTGTTCGCAAGCCCTCTCCTGTCACATCAGTCAGAAGCCCATACGATCAGACCCACGCCATCCAATCCTCTTCGCCGTGATCGGACGACATTCGCTCCTCCTGCCCTCGCAAACTAATTGTGCTTTAACACGCGGGGAAAGTGGTTTCCCTCCTGTTGCATCCGCCACGCATCGTCTCCTGAGTGGAATCGCTACCCCGCGTATGATTACTGCTTGCCTCCCATAAGCGGTACAATTAATACCGCCCACCGCTCAAAACCATTTTCCCCGCCGTTAAATCCCATGCATCTCATCCGCCTGATAGCCATTGGATCTGTCTGCCCCAGATCCAACGGTTCACGATTGTCCATTCATGTTTTCTCCTAATATCTCCTGTAAGTCGATCTCGGTTGTCCATCTGCAAGATCTGATGGCTCACAATCATTTTTCCTCCATTTCCACCCGATACTCCATGCCAAGAGATCTCTGTCATCCATCTCTGCAATCCAACAGCCGATATCTATTCTCTGCTCGCTCGTACATCCGCCACGCAGTCAACACACCCTGGTCATGCTTTGCATCCGAAGGACGAAGGTGGCCAGTGTTCAGTACTCCAAGCAGTTACTCCTCAACAACCGCTTTCAAGAGACAGAATGGCCAAGAAAGGAAAAGATTAGCCTCAAGCAGGTAAACACAATCAACAGTTATGGAATGTCATGCCATACGACACTCCAGTTACCTGAGAGTACTGCAGAGCACCAGAAAATTTCAAATTAATTCATTGAAGCAATCAAACTGCGGCAGAGACCCATATCAGATAGTTAAAGTGGTTGGTGGACCATTATGACCCCTCCACGCATAGAATAGCAAAGCATTTTTGTAATCAACCTCTATATATACCCAGAAAATAGATGTAGTCAGGGTTGATGGTTGTTGTTTTGATGTAAAGTTCAACTTCTGGAGACTATAACTATTGTGATACTTGCAACGTCTGGTCTTCATTTTCAGCTAAAACAATATTCTTTTGTTGTTAATTGCTCACTTTCCATTTCTACTCTGTTCTAGGTTGTGCCTGATATGCATTTGTTAATGTGCTCTTGATATTTAGCATTAGAGGGGTTTTCATCCCACCTTTGTGTTGAAGTCTAGTATGTATCATTGAATTTGTTATGCAGGTTTCTGTTTACTTAGTGCCAGAGAGCTGTCATCCTGTCTGTGCATTAGGAAATAGATTTTCAAACCTCTTTACTGGTTGCAGCCAGCCATCACATGGTCTTGTGCATCTGCTGGTGTGGTCAGTATTCTCCATGTTCACCTAATCCTCAAACTATGAGTAATTGGTGGTCTAAAGCCTTGTAGTCTAGGGGTGTTCACCCATGTCTAGAGTTAAGCATAGTAGAAGTGGTTATCTGGCTTGAAAAAGCATCATTCCTTCCATTCATCCATTTCCAACATCTTGTTGAGTTTGTAATGTTCCCGAGCATCTCTAAGATACAACCTAGGAGATTTTCTTGGGGTGATAACAGCTATTACCAGGGCTCCTTAGTGACCTTCCAGTTTTTATCTTTAAAAGTAGTCACGCATCCTTCAGCTCCCAACTACCTTGTTGAAATAAGATTTTTCTTCAAATCTAGAGCATGCCTTACCTCCTTCAATAGCCATTGATTTTCATTCTGCTATTTTATGAAAAATGCACCCATTCCAACGATTTTACATGGTTTATCATCACCAAATCAAACCTGTCCAAAATCTCCTTGAACATAATCACGAAAATGTTTCCTATCAGGTGTGGCATGGAATGAGGCCCCTAAATCTACCACCCATGCATCAATAATATTTTCTAATGAAAGAATCAAAGCATCTTTCAACACATCACTTGTCACATTTGCTTCATGATTGTTTTCTTGCTGCGCATCTCCTTCTTTTCTCTTTTGAGATTTGCATTCTTTCTTTAGGTGTCCTTTCTTCCCGCATTTCCAGCACACTATCCCCGATATAGACTTGGATCTGCCTTTCCTTGACTTACTACTATATCCTGGGCTCTTTCCTCTTTCCATTTTTCTTCCCCTAGCCTCTGCAGTCAAAGCATTACCTAATGTCTCACCAGAGCTTTTCCGCCGCATTACCTCGCTAAGGATTGCGCTGACAACATCATCAAACTTTAAAGTACTAGATCGAGAGACAGAGTTAATAATGACCATAACTAAACCATTCCAACTTTTTGCAAATGAGAACAGAAATAACAGATCCCTAACTTCATCATCAAAAGTTACCTCTACAAAACTTAACTGACTGGTAATTGTATTAGATTCATTTAAATGGTCAACAACATATCCACCTTCTGACATTTTCATATTAAATAAATGCTTCATAAGAAATACATTACTTGAGGCCGATGGATTTTCATATAGTTTGGCCAATGCCGACATTAAACCCTCTTTTTTCATTTGTTTTGAAATATTAAAGGCTACTGACGTCGCTAGGCATAGCCATATTGTTCCAAGTGCCTTTCTATCGAGAATATCCCATTTTGTGTCTGTCATATTCATCTGCTTCTTTGTCTTTCTGCTCAATGGTAGGTACAAATATTTCTGATACATATAATATTCCATCTGCATCTTCCATAGCTGGTAGTTTTGGCCATTAAATTTTTCGACCTTAAACCTACCATATTCTGCCATTGCTCCCACTCGAACTAGAAACCCTTATCTCCTGCGAGTTTATCAGCCAAATAGACCTTCAGCTCTGATACCAATTGTTAGAAAATTATATATTACAGAGCAATGAAACACATAAAATATATTTCATAAATATAAACAAAGAAAACACATAAAACAAGAGAGACACAGATATATGTGATTCACCCAATTTGGGCTATGTCCATGGAGAAACAGTCAGTCCTTCCTTTTATATTATCTAGCAAACTGAAGGGATACAACCTACAACAGATCCGTTGTAATTCCCTCTTCGCTCTCACACAATCTCCTCTGTCTTTCTCGCTTATAATACAGATGTACATAGACGCAATACAATTCCCTCATATATAATGAGGGGTTGCCTTCTAGCGAAAAAAAAAACCCTAAATTAAACATAACTTCTACCATCAGATCTCTGCCTAATGAATGACCCATATTGACTATGAAATTACAACATTTTACAAGGAAATTTTACATCTATTTTTAGCCTTGGGGGTGCTGCCCACGATCCCTCGCCAAGGGGGGGCTCCCAAAGATCACAGTCGCCCCCCCCCCCCCCCTGGACCCCCCTTGGAGCATACATTTTATGGGCGGGGTTGCTACAACATTACGGACTGGGGTCCAATATGGTGATACCTCTAAATAAAGAAGATAATCAAGATCCACACCCAACAATAATAGGTCTATTAAGAGGTAACAGAGTAATGGTACAGAAGCACAGGATGATGGAACAAAGGACTATAGATCAGAATCAAGCAATTGAGGAAAAAGAATGTTTTTAGGTATGTAAATGTATATGTGGGTTCATTGTACAAAAAGAGCGTATACAAGTGGGTTCACTGTAAAAAAAGAGTGTATATGTATGCACGCACTTTCACAAGAGGAAAAGCGAGTATGGGATGGAAAATTAAGGAAATTAAGGTGAAAGAATACCAAGGGTCCACACCATGGTATTAGCCCACAATATTGAGCGGAATAATGGTTACTTGATCCTGTCTAAGAATACCAAAGGTTCTAAGTGTTATTTTGGTCCAAGGTATTGAGAAAGGCTAAAACTATATAAGGAGGAGAAGACCAAATGGATAAGTACACAAGTAATTAATATCTTATGAAGTGTTAGATCAAAAGAAATTATGCATGTTATGGATTTCTAATGGAGAGAAGGTAAAAGACACCTGTGTTACTGATTACGACGAGAGAAAAAACCCTTTTCTTGATCTGGACTAAGTATGCACCTGAGTGTTTGATGATGGATGAGATCTAATGATCGATCAGGATCATAATAACTTAGCATTATGTGCTCTGATAATGGATAGGCTAGATCTAAGTGCTAACAAATGTTTTTTCCTTTAAATGCTATGATATGGGTATATCTGAAGTCTGGAATAGCTGTGAAATTATAAGTTTTTATTTGCATATCTATACACTGGCTTGCCTTGGTGAAGGCACGTATACACGCTGGTTCAACAATTCCAAGTAGCGTATGCAGAAGAAAAGCTTGTTGTTTAGGGATGACTGATTTATCTGATCAATGTTGTTTTTTTACTCCTATTTTTCAATGATGTCTTCATTAGATCTAAAAGTAGAACTCACTATATAAGGAGATTGATTCGGGTTGATTGATTGATTGAGTAAGAAGGGTGATATTTGTTGTTATCTATTTAAACTCTGTAATTTGATAGTAGATCTTCAGAATGTAACTTATTGGTACAGTTTATGAGTCAGAGGTTTTTATGATTTAGTATTTTTGGAGGTATACACAGGTTAGGTTAAAGGAAGTAGCGTATACACGCAGGTTGGCTTCATTGAAGTAGTGTATACATTCTGACATATGATTTTTGAGGTTGCAGTTGGTTCTGGTTGTTGATGTAGTGTTTTGGGTTCAGATCTGTGTACTGGTTACAGTGATCTATCTATTCGAGTTGATTAGTTGAATTTTGAGTAAGTGTCAGTTGATTGAGTTTTCAGTGATTGATTGATTCTGTTGTGGTTGATTTAGAAATTGATGATTAGGTGATTTAGTTATTTCATAGGTTTCAATGATTGATTGATTCAGTTATGGTTGATTCAGAGATTGATGATTAGGTTTCAGTTATGGTTGATTCACAGATTGATGATTAAGTTTTAGTGATTTGTTGATTCAGATGTTTTTTATGGTTGTATTGCAGTGATGATTGATTTTGAGCTTCAATGTTACTAATGGGTCTAGTATGAAAATTTGATGAAATGTGGCCTTCATATTGTATTGATGTGTACCAGGAGTATCCAGTATAAAAATTTATGAAACGTGGTCCCTGGAGGATACTGAGGGTTGGAGCCTTCAGTGAGGAAGTTGAAGCTTCCTACCAGTAGTGGCTAGTGATTATATTATGGGGTTGGAGCTCCCTTCCAGTAGCAGCTGGAGAATGAGTAAAGGTTGTAGGTCGGTGCCTACGTACCGGTAAACATATCAGCCAGTACAAGAGCCAGGGGGTTGTAGCTCCCTTCCAATAGAAACTGGAGAACGAGAGAAGGTTGCAGCCTTCTGCAAGTGGGTGCTTGCGCACTGGTATGAGTCTACACCATTACAAGATTGTAAAGATCTTTTTCTTATATTAAAATAAGATAGAGACGACAATAGCAGGTGGTTTTTTTCCCGCATTGAGTTTCCACCTTAAATCTTGGTGTTCATGTGTGTTGATTATGTGTGATGGTTTATTCTATTATTATTGCACATGGTTATTGTTTAATGTTTAATAAAGTATTGATGCATTGATTAAAGATCAACATATGATGAATTAACTGAATCATAAGTTCACTAGATATACGTTGGTTTCCTTAAGAATAATTGCATGTACACGTGAGTTCCCTTCACTAAAGTAGTGTATATAAATCAGATGATAAAATGAAAAATTTATTGATTTGTAAATACTGATTCACCCCCTCCCCCTCTCAGTATCTTTCCCAACAAGATCTTGCCTCCACTTAACCCCATTTGAATCACACTTGGAAACCACATGGAAATATGCAATGGCTAATGAGGATTTACGCACAATTAATACTAGACCACCTATGGTAGCTTGACATACACTTGGAGATTCATTGGAGCATTGGGATCATCTCCCTTTGGCCACTTGTTTGATGGATTTTCATTGAGATTCACTCCCAAATTTGTATTGATAAACCCATAGAGCTCATTTGAGGATGCTTGGAAGCTCTGGGCAAGTGTTACTCCACTGAAATTTTGTACTATCATCGTTGGTAACAAAAGTATTTGGAGGCTCATATAATCTTGTCCATGGATGTTCTCCTTGAGCTTAGAGGTATAATTGTTTTATTGTATCATTGTGCTTCATTCTATATTTCTTGGTTGCTATTGTTTAATACCATTTTCCAAAAGATACTATTGTCTAATGGATAGGTAGTTACAAATTCCTTTCTAACTATCTTTGATTAGTAAGTACTCTTAATAGGTTAGATCTTTATTGTTCTTTGTTGAACAATAAGATCTTCCTCATCATTGTATGAGCTAATCCATGGTACTAACATCTACTTGAGAGTGTGTAGCATTCTCATTTGATACAGGTTGTAGAAGTTTGAAGGTGGGGAATTTCTTGGTTGAAACAACCAACTTCAAGAGAAAAGTTTCAAACAATCATGTGCAAGCATTATGGGATTTTCTAGGACCATTTGAAGGAGAAACCAAAGGGGGTTTCCAAAACTGCATTTCTTATCTATTTCCTTGTGCTCGCGTTGACCAAATCTAGCAAGAAGGATAATTTTTGGGACATTGAGTCCATTTTGTAAAATAAATAGCCCATGCAAGTGGGTTTTTATTGGTGAAAATAGTTTATTTATAGTGTGTTTGACTTATTCTTTCATTGTAGCAAATTTTTCCAACAAATGCCCAAGTTTTGTAGTAATTTCTTAGCTTTTACTTGGTCATACTCTAACTTGTTTATTTGTTGTCATATAGGGCATCTTGAAGTATTCCTTAAGTTTGAGTACTTAGGAGCATATTGGATAAGAGAAATAGGATCTCAAGAGCTACCTTGATGGGACCAACCAAGACATTAATCTCCAAGATTCTAACCAACTAAGCTTCTTCCTGTAGAAAATATGATGTAGGTTAACCCAATAATGCAATATAAATCAAATCAGAATACTATAACCTACTTCTATTATCAATTTGTGGAAGCTTAAAGATTGAGCTAAACAATATAACCAAAAGAAGAAGAATCAATGCACAATACACATGAAAATACTTTGGAGAAATCCTCAGCTAAAAACCCCACACTATTGTCTTATCATACAAGGTGGAAATACATAGGAATTATACAAAGCCTTAGCTCTCACAACTAGCCAGCTCTCATTACAATCCTCACAGATGCTCACAGGCAATCTTAGCTTCTCTCCAGCCTTCCTCTCTGCCCTCCAAGCTCCTATGTCCTTGGGTTGTTCATTGTGGATGATTCACCTTCAACCAAGTGGATGATCTCCTACTAAGTGGATGATCAAGCCTCCAAAAATACGCAATCCTCAAGGATGATACCTTGAATGCATGCATGAGTTTTCTTTATAAGTAAACACATGCAACTAACAGTATATTGTCCTTGACTTTAATCTCAACTGGGTCTTTCTCATAATAGACATGCATGAGTTTCTGATGAGGGAATCTTCAGTTAACTGGAGTAGCACTAATTGAGTGCATGCATGCATCAACTAACCGTTAACTCTCTATTAGTTCCTCAAGTAGTTTGGAACTAATTTAACTGGACTTAACTCAGTAAACTGAGTTAACTAATTACAAATCAAATATAACTCAATCTTATCTCCTTAATTTAAGGGGTAACTCTTGCATGACTTCAAAAAGACTTCTAACTTGAATTTCTCCAACTAATTAAGTCAAAGTAACTTAACTAATTATTTCTAAGTAGCTGTTAAGACTAAATTCAATTTTAATTCACAATTTAATTCAAGGACAAATTAAATTGGAATATTCTTGTTTCCATATTTCAACACTCCCTCTCAACAAGAAAGGGATTTAGCCACCCCGATCCTGTCTCTATGGAACTCGAATTTACACTTTGACAATGCCTTTGTCAAAATGTCAACATCTTGCTCCTCTGTTGAAATATACTACAGCAACATGATCCTCTCGACCTATGAAAAGCCACGGGCAACATATCTTACCTTTTGCTTCTCCACACTACCATCAACAGCTTGATTTACCTTGTAAAGCTAACGAGAACTCACAACTAACTTGTTCTTCGGTCTCAGAACCATGTCCCAAACATTGTTACGAACTATGGAGTCATACTCCTCCACCATAGCATCAACCCAAATCAGTTGTTGCATTGCTTCCTCAAAGGAAGATGGCTCATCTCAACGCATTCCCCAGCAAGGGCCATGTATCCAGTGTACCTCTCAAGTGACCTCCTCTATTTGCGCTGAGAAGCTGGTGCTCCCACATTCTCTCTCGTATCCTCCAACAATCTGTCAACTTCTCTTGTGCGCTTTCGTCCATCTGTGGAAGACTTTGCTTGAGTAGATGTCTCCACTCCTAGAACCTCTGCATGTGGCTACTCTGCATCAGTCTGAGGCTCCTCCTCCTTAGGAACCAACAGTTCCTCCACGGCCTGTAGTTGGAGCTCCCTCTCAACGGAAACTCACATGTCCTTCTGCTCATCAAACTTGAGATCTCTGCGAACCACTGTCCTCTGACTGGTAGGCAAGTACACCCGATAGTTATGAGGTGTATCAGTGTACCCCACAAATATCCCTAACTCTGTTTTCGGCTCAAGCTTCTTCTATGCATCCTTTGTCACATGGAAATATGCCTATGAGCCAAAGATCCTGAGGTGACCCACATCTAGTCTCTTATCGAAGAAAGCTTCCTCCGGTGTCTTCATCCCAAGTATGTGATGCGGGCTTCTATTCTGCTAATAGACCGCTGTGTTGCATGCCTCGGCCCGCAAGTGAAAGTGTAGGCCTTGGTCATGTAGCATTGCCCGTGCTACCCCTACAATAGTTCTATTCTTCCTCTCTGCCACCCCATGTGGCTGTGGGTTATGAGGTGCCATCAACTCTCGTTTAATTCCTTCCACTACAGAGAAGTCCTTAAACTCTTGAGATACATATTCTCCATCGTTGTTGCTTCTCAAGGCCTTGATCTTCTTCCCTGACTCCTTCTCAACCAAAGCTTTGATCTCACAAAACTTTGTGAAAGTTTGGTCCTTTTTCTACATGAAATAAATACAGCATTTACGAGAATAGTCATCAATGAAAATCACATAATACCTTTTCTTCGTTGTGGATTCTGTCGAGAATGGTCCATGCACATCAACGAACTCATTCTAAGATAGCCTCTGCTCGACTTTCTCAATCATGAAAGGAATACTTAGTGTAATTTCCCAAGGTACAACCTTTGCATGTGTCAACTTGCTCATGTTTACCTTTGGGAAGTCCTGTAGATATCTGCTGCATTATCTTCAAAGCCCCATGATGCAAATGGCCCAACCACTTATGCCACAACTCACCAATGACTTGCCTTTGCACTAATTCTACTTTTGTACTCAATGCTGACACCATGCATGCGATGAGGGTAAAGCCCATTTTGAACTAAGAGGCTAATGCCTCACCTTCCGATCCTTCCGAGGATCCCTTCTTAGACTTCTTCGATGGGCAATTAGTCGCATAATGTCCCATCTCGTGACAATTAAAGCATCTCACTTTAGACATGTCACCCTTCTTCCCTCCATGAGAATAATTCAATTTGAAATGGGAAGCCTCCCCTTCCCTTTCCTTGCCTTACTTTCTAAGGCCATATTTTCTTCATCATCATCCTTGGATGTGTTAGAGTCGGTCTAGTTATCCCTCCATCAGAGATCAAAGCTCTTTTGCATTTCATGATTAGGTGTCCCATCGGTTTTGATCAGTTGCATTTTGTTAGGCATGCCATAACTCTGATGGAGTGGGTTGTGTCACTCATTTCCCCCGTGCTTGGCACCGCTGGTTCAGGCCTGTTTATTAAAATAAGTCTTCAAAGGTCATTTACAATCATGTTTTAAATTTTGAGGTCTTAGGTCTAGGGTTGAGTCAACTTTGTCTTGAAAAGTCTTAGAAGACCAGCAGGCCAGAGGGATGTCTTTGATAGATCATCACTTCAATAATTTTCATCATTGTACAGCTGAATTAGGACTTCTCTTCAAAACTTTGTTTTGAAGATAAGTCGCCATCTTATTTTTGAAAAAATTGTCAAAATTTTCAGTTCTTCAATCGTTCAAGTGCAGCCTTGGTCTCCTTTGCCAGAGCATATCAGAGCTATCCCTACAAAAAATTATCAGTGAAAATCATTATTTCAACCAATTTTAAAGGGGAAACCAAAAAGGTCAAAGCCTATTAATTTTCAAAAAGTGTCAACAACCAAACATAAGAAAATGGGTTTTGGGTTAAGCAAAAATCAAAAAGGAGTCTACATGAAGATATTTCTCCTCATTTGCAACCCATTCCACATTCCAAGAGCAAAGAGCATTGTTCTAAGGTGATTTTGTGAGTTTGTGGGCAAATCGGGCCGTTTCCAGGGTGCGCTATGCATCAGGTTGGGCGCGCTACGCACCAGTGGCGCGCTACGCATCAGGCCACAATTTTCAGTGCAATTTTACACGGGTGAGGCGCATCAGGAGCGCGCGGCGCGTTGGGTGAGGCGCGCTACGCGTTGGATTTTATGCCCAGAACTTTGCTTGAAACACACTCAAACACCTCTTCTCATGCATCAAATCACAGGTAGGCTTTTATCCACGGCTCGTTCTTGGTTTTGAAAGATTTATGTAAAGAAATTATGCTATATTTGCCATGAAAAACCAAGTGTAAAAACCCTCATTTTCCATTAGTTTTCTGTGAGGATTTAAATGCCAAGATTGTTGTAGGGTTTTCAAACATAAATGTTGCCAAGGTTTTCCCATTTCTTGTGTTTCCCACCCCCTATATTCACCAATATTTTCCCCAATAATTCCTCATAAAACCCTATACTATTCTCCCTCCAATCCTAACCCCTCCCTTCTACTACAAACATATTTTTCCTACCCTACCTCATCCCAAACCCTAAAACTTAAAGATTTTCATGTCCCTTCCCTTCCCTAAATTCCTTGTTTTATTTCCATTGTCCCCATTTCCCTAATGTTTCCCCTTTCCTAACAATTCCCTTGTATATTTGTGTCCCCTTGGTCACAGCATTTTGAGAAAAAGAAAAAGTCTACAGTCAATTTTGCACACAGTTGTATATCAGCATATATATATTCAAGCTACCTTGTTTTTAAAGAACATGTAAGAGACCGAGTCAGCTTATGAGCAGGATTATGATAGTGATTCTACACCAGAGGTAAGTGTGCCAAGGAGGTATCACAAAGGTGGCAAAGGTGGTCGGCATGTCAGGGAGGAGCCTACTTCATTGGCTCAATTGCAAGCTTGTCCACTTGCAATGGACTGTTTTCGGTATCAATCATGTTTTGAATACTGTGAGCGGATCTCACAAATCCAGCATCATCGGGAACTAGTCCGTTTATTTGTTCTACATTTGCAGGATGGTCATGTAAACCTTGCCGGAGTGAATTTCACCTTGTCACCCGAGATTATTGCTCAGGCCACTGGGATACCAAATGTAGGGGAGGAATGGAGTAAACGCCAACAGTTAGACAGATTTCACTATGAGCCATATATTAAGCCCGGATGTGTAAGACACTTGACTGCAGTTTTTCCTTTCAGATTCCTAAGGGATGAGTATGCACCATTGATGAAACTTATCATTCGATATTTCAGTTGCGAGGGCAGATTCTCACGTCTCTATGCGTACCATGTTCATTTGTTGATGCATTTTACCAGGGTACGTATGATGAACATTCCATTTTTCATGTGTCGCAACATATCAGCATAAGAGCATCTATCATTATGCATTGATCAAAATTGTAGTGATGCATCAGTTGGCACAGCAGGGCATTACTTGGGAAGATTTCATTTCCCGTGATTACTTTGCACCATTACAGCCACCTCCTGAGATAGTTCATGATGAGGGAGGACCTTCACACCAGCCAGACATTCCCGAGACTGAGCATATAAGTGCTCCTCCATATGTGACATATCAGCGAGGTCACAGGACATTATTTGCATCTACACAATGAGTACTATCTCCACCCGGGGTGGAAGGGGTCTCGTTGACTTCATCGGCACAGCGAGTGTTATCTCCACCTCGTGTGGAAGGGGCCTCGCTTTCGACAGCAGCACCGCAGGTACAGGATAAGGGCAAGAAGCCCAAGCATGAGGAGGGACCTTCTGGTGAGCCATCCGGGTTTGTTACTATTCATGATGAGATAGCTTCAGAATCAGAGAAGACCCAATATATCAAGTATCTAGAGCAGCGGAATAAACAGCTTGAGGACCAGCACAGGATCACAGAGCTACAGAACATCCGTGAGAATCGCCAAGCTTCCCAACATAGGCAAATTGAGTTCACCTCTCTAGAGCAACAGGTAAATGAGGATCGAGAGGCTAATCTCGAGAGGGTCAACATCTACTTGGGGGAACGGCTGAAAAGGGTTGATAGAGATCATGCATTATTGAAACACATGGTTATGCATTACAAGGTCCGGAACCTGGTTTGCAAGGTGCAAATTAGGAGTCTTAAGGCAAAATTGAGGAAAATGGTCGAGAAGCAAAAACGGCAAAAGGAGCTTGATTGTCTTCGGATTTTGGCCGAAGCCTCTTTGATTGAGCATAGTACTTGATTGGGGACCCCCAGCCCAAATTTCAACAAGTTTGGGGAAAATTTTGCCAATTTTGAAATTTTTGTGTAAAAAACAGGTTTTTGGGCTCAACGCGTAGCGTGCCGCGCGCTACCCTTAAAATTGGGAGGTCCAAATCACGAAAGATTTGCATTTTTGGATTTTTCATGATGAAATACACCTACTCAGCCACTGCCAAGGCATTTCCTCAAGGTTTGGGTCCCCAAAAGGTAAAAAAACATGCAAAAAATGACCTCACTGCCCCTTTTTGGACACACAGGAAGCAACCTTGGGAGAATGCACTTTTGGAGGGGTAAATGGACATCAAATTGGAAAATTACACTTAGGTTGGAATGTAGACATCCAAGGCTTTCCAACAAGCCAACCTGAGCTCAATTTGGATGCCGGGAAGTTCCCCAAAAGCAGGTGGAAAGGTGCGCTACGCGTAGGGCTCAGGCGCGCTACGCATCAGGATTTTTTGCATAGTTTTCATCTTCAGCTCAGGAAACGAAGCCAGTTTGACCAGTTTTGACTTGTGATGGGATTTTTCACTCTCCTTGATGTAATTAATGTAACTTTATGTTGACTTGACACTTATTTACCTATTCTAGATGATTCATTCATAAAATAGCAAAAATTTAATGAATGAATTGGTTTCCTAGCTTATAGAGGCAAGTTGTTTTGACTGCCTAGATTGTAGTGCTTTGTTTAGAATTGGTTGAAACAGCTCCTAGGATGATGAGCTCGACCCCTAGAGGCAAGGGAATGTGTTAGCCTGCCTATATTATGTATTTTCTTAGTCATTTTCAGGGTTGGACTCTTGGGAAGAGCTTGAGACACTATTGTACATATTTTATCTGCAATTTTGGCAAAGGATAGACCAGGGATTTGCAGCACTATTTGGGATTCATGTGGCCTTATGTGTTGATGGTGTGTTTCTCTCAGTACTTGTAAGGTGTGTATGTGTACCACTTTCCTTATTTAATCTTCTGCAATTAAACAAATGAAGTGTTAAGGTAGAATCCATAAATTTGCTATGCTCTGCCTTTAAATTTGTTTAATTTTCCATGTTTTCTTTAGTTTAAGGAGAATCCTTGAGACTTCCTTGCTCTCCTTAGCTCCTCACCTGTTAGGACTATTCATTCACTCACTTTAAAGGCATCAAAACAATCGCCTATCTTGCCCCAAGTAGACCTCTGCAAAAGTTGTGCCTCATCCCCGCACCAAAAATTGTCGTTCCCTTGAATTCAACAAAACTTCAAAAAATAAATTCCATAATCCTTGTACTTCATACCTAGCCTAAAATTAGTCATCAATTCAGTCATCTCGAGCCTCTTTGATTACCTTTTGCCGAGATTGACCAGAGAGAGCCCTCTCCTGTCCTCGTAGGGCTAGCTACAAGGCTGAGCTTGGTTTGATGTTGCCTCGAGTTTTGCCTTCCTCAGCCTGAGGCAAATTCGAACGCTAACATAGTGGCGACCATACTGGGGACAAAATTGTTATTGTTTGCTGGTTGATGTGTTTGTTTCATAAGTCTTAGACGGAGTCTGAATTCATGCCAGGTAGCCTTCGAAACGCTTTTGCTATGCATAAGCGAAAGTAGATAAACGCTGCTTCAATCGATCTCCGGTGAGCTTGTGAATGTAGCACTTCATTTGTAGTTTACCCCAGTACATTATTTGTTCTAGACCTTGGATGATTGAGTCTAGAAAATTGATAGGCTGAAATTTATTGTGTCCCTTTGATTGTTCTGAACAATTCCACACTGGCTTCTAGAAGATACACGAGATTAAATCCTGATCCAGATCCACCTCCTATTTACGAAAATCCAAACTTGATTCGAAAAATCCTCCGTCAAGAAAGCTCGGCGACTCCCTTGGTTAAATCTCATTCATGTCCTGCAATTTTTGAGTATCTTGAAGAACTTGACTTTGACGAGAAATTTGAATTGTCGTTGTTTAAAACTCAATCCAAAAGTGCACTTGATTCTCTCGTTCCAAATCCTGACTTTGCTGCAGCTCTTAAAGTTGAAAAACATAATAAATTAATTGAAAATTTTATCTTGAGGCACCTTCAGAGTGACATTCAGGTTGCAAATCTTGCTGATTTCCTAGAAGCTGCATCTGCGAATATTGGATCTACTGTCACGGCTTCCGCTTCGAAAAATCCCACTGAACCGCCTTTCATTCCCACCATTCCTGTGCAACCTATAATTACTTATTCAGAATCTATAGCTAATTCCCCTCCTTCATCCCACATCACTTCTCCTCCACATACACCTCCTCATACTCCTCATACTTCAGTTACATCTACTCCACCAACTACTCCCAGACCAAATTCGCCTAGAGCAATGGCTGCTCGGTTTGCTCCTCTCGCTCTTCCTCAAGATTTGCATGATATGCCCGCGGATTATCAGAGTAAGATTCCTTTATTTGATGGCACTCCTCAAAGTGTGTCTGCTCAGCAGCACATAGACAAAATGGCAAATTTTTGTGATTTATATGAGATTGATGAGGAGGATGTAACTATGCGGTTGTTTGTGCAAACATTCGGAGGAGAGGTAAGAAAATGGTTCAGAGGCTTGGGAGCCAGAAGTATACCTACGTTGGCTGAACTTCAGAGACAGTTTCTAGATCGTTGGGAACTCAGAAAGGATCCGCTTCAGATTAATGCCGAGTACAATAATATCAAACGCAATCATGGTGAGTCTGTCCAAGACTACATTATCAAGTTCAATACAGTTTATAATGCTATTCCGGATGATTTAAGACCATCTAGAAAATCAGCTCTTCTCAAATTCCCGGATGGTTTTGATCCAGAGATGGCTTATTCATTACGGGATAGAGATCCACCTACTTTAGAAGATATGCAAAAGATTGCTGTTAATGTTGAGGCGAATCTGAATGATAAGAGAGCACGGTTGAAGGCAGAGAAAAGAGTGACTATAAAGGAAGAATCTACATTAGAACCGCCTTGGCTTTGTGAGATGGAAAAAATGTTCAAAAGAATAAACCTTGACAAATCAGAACCGCAGATTCGTAATCCAAATTACCGTGGCCAACAACAACCTCAGTTCAGAATTAAGCAGCGTGAACCAAGAGTACAAGAGCCATCAGCCCAGCAACCGATCAAGACTCCTCTTTTGCAGAATTTTGTGAGTCAAGATTCAGATGAAGATGCTGATGTAGTAGGGGACCAAAATCACTTCTTTACTCCTGATGATCTACCCATTTACATCACTAAAGAAGAAGAGTATGGAGAAAGTTCAGGTGCCCAGCAAGATGAAGATTTTATCTTAGCTAATGATGCAGATTTAGATGATTACCAAAGAGGATATTTGAATGCCTTGTCCACTCAACAGAAGTAGTATTCATTAAGAAACCGAGATGTGCCTATCAATTCGATTCAGAAAAGAAAAGAAGCTACAACACCAAAGATGGATTCACCAATACCACAGAAGAACGGAAAGGAGACAATTGATTCCACAACTAGCAAGATATCAGCAGCAGAAAGGAAAAATCAGGAAAATATAATCAAAGATAGGAGAGAAGTTCTGGTCAAAGAAGTCGACAAAGTTTCAGCATTTAGTTTGGAAAATGAAATTTCCAAATTAAAAGTATCTATTCCTTTGACTGAAATCATGAAAAACAGCAGCTACCGAGGTCAAGTCTCTAAAATTCTGAATTTTGATCCCATGTTTGACACGGTGAACGTTGAAGATGATCAGCCAGAATTGATATCTGGGCCAGCATTGGATGGTGAGTCCCCTGATAGTGATGTTCCTCGCTTTTATATCAGTTTGAGATTGCATGAATATGTTTTGCACAATGCTATGTTCGATTCGGGTGCTTCGCACAATTTGATGCCAAAGGCGATCATGGAGAAGCTGGGGTTAGACATTACAAGGAAATATCATGATTTGTATTCATTTGATTCCAGTCGTGTAAGATGTATCGGGCTCATCAAAGATTTGGTTGTTAGCTTAGACCAAGTCCCAGCGAAGAATGTCTTGATGGATGTGGTTGTGGCGGACATTCCTCCACGGTTTGGTATGCTACTTTAAAGATCTTGGGGGGCTAAGTTGAAGGGTACTCTACAGTTAGACTTTTCTTATGCTACAATTCCAGTCTTCGGTCAAATGAGAAAACTATATCGAGATCAAAAGATGAAATACATGATAACCAGCAAACAGAAGCCAATCAATCATCCTGTAAATTATGTACATACAGATTTGGAGTCATTTGTTTTATTTGTTGATAGTTTTAATGATCTAGATAGTCAATTAGTTCAGGTGGAAGATATACCAGAGATCACTGAAAATTTCAGAGAAGTTCTGCAAAAGGAAAGAGGAGAAAAGCCAGCTACTATGGAGCAATCAGCTGAAGATAAGGGGCAACAAACAGAAAAAATAGAGCTAACACAATTTCAACACTTGGAAGAAGATGAGGATGGTCTTTGGACCATGGATTTTGATGGCGCAGTAGGTAGTGAGGGTGCTGGTATTGGTGTGTGGATTCGAAGTCCCTTTTCCGCTCAAGACAAAGTTCCAAGCAAGGTGAGAGTGTGTTCTTATAAACTAGCATTTGATTGTTCAAATAATGAGGCAGAATATGAGGCTCTCATTGCTGACCTTAAGATTCTTAGAAAGCTGAAAGCGAAGAAGATTGCAGTCTATGGCGATTCCGAGTTGGTGATAAAGCAAGTTAAGGGTGAGTTTCAGGCCAGGCATCCTCGTATGAG
Source organism: Pinus tabuliformis (assembly GCA_031772625.1). Classification (NCBI taxonomy): domain Eukaryota; kingdom Viridiplantae; phylum Streptophyta; class Pinopsida; order Pinales; family Pinaceae; genus Pinus; species Pinus tabuliformis. The sequence goes on along the minus strand of CM062804.1, from coordinate 562,636,231 downwards.
GGCATATCGAAATGCAGTCTTAGATATTTTGAAGTTATTTTCTGATCATACCTTGACATGTGTGCCTCGCATACAAAATGGTGTTGCTGATGGACTTGCTAAGGCAGCAAGCAATTTAAAAATTCCGATGAATTCTAGCAACAAGTTTGAGATTCATGTGAAACATCATCCCACCATCCCAGACAATCAGCGATGCTGGCAAGTCTTTCAAGATGATGAGGAGATCAATCAGTTTCTGCAAAATAAGGGTAAGTTCAAAGATACCTCAATAGATACTGAACATGATGATGGTAGTGATAATATACAAGTAAATCAAATGGACGTGCTGCAACTTAAAGATAACATTATTCCTAAGGGATTGATTCCTTTAGAGGAGCTATTTGACCAAGATGATGTGGCCCGCAAACCGACATTAAGACCGACTGAAAAAGGTGTTGAAGAGGTCAACATTGGGACAGCTGAGAATCCCAAGCGAGTAAAGCTATCAAAGTCATTGTTACCAAAGGTGAAAGCAGACTATATGAAATTGTTTTCTTTATTTTCTGATGTTTTTGCATGGGATTACTCAGATCTAAAAACATATGACACAAATATCATTCAGCATACTATTCCTATTAAGCCAAATCAGAAGCCTTTTCGACAAAATTTGAGAAGAATCAATCCGAAGCTGCTGCCATCAATTGAAAAAGAGGTAAACATATTGTATAAGTCAGGAATCATTGTGCCTATCCGATTTTCAGATTGGATATCAAACTTGGTACCAGCAAGGAAGAAAACAGGTGAGATCCGTTTATGTATTGACTTCAGAAATTTGAATAAGGTGTCCTTAAAAGACAATTATCCGCTGCCCAAAATGGACCATATATTGCAGCGAGTAGTTGGAGCATCAAGGATGTCACTACTCGATGGCTATTCAGGATACAATCAGATTTTAGTACATGAAGATGACCGTGACAAGACAGCATTCACCACTCCATGGGGAACATTTCATTATGCAAAGATGCCGTTCGGCTTGAAAAATGCAGGAGCCACCTTTCAACGCGCAATGGACATGGCTTTCGCCAATGAGAAAGATGTATTTTTAGTTGTTTATCTTGATGACTTACCATGTTTTCAAATTCTGATGAGGAGCATTTGTATCATTTGAAAATTGTTTTCCAAAAATGCAGAAAATATGGCATTTTTCTGAATCCGAAAAAGAGTCTTTTCGCCATGGATGAGGGCAAACTTCTTGGCCACATCATATCTAAAGACGGTATCCGTATTGACCCTGCACGTGTTGAAGCCATTCAGCAAATTGAACAGCCCCGAAACAAGAAAGAAATACAGTCCTTCAATGGTAAACTGAATTTTCTGCGTCGCTTCATTCCAAATCTAGCAGAGCATCTTAGAGAAATCACGAGCATGCTAAAAAAGGACAGTCAGGTAAAGTGGACCGAAGAGGCGTTGAAATCATTTAATTTAGTGAAGTTAGCTCTTTCTTCAGCTCCTATTTTGATCAGCCCAGACTACACTCAGGATTTTATTTTGTTCTCATTTGCTTCTGAGCACACTTTGGCAACTATATTAATGCAGAAGAGGGAAGGTGTTGAAAAGCCCATTGCTTTTTTCAGTCGGATTATAAGAGATGGAGCATTGAAATATAACATCATTGAGAAGCAAGCACTTGCGCTTGTAAAGGCCTTGAAAGATTTCCGTGTGTATATATTGCATTCCCATATTCTAGCTTATGTTCCTAACGCAGCAGTTAAAGATATTCTAGTACAGACAGATCCAGAAGGCAGGCGGGGTAAGTGGATTGCTGCGTTGTTAGAGTATGATGTGGAGCTTAAACCAACCAAGATGATCAAAGGTCAAGGACTCGCCAAGTTAATGGCTGAAACGAATTTGCAAGTTCTAGACATAAATTTGATTGCTGCCATGTCTGATGAAGATGAGGAGAATTCATCCGTTCAGGTATCTGAAATGTTTCTTTCTTCTCCTTGGTATGCTGACATTTTATATGTACTTCAGCATTTGTCTTCACCTCCCGGAATGCCTAGAAACAAAAGTAGAACATTGAAATTGAAAGCTGCAAAATTTTGCATACTAAATTCTGCATTGTATTGGAAAGATCCTGGTGGAATGTTATTGAATTGTTTGGTAGAGGAGGAAGCCAAAAGAGTTGTGGAAGACTTTCATAGAGGTGACTGTGGAGGCCATCTGTTTTGGAAAACCACAGCGAACAAGATTCTAAGGGAAGGTTATTATTGGCCTTCATTATTTTCAGATGTATATAAGGCTGTTAAGAATTGTCATGAATGCCAAATTTTCGAAGGGAAGCAAAAACTACAGCCTTTGCCTCTCAAACCAATTGAAGTCAGCGCACCTTTTCAGCAGTGGGGATTGGATTTCATCGGGGAAATTCATCCGGCATCATCAGGACAGCATCGATGGATATTGACAGCCACAGACTACTTCACAAAATGGATTGAAGCAATTCCTACTCGACAAGCCACGGATGCGGTAATTATCTCTTTTATTGAAACCAATATTTTGTCACGTTTTGGATTCCCAAGTAAGTTAATCACAGATAATGCAGCAGCATTTAAGTCAAAAAGGATGGTTGAGTTTTGTTATAAGTACAATATTAGCTTGGGACATTCAACCGCATACCATCCTCAAGGAAATGGATTGGCGGAGTCATCTAATAAATCTTTGGTCAATATCATTAAGAAATTGTTGGAAATCAGTAAAAAGGGCTGGCACAAGAAGTTGATAAATGCACTATGGGCTGATAGGGTGAGTCAGAAAAGTCTATTGGCATGTCTCCTTTCAAGTTGGTGTATGGAACAGACACGGTTTTTCCAACTTCGCTTGCTGCCCCAGTAGTCAAATTGCTTCAAGAAGCGGGTAGTGAGGAAGATCCTATGCAGAGAAGGATTAATCAGATGATTCATTTACAGCAGACACGGGAGGAGGTATTTCAAAACACTTGCAAGTTGCAGGAGCGCATCAAAAAGATTTATGACCGGAAAGCAAAGGCGGACACATTTCAGCTAGATGAAGTAGTTTTGAGATGGGATTCTCGACATGAAGATAAGGGAAAGCATGGTAAATTTGAAAATTTATGGAAGGGTCCTTACAAGATTACAGCATATTGTGGCCAAAACGCTTTCCTCCTCAAAGAAATGAATGGATATGAATGTCCTGGAGGGCCGATTAATGGTCGGCTGTTAAAGAGATACTACTTCTGAGTATTTTCTGCTCATTTCATCATCATTGTACATATCATTTTACTTTTATTCTATTGCACATGTAAACTAATTTATCATCTTTAGTCTGGGGCCCGAGGTGAAGGCTATAATTCTGAAAATGAAATTTAGTTAGTCTAAGTTTGTCAAGTCAGTTTCTAAATCTTTTAGTTTTGAGTCTAGTTTGGTCAAAGCGGTTTTTGGTTTTTCAGTCAAATTTTCAAGTTTTTGTGTCGGAAATAATGACTCCATCACCCAATGGATGAAGGCATTGTCTAGCTCTTACAGAGATCTGCGGTTCCTGGCATCTCCAAGGAGCTACCATCCCCATTGGAGCTAATGTTAGAGTCGGTTAGTTATCCCTCCATCAGAGATCAAAGCTCTTTTGCATTTCATGATTAGGTGTCCCATCGGTTTTGATCAATTGCATTTCGTTAGGCATGCCATAACTCTGATGGAGTGGGTTGTGTCACTCATTTCCCTCATGCTCGGCACCGCTGGTTCAGGCCTGTTTATTAAAATAAGTCTTCAAAGGTCATTTACAATCATGTTTTAAATTTTGAGGTCTTAGGTCTAGGGTTGAGTCAATTTTGTCTTGAAAAGTCTTAGAAGACCAGCAGGCCAGAGGGATGTCTTTGATAGATCATCACTTCAATAATTTTCATCATTGTACAGCTGAATTAGGACTTCTCTTCAAAACTCTGTTTTGAAGATAAGTCGCCACCTTATTTTTGAAAAAATTGTCAAAATTTTCAGTTCTTCAATCGTTCAAGTGCAGCCTTGGTCTCCTTTGCCAGAGCATATCAGAGCTATCCCTGCAAAAAATTATCAGTGAAAATCATTATTTCAACCAATTTTAAAGGGGAAACCAAAAAGGTCAATGCCTATTAATTTTCAAAAAGTGTCAACAACCAAACATAAGAAAATGGGTTCGGGGTTAAGCAAAAAATCAACAAGGAGTCTACATGAAGATATTTCTCCTCATTTGCAACCCATTCCACATTCCAAGAGCAAAGAGCATTGTTCTAAGGCGATTTTGTGAGTTTGTGGGCAAATCGGGCCGTTTCCAGGGCGCGCTACGCATCAGGTTGGGCGCGCTACGCACCAGTGGCGCGCTACACATCAGGCCACAATTTTCAGTGCAATTTTACACGGGTGAGGCGCATCAAGAGCACGCGGCGCGTTGGGTGAGGCGCGCTACGCATTGGAGTTTATGCCCAGAACTTTGCCTGAAACACACTCAAACACCTCTTCTCATGCATCAAATCACAGGTAGGCTTTTATCCACGGCTCATTCTTGGTTTTGAAAGATTTATGTAAAGAAATTATGCTATATTTGCCATGAAAAACCAAGTGTAAAAGCCCTCATTTTCCATTAGTTTGTTGTGAGGATTTAAATGCCAAGATTGCTGTAGGGTTTTCAAACATAAATGTTGCCAAGGTTTTCCCATTTCTTGTGTTTCCCACCCCCTATATTCACCAATATTTTCCCCAATAATTCCTCATAAAACCCTATACTATTCTCCCTCTAATCCTAACCCCTCCCTTCTACTACAAACATAGTTTTCCTACCCTACCTCATCCCAAACCCTAAAACTTAAAGATTTTCATGTCCCTTCCCTTCCCTAAATTCCTTGTTTTATTTCCATTGTCCCCATTTCCCTAATGTTTCCCCTTTCCTAACAATTCCCTTGTATATTTGTGTCCCCTTGGTCACAGCATTTTGAGAAAAAGAAAAAGTCTACAGTCAATTTTGCACACAGTTGTATATCAGCATATATATATTCGAGCTACCTTGTTTTTAAAGAACATGTCAGAGACCGAGTCAGCTTATGAGCAGGATTATGATAGTGATTCTACACCAGAGGTAAGTGTGCCAAGGAGGTATCACAAAGGTGGAAAAGGTGGTCGGCATGTCAGGGAGGAGCCTACTTCTTTGGCTCAATTGCAAGCTTGTCCACTTGCAATGGACTGTTTTCGGTATCAATCATGTTTTGAATACTATGAGCGGATCTCACAAATCCAGCATCATCGGGAACTAGTCCATTTATTTGTTCTACATTTGCAGGATGGTCATGTAAACCTTGCCGGAGTGAATTTCACCTTGTCACCCGAGATTATTGCTCAGGCCACTGGGATACCAAATGTAGGGGAGGAATGGAGTAAACGCCATCTGTTAGACAGATTTCATTATGAGCCATATATTAAGCCCGAATGTGTAAGACACTTGACTGCAGTTTTTCTTTTCAGATTCCTAAGGGATGAGTATGCACCATTGATGAAACTTATCATTCGATATTTCAGTTGCGAGGGCAGATTCTCACGTCTCTATGCGTACCATGTTCGTTTGTTGATGCATTTTACCAGGGTACGTATGATGAACATTCCATTTTTCATGTGTTGCAACATAGAGAGGATGGTGCCTTTAGTACAAAGGAAGAGCCCAGCACATCAGCATAAGAGCATCTATCATTATGCATTGATCAAAATTGTAGTGATGCATCAATTGGCACAGCAGGGCATTACTTGGGAAGATTTCATTTCCCGTGATTACTTTGCACCATTACAGCCACCGCCTAAGATAGTTCATGATGAGGGAGGACCTTCACACCAGCCAGACATTCCCGAGACTGAGCATATAAGTGCTCCTCCATAAGTGACATATCAGCGAGGTCACAGGACATTATTTGCATCTACACGACGAGTACTATCTCCACCCGGGGTGGAAGGGGTCTCGTTGACTTCATCGGCACAGCGAGTGTTATCTCCACCTCGTGTGTAAGGGGCCTTGCTTTCGACAGTAGCACCGTAGGTACAGGATAAGGGCAAGAAGCCCAAGCATGAGGAGGGACCTTCTGGTGAGCCATCCAGGTTTGTTACTATTCATGATGAGACAACTTCAGAATCATAGAAGACCCAATATATTAGGTATCTAGAGCAGCGGAATAAACAGCTTGAGGACCAGCACAGGATCATAGAGCTACAGAACATCCGTGAGAATTGCCAAGCTGCCCAACATAGGCAAATTGAGTTCACCTCTCTAGAGCAACAGGTAAATGAGGATCGAGAGGCTAATCTCGAGAGGGTCAACATCTACTTGGAGGAATGGCTGAAAAGGTCCGATAGAGATCATGCATTATTGAAACACATGGTTATTCATTACAAGGTCCGGAACCTGGTTTACAAGGCGCAAATTAGGAGTCTTAAGGCAAAATTGAGGAAAATGGTCGAGAAGCAAAAATGGCAAAAGGAGCTTGATCGTCTTCGGATTTTGGCCGAAGCCTCTTTGATTGAGAATAGTACTTGATTGGGGACCCCCAGCCCAAATTTCAACAAGTTTGGGGAAAATTTTGTCAATTTTGAAATTTTTGTGTAAAAAACAGGTTTTTGGGCTCAACGCGTAGCGCGCCGCGCGCTACCCTTAAAATTGGGAGGTCCAAATCACGAAAGGTTTGCATTTTTGGATTTTTCATGATTAAATACACCTGCTCAGCCACTGCCAAGGAATTTCATCAAGGTTTGGGTCCCCAAAAGGTCAAAAAACATGCAAAAAATGACCTCACTGCCCCTTTTTGGACACACAGGAAGTAGCCTTGGGAGAATGCACTTTTGGAGGGGAAAATGGACATCAAATTGGAAAATTCCACTTAGGTTGGAAAGTAGACATCCAAGGCTTTCCAAAAAGCCAACCAGAGCTCAATTTGGATGTTGGGAAGTGCCCCAAAAGCAGGTGGAAAGGCGCGCTATGCGTAGGGCTCAGGCGTGCTATGCATCAAGATTTTTTGCACAGTTTTCATCTTCAGCTCAGGAAACGAAGCCAGTTTGACCAGTTTTGACTTGTGATGGGATTTTTCACTCTCCTTGATGTAATTAATGTAACTTTATGTTGACTTGACACTTATTTACCTATTCTAGATGATTCATTCATAAAATAGCAAAAATTTAATGAATGAATTGGTTTCCTAGCTTATAGAGGCAAGTTGTTTTGACTGCCTAGATTGTAGTGCTTTGTTTAGAATTGGTTGAAACAGCTCCTAGGATGATGAGCTCGACCCCTAGAGGCAAGGGAATGTGTTAGCCTGCCTATATTATGTATTTTCTTAGTCATTTTCAGGGTTGGACTCTTGGGAAGAGCTTGAGACACTATTGTACATATTTTATCTGCAATTTTAGCAAAGGATAGACCAGGGATTTGCAGCACTATTTGGGATTCATGTGGCCTTATGTGTTGATGGTGTGTTTCTCTCAGTACTTGTAAGTTGTGTATGTGTACCACTTTCCTTATTTAATCTTCTGCAATTAAACAAATGAAGTGTTAAGGTAGAATCCATAAATTTGCTATGCTCTGCCTTTAAATTTGTTTAATTTTCCATGTTTTCTTCAGTTTAAGGAGAATCCTTGAGACTTCCTTGCTCTCCTTAGCTCCTCACCTGTCAGGACTATTCATTCATTCACTTTAAAGGCATCAAAACAATCACCTATCTTGCCCCAAGTAGACCTCTGCAAAAGCCGTGCCTCATCCCCGCACCAAAAATTGCCTTTCCCTTGAATTCAACAAAACTTCAAAAAATAAATTCCATAATCCTTGTACTTCATACCTAGCCTAAAATTAGTCATCAATTCAGTCATCTCGAGCCTCTTTGATTACCTTTTGCTAAGATTGACCGGAGAGAGCCCTCTCCTGTCCTCGTAGGGCTAGCTACGAGGCTGAGCTTGGTTTGATGTTGCCTCGAGTTTTGCCTTCCTCAGCCTGAGGCAAATTCAATGCTAACAGGATGAAGAACCATCTCGTGTGCTCCTCCTGATCTCCTCTTGCATAAGATCCGACCATAGTCATTCCCAATCCGGTAGTTTCCCCCTTCCATTCATAGAGTCTTGGTAGCTATTCCAACTCTTTGGAAGGCCAAGGAGAGTGAGACTCACCATATCATCATCGGCAGTAGTTATTCCCACACTACCAAGCTCATCTTTGCAGGTGGTGAGCTTTTTCAGATATGTGGAAATAGTATCACCCTTCTCCATCTTGATTCTTCGAAGCTTATCCTTGAGCACCAATTTCCTCTGGTCGCTACTGTTCTGGTAGAGGTCCTTCAATGTCTTCCACATTGAAAATGGAGTATCCTTCCCATGGATACTCAAGACAATATGGTCTCGAACTCCCTCAAGGATGATCCATCTCACCTTCGCCACGCACTTCTTCCACTCAGCCAACTCTTGTGCATTAGTTGAAGCTGGCTTTGGGACTTCTTGATCAATGAGTTCCTTCAAGCCATTGTCTTCTAATACAACCTCCATTCTATCTTTCCATGCTATGTAATTCAAGCTACCTTCTAAGGCATACTCGAGTCTCAAGCCATAGAATGCCATTGGCCAACCTTGAAGTATGATATGAATTCGATTTTCACCTGCAACCCCAAACTTCAAACTTCAAATTCTCTTCTCAGTATACTGTTCACAGCTTTGATACCATGTAGAAAATTTCTACAAATATAGCTCTGATACCATGTAGAATAATTTCTACAAATCCAACTCTGATACCATGTAGAAAATCTGATGTAGGTTAACCCGATAATGTAATATAAATCAAAGCAGAATACTATAACCTATTTCTACTATCGATTTGCAGAAGCTTAAATATCGAGCTGAACAATATAACCAAAAGAAGAAGAATCAATGCATAATACACATGAAAATACTTTGGGGAAAGCCTCAACTAAAATCCCCACACTATTGTATTATCATACAAGGTGGAAATACATAGGAATTATACACAGCTTTAGCTCTCACAGCTAGCCATCTCTCAGTACAATCCTCATAGATGCTCACAACCAATCTTGGCTTCTCTCCAGCCTTCCTCTCTGCCCTCCAAGCTCCTATTTCCTTGCGTTGTTCCTTGTGGATGATTCACCTTCAACCAAGTGGATGATCAAGCCTCCAAAACAACACAATATTCAAGGATGATACCTTGACTGAATGCATGAGTTTTCTTTATAAGAAAACACATGCAAGTGATAGTACATTGTCCTTGAATTTAATCTCAACTGGGTCTTTCTCATAATAGACATGCATGAGTTTCTGATGAGGTAATATTCAGTTAACTAGAGTAGCACTAGTTGAGTGCATGATGCATCAACTAACTGTTAACTCTCTATTAGTTCCTCAAACAGTTTGGAACTAATTTAATTGGACTTAACTCAGTGAACTGAGTTAACTAATTACAACTCAAATATAACTTAATCTTATCTCCTTAATTTAAGGGATAACTCTTGCATGACTTCAGAAAGACTTCTAACTTGAATTTCTCCAACTAATTAATTCAATATAACTTAATTAATTATTTCCAAGTAGTTGTTAAGACTAAATTTGATTTTAATTCACAATTTAATTCAAGGACAAATTAAATTGGAATATTCTTGTTGCCATATTTCAACACTTCCTTAATTTAACATTCCTTACTAGGAAATCTCACAAATCCTTATGACAAAGATTGTAATTTTGTAACTAGTTTTTTCTTTCAAGAAATACAAACCTCTTCTAAAGAGGACTTGATTGTAGTCAATAATTTTCATAAGATGGTTTTTCTTGTATTCACCAATAGTTCTTCTTTTAACTTGGGAAAAGGGAAATTATCCTTTAAAGGGTTGTTGTAAGCTCTTCCCAAACCAACATTAGTTCCTCATTTCATAAGAGGGCATCCAGGCTAATAAAAAAATTATTTTCCTTTGGGAGCTTGGGGATTTTCCCCCTACATCCCATTTCTTCTCCCTTTTGAGGGAAGGTTTCTCCATGCATGGTTTCTTTGATTTTTCTCGTTTTTTTTCTTTGAAGTTAAATCTATAGACTCATGTTTTAGTTTAGTTTGCTAATTTCTCATGCTAGTTTTAATTTTCATGCTAACATGTTCCATCTCATTTATTTCATGCACAATATTTCATTTCACTTCATGCTAATGGTCATCTCATACTAAGTGGTTTATTTTCATGTTAATGTTTCACTTCAAATACTCTCTTATTTTGATTAGCTAGCTAACAAATCTATGTCATGCTCTTTATCTCATTTCATTTTAAGCTTAATTTGTCATTTTACTTTGAGCATTTTTAATTGTAAAACTTACCTCCAAAATAATTTGGTTGTATTAGACGATAGTGACCCTCCAACCCTAATGACTCCTCACTCTAAGACCAGGGCCCATGCGAGGGTGAAGTTTGGGGACCAAAGTTTATTGAAACCTACTCTAGATTAGGATTAATTAAAATAAACCAAGAACACTTCATCGCACTTTAGATGTCTTGCAATTGTGTACTTGAATAGCTTACTTGATTTTATTTGTGAAAGTGGTTTACTACATTGACTTATCATATTTTCTTTTGAGGAAATTTATTTTCAAGTGCATTTATTTTTCAAGTTCCATTTACTTTACAAGTATTGTTTGACCATTTCAAGCACATTACTATCAAGCAATTATCATTCACCTTGAGTGTTTCATTTTCATACATTTACTCTTCCAATTATTATCTCTTGCTTTGAAGATCATCTTATTCAGCACTGGTCCTTATTTATTACATCTCTTGCAATTGTTTCATCCATTTAATTATTATTGTTTCGTCTCTTGCTTATGGATGGTTATGATGTGCCTATGATTGTGTCATTTATTTGTTAAAGTTATTTACATGCTCTAAAGTGATATATTTCAATTGGTGTAGCTTGTGTGGTGAATTCATATCTTACTCCTAGAACTGGCTTAGTGAAGAACTACTCAACCCTTACCTTCCTTTAGGGTCTATCCCCTTGGCTTCGACTAGGTGTTGGCTTAGTTGGTCCTAACCCAGGTTCAGAGTTAAGTTTTCCAAACAAATCCCTACAATACTAGCCCTTTCAGCATCAACCAGCGGAGCGTGGACTGAAGTCTCACCCGAAGCAATATGGGGGGATACTGGAACCAAGTTTCCACACCCAGAGATGAACATGATTTTGTTTTATGCGCTAAACCTGCCTTCATGTAGATAAATAAGCCTTTAGAGATTATCAATATAACTTCCTTTTACTAGCCTTTAGACCTTCGCGAAGGTCTACGACTATCTTTCACGGACCTTAAATAAGTGAATCAACCACTTATGTGCCTCTGTGATTACTCCTACTTCTGTATTTACCCATATTGGCTTAAGTATTTGATATCTTTAACATGCATTAATATATTCTTCACATAAATAGATATTATTACTTGTGTTCATATAAGAATATAAAACATTCATAATCGTGCATCAACATAGTATTAAATCATAACCGCATTATTCATCATAACATAAATGCATTCATTCATAACAGAACTAAATGTACAAAACACAGATATTTCTGGAATAATCTCTTTATTGGTACTTTAGTTCTACTTACAGACTCAAGACTACCCTGCGCACTTAGCTGCAGGGGTCCACTCACACACAGCTGCAGAGCCTCTCTTCTACTCTAAGACTCTTTGCTCTTTTTGCTAATGCCCATTAAATTCATTCTTCGTTATCTTCTTCTTAACTGAACTGCCTTAGACTCTCTAAGACTCTCTTTTTTATACAATCCCATGGTCCGCAGACCATGGGTAGATCTACTAAAGCCAACGCAACTTACATAAAAGAAGGTAAAAACCCTTTATGACACTTTACTATCTACGCACTCTACGACACAACTTGCAGATACTTTACACTTTACATAATAAAAACTTGGGCTTTCTAGCCCAAAATTGACCCTAGGGGACCCTGTCCCAGCAGGCCCCCAACACAAATATCGGGACTCGCCCCCGGGTCACTCTTTTGGCGTAGAGATCTTACTGCAGAGACCTCCTAGTTCAACATGTTCCACTGCTACCTCAGTCGCGCTCTATGTGGCTACCTGCTTGATCTGCTCCACCAGTTGTTGTGTTGTTGGTCCTGCACTGTGTTCCTTTACCTTCGGTTGTGTCCTTTGTAGGCTTGCCAACTTCTCCTCAATGGTGGCAGAGATAACATAGGCCTCATCCATCCAAGGCCCCAATCTGGCCTTGAGGACCGCCTCTTTCTGTTGCACTGCCTCCACCTGTTCGAGCAACTTCTTTGCCTCATGCAGCTTAGCCAATTGTTGTGATATAGCGACGGTGCGCTCCGTCGCTCTTGCTTCATCATACTGTTGTTGTAATTCGCGAGCTTTTTTGTTCAAAATCTATAGGTTAGGATATTCCTGCAGAGTCGTAATGACCTCCATAGACTGCTCAAAGAGCGCAGTGCAATCTGCCACCACGGCATCTACTGCTACAACTGCATCCTTCACAGCGGCTTCACGTTGTGCTCTGACCTCTGGTGGAGTTGAAGGTTGTGACTTCAACTCAAGCTATGTGATTTCAAGGTTCAGTTCAAACTGAACCTTGGATACTCTGTCTTTGCATCGCACACTCCAACAGCCAACTTCCTAATCTTGGCCTCCAACGGCGCCTCTTCTAATATATGCAGCTCAGGGACTATTATGCATGCCTCAGCCACCATGGCAACAGTTTTCTCATTCTTCTCCTGAACATTCTTCCATGCTTCTAGCGTTGTTGTCTTCTCAACAAAAATTTGTTCGTTGTTGACTTTCTACTCGCTAATCAAGCTCAATGCGTGCTGCTCCCTGGCCCTAATCTCTGCAATCACACTTGCTTGCAGTGTGTGAAGGAATTCACTAGGGAGCATGGCCAAGTTCAGACCAATATTCTTTAAAGCACTAATAGTATCTTTTTCAACATCTGCCTCCATGGTTAGAGCTCCATCAGGCAGCGTGACTGCCCGAAGATCCAAGGATCAAACCAACTCTGCTGCTTGAGTGGTCCCCGACGCCAAACTATTTGATGTCGCGTTGCTCTGCCCTGCACCTACCTGCAGTCTAGTTGTTTGGATCTACAACTCGAGCAGACCCGTATATATATCGACCAGTGCTTTCTTCTACTGCTACTCAAACTGCTGCAGTAGTTCTATTGTCGTGTCCCTTACCTTATCTCCAATATCGTCCAAGTCATCCTCCGTCAAGGTGATTGGATCTAGCGACAATTTGGAGGCTTTGGTATTCTTTTGTTGTCCCTCCTTTTCCCATTCCCTATGTCACTTTATGCAAAAATGAGTGCTCTCCTGATCTGCACCACCCTGGTCTGACTGTTCTTCTTCCTCCGTTTCGGGCGAAGGAGATTTCCAACCTCTGTCAGAGTCGTGCTCTTCCTGCTCTACTTGTTCCTTCACAGCATGCTCACTTCTGCTCAAGACTTCTCCTCGGTCTCCTTATTCCTCTTTTCTACCAATTTTTGAAACTTAAGTCGGGCTGCTTCCTTTTTCTGCTTTTCCACGGACTTGCTAGTCTCGGTGGCCAAATCTGATGGTGCATCAATTTGCTGGCCAACGCTTGAGTAATTCTGCAATGGCATCATCTGTAGCCAAGTAAGGAAGATCATAGCTCTTCTGATCCAAATCCTTCCACGCTCAGATGTAAACACGGTGGAAGTCCACTTTGAACTCCACAGAGCCAAATAACTACTCAAATATGGTTGGTGACAACCACGGCTTTCGATTTATGGTTGCATGGATGCTTGCCTCCATCAGTACCCAAAAGATTTTTCTTTTGTGAACCTGCACAACATCCTTTGTGGCCCAGAGAGAAGCAAACTTGGCTACTTCTGATAAATCTGTCTCAACTAGAGGAAACTGGTTGTCCTCTGTCACCTCCCACACAACCAACGCAATTGATAATAACAACCATGAATATTGGAAAGTCTTACTTTGGTCCTATTCCTCTCTGCAGTTTGTGAGGAACTCATTGCACAGTCAGTGCACCCAGTTAAATTGTATGCCCTCTGTGCACTGAGCTACCAAAGAGACCACTGGTGCCAGCACTTCATCTGCATGGAACTTTCTCATTACTTTACCAACCAAAATTTGAGTAGCCACTTGCACCACGGGGTCCGTAATACTGGAAATAGAATACCCGCGTGATTTCTTAACAAGTTTGAACTTGTCCTTCATCCTCTCAGCGAGGTCGCGCTCTCCCGTCTTTCTGCCAAATACCTTGGCCAGATTCAGTCCTAAATGAGGCAACAATGTGATCTGATGGATCAGCATATTAGTGATTGGTATCGGCTCACTCAACCACAAGCACCCATCATACACAAGGCACAACAATTGCTTAATGACTGTCAAATTTATAAGGGCACGGTGGTAGTGAGTCACCCATAGCAGGTTCAACAACCCTGCCTTGTTTACCCCGTGAATCCATTCCACCAGCTCCAACGTGGTGACACCAGACTCCTTGTAGAACACTCGCTTCATGAAGGTGGCGGTAGCCAGGTAGGGGAACCGCTCAATGTCACCCAAGTCCCAATATTCAAGCTTCAGATGAGGGATGTGCACCAATCGCGAACCTTTAAAAGTTATATTTTCTGGCAACATGGGTGTGTTTAGGAGGAATTGTCCCTCATCTCGGTCCTTCGGGACCTTCACCTTGCCCTGGCGTAGAGGGATATACTCTGGCAGTTTCTCAATAGGGTATACCCCCTCAATATTAATGTCTTCCATGCCCTCCTCGACCTCTAGATCTACCACTTTGCCTTTCTCCTGTGCTGTTGGATTTTCTTTTCTCTGAGCCTGTTTGGTTGCATGCTTCTGTGGTGATTCGCACACCAACAACATCTTCTTCTGTTTATCCTTCTTCGGCTTGGGAACTTCTCTCGTCGGCGTAGGCTTCGGCCTATGCAACCTCAGTGCCTTAGGCACTGCTGCAAGAACCTCCATACTCACAACCTCAGGGACAGCTCTCTTAGAGGCAACAACACCCCCAGTACTAGTGATCTTAGCTAGTGCAAACATGAAGTTGCTAATCAGGTTTTGATCAGACTCAGGATACTGATTAGACATGGGGATTGCAAGCAAATTCTCAAAGAGCTCATGCAACAGATAGCACAACTCAGAAATTATCAGAATGCAAAGTGTTTCTCATTGGATGACCATCTATAATTTATAGGCAAATTCAAATTCAACCGTTCCCCCCAAAATCCACTCATAAATGTGAGATTGGCGACAAATTTCCAAAGATTTCACACTTGATTGCAGCCTTAAATGCCTTAAATGTGGCCACCTGCTCCTTTTAACCATCTTCTAGCAGTCAAATCATGAACAGTTATGGTAACGGTCACTTTTTGGCTGCGTTGCATGGTCTCTCCTCCTATAGCACAGCTCCCTTTGCGCTTCTTCTGATACTGTGACACCCTTTTGTTTCATGCATACCCCTTATTGCGCAACTCTACAACCCAAGCAATGTATTTTATAGTCCCGTGCCTCCTTGCAGCTTCCTGGAGCGCTAAGGCTCTGCTACCGTCATATAGTCATCTAGCCAGATCCCTAGCGTATGGCTTCATTCGGCTGCCATTTACCTTTCCGGGAAATGGATCTCCATTCAATTTCACAAGTTGAACTGCTCCACCATTGGTAATCTCCTTGATCACATATGGCCCCAGCCAATGCATCTGAAATTTTCCAGGAAATTTATCAAACTCACTGTCATATAATAAAACTAAATCGCTTACCTTGAAGGTGCACAGTTTGATTTGTCAATCGTGCCATGCTTTTTTGTGCTCCTTCTAAACTTGTTGATGGAATCTAGCCAAGAATTGATCATCCTCCAGCTCTGTCAGTTGTGTGAGCCGCTCTTCTAAGGCTCCACGATCCACCATACTTGTGAATGCCACTATGTGTAGACTAGGCATAATGTATTCCATAGGCATCATAGCCTCTACACCATAGACCAATCTAAACAGTGTCTAACTGGTCAGCTTCTTACAAGTAGTTCTATAGGCCCATAACACAACTGGTACGCGTAAGTCCCAATCATTCCTCTGCGCATTGCAAACCTTTGTGAGTGCATTCTCCAAAATCCTATTAAATGCTTCAACTATCCCGTTGGCTTGAGGATGATATGGCATACTTTTCTGATGATAAACTTGGAATTCTTGTATTAGTGCGCAGATCATTTCATTAAGGAAGTGTGTACCGCGATCACTCATCAAAACCTTTTGGAAACCAAACCTAGTCAGCACATACTCAAACAGAAATTTTGTTGTTGCTGCTCCTATACAGTCCTTTATAGGCTGCACCTTCACCCATCTAGTCAAATACTCGATCGCAGTGATGATATACCGCGTACCCGTCTTCTTTCTGAAGGCTGAATCGGTCCTACAAAATCAATTGCACATTTTTCGAATGGCTGCAATGATACCTACGGATTCAAAGGTAGCTCATCCCTTCGTGATGGTCTATCGATTCTCTAACATGCATCGCATGCCCTACAATATGCTTTGGAATCCTTATGCAAGGTTGGCCACCACAACCCAGCGCATAAAATCTTTTGTGTTGTTGCTTTTCCTGCAAAATGGCCTCCCACAACTCCTCCATGAGCTTCAACTAGGATACTGCTTTGTTCAAAATCAGGCACATAACACTGCGGTATCTCGTCCAATCCCATTTTATACAAATGACCTGCAATAATAGAAAAATATACCGCGTGCACCACCAATTCCTTCTTCTGTTGACTCGTGTATCCTCCTAGAGCCATTACCGTAGTTATGAAGTAGATGATGTCTGAAAAATGATTGTCTTCCATGTGCACCGCAAAGAGCTATGTGTCAGGCAGCCCCTCCTCCAAATTAGTAGGCTCCTCTCTTGTTTCAATGTGCAATAGATGATCTTGTCCTGCATTCAAGTGCCCTGGCTTCATAATTACTTTGAAATCATACTCTTGAAACAACAACAGCCATTTGCATATTTTCCCCCTCAACGCAGGCTCGTTGACCAGGTACCTTAATGTAGAATGGTCTGTATACATCTTAAAATTTCCACCTAGCAAGTAATTCCTAAACTTCTAGAGCATGTACACCATAGCCAACCATTTGTGCTCCATCGTCGAATAGTTCTTTTCAGCCTTAGACAGATTCCTACTTGAAAATTCCATCGGGTGATCCAGCTCTCCTTCACCAACCTGTGTCAGTACTACTCCCAGCGCAATACATGACACATCCACATGCACATGAAATTCCCTCTTCCAATCTGGGAAGACTAGGACCAGTGCGGTGACCATATTTTCTTTTAACACATCCAGGCTCCACTGACATTCCTCATTCCAACAAAATGTAGCATCCTTCTTCAACATCTTTTCCATCGACGTGATAATCTGAGCATAAATCTTGATGGACTTCCGATAATAACCAGTATGACCCAGTGTTGTGCGCAGTTGTTTAACACTTATTGGGGCCTCCAAATTGATTATGTTAAACACACATGGACAGCAAGAGAGATATGAAAGATAAAACATGCAATACAATTTTTATTAACAAATGATTTACATTTATAGTACAATATCTAACCGTTGGGTTTCACATCCCAAGGTCTCTTGGACTGCTTTGGTCTATTCGGCTTCCACACTAACCCATTAAGGATTAGGTGTCCAACATTCCCCCCCTTAATCCGAAGGGTTATGTATGAGTCCAAGAAGAGAGATGTAATACAAAATGTGCAAATATGCATGGCAGCACTAGGCTGAATGTGCTCTATGAAATGTTGGTATAAAGGACGGTGGTTTAAGGATGACCACCAACACTGGAACACTTAGTGCAGTTCCCGGAACTCTTCCAAAACTGGCAAGAAACTGAAGTTTTCTGCTAGAGGAAGTGATCCTATTGTTTTAAAGAGGGAAACCTTCAACCATAAAAGGGAGGTCTCACCCCGCATAAAAGGTAAAACTTCAACCTGAAAAGGGAAGTCTCAACCTGTGATGGTTTAAGGATGACCAACAACTCTGGAATGCTTAACGCAATTCCTGGAACTCTTCCAAATCTGGCAAGAATCTAGTGTCTTCTGCTAGAGGAAGTGTTCTCAATTGTGTTCCTGGAATTCTTCCAAAACTGGCAAGAAGCTGAAGTCTTCTGCTAGAGGAAGTGTCCCATATTGCCAACTGAAGGCATGTTCACGGGCATATTTGTTTCTGGCTACAACTCTGAAACTGATATGGCAGGTTGTGGCTCAGGCTTGCTTGATGTGGCTTTGAAGCTTGTAGATGACCATCATTCCCCCCCCTGTCAGATACAAGGTGAGAAGATGGAGAAAACTCAACTCCAAGACTGTTCAATACTCTGGAACAAGTTCTGACATGTGTTTGAAATATCTTCTTGGTTGTTGATGCCCATTGCCAAGAAGCGATCCATCCAAGATGAATCTTTGTTCTTGCAGGACGTTTGTTTCTGAAGCATCTGTGTGAAGAATGACTGGTTTTATGACAGTGCTTACATGGATGAAGATCAAAACAGTGATCTTTCAAATGGCCAACTCAGTCACAGTGTTGGCATTTCACGATCTGTTGTTGTTGTTGTTGTTGCTGCTGTGGAAGAGGGGCAGAGTCTGGAACAGCTGAAGCTGAACTGTCATGAGGAGCAGGTGAATTGTCATGAATAAATCCAGCACTCTGAAACTGAATGGGCTTGGAGTAGTCTGGAATATGAAAGGACAAGTCCTTGTCATATCCAAGACCAGTTCTGTGCTTGTTGTGGACAAGTTGTTCCCAAGGTCTGATGATGGGCTTGGGAAGTGCAGACTGAGTTTCTGCATCTGCATGTACAATTGCTGCTTTATTTGAATGAACTGTAACATTATTGACTTGCTGCTGATGGGTGGTTGTCTCAATGTTCTGAAAAAAAACAGGTTCAGAATGATATCTATGTAGATCTTCTTGCTGTAGCTTTGTCTCCAGCTGCAAAAACTCAATATTTTCCTGTACATTATGCAGGCATGTCTGAATGTCATAGAGAGTGTCTTTCCTGATTTGCACTGTGTTTTCAGCAGTTGATACGATTAGAGTTCTCAATAACTCCAATAATCGATGAATTTTTGTCATTATTTAAACAACTCAAGTCAACAAATGATCACAAATGTACTTGTAAAGGCAAATTGATAATAATGCAATATTCTTCAAAATTAAATGTGCCCGATGATAAGAGGGAAATCTACTCAATTGATAATCCTTTGCTAGAAATAAATATTTCCTTGAAAATTGATTCTCCTTTATGTCCGGTTGTCAAATAAATTCCTCTATTGTATGCCAACAAACAATAAGTACATTGGAAGAGTTCAAGCTGTCAATACAGTTCAGATAATGTTCATTTGTCCATTGTCTCAAATAATCACCTTATTCTACCAGCTTCAAGCTATCCCATCCTCTTTCACTAATGTTGGAAACTTGACTCCTCCGACTGCTAATAACAAATCGATGGGATGGCTACCAAAAGACTAACTTCCAGCAATCTAAAAAATGGTTGTTATTGTAAATAACTTTAGAAAGAAGAGCAGGTTTGCTCCATTTGAAGTTGAGCAAAACAAAATATAGTGCTAATAAACTTCCATCTAATAAACTTCATAACTATTTCAATGAAGGTTGTAGTCATTGTACACAACAGCAATCATACAACGCTAATAAACTTCATAATATACATCTAAAACTTCGATGCATAATGGTTGTCATGCGGACACACTCGTTCGGAAGTTTGGTATGCGCGAAGGTCGGGGTTTCGAGTCTGACGAGGGCAATTATGTTCCTTTGAAGAATTACTTGGACGCTCAGTACTTCGGAGAGATTGGAATTGGAACTCCAGCTCAGACTTTTACGGTCATATTTGATACCGGCAGCTCAAATCTTAGGGTGCCGCCTTCCAAATGTTACTTCTCGTTGGCTTGTTATTTCCATTCAAGGCATCTGAGTCAAGCACCTTGTTGTGAAAGACCAGGTCCTCAGTATTCTCTTGTTCAGACCACTCCAAAAATCAGGGCGAGAGAAATATAGTCTACTGGAAGTACTCCGACGTTCATAAAATTTTAGCTATGGCAACCAAAACCGTTGGTGCAGCTTCCCGTTGTATGAGAAGCATCCTTACTTGTGTGTGCTCATATTTAGCGTGATCTGATACCTCCGACATGTATCCAGCATCAAGCACAAACTAGCTACATGGTACTTTACTAGCCCAAACATTGTCCAATCATCAAAGCATACCTCCAAAAACTTGTGAATGAACACTTTGAACGCCGTAATGACTGCGCACAAAAATATTGCTGGAGCACTCTTAAGTCCAAAAGGCATTACAGTATACTGAAAACATCCCCACTTAGTTGGGAAGGATGTCTTACTCCTGTCTTCCGATGCGATCTTTATCTGATGGTATCCAGAGAACCCATTAGTGAATGAATAGGCCTCCTTCCTGCTAACACTATCCAGCACCTCATCTGTGAACGGAGTTTGAAAGGGATCATTAATGCAAGCATCATTCAGTTTCTTGAGATCTACACAGATTCTTATCTCATCCTTTTGCTTCTTTTCCTAAACTACCATAGGACTTACCTAAACGGACTCCTCCACTGGTTCAATGATTCCCACTGCCAACATTTTTTCCAACTCCAAGTGGACCTTTTCCTTTTACTTAGGGTTAAGGTGGTATGAGCTCTACTTCATAGACTTTGTGTATGGTTTCAATGTTATCTTTGTCACTCCTAAATCTCCTAGTATCCCCTTCAAGTCTGAAAACTTTGTAGGGAACAAATATTGGTACTCACAGAGCAACTCAATGACATTATCCACTATAGCATCATCCCAGTAGTCCCCTATCTTCACAAACTTCGACTCTGCCTCCATTCCAATATTCACTTGCCTAGTTTTCAGTGGCACGGTGATATTTGGATTCTCTATCTGTGGCCCCTCAACTTCGTGGTGACCTTCTGCCTATGGGATGTTAATTTTCCTTGGATCCTCCTCTTCTTCTTCAGCAGTCACATTGTAGCACTCCAACGCATGGCGCATCTAGGTGGTCCAATCTCTTTGAATCAAATCCAAGGGATCCTGCGGGATTTTTAAGATCGCCACCTTAACCTCCTGCAACACTTCATCAATGTATTCAAATCCATCCTCAAAGTTGAATGTCATCAAGAATACCTATCTCAAAATATCCCATTCGTCTGTGCCATGGTGGAGCTCTATTTCCGAGTACCAATTCGTTGGTATTACATCCAAAGTGTGACAGAACATATGTACCCACTCCAGTTGCGGTTTTGCTCCATAAGCATCAATCCATTTTGCTAAGTGATCGTGTGGATCACTCCTCCCATTGTATTTCTTTGTCAATCACACCTTCAGGCAACCAAACCACACCCTCATCATTCTTTTGTATTCGTGCCATCCATCAAAATTATCTTTATGCGTACCCCTCCATCTTGCGGCCGTAGCACGCAATGCCAATCCAAGGCTTGGAAGTGATGCTTCTCTAGTACTTCCCTTTCAAATGCATCCAAAATTTGTCTACGTTAGTTAAACCATCATAATAAGGCAAACTCCTTACCTCTAATGATACATAGCGCAGTGACTTAGTCATCATATTACAACGCAGTGTAGATACTTCGTGCAACCTATTTTGCCAGTGTTCCAACTCCTCATCCAAATCCAATGTACAGGAACTTTTGGGGTCCCATGCAATGCGTCCATATGCTATCAGATTCACCCAATCTTGGTCTCGCACTGTTATTTTGTAGATTTTTTCTAAATCATCATTAATTTCATAATCATGGACCGGTTCAGTATAGCGCGGTCCTTCTGCACAGTCCAAAGGTACTACTACGCGGAGTGATTTCCTCACAAATGACATTGTTCGCTTCTTCAAATTGATCACCCCATTCATGTCAATAGCCCAGTAGATCCCAAGGAGAGCGGGGTAGGGACTGTTGTCATCGAAAATCTCTATCACTTTGAAATCAGCCAACACACTCGTGCCTTCAATATCTATTGTCACTCCCTACAATCTTCCCATGGGGATAATGTTTTGTTGATTTTCCATCCTCAATTGAATAGGAGACCACTATAGTGCATGTCTCCCCATTCTCTCCCACGTTTGTTTCGTCAAAACATTCGCATCTGACCCAAGATCCAGAATAACTTGGTCCATTTCATACTAACCTATTTGCACAATGAGCCTCATTTCATGTTGTTTTCTTGCCTTACGCTTACCAATTTTCCTGACCACACGCGGTCCCTCATTCTCCTTACCAACACATTTATTGATCAACTCCTGTAATCCTTTCACGGCCTTGCTATCATGTAGAAGCTTCATACAAGTCTGCAAAAAGGTAGTAAGCATGGATGGGTCTATTTCGTCAGACTGCTTATTCTGACTTCCTAAGGTAGAAGCCTTAGCGAAGCTTTTCTTTGCTTCCATGAAGGTTTCCTTCGTGTGCTCTAAATCAAAGCCAACCTCATTTTCTGGAGTTTTGCGAATGCATTCACTTTCTTCAGGCTGCTTTCCCTTATCCTCGCTAGTCTTTATTCCACTTTGCAGCATGATATTCACATTAGGATCCTCTTCGCAAGGTTCAACCCTCATCATCTACAAGTTCTAGGTAGGTTGTTGTGACTGCGCCCCCTTTTCGTGCATCTTAGCTATTAAGACAGGGTAGTCCTCTATCACATCGTCAAACTGAGTACAGTATCGGCATGACAGGCATGTCGGGTTCATAAATTCTTGTGCATAGTGTCCTAGCCCTCCACAATTGTAGCAAATAACTTGTCCCCGACCTCTCACAGGTCCTCCTCAGCCTTAGCCTCATTTGTGCCCCTGATATCCTCCTTGCGCTACCCGAGAACCTTGATCTAGAGTCCGCGTTTCTGTCTGCATCCGATACATGGGCATTCTTTCCATCATTAACTCATAACTACGGCAATTGCGCTCATCGTGACCTACTGATTTGCAGAAGTTGCAGAAGAGTTGTTGCATTGTTTATACAAATTTCTGCAGCAAGTGACAATTGTCTGTCACATGTTTTCCAACTCCCTGATAGATAGCACACCACAACGTGGGCCCTGTACTTGGCCCTACTTGAGTTTCCAGCCTCAGAGGCATTGTCCCTCCTCCTACAACATAATTCGCTAAGGCAGGGCAATGATCTTTATCATGCCCTTGACCCTTACATTTCAAACACCAAACTTCTTCGCGCACCTCGGGCCGAGCCGCTCTGTCTTTCTTCAAACTTTGGAATTCTAGGCAAACATTTTGCAACTCCACATGAATCTGTTGAACTCACAAAGCAGCATCTTGAATTGATGTCTCATGCAATCTCATCACAATCTCAAGGCTTCTGCATGGGTCCTAATATTTTGCTATGACAAAGCAACCCTTAGATGAGGCAAGAGCCATTCGCGGTGTTGCCCATCCATAAGATTCATGTTAGCTTTGTGGATCTTTCATTTCAATCTCTGATCCAGCTCCTAGGGTGTCTCTCCAGGCTTCATCATAATTTCCTTGAATCCCATGATTGATTGTGCTTCAGACTTGGACCTGTTGAATTCCTTATTCAGTGTAGTTTGAATGTCTACCAACATAGTTGTCGGTTATCAGTGCAGTACTTAATGTACCACGTTAGCGCGTGATCCTATAAAGAAGTAACCAATGTTTCTTTCTTCATCTGATCATCTGTAATGTTCTCGGCTTGCGACACAGCCTTTACAACGAACCAAAACCAGTCCAAGTCCTCATTTCCCAAGCCCTTGAAAACAGGAAACTTCACTTTATTCGCCATATTGAACGGTGGTAGAGGTGGTGGCGGTGTGGGAAAAGGTGTACGTAGCGGAGGTGAAGATGAAGGTGGTGTGGGTGGATGGGGAATACGTGAAACCCTTACCTTATTAACTGAATAGTGCTCTGCAATGAAGCCTATGTTGTTCCTTCGTTGTCACTCAGAGGAGGCTCAATTAGCGGGTTATATTCAGGACCTGTTCTCCTTCTATCCCTGGATAAATTTGCACTTCGCATAGCTCCAAACATAAAGGTAATTGCATAACCTTCTTTTCACGCGAGCATTTTAATCCAAGTATTCAAAGATCTCAAATACTTACTTGGCAGTCCTTTGAAGAAGCGTCGCTCTGCTTCGATGTAGCTAACCGAGATATTGACCACAAACTCTGTCACAAATACTCCTAAGACATGATCAAGCCAGTGATCAACAGTGCACATGATCTTATCTTCAGAGGCTTCCAATCTTCGCACTAGCTCTGGATTCCACCCTATTGGACCATTAAGCCTCCACCTTCCTTGGTCATCTACCAATTTAGAGATCCACCCATATAGCTTGATCAGGAAGGAACAGAAGAAAATTTTGTGTATCTTGGTGTACAGATAACTATCGAACCACTATTCTTTCGTCAATTATGGTTTTTTGTTTTCTTGTGCCACGAATTCGTGGATCTTTCTATCCAACCACTCCTCAATTTCTTTTTTAGTTGGATTCTAGTGACGCGACATCACACATCTCTTTATGCAAATCTTGGTCCCAGCAACGGAACCATCTGTTAGCTTAGTGGGTCCTGACCCAGGTTTAGAGTTAAGTTTGCCAAAAAAATCCCTACACTACTGACCCTTTCGGCATCAACCCACAGAATGCAGACTGAAGTCTCACCCAAAGAAGTATGTGGGGATGGTGGAACCAACTTTTCGTGCCCAGAGATGAGCGTGATGTTGTTTTAACTTTGTTTTACCAACCTTTAGACCTTCACGAAGGTCTATGACTATCTATCGTAGACCTTAAACAGACGAATCAACCACTTACGCGCCACTGTGATTACTCCTACTTCTGTATTTACCGAGATCAGCTTAAGTATTTGATAGCTTTAACATGCATTAAGATATTCTTCACAGAAATAGATATTATTACTTATGTTCTTATAACAATATAAAACATGCAGAATCGTGCACCAACACAGTATTAAATCATAACCCCATTATTCATCATAACATAAATGCATTCATTCATAACAAAAGTAAATGGATAAAACATAGATATTTCTGGAATAATCTCTTTATTGATACTTTAGTTATGCTTACAAGCTCAAGACTACCCTCCGCACTCAGTTGCAGGGGTCCGCACACTCCTCTATGGACTCTACTCTAGGCCTTTGCGCACATAGCTACAGAGCCTCTCTTCTACTCTAAGACTCTTCGCTCTTTTTACTAATGACCCATTAAATTCATTCTTCGCTATCTTCTTCTTAACTGAACTGCCTTAGACTCTCTAAGACTCTCCTTTTTATACAATCCCATGGTCCGATAGATCTACTAAAGCCAACGCAACTTACATAAAGGAAGGGAAAAACCTTTTATGAAACTTTACTATCTACGTGCTCCGTGACCACAACTCGTAGAGACTTTACATTTTACATAACAAAAACTTGGGCTTTTGCACCAAAATTTACCCTAGGGGACCCTGCCCAACACTAGGAGCGAACCTAGATAGAGGAGTTGGGAATTGGGTGACAACTCCAACTCACAACTTGGCCCCCAAGGCCACACCAAGTGGAGTTAGGTATTTTCTCCACACTAACCTTAGTTGTGGATTTAGCCAAAAACATGCATCATAATAGTATCAAAAACTCAAATAACTTTTAACTTCACATGTAGGAGAACCATCTAACATATGGCTTGATAGAGGATGGTGTTTCTTTCTTAGGTACTTCTTAGGCATATAGAGGGTACTACTGCTCTCTTAGGTACCCATGTGACATCCATGACGCTTGTTGTCATCAATGAAAATACTATGTGCAATAATCTCCCCCTTTATCATTGACAGCAACAATATTAGACATTGATGGTCATTTGATGTCAAACAAATCAATAATTCCTCTTGTGAAAGTGTAATCTCTTCATGTAAGTCATAGTTTTAAAAACCAGAATCAGGTATTGAATTGGTCGCCTATCTAACTGTGATTCAAATTGGAACCAAATCAAACCAATTCAATAAAACTAAATTGAGAAAAATAAATAAATTATTTATTTCTTTAATGAAAAAAATTATTTTTAAGATTCCAAACCATTAGAGATAAAATATGGAAATTATTCGCATCATATATACCATGTAAGGGTGCATATATCAAAATGACACCAAGTGCAATACATATCAATGATATCATCAACAAAATATATAACCAATGAGGCTCTAAATGGCCTCTAGAGTCCAAAAAAAATGCTAAAACTCAAGCTACTAGGGCACTAGCCTACTACAAAGTACAAACTCAAAGTACAAATCATTGATCAACATGATCACTCATCAAAATCATCACCACTACTAGACATGGGATCATTGGTAGGAGCTACATAAACATCATCTGGCTCAGTGTTTGAGGACTCCTCGCACTCCTCTCCAATCTCAATAGTAGTATTATGCCTAGCATAACTAGAAGCAAGAGTTGGTTGAGCTACACAACTATTGCTCACCTCACCAATAACATATGCCATGCTTGGTCTTGGTGTTTTGCTTCCTCCATCTACTTGTTCAACTACTAGATCTACATTGGATCAACATGCCCCAACTCCATGGCATCAATATGAAAATCAAAATTAAACACAACTAGATGAGTCTCCTCCACCCATTCTGAAGTTGAATCATTATCATCCAACACAATGGGATCTATATCAAGTCTTTTGTTCAACAACTGTTGCACCTTAGTTGAAGGTTGTATTGCACGAAAACAATATCATTCAATTGTTTTTGTTCCAAATGATTTATATTCTTCGTGTGAATCCATTCAGAAACAGACCAATTGTGCTCACACCCAAAAGCATTACAAGTTTGGCTGAGAACCCTAACCGCAAAATTTTGCAGTTGAGAGAATTGGCGTCCAAATGGCTCCCACCAATGTGCTACAAAGGCAAAGACTAGAGTTAGTTCATTGTTCAACAATTTAGATGGTAAATTTGAACAATTTACAAAATACAAATTATAGCTTCAATTTTAAGCAATTGAACTTTAAAAAAAAAATAATGGAATTGCTTACCTGGTTGATCCACATCTCTTGCAATCTTTGCCAAAAATTTTCCAAATGTGCCTATGGCGCTAGAGAAAGCGGCAAGTTGTTGATGTATTTCCAACTATTGTGACTCATCAAATACCATGCATTCCAAGCACTCGCACAACCCATCTCTTACATCCTCGGTATGATCGTTTCCCAACTTAGATTTATAATGATACTTTAGGTTTAGGAAATACGTAGTTGCATGTATAGGACGATGGAGTTGATTGTTGCATTTGTTATCGATGATCTCCCAAATATGCCCATATTTACCTACTTTTTCCTTGTGGGTTGCCCATATCTACTCCTGTTCCTCATCCATAGCCTCATAGATGTATCCTGTGGCCAATTTTTCCCCATCCACCAACCATAATACCTTAACAAGGGTCTCCCCAATTTTCACAACCTCTGTTGATTTTTTCCATAAAGTGTTGTCAAAAACTTTATTTTTGGTGTCTTTTCCATTTACTCTGCAAGCCCACCAAGATTAATTCCAATCATTAGTGGAAAACATTTTCTACAAGTTTTGTTGTTGGAAAGTGAGAGATTGTAATGTGAGGAAGTGAGTTGTGAGTCTTGTGATGGCGGGCCTAACAAGATCCTTGCCCCTAGTTTTTTTACTCATTAAGATGAATAACCATGGGTGGTTGTAGATATATTTTATGATACCCTTGGCATGTTGTTCAGTGTTCTTCACCCACTCCACTTTTCCTATGTCCTCAAGCTAGAGGTCTATGCAATGTGCAATACATGGGGTCAAAAATATGTTCCTATATTTGGCCTCTGACATCTTTACAACAATAACATAGTTTGAGGAATTATCAGTGATGACCGACATAACATTTTGTTCCCCCACTGTTGTAACAATCTCATCCAAAATTTCAAATAATAGGTTGTCATATTTCACCCTATCAGATGCATCAACGAATCTCAAAAACATGGTTCCTTGAGGGCATGAGATAAGGAAATTTATGATAGTGCAGCTTTTTCCATCATTCCATCCATCTGACATGATGGAACAACATGTTTTGGTCCATGAATATTTAAATTGATACAAATAATCTCCAATGGATGCAATCTCTTTGTAAAAGAGTTCCCCTCAAGCCATGCATAGTAGGGCCTTTGAAGGCATTTCTTGCAGCAATAACAACATCTCACATAGCTTGGTCGTAAGGTGAACAAGAAACATTAAAGGGGATATCTACATCATATCACCATCTGACAATTTATTCAAAAGAAACATCTTTGTATTGCTTTTTCCAATGATAATTCAAGGTGGGTTGACTTAGACTTGGTTGGAAGACAGTGACACTAGAATTAGCAGAGGCAAAGGTGGAGGAAGGTGTGAAATAGCTCTTAATGTTCATTCTTCCTTTACCTTTGGCTTTGCCTTGAGGTTGAGAGTGTGACCCAAGAGGGGGAGGAATATAACGGAAGGGGTCATGGAGATTGGTGAAAGGGATAGAGAAGGAATCTTCAAGGTCAAAATCATCATACCCACTTGCTTCTCTCCTAGCCATAACTTCTGCAAGTACCTTCTTTGCAATTTAATCTCGTATAGCCTTTTCCCTAGCCTTTGCCTCCTGATACTTCACAAAATTTTCAAGGTATTCTTTTTTAATATGCCATATCACTTTATCTAGTGCATCACAGGGAGTTACTTGGCCTCTTATACTAGCCAAGTGTTGTTTCAACATATAAATACCCCCCTCCCATTGGGTGTTTGCAATATTTACACAACATTTTTCCATCAAAAACATCACAGTGAACCATGCAATGTCTTTGGATTTTGGGGCCATAATGTATGGTGGAATTTCAAATTTTGAAGGAAAGAGATCTGCAAAAAAATAGAAAAATGCAAAACCTATGATCAACTATTATCCTTCTTCTTTGATGCTTTTTAACTTGAAAATTGAAACTTGAGAGGGGGTGGGGTGGGGGGATTAAAAACAAAGACAACAATGCAATATTGAATTTGTTTAGGGAAAATTCATACCTGGAAGGTTGGAAAACTAGTTGATGAAGCCTCCACCCAAAGATGCTAACTGCACTAGAAAGCTCCTCTAAGATGAAAAAGAACTTCCAAACTTGTTTTCATTGCTCCAAAACTCAAGGATGTTGCAACACTGTCCAAGCTCTCAAACTCTCACGAACACTAGAAATCAAACGTGTGAGGAAAATGAGAGCTTGGGCTTGCTTTTATATTTTTAGGGGAGAAAATTTAGAGGGAAACTTGCCCATGGTTTGGTCAAAACCACCAAAAATACCACCTGCAGGCCCCATAAAGTCGTCCAACAACATGCCAACCAAATTGGGTGGATTGTGTAGGAATTGGTTGGTTAGGACTGGTTAGGTGCCAAACCATCTGGTTCGGTAAAAAATCGGCTAATTTCATTAGGGGGGTTTTGAGGTCTAAAATGGGCCTCCTAAGGAAATTATAAAATAATGGTGGAAAAAAGAAAAAAACAAATTTTTCAACTCGTATTTTCAACTTATCTCCTTATGGGTTTACTCAAATTTCGAGTGGAAACACTCATTGGATGCATAATTTGATTCCTCATCCAATGAGTACCCATGTTGCATACTTTTGACAGACCTTACTACATGAAAAATGAGAAATACATGAAAAACATGAATGCAATCATTCTTTTAATGTATTTCTCATTTTTCGTATAGTAGGGTCCATCGAAAATATGCAACATGGGTACTCCTTAGATGAGGAATTAAATTTTGCATCCACCGAGTACTCTCGCTCGATATTTGAGTAAAACCTTATGTAGGTTTCAACAATTGACCATAGAAAATGACAGTTGATCGCATGCTTCTGAATCAGGGTTTTTTATTATTGGCATTGTTGGGTTCATTTCATGATATTGTTTAGTTGATTTTGTTGGATAGTTGTATGGATGAAGATATAGATCATTGCACTCTCTTTTGTTCAATCATTCAATGACAATCTAATAAGAATAAGAATTTGAAAGGGTTTTCTCCATAGTGGGTTTTTCCCTGGTCTCCGACCAATCCTGGTGTCTCTATGTGTGAATGTTTTTCTTCTATTGTTCCTTTATGTTCTGTGGCATTGATGATGATATTATTTTTTTTATATAGTTGCATATGTTGCTGAGTAATGATGTAAATCTGAATAAGGTTATGATGTTGTGGGGTGAATTGAATATGGAAATGATGAAATACAATTATCAAAGAAAAGAACAATATATCCCTAAGAAAAATTAACATGGTATCAAAGTTGGGATGAAGAAAATTCATTGAAGATCACCCATATGAAGACACCTTTGTTGGAATCAAGACAAGATGGTGGAGACCTAAAAGAACGCTAGGGTTTGAAGGAAACCCTATGAAATTTGACTGTTAGGGTCTAATGGATATTATGAGGTTAGGGTTTGGAAGTAACCCTGGATTCTGACAAAGATTTTAGATATGTAATCTAGAAACCCTAACATGATCAATGTGAATATGTTCAAGAATTTATGAAAAATTTGACGAAGCCCTAGATGGGATAGTCTCTATTAGGCCTAGTTGCTGATGAAGTTGGTTAAAATATTGAAGGAAACAATGTTATATGGAAAATGGATATTCATGACTCTTGAAGCTTGGTTCAAGAGGGAGGTGATCACCTCTCATAAGTACTTCTCGACTTATGTTTCTCCTTTACTTTTGTTTAAACTTATTGATCTAATTATTACTTATACTTCCCAGATGTATATGTGATTATTTGGATATGTCTAACCCCTTGATGAGATGTGATAGGTTGATCCTTTTTGATGATCATTGCTATTGTAGGAAGAGAAGAGCTAGCGCTAGAAAAGGAAAGGAGGCACTTGATGAAATGTTGACAAAGTGCTCAAAGCTACCAATGTCAAGGATCACAGGTATCTAAATACTACAAGGTATATATGATGTAATGTTTCAATGTTACGTTTCAGCTACAAATATTGGATGGCAAGCTAAGCCCTAAGGTATGATGGAAATATCACCTTAATGAATGACTCATATTGCATATGAAAGTAAGTTTGATTCATGGTTCTTATGATGAGATGAATGCATGATAAAGCTACTTAGAAACATTGATCTTTGATATATTGGTATACTTGATATTTGGAAAAGCTTTTTAAATTTTAGACATGATGGATTTCCTGAAGTAGGCTAGATACATTGTTTTTGACATACGATATCTTGATTCGATTGTTAATACTTGTGATAAGCATGATAACCATGGTGATAGAAATGTAACAATACGATCCATATTCAGGATCTTCTTGTTGACCTTGGCTTAGTAATTTTGACAATGTAGTAAATTTGGGTGCCCTGACTTGATGGACTAAACTATATTGTGTCCATGAACTTTGATGAAACACCTCTCAGTCATCCTAATCATATGACTCTAACCCTTGATGAAAATTTGATGTCATGTTCATATGTGATGATGAAGTAGCTAGTGCTAACTCATTATGGTCATAATGGATATATGTTTTGGAACCTGATATAGTCTGATTTCATGATCTAACAGTTATGCCGATGCATGACAGTACTATGATAAACAGGTTGATAATAATGAAGTCTAAAGTGGATTCTCATTAAGAGGGAGGCTCTTCATAAGATCTTTACACCTATTATCATTTGCTAAATATATGGAAGATTATATACTGTTGAAATAAGTTTTCTGGACATAAATAGACAAATATCTGACATTATTGGTCTATAGCAAGTTTTGGTATGAGAATAGGGTGTTTCCTTTAGCCTAAGCCTCAACCACATGGAAGCAGGCTTACCAATGTGGTTTTAGGCCTCCAACTACACGAAAGAAAGCCTATGGGTGAGGTTATGCATGTAGGGCACAAAACTGAGGCTTTATGCATAAAATCAGGAATGCACCAGGAGTATGACAGTCCTACAGATATGGAGCAGACATCAGAATGTCCTATGAGTAGAGAATTTTGAAAGTTTTACTTACTATAGAGAATGTAAACGTGTCGACTAAACCTTTGTTTGCGGGGAGTGAAATATGCATATTAGTATGTTATTTTGATTTGATAATTGAAATTAGTATATGACAGTATTTGATAACAATTGCAAGGGTTTGGCAAGATTTGGCTTGTTGGCTTGACTTAGTGAGCATATTGGCTTAGATGATTGATGATGCTTTAAAACTTTGACATGATGTTTGATGGTTCATAGATATGTTTTGGCTTATATTCACTGTGATAACAACTTGGGGTTTTTATAACTGATGATTTGCCTTGATGACAGTGCTATGTGGGCATAGAAACTTTCAATGGCTAATATTGGTATTCAATAATGATTTTGTATTGGCCTCATTGTCTTTGGCACATTGCTTGATGTATAAATAGTTTTGATTTAGTATGTAGTAATCTCACAATGAATGAATCGAACTTATAAGATGCACTCCTGGTATATTTAGTGGTAGAAATTATTCATGCTATGAGCATAAAGATGGCTTGATAAAGTTTGATTGGATAATGCTTGGTAAATAAAAGGTTGTTGTGACTTGCTATTTGGATGAGAGCTCCACCTGACTTGGTCCAAAGTGTTTGTCACAATGATATTGGCAAAAACTTTTATGAATTGATATTAGCTTTGATTTGATAAGCTGACTTAGTTGATTTGATTGCATAGTTTTGATTTGTGTATATGAAGCAAGCTTCTCTGTCTTGATATGTCTGCACTAACAGTTACCTAGTGAAGCCAGGAAGATGTGAAAATCCAAATCTATGCTTCAAAAGTGGTCCAAGGTATGGCTTTGATTTTGGTTTTATATATTGATGGTCTATTCTTGACAGATAATGAACCTTTGGGGATTGATGTAAGATATTTGGCCTCTAAATTTTGAAATAACGAATCGTGACATGTTGAAATACTTTTGAAGTTTGGAAAATAAAATCTATATCGTATAGTTATTGAAGATTTTTGGATATGAAAAGAAAAATCCTTGGACACTCCAATT